>CM062810.1:758289619-758929400 GCA_031772625.1 Pinus tabuliformis
CCTACGCGAATCAATATAATGATTGTATTGGGCCTAGCATATCAATGAATGATATGAAATATGGACCCCCCTTCTGCCACATCACGGAGGGGGATCAATGTTCACGGCCTTGGGGCACAATTTCGGTCTCCAGATTCGATAACCATCCATTTTGTGACATCACCCCTATAGATATGTTGGCATAGGTTTAGTGTATACCCCCCCTCCCTACGGACATCGATAGGGTCCATGTTAGACCCTGGCCCACTCGATTATCACTTGTTGTAGCCATTGATCATCACCGATGCCATGGTTTTAGCCCTTGGTCCTAACACCTCACCATATGGCCCCTTAAGGCTTGAGGCCCCTAATCTGACCTTCAGCAAGGTTCTGACTTGGTACACATAGCGCTGATTCCTTAACCCCTAGCCTTCCCACCAGGTGACATGCTCTGCCATGTGACCTAGGGCTATATTTGAGTTCTCAACCACCAAGTCATGACGTAATACTTTGTTAAGTTATATATAGATATATACAACTGCTCCAATAGTGGATTCTCCAAGCCCTTGATCCGTATAGATTTAGATCTACGCACATATTCATTCGATTACAGCACACCACATGGTCAATCCCCAAGGTTGGCACCTAAGTGAATATATATATAAACTGCTATAGAGAATTGGTATCCCCAAATGTATAAAGGCATTTAATGACTATTTTACATAACCAAGCATTCACCACATTAAACTTGTCAATGTAATCAGATTACTTCATAGGACACATACAGGTGCATTGTTAGTTATTCATAATTACAACACTAATAACAAAGGTTATTATCCCTTTTGAATATGAATGAACCCAACATACAAGCTATACTAGTTGCATGTGGATTCCAACACGTGATATTATGAACATTTATTGCATTGCATGGGATCAACGACATAACATAGTAATGGTGAACATCTACCATACCTATGTCCTCATATCGAGAACAACCAAAACCATAAACAACCCATGCATAGGGATTACTGAACTGCACATCTTCTAGGCATATTATTAACACAACAATATAAACATGAAATCCATTACACTTAATCATCAATCTAAAAACTATCATGACATCAAAAATCAGGTATATAAGAAACCTAGCTTCATACATTCAGCTTGCACGCCATTAGCTCAAATATTTATAAGAACTAAATTCATTGCACAAGTTAACCATGATAGATAAAGTTATAAGATGGGCAAGTGGGTCCGAGATTTCAATTTTCCAACCAAATGTAGACAAGTTGTAGCCAAATCTTTCTTGAAGTTTTCATCCCCGAGCCAGATTCCAAAGCTTGAGAAGGTTACTCCAGGGATGAAACCAATGTTTCTAGCTAAAACAGGGACTCTAGAGGCCCAACTATCTCCACCCACCAGCTAAACAATGCAGTCAACTGAACATAGGGATTTTAGAGGTATCCAACCTTTGTGTTTTTTTCCAGGAGATTTATCTTTTTATATGAGCTTTCTCTCTTGCCTCTTGTCCAAATCCATGAATTTTTCTTCCTTCTTTGTGTTGTAGCAATCCGATACTTCCTTTCTGCGAGTTTCTCCCTTAAATTCTTTCAAATCTTTCCCCGATGGGTCCTTGTCTGAGTGTCTGTATAATCCCTTTTGTGCTCTCCTATTTCAGTACCAGTTGTCTTCTCCTTGTTCTTCCTCTAACACACCTTCTATTGTTCAAATTTCTCATGCTCTACATCATGTCTCCCAGTTTGTTTTTGCTTTTCTGGCCAAAACTTCTTAGGCCAGTAAAATTGTGTCACCTGCCTCCTTATCTCCCATGGTCTTGTTAATTTACTTCTCTAGTAATTTTTGTTACAACATATGGTCATATCACCTATATGTGCTTTTAGCCATGAATTGACTCCTAAATAGTGTGGCCATTCATCTCCTTTATATTTTTGTCCTTTCTTGCTTGTGTGTTGTTACAAAGAATCATGCTCCTTATCCTTATTTTCTTGCTAGTAAATTTGTAAGGTCTAACCCTTTGAGCACACTTGGTAGTCTCCCATGGTTTCCATTTAACCAACCCAGACTTCTAGTGAGTCCCAAGAAATTACCCTCCTCAACCTTATAATCTATGTCCCAGGACCTTAGCCATTATAACAATATAATTATAGTTATTTACAATAAAAGGGAAAAGTAGCCAGGGGTTGTCACAAACCCCTCCCCCTCGCGAGAACACCATCCCTAGTGTTCTACAACCAGTTACAAAAATAAACATGCTTAATCCCTAAACACGTATCACTGTGAGATTTGTAATGTAGCTCACTTACAGTTATATTTTGTAAATATACAATTTTCTCTCTCAACAACTAAAAAAATAAATAAATAAAAAATAAAATAAAATAAATAAATAAAAATTGGATCATCCACTTTTTGTGGCTCCTTCTGCAGTTCTCTTGGTACTCTTGCTATACCCAAACCATCTTGTTAACCTTATGCTTTCATGGAGTGTTTTTTGCATCCACAATCCAACATTGTTTTCCTTGCATTCCATGTTCCTTCAAAGAATAGCTTCTGACCCATTCCTTCCTATAGCACCCCCAAATGAACTTTTGATTCCACTCAATTATTCTCATGACCCCTTTTAAAATCAAATTATTTTCCAGCATCCTCTTCCTTGCTTCTCAGTACCTCAGGTGATCTGATCCCTCTTTCATGCAATCACTCATCTTCCAAGTTCAAGCATCCCCCTATATGATTCTTAGTCCCTCGAGCGATCCACTCCTTAGCAAGGTTTCCTCGCATCGAAGGAATCTCAAAACCAACGCATACCTCTGCCTCAACACATTGATATTGGTCATAACATGCTTCATGGAAATAGATGGGCATCATTGGGTGACATCGTTCCACAATGGTCCTATTCTTTGAACCTTCAACCAACGAGTTGTTGTATACTCTGATATCTTTATGTTGTCGCTATTTCTCTTGCAGCCAAGTCCATTCACATAATCAGGGCAATTTCCATGCTTTCCTACATCTTGGCACACAAACCTCCATGAGATTCATCATCAAGGAATTGTAATAAAATTAAATCATAACTCTTTAGTAGCTTATATATTAAGTGAACTTTTGCAACTTTTCTTTTTGCTTCCTATCACAACAAGCCAAATTAGTTCATAGATAATGTCATCATAAATCAGAATATCAATCATGTTCATAATTTTAGAAATTCATAAAATCAAATGAAATATTGGTACTTATCTTTGTCTTTCTCTTTGCTTCTAGGTTCCTTCTCTCTTCTCATACACACACTGGATTGGTTGTCAAACCTGGAAAGCACCTAGTGCCTTCTCTTCTCTTCTATTCAACCTCATACACACACTGGATAGGTTTCCAAACCCGATAAGCTCCTAATGCCTTCTCTTCTCTTCTCTTTGACTTCCAAACACTGGATTGGTTTTTGAACTCGGTAAGCACCTAATGGTGATATATATATACATAACCGAAAAGCACTTGATGATGATATATATATATACATACCCGACAAGCACCTTTGTATATATATATATATATATATATATATATATATATATATATATATATATATATATATATATATATATATACCCCCCCCCTCATTCACTTCCCTGCGAGTGTGGCCTCTTGTTAGGTCCCTATAATACTATTATAGCCCCCTTATTGTTATTGTTAGTGTAGCCTCATACTGCTATTGTTGTTCCCATGTATCCCCCATATTATTATTGTTATGCCCCATTGAAGCCCAATATTTTTATTGTTGTTCCCTTACATTATTATTGTTATGTAGGCTCTGATTATATTGTGACCCTTTAGACTCCTATATATACCAAGGAGGTCTTAGTATTTGTACCATCCAAGAATTTTTCATTTATGTGATGTAAAGGAGGTTATGCCCTCGAAGAGGCTATTTCTCAGGTCATTGCTCAATATTTTCTTGTATTTTTTTGAGCTGGTTGCATAACATTTATTATGAGAGCTTTGGATTCTAGGGTTTCACTGCTTCAAATAGGTCATCTTGGTATTTTTGCTATAAATATTTTTTTATGAGGCTTCAAAATCTGAAATTTTGACCACGTGGATCTGAAATCTTGGTGAACCTTCAGCTAAAAAATTCAAATCTTGATTCCATATGTTTTCTAAGATATGGTCTGAAGAAGTGAAAGTTTTTGCAGGATCCAAAATTCAATCTCAAATAGGTGACCTAGAGAAAATCGTCATAACTTTTGCTCTAAGCATCAGATTTGAATTTCATAAAAAGTGATTGAAAGTGCATGGACTGTATTTTTTCTTGTATCATTTTCAGGGTTGAAGATCTAAACATTGACATGTGTCTCTCCATACAAGTTCGCTCTACTGAACTAGTCTATGATCAGGTCATTGTGGGATATTGGGCATTATTTTTTCTTGAAGAATCCAATCTTGTCGGACTTGTGGCATTGGAAAAAATACTCAAAGTGATACAACAAGAAGAAATTTCAGACCATGGAGACCTGAATTTACAGGTATACAACAATTTCAATATCTAGTTCCAAAAAATAAGCAAAAACGTGTGTATATTTTTAAATTTGCAACTCTTTTGTTTGAAAAATCAGTTTGAAGTGATTCAAAGGGCATAGAGAAGCATATATATCATTATTTAATTCCAGTATGCCTAAAAAAAATGTACACACCCACTAAGCAACCATACAGCTCTAATATGACGCATGAGGAAGAGGAAGAAATGCAACATGATATATCCAAATTATGAGACCAAGTGCAAAAAAATTCGTTCTCACAAAGAGTAATAAAAAATGAATTGGAAGCTATGATGAATGTTAAGATCGATGGTTTAAAGTGGAACATGGATGGCTTAGAATAAAAAAGAAAAAGAGAAATGGAAGGTTTGAAGGAAGGTTTGAAAAAATTGCTACAAGAAATGCTTCCTAGTGATGACAAGGTACTCCATGAAACTCATGATTGAAAAAAAAAAGTTAATCACGATTTTAAGTAATCTAACTTTGGATTAAAGATGAACCACATTCCAAAGATCGATATGAGGAAGTTTGATGGAAAATATTTGGTAACATGGATACTACAGATGGAGCAATTATTTGATCTACATGATGCGTCAAACACACAAAAGGTATGCATTGCATCTTTATATTTAGAATGAAATCAGTTTGTGTGGTATCAATGGATTTTTTCTCGTAAATCAATTTTCACTTGGACAATTTTGTGGAATAATTAGTGGCACATTATAAGGATACAAAGAGCAATACCTTCTTTAATCAATTGATAAATCTGAAACAAAAGGGTTCAATGGCGGAGCACATTGAGGACTTCCAAAGATTGAATATCAAGGTTAATGATATTCCAGAGGAGCATAAGATTGATGTTTTCATAGGGACTTTAACGGATAACCATTAACATGAGGTTTGGTTTTTGGAACTTGATTCATTAGAAAGGCATTCAAGGTGGAAAGAAAAGTTGAAAGCAAAATTATGGCAACAAGGAAGTCTACCACTCACAACTATAAATATGGAAGTGTTGTTACTACTATCCTTCCACAACCTAAAAGGTTGACAACACTACAATTGGAGGAAAAAATAGAAAAAAGGATTTATTATAGTTGTGATAGAAAATACACTAAAGGTCTTAAGTGTGCTGAGAAGAAACTATTTTACATAGATTGTGAAGAGGAGGAAGAAAAGGAACAGGAAGCATCAAAAGAAGAGGATATACACCAGGAACCAACCCCCGAAAAAGAAGAAATGAATCCGACGATACCGTGTAATGCATTAGCAAGAATTACCACTACTCAAACTCTCAAGATAGAAGGATATATCAAGAAGAAAAAGGTAATAGTGTTGATTGATTTGAGTAGTACCCATAATTTTATTCATTGTAAGATAGCCAAGGAGTTGAATTGATTTCTATATCCAACACCAGAGTATCAAGTGATGGTTGCAAATGGAGGAACTATAAATTGCTCTAGAAAGTGCCATAATATCAAGCTAACCATGGGAGAATATGTATTAAATAGTCCAATGCTTTCCATTTCAATGGGTGGTGTTGATATTGTACTAGGAGTCTAACATTTACAATCTTTGAGGATGATAGCATTTAATTTTCAAGAAATTTTTTTGGGAAGGAAAGGAAATTTAATTAAGGGGTAACATAAGGAAACCTGGGAAGATAATCAACTCTAATGTCATGGCAAAGATTTTGAAGAAGGAACAACGAGGGGTAATTGCAAAATTATGTTCACTAGATGTTCAAACATCTAATTCATCCATTTCTCCATATCTCCATAAAGTCCTAGACAATCATTCCAAGGTGTTTGAGAATCCCAAAGGCATCCCACCAATTCATGATTATGATCATGCTATTCACTTGACTTCAGGAAGTGTTCCTCCAAACATCAGTCCTTACAGATATCCCTATGCTCAAAAGAGTGTTGAAATGCTAGAGGTCGGTATAATTCAACCTAGTCAAATTTCTTTCTCTGCTCCAGTAGTATTGGTGCACAAGAAGGATGGATCATGGCGTATGTGTATGGATTATAGGGAGCTCAACAAGCTCACTATTAAAGATAAATTTCTCGTTCTTGTCATTGATGAATTGTTGGATGAATTACATGGAGCAATTTACTTCAACAAGTTAGATCTTCGTTGAGGATATCATCAAATTAGAATAAATACTAAAGACATTTTGAAAATAACATTTAGAAACCATGAATGTCATTATGAAGTTTTGGTCATGTTTTTTGGCCTTACTAATGCATCTTCCACATTTCAAGGTTTGATGAGATCCATTTTCAAACCCTTCTTTAGAAAATTTGTGTTAGTTTTTTTTACGATATGCTAATCTAAAAAAAGTATTGGAAGGATCATGTTCAACATGTTGACAAGGTGCTCAAACCATTAGAGGAGAAACATCTATATGCAAAATCATATAAATGTTTCTTTGGAGTACACGAGGTGGAATATTTAGGTCATATTGTATGTCATGAGGGTGTTGAGGTAGACCCTAACAAAATTAAAGCCATTATGGAATGTAAAATCCCCACAACCCTAAAGCACCTTTGAGGATTTCTCAGGTTGAAAGGGTATTATCAGAAGTTTATAAAGAATTATGGGAGAATAGCAACGCTTCTAACAACATTACTGAAGAAATATGCATTTTCTTGGACTCCATAAGCAATCAAGGTCTTTGAACATCTTAAAAAGGAAATTGCCAAGCATTGGTCTTAGCTACACCATACTTCACAAAAATCTTTATCGTAGAATGTGATGCCTTGGGAAATGGAATTGGTGTTGTTTTAATGCAAGAAGGAAGACCCATTGATTCTTAAAGTCATCCAATCATGGGAAAGTATTTAGACAAACCTATTTATGAGAAGGAAATGTTGGCAATACTGCATTCACTAAAGCAATGGTGAACTTACCTAATGGGAAAACACTTTAAGGTACAAACAAATCACAATAGTCTTAGCTACTTTTTGGAATAAAGACTATCTTCAAAAGAGCAACAAAAATGGGCCACAAAGATGTTGGGTTACGACTTTTAAATCATATACAAAAAAAGGAAGCAAAATTTTGTTTCAGATGCACTTTCAAGAAAGGATGAGGATGTGGAAGCATTACTCTGTGCCATTTCAGTTATCAAACTTGATTGGATAACTGAAGAAAGGGATGAATAGAAGAATGACAAAGAGGCATTGACACTCATTCAAAAGTACAACAAGATCCTAATACATGGAAAAATGATTCATTATGGTACAAAGATCACTTATATATTTGTAAGAATTCCAAAATCAAACAAAATATCCTTTTGGAATTGCATACCTCCCCCTTAGGAGGGTGCTCGAGATTTTTAAAAACTTACCACAAGCTCAAGAAGGAATTTTTTTGGGATGTCCTTAAATCTGGTATTCAGAAGTTTGTGGCAGAATGTTCAGTTTGCCAACAAAATAAAATTGATATAATTAAGACCTCGAGTTTGTTACAACCTTTATCTATTCCAAGTCAACATTGGGAGATCTCAATGGATTTTATCATAAGTTTACCCAAGTATGAAGGAAAGAGTATTATCATGGTGATAGTTGATAGACTTACAAAGTATGCACACTTTTGTGCATTATTTCATCCTTTTAAAGCCAGTATAGTTGCTACTACATTTATGGAAACAATTCAAAAGCTACATGGAAACCTAAAGATTATTGTAAGTGACAGAGATCCCATTTCACTGTAAATTTTTGGATGGAATTATTTTTTTTGTCTTGGTAATTATCTCATAACTCACCTTATCATCCTCAATCTAACGGAAGAGGCTATTTCTCAAGTCGTTGATCTATCTTTTCTTCTATTTTGTGAGTTGGTTGCATAATACCTCTACCAAACTCAATAGTTTTTATAGACACATAATATTTACCATCACACCTCCCATCATAGCTCTGTTATCATCACAACTTCTACATTACACAATACATAGGTCCAGACAGTCTCATACCTTCTTGTCCCAACACATTACACAAAAATTGCACGTATACACAGTGTGCAATGAAACACACATACATATACACAATACAATACAACACGTGCACACAATTACACATGACACAATTTACACTTTACATAACTTCCCCATCATCACAACTCCCATCACATCTTCCAGGATCAAGTGACCCCCAATTATGGGTGGTCTACTTGTAAGTATTGTAAATGATAACATATGTGCCTTATCCATTAACCAAAGATCTAATTTATAGTTGATAGACTCGTTGTCATAACCTTCAACATTTCTTGTTCATAATGTAAACATAGGCACAAATATATATGAGTTATAATCACATGACACTGAATCATAAATCAGCTGGGGCTATTTCTTTCCCAATTGATTCCTCACATAACCAGGAATCTTTATATGTCGTTCATATCTACATGAAATAAATTAAAACTTGTATTCTTCCACAAGAATGACTCTTGATAACCCCTGTCAAACATAGTGGCATTCATATATAAGTTAGCATGATAATGATTACAATATATAATCACATATGCAATACAGGTAAATCCAAGAGAACTTCCTTGTGACATGTCATTGTCCATTATTCCCATGGACCCAACCAGCCCAATTGGCTATTATATTGCTTTCCACCTGGCTATGGACATAACATGCATTGTAAAATGTCAAATAAAATCAGAGTTTAGATAACTCTTTGTAAACATAGAATGCATTAGTTTATGGAATTCTCCTTCTGGAATTCCACCTTTTGCTTTTCCTTTCACATTGTTGTTATTCTCTATTATACGACAATTTTCCAACCACTTTCATTTGCATATATCCCTGTTGTCATGTTAAGGAGTAACTCTCCAATATATTTCAGCGATGGCCCCTTCCCCAACCCATCACTCAAATTGGAGTTCCTTGTTACCTGGAACCTGCTCAACATGTCATTATTTGTGTCAATTACACATTCCCCCCCTTTTTCCAACCTCCCTTGCTTATTCGTGCATTTTAATTATGCACAAGACCTATTTCAAATCATACTTTTTGATAGTCCTCCTCAGATCTCTTACAAGTTCTTTGTGGCCTCCCTGCCACAACCAATCAATTATTCCAAGGCCCCCACGCATGGAAATTGAAAATTGGAAGACAATTTCAAGAGGAATAAAGGGGAACCATACAAGAACAAAAATTGCAAACAAAATGGCACGGTCATGCACAATCAACAATCAAATGATGGTGAATCATACAACTAAAGTTTAAAATATGTAGCATATCAACATTAAAATAAAACATTTCCCAAAAATTATCTCGATGCCCCTCAGTCCACAATTCATGGAACTCAGTGATTATCCTTATATTTCCAACAAAACCAATTCAAGGCTCTTACACAACCACCTTGAAGTTTCAATTCCCTCCTAATATTACACATGAAATTATCTTTTCAATGCATAAGCATGCATCATAGAGTTGTTGTCTAATTTGGCATCTTGCATTGTTGATTTGTGTTCTTGCAGCTCACGGGGGCTATTTTCCTTGTTTTTCTGCCTATAGGGACAATCCCTTCCGAGGTGCTCCCCATTGAAATTGTAACTAGGTTCAGCCTTCATAATGTATATCTTTATGATTTTGTAAGAGAATAAAAAATAATTTATTGAGTCAAAAAAAAAAAAGAATTATCATGTCCCATTTGGACATTTAAAAGGAAAAATAAAATTGAATTTTTAAATATTATTTTTGTGTCCCCGAGTTAACCAAGTCATCCCTCCATATGACAAGTCAGCTTAGACTTTAGAGGCACCTTTTCAGACACGGGAACAACTATATATTGGCATCTATATTCCACCATTTGGAAAGAAATTCAAATCCTATTTGTCGAAGGAAATTTGTACTATTATATCTGTGGAATACGAGTTACATAAGGACTAATATATCTAAAGTATGCAAGAATCTTATAAGCATTTCGTAGAGAATCTTTGAGGAATTTTGTAGAGTATCTTTAAGATAGTTCATGCCACATCTCTGAAGGACATTTTCAAAGGCAATTATGTGAAGTTTCAGAGGCAAGCCATGCGAAATTATGAGCAGTATTAAGGACAGACATGTGGCATATCTTGGACAGACTTGTGACAGAATTCTTGAAGACAATTGTTCCACCGAGGGATAACTTGGCACTTGGTATTTTGGTTAGTTTATTTATGAATTGGATTTGTCTTGGATAAAAATTCTATAGGAAAATTATTGATGGGTTTTCCCCTTATGGGATTTTCCTTGACCTCTGGCCTAATTCATGATGTCTCTTGTCTCTTGTATCTTATGCATTGTAATCTCTATATTTTTGAATGTATAATTGGTTAAATACATAACTAAAAGAATTAAATACTAAATGGAACCATATATATCAGTCACAAGTAATTATCAAGTTTAGAAATTCTAACATGCATTTGAATTTCAACATCATATCAAAGCTAGTTGAAGAACAAGTTCTATCTAGGCCGAGCTTGAAGAGTTTTTGAATGAGCTCTTAGGGAGAATATTTGGGCTATTTTATTGTGGTGAATATTGTTATTAGGCCAAAAGGTAGTTATAGGCCTAGTAGAGAGGGTCAAGACCCATATGAATACTAGAAGTGCAGGACGAATCTAGGACAAGAATTCTTGAAGGGCATAGAGATGTTTACAGATGTAAAGAAATAATATAACCACAATAAACAAAATATGAAGAATCTTCATTATCGTATCTACCTCGCTCTAGCATTCCTTTAAAGGATGAAGTCTGTCCCATATCTTTGTGGATAAGTTCTACATGTCTTTGGCCTAATCAGTAGATGTGTATTGGTAATATTTTTCAAGCCATACAAAATCTATGAGGTATAACTAGAAGACCAAGCTTAATTAGATGTGCAATTGATCTAAGACAAAATTTGAGCTTAAGGAATCAAGGTGAGGCTTCCTTATCCCCGTGGAGAAAGGACAAGTTCGATTTTGAGCTTCTTATGATCCAAGTTTGAATAATAATCTACCATGAAATATAACTTGTGCAAAGTTCATCTTTGAACAATATGAAGACTAAATAAGGAACGTGAATTGAGACAAATTTGAGTAAGTACATGGGAGAATTCTAAAATTATTACTTGATTCGTATCCTAATTTGAAGGTCGAAGACTTATGATACTTTTGTTGAAGGAAAATGATATATATATATATATATATATAAAGAAAGTCAAAATTTAAATAAAGCTACATGGCATCTAAGGCATTTGATCTATGTGGTCTTATTAAAATGAACTAGTTCAAGTTTAAAGATGCACATGGTAAAAATCAAATTTTCTCTAAGATTTGACTACCTCTAAAGTAATCAACTAATAATTCTTTGAGTATATGACAACTTTGCAGGACTATGATGAGATCAAGCCTCAGAAATCTGAATTTCAAGCTTTTGTGGATAGTCAAAATCATCTATAAACTAAAATCAAATCTGAGCTTCTTAGACAATAATCAAGTCTATTGCATTTATTACCACCCTGGAATATGAGTAGCTACATCCATGGAATTCTAATTACAATGGCTTTGTCAAGTATCTAAAACTCTTTATCTCTTTTTCCGTGGCATAAGTTTGTGGAGGTTACAGATCTATGATATTAATTAGAAGGACAAAATATATATCACTGAGAGCCGACCTGATGTCTCTTAGAAGAACAAATTGAATAAACTCTTGAATTGATTTGACTTGAGTTACAATACAACTTGAAATATGGCATGTCAAAGTAGCAGTAATTCCTTTTAAAGCTCAGTTAGGATTAAGGTCAGATACAAAGGAATTCATTCTTTGATAAGTTGATATGACAAATATTATGTGACATATGATCTTGATCAATGAAAAGAGGTTGAGTTCCTATTCAAGATCAAATACCAATGCTACAATATTACAAGCCAAGGATATTAGATTAAAAGTTGTTGAGTTGTTAAGGGAATCTAAATCTATAAAGTATTGATGCCAAAATCTCTTGAGTATTGGGATCTATCATGATGAAATATAATGACTACTTGGTTTGATGATATAAATAATTTAAGGTTTTGGAATTTGGAAATAAAATAGAACTCGTAGATTGGATATCTAGAGTTTACAAAAACCCTAGCAAGATGAGAAGAGGTTGAAGGGAAAAACATTATCAAGTTACAATCAGTTTGTTGGGTTTGAACAAAAAAGGTCTAGGGTTTGTACCTAATGATTGATTACTTCCGTTGAAAGAAGAAGAAAACCCTAGTATATGAAAGGAAGATATAACTTCAAGTTGATGCTTGGGATGAGGTTGATGAAGTTGCAAGATGAATACAAGAAGTCTAAGATTTAGAAGGAGTTGACCTTTCTCTCAAAACGATAATTATTCTATATTTTTCCTCTTCGATTATGACTATCATTATTATCTTTAATTTTTTGTTTGTCTCTTGTTTATGTACTCTTTGTTTAACTGTAATATTTCTTCCATATCCTCCCAATGAGGATTGAAGGTAAATGACAAGGTTTACCTAGACTTTGGCAACAAGAAGAATGATATGAAATAATCAAGCATAGCTAAAGGACTTTCCAGATTTATAAAAGACTTGAATATTGGAGGATTATGGCAGCATAAACACTAGAAGATTCACCTAGTAAGCAGGAGATGATCATAATAAGACGTTTGCCTCAGTTGGAAGATTTTCCCATGGATTTTGAGAGCACCTTGTGATTGAAGAATACCTTCTACCCTGTGATTGATTAATTAAGAATGATCTTAATGTAACAACCTGTTGACAGTGTTGGACCTGTCAACATGTCAAGTGGATTTCCTTGGTAAGAAGTCCCAATTAGACCTCAGATCGTTTGGTGTAGGAGTCGACTCCTAGCAGTGGGTCGTAAGGTGATGCCTTGACCGCGATGTTGCACAGAGGCAAGTAAGATAAATTTGTCAGTAGCAAGGGTGTGACTGCTGCAGTGAGTTAAGGAAGGTGTATGAGAGGTTCTAACACATAAGGGGGGAGATAAAGGTGAAGGTGAGTTCCAGGTTGAAAGGGATCAATCCCAACTCGGTTAGGAACACACAACACAAAAGGACATACACAGCTTCTGGCGGAGCAGTCCACTTGGATGAGGTAGTCACAACATATAAGGTAAAATAACACGTACAGAACTCACAGATTAGTTCGAACAAGTGCAACAGTTGTTACAACAAGGTTTGTATGAAAGGTTTGTTTGGTGTTCGGCAGAGCAGTCGACTCAGACGGTGACAACATTAACAACATATACAACACATTTGCAACAAGATTCATATAATTTCATGTGAATCAGTTCATACACAAATATGTAAGTTAAACAACATATATCATTAAGGTAACATGAGCAATCCAACTACAATAACAACATATGCATGAAAATGTGTTGGCTCTCTACGTCCAAGTGTAAGTATCCAATCTATACAAGTTCCAATCATACAATACATCCACGTAAACCTACTAGCCCCATCAGTGAAACGTTACAACCACATCCACCTGCTCCTCCAAAAAGATGTACTAGCTTCATGCAGTAGAGAAGCCAAGGCATGTTGCAATAATGTCCAAGCTTTCTTCAAGCTAGTCTTAAGAGAATCTTGGCTGACCAAAAGCATATACAATGAGTTATGAGGGCTATTTATAGCAAAGGGTGGGGTGACCCTTGAAATTCCCCTTTGGGACCATTCAACTACCCTCATGACTCTTCACCTACTCTATGACTGTTACATCCACTATTTAGACTTGACTTACACTTGACATGACTCAACATTCCAATTCACATGTACCCATGTGAACAATGGCTTGAACAAGCCAAACTAGACATCATTCTGACTTAGACAACCATAGAAGTCCAACTACTCGACATCCTCATGCTGATCAACAGTGACATATTGACGCCAAGATTGGTAGTCCTTGATAGTGTTTGTGTGTTCTGTTGTGACATCCGTCTGAAACCTGAACCTTGCCTCCATAACATCCAGGTACATTGCTGAGGCTCCTCTGTCCAACTCGTCTGAAAGCATGTGCATCATTGTCTTCAATGTGGTCGGACTAGCAACATATTTGCGCATGATATCTGCACTAATAGGAAAGTTTGGGCTGGTGGCGGTGCACATCAACTCGTCGAAGTACAAGTCAAGCTCCTGTCGGACTTGCTTCTTTGTCTTCGCCTGGGTGAGAGTCCCAAGTGACGGGATCACATGAGTGTGCACTATAACATCCATTCTCTTGAATACTCATGCATGGGAAGCCTGTATGCTAGTAATGAGTTTTGCTAGATCTTCATAGTTCCGGATTTGACTCCGGATACGTGCTTGCATCTTGACTGCATTGGCCCTCATCATATTTGGCAAGTGAAGTGGGGCTCCCTTGTACTTCATCATCCATGCTTGCATGTTGTCAACATCAGCATGTATGTTCTTCAAGATGCGTGCTCTTATCGCACATCGTTGTTGCCATCCGTGGAGATGGACAACTGCTTGGTGCACGGTACCAAACTTGGAGTACAATGCTCGCATAACTATATCAAGGGACAATACTTCATCTAGTATTTCCTTCTTCAGTTCAACTTAGGCGGACATTGTCACCAAGTCCCCTCCTTGCTTGGCCACCTGTAGTTCCTTTGCCATTTGCTCATTCTCAACTGAGGAAATGAACACTTGAGCTGCTGGCTTCGACATACACTCTAGTTGCATCGGCCAAAGCAACTAGATGCTTGTGCACATCAGTCACTATCACTTGCTCTTCATCTTGTGCAGGGGATGTTTGGTCCTCCGGAGTTGGTACTCTCTAAGACTGCACAACTCTCTGATGATATTCATCAAAGGAGATGTTGTGCATCTCTTCTTCCAGCTGACCACCAAGGATCTCAGTGCCTCCTTGGTCATTTGAGACTTGCTCATCATCTGGATGCAATGAGGTGAGGCATGAGGTCGATGTCCTGTTCCAACTCCTGCTGCTCCATTTCTGCATCCAACTGTTCAAGTGCCTATTCTATCTCATGAGCAAAGTCTTGCCCCTGTGATGGTTCACCCTGATTGCCTAATGCCAATTGTTCAGATGAATCAACTACATGTACGGGCGTTGCTTCATTTATCTACGCATGATGTGCCCCCTACTGTATATGTTGTTGTTGCGCTTCCTTCTCCTGTTAGCACAGCTCTTGTTCTTTCTGAAGTTGCTCCCTCAGCTCATGCAACTCCTTCTTTGCTTCTTCCATTCTCTTCTTATCCCTCTGCCTTCACACGATTCACTTGTCGCGTTGCTGCCTCTTTGCTTGAATAGCCATAGCTGCTTATTCTACAAGTGGATCTGCTCGAAACTTGCAGCTTTGCTCCTCCTCCATGTGGTCGACAATCTTCCTCTTCCCTTTGTCGCGCACAGGTATGCTTACCTCTTCTGCCTCTGCTGCTGCTACTATTGGTGTCCTCCATGATGCTGCTTTGCTAACCACTCTACGGCGAAGCCAACTTGTTCATTAGGTCTAGAAGAATTGTAGCAATACCTCCATGAGTCTTCCTCAGCCCAATGAAATGCCCCATGGTACCAGTTGAACTGAAGTCTCATGCAGTGATCCTTCACAATGCAATGTGGGTCATACAGGTTGAAGCTTTGGAGGTCGAACGAGTACTTATTCATCTATTCTACTTCAACATCTGCTTGCTTGATACTCCGGATCTCATATAACCCAATCTGCAACGGAAGAGTGGGCCAAGGTGCCTTCTTCTTCCGTTGTAGTCTAGTTGTCAATCCTGTTGAGATGTGATACACTACTTCCTGCATGACAAGTACATCCAAGGCAAACTTTGGCAGAACATGCGGAGGCTTCTCCACACTGAACATTTGGGTGAAAGTGCCAGATGATGAGGCATACCAATCTGTAATGCCTAACAACACCTCCATTGCTCCCTTTGACATGCAGGGTGGCTTGTTCAAATATCAACATGTACACTGGGGTGACAAAATGGTCAGATAGTCGTATATTACTCCCCTAAAGCTGCATTCAGACAACAACATGAAATATGTGTTCACAACAGTCTCCGGGGACCATGCCCACTCTAAGCTCGGGAACTCATGTCGGGCATAGACTGCATCTAGGATGTAGGCAAACATATAAATCTCTACATGCATACCCTTGGGTGACTGTCGAGCCTTTGTGCCTTGTTCCTTTAGCTGATGAGCCAGTATGCCAAATAGTTCCATGGTCTTCCTTCTCTAACCAGTTGGTAGAATATGATCACCCAACTCTGAGGAAAGGTTTCAGTGCTTGCTTGGCCACTCAATCGACATGCGAATATGACCAAGTATCAGTACACCTTCCTCAATATCTTTGTCTTGTAGATCTATTTGGGTGTCATCCTAAAACGAGCTGGCTCCTTTACCCAATCCTTCAAAATGTCTCTGGAGTTACCTCTGTTGTTGGGCGAGCTGAATGGAGGACTCGTGACAGTCATGGGCTTTGACATCTAACACATCTTATCATAATCTCATGCCCAGAAGGTTGCAAGCTTCCTCCAACTGACACTACTCAAGGTCATCATCTTGGGGTCAGTGTGAGAGACAATCCAATGAATCATGTCCGTGCATGAGAACGCGGGGTATCTGCATGCAATCTGATACAAGCCGGACTTGTGAATGTTCATGTACACCTGACGATCTTCAGGGTCTTCCCCAAAAGTGCCTATGAATGTTTCATTAACCTCTTGCCACTTCAGTTTGACATCCTTGTCTAAATACAACTTCGTATCTTCATAGATCAGCAAACTAGATGACACCTGCTCAACTACTGCTCCAACTACAACTCCATCAGTGTCCTGTGATCCTGTTCTCTTGGAAGCCATTGAGACAAATGAACATCTAAAAGATCTGGAAACAAGCAGCATGCATGGCAAGAAATATGTCAATGGAAACAAAGCAAATCCGGGGAAGGACATAGCACATTCTTCGGAAACTGATGAGCGAGATTGCACAAATTTTACTGGGAGGCTGGGTGACTGCCTACCATAATTGTGTAAAAGGAAGTATGGGCTATCTGGGAGGCAAGACTGGCTACTGGATCTGTGAAATTCGCAATCCAGTCAAGCAGCTGGTTGTTGGGATTACGTAATGCGCGACTCCAGTTGGGAAGGACTACTAGCCCAGGGACATATTTGCGCAATTTCCTAGGCCAAGTAGCCACTGTCCTCTAGAAATGTGAAAAATGGTCCTGGAGGCTAGTGCTGGGAAATAATGCACATTTCTTGGGAGGAAGGTGATCCTTCCTTCCCCAAATTGCGTAATGCAGCCTTGGTGAAAGTAGAGTCCAGGCCAAGGTTGGTCCGACTCGCTGACAGGCGACTGAAAGCAAATAAAACAGTGAATGAATGGTGACACTAAGTGCTAGCAGAAGTGATTAACAGTGCATGCAAAACAAGAATGAAAGATTTAGAAAACAAATCAACATGCATGTGGGTGAGGGAGTTCGTCAATTGGGCAAACATCCGTGCAAAACAGTTTCATGCATGCGACAACAGTGAGATATCAAAGAAAATTGGAACAAAGCTAGGACAAGCTAGTATACATGTAAACGACAGCAAGCGTTCAAATAAATCAAAAAAATAGAACTCACACAAGCGAATAGAAAAAAAGCAACAGAAATGCTGAAAAAGACAAGTTGAGGCCACTTACCCGTGAATAGCTAAGCCGGATGTGTCGAAGAGTCCTGGATGTGTTGTGGGATGTCATAGCTCCAAGATCAATGTGAATGAATGAGCTCTGATGTGTCGATTAAATAAGTTTGGTCTCATGACGCACATGCCACAAATCTAGGAAGAAGCGACACTTGGAGGGAAACTTCTAAAACAACTTTGCATGTAACCTCCCGGGTGCTAAAAATAGCTCCCTGAATCATGGGATGTATTTTGCATGTTGTCATTTGCTATTTCGGGAAGAGCAAGTCCAGCATGCATGCAAGTCAAGTCTCCTCGATCTCGGGTGGAACTGGTCAACCGGATTGTTTATGCATGCAGTTGCTCAACTGCTTGGGAAAAATGTGCATTCCTAGCTGGGAGTTAGGTTGACTGCACAGGAGGATTACACAATGTCTGGGCAGAGCAACTAACTGCTACCCAGATTTGCACAAATCCTGTGCTAAGCAGCCCTGCTGGGGAAATTTGCACAAATCCTGCTGGGAGTGTTGGCTGGTAGGATTGCGCAATCCTGGAGCCTAGTAGGCTGCCAAAGAGGATTACACAATTTCTAGAGGGAAGGTTGGCTACTCTCCAAAAATGCGCAATTTTCAAGGGGAAGCTGCTCAACCTGCAGCTAGACCAAGTCCGAGTGAACAGCCTGTGACGAGAATGGATCGACTATGATCAATAGGCTGCCTTTGTGCGAGGAAAACACTTAAGCTTGAGTACTTGACGAAGCAAGACAAAGTGTTGTGAAAGGTTGGTAAGGAGGCTCCAAAACAAGCTAAGGAAAAATTTTGGAGGGTGGTTGTAGCTGCTACAACACAACCCTGGTTAAAAATCCACATAATAAAGTTAATAAAGGAAAAATAAAACCAAGGTCATGGGACACATATTCCAAGCTCAATGTTGGGCAAAAACATAGTGCTGAGTATCACATGTGATTAATTTATGGCTATGGATATTGGCAAAGAGGCATTTATTGGCATTTTATTTATGAGATAAAGGGAAACAGGAGAAAAGGAAGGTGAAAGGTTACAGAATTACATGTGAGGAAAATTGAAGGAAAAATAGAGGAAAATGAAGAAAATAAAGGCCTCAACGATAAAAAGGCTTCTAAGGATCAGTTCACAACCTTTTGTCAGTTTTATCTTGGAGCTCTCTTTTATTCTCCCTCTCTCACACTCTTGCACACTTAGAGTTTCTTGGAGCATTGTGGCATACTTTGGATTAAGAAAAAGAAGGCAAAGGAAAATTAAGAAAGTGAAAGGGGATAGTGGGATCAATAGCTACATCGGGTTTTCTTTGCAGGTACCGAGTTGCATGTATGATTTCCTTACTAGTTTTGGCATGCATGATATATGCATGTGGTTAATTAGTTATGATTTGTCATTAGAATGGAGGATTTCCTGGATTGAAGGTGGTTTTCCATTTCCTGGATAGCCATGTTGTTGTGGGTTTTCCCATTTGTTTTTTATTGGAGCTCATGTTCCTTATGGCTATGGGTTGAGTTACTAGTTCTTGGAGCCTTAGTTGGATAAATGCTCTCGAAGCCCTGAAACAACTTGGGTTGAGTTACTAGTCTCAGAAGCCTTGGTTGGACAAATGCTTTGGAGCCCTTGGTGGGTTGAGTTACTAGTCCTAGAGCCTTTGTTGGGAAAATGCTCCAGAGCCCTGTGGCAGTTGTGGGTTGAGTTACTAGTCCTGGATCCAGGTTGGAACAAACACTCTGGAGCCCTGGACAACTTGGGTAGAGGTCGATCTAGTGATGGTTAGTGATGTCCGATTGTGAGGTGGAATCACTGGTTGAGGATTGAGGTGGTTTGGCCTTTGGAAGCCCTGGTTTGGTTTTGGTTAGTTTATTCCATGAGATCCCACATTCATGCTCGGAATATGGCATGAGGTGATTAGACGAAAGAGAAAGTTGGTTCAATGCAATCTATGGTCGGGTGGTACATGGAAGTCCTTGACTTGGTTGGACTTGCATATGTTAATAAGAGCTCTTATCTTCTTGTATCTCTTGAGTATTTATACTTTATATTATGTCGCTTTGATAGTTGTTCTATAATTATTATGATTTTGGTTATATGTTGGTTATAAGCATGGTTTCATGACAAATTCTAGTTATGGCTCTTAACATGTTTTGATTGATAAATGAATGGTTATTGCATGCATGACCTAATAGTTGTTATTGAAGCCATTGTGAGAGGGCATTAGACCTTCTTGATGATTCTCATATAAGTATCAAACCCCTATGTTCAGATATACATTTATGACCTGTAGATTACATGTTCACAATGTGTTTGACGAAATGCCTAGTATGTTCTGGTCAGTCTAGGTCAAGTTTTGAGTTGAGATTGAATGTTTACAACCTACAGGTACTATGTACACAAAGAATTTTTATAAATGAGTAAATTGGACCAACTTCCTAGGGTCATAACTTTTGCATACGATCTTCGTTTGAATGTCATAATACCTCGTTTCGAATATTTCCACAAGGAGGCCGAAAACAAATTAGTAAATTGGTCTTTTTTTTTACTCTCCATTTTCCCTGAAAATGTAATTTCGGCCCTCAAAATGGCCTCAGAAATTTAGAACCTGAGAAAACTGCCAAAAATAGAAAGTTTTTCTAAATTTAAAGAAACAAAACTGAAAAGAAATAGTGTTGGGTCAAGTTGGGCTGATAACAATGCGATCATGTGTCACTGGGTGGTTGCAGTCAGTTTTGGACATATGGACCCAATTTTCCATAAGTGCATCTTGGAAATTGGGTCTCGCATAGTAACTCTCATCTTCATGTTTACCCTAATGAGCAGGTTAAAGTGAGTAAATATGGGGTGGGGTCGTTACATTTTGGTATCAGAGCTCTCAGGTTCAACACTTGGAGTGAATGGGCGAAATGTATTTATCATGCATGTACATCAGTTGTATATGTATTTGTGTTGGCTTAGGGGGTCATGACCCAAGTTCAGAGTCAGTTGCACCAAACAATCCCTACACTACTGGCCCTTTCGGCATCAATTTGAGGTGCGCGAACTGAAGTCTCACCCGAAGCAGTATGGGGGGATGCCGGAACCAAGTTTCCGCACCCAGAAATCAGTGTGATGTCCTTTTGGTGAGCTAGATCTGCCTTTGTGCAGACCTTTATGCTCATGCAGCCTATTGCTGTAACTTCCTCCAATCGGCCTCTAGACCTCCGTGAAGGTCTATGATTGGCTTTTGTAGATCCTTAACGGGTCAATTAGCTACATACGTGCACTATAGATTACTCTTGGACTGTTATTTGCTCATATCTACTTAATTGTTTGATAACTTTAACAGAAAGCATTATAATATTCGAGTAATCACATGACATTAACTGCGTTCAGATAACAATGTAGATCAAGTAATTTCGTGCATCAATACATCATTATTTCATAAAACCATTATTCATCACAGTATAAAGTGCATTCATACATAACAGAAGTTAATAGATAAAGCACAAGAATTTCTACAACAATCTTTTTTATTGATATTCAGTTAATCTCACAGACTCAAGACTTTCCTGCGCACTCGGCTGCAGGGGCTCGCAAACTCAACTACGAACACTACTTTAGGCCTCTGCACACTCAACTGTAGAGCCTTCCCCTCCTTTAAGAATTCTACTTCTGCGCTAGACTTCTTTGCTCGTACCCATAGACAGCTTCAATTACTTGCCTTAGACATCCCTAAGACACACCTATTTATACAATCCCATGGTCTGCGGACCATGGATAGATCTTCAAAAGCCGACTCAAGTTACATAAAATAAGGGTAAAATCATTTTTGACTCTTAACTTGCTATGCGCTCCATGACCAAAATTTGCGGAGACTTTACATCTTTTTACATCACAACTTGGGCTTTTGCCCCAAAACTGACCCAAGGGACCCCATCCCAACAAGCCCGCAACACAAAGATCATGACTCACCCTCGAGTCAGTCAGCTGGTGCGAAGATCTTGCTGCGAAGATCCCCTAGCTCCACTTGAACCACTGCTACTTCAGCTGCGCTTCGTGTGGTTGCATGCTTCACCTATTTGACCAGCTGCTATGTGGATGGTCCTCCACTTTCCTGCTTGACCTTCTGCTGTGTAAGTTGCAAGTTCTCCAACTTTTCTTGTATGTTGGCGGAGACTTGGTAGGATTCTTCCAACCAAGGATCCAACCGCGCCTTAAGGATTGCCTCTTTTTTCTGTGCGGCTTCCACTTGTGCAAGGAGTTTCTTCCCCTCCAGCAACTTAGCGAGGCGCTACGCTGTAGCCACTGTGCGCGCTGTCACTCGTACTTCGTCATACTATTGATGAATCTCGCGGGTCTCTGTTTTTAATCTCTGGAGGTTGGCATCTTCCTACAGGGTCGTCACTACTTCCATGGCATGCTCAAACAACATTGTGTAGTTTGCAACCGTAGCATCCATAGTGGCTATTGCATCCTTAACATCAGCTTCATGTTGTTCCCTAACTTCTGGCGGGGTCAAAGGATATGACCTAAGCTCCAATTTTGTGATTTTCAAGTTGAGCTTGAACTGAACTTGGGCCATCTCTGTCTTGGCATCGCAAACACCCACTGCAAGTTTCCTGATCTTGGCCTCAAGTGATGCCTCCTCAGGTATGTGCAACTCCGGCACTATCCTGCATGACTCTGCCACCGCGTCCGTGAGCTGGGCACTCTGCGCCTGGATTGTTTCCTTTGCCTTCAAGGCCTCTGTCTTCTCAGTGAACATTTTCTCATTGTTCACCTAGTATTCGCTAATTAAGTTGAGAGTGCGCTGCTCCCGCGCTCTTAGCTCCACTATTACACCTATCTGCAGCGTGTGAAGATACTCATTACGGAGCGCTATGAGGTTGAGGCCGATGTTCTTCATAGTATTGACGATGACCTTGTCATCGGCTGATTCTGTGCTCAACAATCCTTATGGTAGCGCGACTGCCCGAAGATCTATTGATCTGACCATCTTTGCAGCCTGACTGGTCCCTGGTGCTAAGCTCGTATGTGTAGCGCTCACCTGCCCTACACACACCTATATCTTGTTGGTCTATATCTGCAGCTCACGCTAATCCTTCTGAAGAGTGCCTAGTGACTGCAAGTGCTTTTGTTCAAACTGTTGCAACAGTTCCGCTGTGGTATCACACACTTTATCTTCGATCTCGTCGAGATCGGCTTCTGTGTGCATGATGGGATCCAGTAGTGACTTCGTTGCTTTTGACTTCCTCAAGTCCCCTCATTCTGTTATTCCTTGTACCTCTTCACCAAGAATGGAATGTTATATTCTTCATCTCTGCCACCTCCCTGCTCTGATTGCTCCTCTTCCTTGGTCTAGGGTGAAGGGGATTTACCACTCCACTCAGAGTCATGTTGTTCCTGTTCGGCCTGTTGCTTTGCAGCGCGCTATTTTTCCAGTCGGGCCTTCTCCTTGGCCTCCTTCCTTCACTTCTCGGCCAACTGTTGGATCGCCTGCTTTGCTGCCTCTTTCTTCTTTTTCTTTTCGGAACTCCCCTCACCTTTGCTAGTGCCTGCGACTAGATAGGAAGGAGAATGCCAAGCTGCTAGCCAGCACTTGATCACATCCTCAATGGCATCATCTGTGGCAAGATAAGGCAGATCAAACCACTTCTGTTGTGGATCCTTCTGCACCCTGATATATATGTAGTGGAGGTCTTCCTTAAAATCCACATACTCCCATAATTGCTCAAACACAGTCGGGGACAACCGTGGCTTTTGGTGATGGTCATGTGAATGCTCGCCTCCCTCAACACCTATAAAACTTATCTCCGTGACCCATGCAAAGTTCGTTGTGGCCCAAAGGGAGGCCAATTGTGTAGCCTCTGGAAATCCTTTCTCTAAGGGAGGAAACTAGGTATCCTCTAGCAGCTCCCAAGCTACTAGCAAGATGGAGAGAAACAACCACGCGTAGTGGAAGGTTTTGCTCTTGTCCTGAGCCTTGCGACAATTCACAAGGAACTCGCTGCAGAGGTAGCGTGACCAGTTAAACTGCATGCCTTCCGCGCACTATGCAACTAATGAGATTATTAGCACCGAAAACTCGTTCATGCGGCATTTCCTCATGACCTTACCAACGAGGATCTGCATGGCAATTTTCACCGTGGGATCAATGATAGACATGATGGAGTACCCACGCGACTTCTTAACTAGATCAAACTTCTTGTTCAACCTTTCTGCCAGGTCGCGCTCACTGGTTTTTCTCCCAAACTCCTTGGCTGTGTTCAAGCTTGAATGTGGCAGGAACGTGATCTGATGGATCATCATGTGTGTGATTGGGATTAGTGCGCTCAGCCACAAACATCTATCATGTACCAAGGTCAGCAATTGCTTGATAGTGATGCTATTGATGTTGGAGCGGTGATCCAAATGGATCCTAGAACACTCTCAAAGTTTTCATGAACTCTTTAAAAATTACGCCAAAGATTAAAAGTCTTATAAAGATCAAGCTATTGGAGGGAATCCTCAGATAGTTGCAATGGCGATCAACGCAGATCAACGAGGGCCATCGATCTAGCGCGCAGAGCGGCGAACCATCGTAACGCGCGCTGACCCCAACCAGCAAATGCGAGGTTAATTTTAAGCAACGGAGATAGTCATTGATCGCATATCGCAGGCACATCTCTCAGTGAAGAGAATCCCCAAGCACCCGGACCCGAAATAATTATAAAATGTGAAAAATATTGTTTCGATTCTGTGGGAGCGGGATTCCACAAAACCGGCAAAATATTAGAGGTGCTTCGAGTGGTAAGCGGTTTAGACCGACTTCCACCCAATGCCACACAGTGATCGCCACGCGTCCCGGGGAAGAGAGAGAGAACCGCTCACATCGGACAGGTAAACATCATGTTACTTAGTTGCTCAATATGAACGATGATCGTCAGATCTGGGGCCCCCAGATCCACGACGGAGACGCGTTCCGATGGATGACCGGATTTGACAAGGTTATGAAGCGAGGTCACATAGGATTTGAAGTATGATATGGACGATGTGTTGGCAGAAGGTTGTGTTTTGCGTGCATTCTTGGAGTTAACGAAAAAATGATCGTTTCAAATATGTCCAAGAGAACTGACACTCATCTGTTATGAACTAGGTGGCCACCCCTTGTGAGGCGTTATATAGTGACTGATTACACAGAATAGAGGGATTCAAACAGAAAGAGGCAGGGGAACCAGAAAGCCAGGAAGCAGAAACGAACAGTCGGGAAGCAGATTTCCTTTAAAGCCACAAACTGACAGAGAGAGAAGTAAGCAGAAGTGAAGAGAGCAGTAGGCAGTAAGCCGAAAGCAGAGAGAAGAAGCCGAGCTGACCTATAGAAGCAAAGGCAGCATTGAGCCAAAGTTAAGACAGAGATAGAGAGAGTCAGAGAGTCTATGTACTCCAGAGAAGGCTTAAGAGGTTCAAGCGCACTCCTATGTAATGCCTGTGATGTATGAGTCTCAGATTGGGCTCATACTACTGTGACCAATAGAGGTCAAGAGTCCAGTGAGGGGAGTTTGTGTACCCTAGAGACTTGGGGAATCCAAGTACAGTCTTATTGATTTGTATCTGCTGAGTGAGACTAAAATTGAGCTCACTGTTGTAAAAACTCTGCTTTGAAAACATAATAGAGAGGCCACCATTGAAGGCTGGACCGGGAGACGTATCCCAGGAGTATTGGGTGAACTCCTTATTAAACTTGTTGTGTTTATATGTTTGCCTATTATGTTTTCTTTAACTGCTTCATTTCCTATGTATTTCGCAATCTTATCGATCTGTTGCATAAAATAACATAGGCACATCCATGCACATGAGTCTGTAATACCTTATTAATTGTCTTGGATCAATTCCAGATCAAGCAGTGGTAGTGGGGCACCCACAGCAGGTTTAGAATCCCTGATTGATTCACTTCGTGAATCCACTCAACTGGCTCCAACACAGTGACGACAGATTCTTTATAGTACACCCGCTTCATGTAGTTCTTCGTCACGAGGTGGGGAAACCTCTCATGGTTTTCCAAATCCCAATCTTCCATTTTTAAATGGGGAATCCGTGCTAGGCGCGGGCCTTCAAAGTTGATGTCTTATGGTAGTAGGGGTGTATTTATGAGGAATTTCCCCGCATATGGGTCCTTAGTGACATTCACCTTTCCCTTACATGGAGGAATGTAGTCCAGAAATTTGGAGATGAACTCCATGCCCTTGGCATCTATATCCTCTGCACCCTCTTCGGTCTCCAAATATACAACATTCTCCTTATCCTTCGTCAGTTGTTTATCTTTTTTCTAGGCCTAGGTAGCAAAGTTCTTCCTCGGCAACTCTCGCACCGACATTGGCCTCTACTGCTTGTCTTTCTTGGGATTGGGATTTTCATGCACTGGTGTAGGCTTCAGCCTAGGTGACCTCAATGTCGTAGGCACAAGAGTCGGAGCCTCCATGCTTACAACTTCCAGAGCCACTCCCTCTGAGGCAACAGTTCCTTCGGTGCTTCTAGTCTCACCTGGTCTTGACATAATGTTGAGAATAAACTGCTAGGTATCCTTAGGCAAATTATCAAACACAGAATCGATGATTAAATCTGCAAAAAACTAAGGATTCATAAACAATGGACAACACAACTCAAAAATTCTAAGGATGAAAATTGTTCTCTGCTGGATGGCCATGCGTAATTTATAGGAAAATTTGAATTCAAATTCTTTTATTCCCCCCAAAGTCCATCCATAAATGTTGATTTGCCTGCAAATCTTCAAAGATTTCAACCTTAAATGCTGCCCCCCGCTCCTCTTAACCGTCTCTTGACTGTCAAATCATGAACAGTGACTATAACAGTCATTTTCTCACTGTGCTGCATGGTATCTCCCCCCATAGCACATCTCCCTTCGTGCATCTTCTAATACTGTGACATTACCCTTTTCCGCATAGCCCCTCTATCGTGTAATTCCACCAACCAAGCAATGTAGTTTACAGTCCTGTGCTCCCTTACAACTGCCTGGAGCACTAAGACTGTCCTGCTGTCATGTAGTCATTGAGACAGATCCCATGTGTATGGCTTCAATCGAATCCCATTTACCCTACCCGTAAATGGTTCTCCATTCAACTTTCCAAGCTAAACTATGCCACCATCTGTAATTTCTTTAACGACATATGGCCCTAGCTAGTGCATCTGAAACTTCCCTGGAAACTTAGCAAACTTGCTATCATATAATAAAACCAAGTCATTTACCTTGAAGGTGTGAAATTTGATGTGCCAATCATGCCAAGCTTTTTCGCGTTCCTTCTGAACCTGATGATGGAATCTAACCAAAAACGTATCTTCTTTGAGCTCCATTAGTTGCGCAAGCCATTCTTCTAAGGCTCCGTGATCCATCATTCTTGTGAAAGTCGCTATGCATAGACTTAGTATGATATATTCCATCGGCATTATAGCCTCTACACCATAAATCAATTGGAAAGGTGTTTGACCTGTTAGCTTTTTGCAAGTAGTTATGTATGCCCATAATACCGCTAGTACGCACACGTCCCAATCATTCTGCTGCACATTGCAAATATTCGTCAATGCATTCTGTAATATCTTATTGAAAGCCTTAATTGTTCCATTGGCCTGAGGATGATATGGTGTACTTTTCTGATGATAAAATTGGAACTCTTCTGTCAGCGCACTAATCATTTCATTGATAAAATGTGTACCGCAGTCGCTCATCAATACCTGCAGGCAACCGAACTTGGTCAACACATACTCAAACAAAAACTTTGTTGTTGTTTCCCCTGTACAGTCCTTCACAGGCTATGCCTCTGCCCATCTGGTTAAATAATTTGTTGCGGTGATGATGTAGCGCGCACTTTTTTCTTACCTGGGGGCTGAATCAGTCCTACAAAATCAATTGCCCATTTCTCAAATGGCTGCAATGACACCTACGGATTCAGTGGCAGCTCATCCCTCCGCGACGGCCTGCCTATCCCTTGACATGCATCACATGCCTTACAATATGATTTAAAATCTTTATGCAACATTGGCCACCACAACCCAATGTACAAAATCTTCTGTGTTGTGGCTTTGCCTACATCATGTCCTCCCATAGCTCCTCCATGATCTTTAGTGAGGATACTATCTCATTCAAAATCGAGCACATATCGTTGAAGTATCTCATAAAATCCCATATTATACAAATGGCCTGCAATTACTAACAAATCGGTCGCGCACACCACCAACTCTTTCTTTTGCTGACTGGTGTAGCCTTCTGGAGCTGTTCCTGTGGTCAAAAAATGGATAATGTCTGCAAAGTGGTTGTCCGCTACATGCACCGCAAAGAGCTGTGCATCGGGCAACCCTTCCTCCAAATTAGTAGGCTCCTCTCCTGTCTCAATGCGCAACAGATGGTCAGGTCCTGCATTCAACCTTCCTGGTTTCACAATTACCTCAAAATCATATTCTTGGAATAACAACAGCCATCTGCATATCCCCCCCCCAACACAGGCTTATTAACTAGGTACCTCAAGGCGAAGTGGTATATGTACATCTTGAAATGTTCGCCCAACAGATAGTGCCTGAACTTTTGGAGTGCGTACACCATAGCTAATCTCTCGCACTCTGTTGTGGAGTAATTCTTCTCAGACTTTGACAATTTTCTGCTTGGAAATGATATAGGGTGATCTAGTTCTCCTTCGCCAATCTGTGTCAGCACTGCTCCCAATGCAATACACGAGGCATCAACGTGCACATGGAATTATTTCTTCCATTCCGGGAAGACCAAGATTGGCACGGTAACCATTTTCTCCTTCATGACATCCAGACTGTGTTGACATTCTTCATTCCAACATAATGTAGGGTCCTTCTTTAGCAACTTTTCCATGGGCGTGGTAATCTAAGCATAAGCCTTGATGAACTTTTGATAATACCCAGTATGGCCCAGCATTGCACGCAACTATTTAACACTCCTTGGGGCTTCCAAATTGATTATGACCATGATCTTGGCAAGGTCCACCATGATTCCTTGCTTCCATACCACATGACCCAGCAAAATCCCAAAGGGGACACAAAACAAGCACTTCTTCAGGTTCAGCGCGATCTGATACCTTCATCACGTATCCAACATTAAGTGTAGACTGTCTACATGGCGCTTTACTAGCCTAAACATTGTCCAGCCATCAAAATATACCTCCAAGAATTTGTGAATAAATTCTCTGAACGTCGTGATCACTATGCGGGAGAATATCGTCGGTGCATTCTTGAGTCCGAAGGGCATCACTATGTACTGAAAACACCCCTATTCCATTGTGAAGGTTGTTTTACTCCTGTCTTCTGGAGAAATCTTGATCTGATGGTACCCAAAGAATCCATCTGTAAATGATTAAGCTTCTTGCCCTCCCACATTGTCCAGTACTTCATCAGTAAACTGTGTCGGGAAAGGATCATGAATGCAGGTATCGTTAAGCTTTCTTAAATCTACGCAAATCCTTATTTCATCTTTCTACTTCTTTTCCTAAAATACCATTGGGCTCACCCAATCAGATTCCTCCACTAGTTTGATAATACCTGCCTCAAGCATCTTGTCCAACTCCAAGTAGAAATTTTCCTTGTATTTGGGATTAAGGCGATATGGCCTCTACTTGACAGGCTTCGTGTCCAGTTTCAAAGTTATTTTCATCACTCCCAAATCGCCTATGATGCCTTTCAGGTCTGCAAATTTTGTAGGGAACAAATCCTGATATTCGCGAAGCAACTCAACGACTTTATCTACTATAGCGTCATCCTAGTAGTCCCCAATCTTTGCAAACTTTGGCTCTGCCTCTGTGCTAATGCTTAATTGCCTAGTTTTCAATGGCGCGGTGGTGTCTGGATTCTCTATCTGCGGCCCCTCAACCTCGCGGTGGCCTTCTACTTCTTGGATGTTAATATTCCTTAGATCCTCATCCTCTCCTTCAACAATCACATTATATCATTCCAGCGCATAGCTCAGCTGCATGTTCCAATTTGGTTGAACCAACTCCAAAGGATCCTGCGGGATTCGGAAGATCACTGCCCTAACCTCTTGCAGCGCCTCATCAATGCTTTCGAACCCATCTTGAACACTGAATGTCTTCCTCGAACCCTTCTCTTAATACATCCCACTCCGCGGTGCCATGGCGGAGCTCCGTTTCCAAATACCAATTCATAGGGATTATGTCTAGAGTGTGACAGAATAAATGCAACCATTATGGCTGCGGCTTTGTTCCATATACCTTAGTCAATTTGGCCAAATTATTGCATGGATCATTCCTCCCATCATACTTCTCAATTACCTGTACTTTAGGATGACCAAATTGCGTTCTCATCATCCTTCTGTAATCGCGCCACTCATCAAAGCTATCTTTGTGCGTACCCCACCACCGAGTGGGCGTAGCATGCAGTGCCTAGTCTAACGCCTGAAAGCGGTAATCCTCTGGAACTTATCTTTCAAAAGCATCCAAAAAATTATCTACGTCAGTTAAAACATCGTAATAGGTAAATTTCTTACCTCTAACATCACGTAGTGCAACAATTTGGTCATCATGTTGGAGCGTAGTGTGGATACTTCATGCAACCTATTTGCCAATGTTCCAACACTTCGTCTAAATCTGAGGTATAGGAACTTTCACGGTCCCATGCAATTCGTCCATCTAGTTGTTGGATTAACCCAGTCTTGGTCTCGCGTTGTGATTTTATAGATCTGATCCAAATCATCATCACTCTCCTCATAGTCGCAGGCCAGTTGAGCGGTTCTTCTGTAGTGTCCAACGGTACCACAACGCAGAGTGATTTCCTTTCAAATGACATTGTTTGCTTCTTAAAATTGGTGACCCCATTCATGTCAATAGCCCAATCAATTCCCAAGAGCGCGAGGTATGGATTTCTATTATCAACAATCTCTATTACTTCAAAATCAGCCAGCGCGCTCGCACCTTCTATATCTATGGTAACTCCCTACAATCATCCCATAGGGATAATCTTTTGTTGGTTCGCCATCCTCAGTTGAATCAGAGACCACTGCAGTGTAGGTCTCCCCATTCGCTCCTAGGTTTGTTTAGGGAATATGTTCGCATCAAACCCCAAATCCAGAATAATCTAGTCCATCTTATAGTCTCCTATTTGTGTAGTAAGCCTCATCTCGCGCCCTGTTCTTGCCTTATGCTTATCGATATTTCTGACTACGCGGGGTCCATCAGAAGTATTATCCTTACCGTCACCTTTGTTTATCAACTTCGTTAGCCCTTTCATAGCCTTTCTATTGCATAGTAGTTTCATACAAGTATCCAAGAAGGTGGTAAGCACAGAGGGGTCAACTTCTGCAAACAGTTTCCCCTGACTTCCTGAGGTGGAGGCCTCAGCGAAGCTTTTCTTTGCTTCCATGAATGTTTTCTTCGCACGCTCTAGATCAAACCCAACCTCCTTTTCTGGAGCCTTGTAGACCCCTCCACCTTCTTTAGGTTGCTTTCCCTTATCTTCACCAGTCGCGATCCCACTTTGCAGTACGATATTCACATTCGAGTCCTCTTCACGGGGCTCGGCCCTCATCATTTTTATGTTCTGGGTAGGATGTTGAGGTTACGCCTTCTTCTCCTGCATCTTGGCCATCAACACGGGACATTGTTTGATAGTGTGGTCAAACTGAGTGGAGTATTGACATGAAAGGTGTGTCTAATTTATACACTCCCACGCGTAGTGTCCTGGCATTTCGCAATTGTAACAAATGACCTACCCCCGACCCCTACTAGGTCCGCCCCCTCCTCGGCCTCGTTCGTGCCCCTGATATCCTCCGTGCATTCCCCCATCGCCCTGATCCCGAGGCCGAGTTTCTGCTTGCATTTGATACGTAGGCGTCCTCTATATCATTAATTCATAGCTTCGACAATGGCGCTCATCATGGCCCACCAATTTACAGAAATCGCAAAACAATTGTTGTGGTATCTGTACAAATTTTTGCAACAAACGACAATTGTCTGTTACATGTTTCCTAACTACTTGACAAATAACGCACCATAGCACAGGCCCCGCACTTGGCCCTGCTGGAGCTTCCTGCCTTAGGGGGATAGGTCCCCGTCCTGTGATGTAATTCGTGAAGATAGTGCAATGATATTTATCATGCCCCTGGTTTTTACACTTGAGACACCAAACTTTTCGCGCACCTCTGGTTGAGTTGCTTTTTCCTTTTTCAAGCTCTGCAAATCCAAGCAGAGGTTCTACAACTCTACATGAATCTCTTTAACTCCTAAAGAAGCGTCCTAGATAGGTGACTCATGCAATCTCATCGTGATTTCCAGGGCTTCTGCTCGAGTTCCTATCTTTTGTTGTGATAAAGCAATCCTTAAGTGGGGCAGGAGCGCAGCTATAAACCAATCACGGTGCTTGCTATCTGTGAGATTCATATTAGCTTCGCGTCTCCCACACTTCATTCTTTGATCTAGCTCCTATGGCGTTTCACCAAGCCTCATCATGATTTCCTTAAATCTAATTACCGACTGTAATTCAGATTTAGGCTTATCGAATTCCTTGTTTAAAGCAATCTGAGTATCTGCCAACGACGCCAACGGATTATCTGTGCAATACTTAACATGCCATGCTAGCGCGCAGTCCTATAGAGCAATGAATAACTGCGCCTTCTTTATCTTATCATCTTTAATCTATTGTGTTTTCCACACAGCCTTTGCAACAATCCAAAACTGATCTTGATCCTCACTACCTAAACCCTTGAAAACTGGCAACTTCATCGTATTCGACATGTTGACCAGCGGCGGTGGTGGTGGCGGTGTGGGTGAAGGTGTATGTTGTGGAGGTGAAGGTGGAGGTGGTGTGGACGGATGAGGTATCCACGGAAAACCATACCTTATCAACTAGACAGCGCTTTGCAATGAAGCCTGCGCTGCTCCCTTGTCGTCACTTGAAGGAGGTCCAATCAATGGACTATATTCAGGACCTATTTTTCATCGATTTCTAAAGCTTCATCCACTTCGCGTAGATCCAAACATCAAGGTAATGGAATAAACTACTTTTCACACAAGAGCATCTTAATCCAAGTATTCAAAGATCTCAAATACTTACCTCTCGGTCCCTTGAAGAGGCATCACTCAGCTTCCCTGTAACTGACTGAGGTATCAACCGTGAACTCTGTAACAAATCCTCTGATTACTCGATCAAGCCAGTGACCAACTGCACGTGCGATCTTATTGTCAGAAGCTTCTAACCTCTACATGAGCTCCGAGGTCCACACTATTGGACCGTCAAGCCTCCACCTTCCTTAGCCATCTGCCAATTTAGCGATCCACTCGTATAGTTCAATCGGGAAGGTGTAGAAGAAGATTTTGTGTATTTCTATGTACAAATATCTGTCCAACCAGTGTTCTTTTTTTAGGCGCAAATTCCTGTTTTCTTGAGCCGCGAATTTGTGGATCTTTCTATCCAACCACTTTTCAATTTCCTTCTTGGTCGGATTCCAATGGTGCGATATCACACATCTCTTTATGCATATCTCGGACCTGGCAATGGAACCATTTGTTGGCTTAGGGGGTCCTAACCTAGGTTCAAAGTTAGTTGCACCAAACAAATCCCTACACTACTGGCCCTTTCGACATCAATCCATGGTGCGCGGACTGAAGTCTCACTCGATGTAGTATGGAGGGATGTTGGAACCAAGTTTTCGTACCCAGAGATCAGTGTGATGTCCTTTTGGTGACCTAGATATGCCTTCGTGCATACCTCTATGCTCATGCAGCCTATCACTGTAATTTCCTCTAATCGGCCTCTAGACCTTTGCGAAGGTCTACAATTGGCTTTTGCGGACCCTGAACAGGTCAACTAGCTACTTACGCATGCTATAGATTACTCTTAGACCATTATTTTCTCAGATCTACTTAATTGTTTGATAACTTTAACAGAAAGCGTTATAATCTTCGCGTAATCACTTAACATTAATTACATTCAGATAACAATGTAGATCAAGTAACGTTGTGTACCAATACATCATTAGTTCATAAAACCATTATTCATCATAGCATAAAGCGCATTCATACATAACAGAAGTGAATAGATAAAACACGAGAATTTTGCAACAATCCTCTTTATTGATATTCAGTTAATCTTACATACTCAAGACTTTCCTGTGAACTTAGCTGCAGGGGTCTGCACACTTAGCTGAGGACACTACTATAGGCATATGCACACTCAGCTGCAGAGCCTTCCCCTCCTCTAAGACTTCTACTTCTGCGCTAGACTTCTTCGCTCGTACCCATAGACAAATTTAATTACTTTTTTTAGACATCCCTAAGACACACCTATTTAAACAATCCCATGGTCTTCAGACCATGGGTAGATCTTCAAAAGCTGACTCAAGTTACATAAAAGAAGGGTAAAATCCTTTTTGACTCTTAACTAGCTACGCGCTCCACAACCACAATTTGAAAAGACTTTGCATCTTTTTACATCACAACTTGGGTTTTTCCCGAAAACTGACCCAAGGGACCCCCAAAATGGCCTCATAAATTTAGAACCTGAGAAAACTTCCAAAAATAGAAAGTTTTGTTAAATTTAAAGAGACGAAATTGAAAAGAAATAGTGTTTGGTCAAGTTGGGTTGATAACAGTGTGATCATGTGTCACTAGGTGGTTGCAGTCAGTTCTAGACATATGGACCCAATTTTCCATAAGTGCATCTTGGAAATTGGGTCTCGCATAGTGATCCAGGTCTGGGTGTAACGAAGGACCCTTCCAAGACCTTTTACTTTCGTGATGTGTTAAATTGTGTTTTTAAAAGAACATTAATGAATAGATCTGCATGCTGTAAATAAAAGGAACATAACAATCATCAACACATGAAAACATAAGCCATTGATAACAGAGTCTCCGGGCCCTAGTGTCAAGATGGTATAGGCCGCTGCATTAAGTGTTGTCAATAATGATGATGTACACAAGAGATGATGTCGTGATCATACAAGGAAAAATGCCCTCACGCAGGAGTGGCTCTAAGAGTTGTTCCACTGCAGGAACTCTCATTCAAAATACTCTTATCAGTATGACACAAAAACATGCATGATAAACATCCCGCCAACATGGCATAAAAGGGATCTCAAAAAGACATGCATGACGACAATAAGAATATCCCAGCAACAAACAACAAGGGATCTCCAAACATAACATGATGACTTATGATAGCAACTACATCGCATAGAAGATTCCGCATCAAATTAAGCGAGGAATCATGACAACATGTAATAAACAAGATCCTGCATCAACATCAATCAAGGATCTGTGCAACACAATGCATAAATAAGAAGTACATGAACACATCATATACCTCACAACCAAGGGCCATCTGAAGAAGTGGATGTCCCACTGCTGAAGTTGTTCGGACCATCAATCTCATGGCATCGATCGCATGAACATGACTGCTCGCACATGAATGTGGACATCTGCACTGGCACTTAGAAAAGTGACTAGAAGAAGAAATGAGAGAATGAAAAATATGAGTGTACCATCAAATTTGTGGCGTCGAGTAGTGCTGAATTGACTGTCCAAAATCTGAATTCTAAGAAGTTGAGAATTATGGGCTCAAGGAATATTTTATATTCCCCCGGGATTCCTCAAATATTCTACTCCATGGATGGACTGGAAATCTGTAACTCAAATGGCAAATTTGATCTCGTCATTGCAATCCCTGCAGAAGACCATGAAAAACAAGTATAAACTTGACTATATTCTGACATGGCAAAATTTTACCTCCTTGGGAAAATTTCAAGGCTCGTGGTTCCGCTCCCTGTTTTTGCAGCGATCATGGTTCCACGTGCATTCTGAAAAATCACTGAAAAATGCAGAACTCTAATGGAGAAACGGACAGTGTCATTGCGCTCGTGGCGACAACATGTGTAGAATCCATATAAAATCTGTCAAAATCTGACAAAATGAAAATTTTGCCCTCGTGCAAAATTCATGGTTCTTGCATTAAAAAATTAATTACTCGTCTCGAAATCCGTGCCTGCCTTTGCCCCAAAATCCGTGCCCTGTAGTCTCTCTCATCAGCTCTGGTAAAAATCTGAGTTTATATTAATAAATGGGTGAAAATTCCAATGTCATTGTTATGGTGCATTGGTAAAAGTGGCATATGGTTGAGGAGGGGTCGAGGGATCAAATCCTGCCCCTCTCATTTTAGTTACATGTGATATATTTTAAAAACCAATGCATAATAATAGGGGGTTCAGATCCGCCTTGGGCGGCCCGGCCCCATACCCCGTGCACCGCTATCTTAACCATTGGCACATGTTTTGGTACCGTATATAGTTTTAAGTTTGTTTGACATGGGCGCATTGTAATATTTGGGACCGCCCGCTTGGGGGCCAGCCATGTGGGCCAAGCGGGTTCGACCCCCGTCAGCCCCATATTAACTGTTGTCGGCGCTGATGAATGGTGGTTTGGCATAATATATATATATGGTTTGGGGCAATGGGGTGTGGGTCGGGTCCACCGCCAGTGGCCCGTGCCTGCCCCGTTAATATATGGTTAAACGTTTATGTGAGGAGGCGTGGCATTTAAAAGGGGTTGGGGCAATGGGGTGTGGGCCAGGTCCACCGCCGGTGGCCCGCCCACCTCGTAATACAAAGTATAACAACATATATATGCGATGGAGGGTTGGGGCGATTAGGCCGGCAGGGGTCATGGCCCGTCGACCTTCGAAAAAAAAAAAAAAAAACCTGGCCCACGGACCAACTTTGACCAAAGCTTTGACTGGCATGTTCTCCCTCATACATGCTCGGTTTGACAAACCGTTCACACCTCCGCGATCAGGACAACAAGATCTATGCTCCAGTCCTGGGTTGAAGTCATTTTGAGAACTTTAATTTTTGAGTGTTCATAAGCCCTCTTTGTCCTGTGTGTCTCTCTAGAGCCACCTGGATCAATCCTCCCCACTAAGAAGCTTTTGGTCCTCCAAAAGCATGAAAAATAATCTGTAACTTTCTCTGTACCCTGTCTCCATCACAAACGTCCTGAAAAGGTCTCGCTTCTACCTCCTTTACCTTTGCTCTTCGGAGCCTTAAGCGACGAGTTGAAACCTACTACCTCTGCAACCTATAGTACATTGTTTTGAAAATTACATGCTTAATTGACATTACCAACTAAAGACCCAAACATCCCACACTTGCCACGAGTTTATCACACATACTCGGTGGTCAAGTTTACAACAAGATGGACGTAATACCCCAGTTATGACAACAAGGCCAACCTATCATGGTTGCTTCAACAAGTGATGTAAAACACATCATCACTGCAACACATGATTTACATACATAAGGCCAAACACTATTGGTTTGACAAGTGATGGAAACATAACATCACTTTCAGAGTGTAAAATATGACTCAAAACATGACCAGACATCATTGTAGCTGACCAAGTGATGGAAACACATCATCATTTTTACATTTTAAAATGCAACAAATGATTTACAAAAGAATGACCATGAAACGACAACATGTCTAGAAACCATTTTTCACTTATCAATGTGAATGCGTCACCTCCTTGAGGTGGTTTTGCTTGTCGAACAATTGCTTCACCTGGTTCATGCACCGACGCTTTGTCTTTAAGTCACTGCTCTAGATGGAGCCTCCAACAAGTGGCTCTTTGATGGCCATCTCTGTCGCAATGACTGCAATAGGTTTTCTTCCTCCATCTCTGCTTAACCTTTTTCTTTACATGTTGTTGAGAGGGTCTTTCACGCCTCATCCTTTTGAATGCTGCCATTCTTTTCCAACACTTAGAAAATGCATGGTTAGGTAATCCACAAAAGGTGCATGTTTTCTGATGCCATGTTTTATGTTTAGTATTAACAACATGATCATAATTGAAATGAACATTCGAAGATCGAAAGTGGTTATACCTTCCTTTGCTATCTTTGATGTCAGTATGGCGATGAGAGTTTGCCTCAACTCTCTCCCTGCAATGGGCACTACTGTGGGATGATGGCAATGTGTTCCCATCATTCTCTTTGCTCGACAATTTCAACGATGTCTTGGACGACTCTGACACCTTCGAGCACTCTCCTTTAGTGTATCTCGGGCTTGCAAATTGATGTTCGTGCACAACCTTCAAAGGTTGAGTTATGCCTTGGTTATTAACACCAAGCTTTCTCCTCGTGCCTCATCCTTGTAATGAGCCTCATGTTTGTCCCTGTAATTGGGATCTCCAAGTCTCCAACAAACATCATGCTATGAGAAGATGAAACCAAAAGGAAATCAATATCTTTTACCTCCTTCGATTTAGAAAGAACTGACAAGGGTTTCTCATCATCCGTTGTTGGTGGTTCGCTTGCTGTCTTAGCGCATTCCCCAACTTTCTTTCTGACATACCCAAGTCCTGTCTGACGGGGTAATTCTTCTACTTTGATGGGGTTGACTATGCCTTGGCCATTAATGCCCAAGCCTTTTCCTTCATACCCCATTCTCTTCAACAGTTTGGAGCCAATTCTTGTGGTATGATTTTCCAAAATAGCGAAATCATCATCACGAAACATACATGAAGATGGAGAACTACTTTTTACCTCGCATGGGTCACGCTGCAACTTTTCTAAGGCCTCGTCCTTTGCTTGCAGTTGTCGTAGCAAACTTTGTTTCTCCTCTTTCTCTTCATGTAGACACATCTTCAATTCAGCATTCTCTATTTAAAGATTATGTTTGTTTTGCTTCAGTTCTTCCATGGCCTCTTCTGTGGCTTGCAACTGAAGCTGCAATCGCTCCTTTTCCTCTGTCTCTTTCTGTAGAGTTTCATACATGATTTCCACTCTTTTGGAAATGTTGAGCATGGTCTCGTACATCGCTCTTTCATCCTCTATCACTGCACGTTCCATTGTTCACACTGCAATTCACATCAATGCAAAGACCGCTCTGATACCACTTGATCCAGGTCCGGGTGTGACGAAGGACCCTTCCAAGACCTTTTACTTTCGTGATGTGTTAAATTGAATTTTCAAAGAACATTAATGAATACATTTGCATGCTGTAAAGAAGAGGAACATAACAATCATCAACACATGAAAACATAAGCCATTGATAACGGAGTTCATCCAGGAGGGACTACGTCTCCGGGCCACGGTGTTAAGATGGTGTAGGCCGCTGCATTAAGTGCTGTCAATAATGATGATATACACAAGAGATAATTTCGCGATCATACAAGGAAAAATGCCCTCATGCAGGAGTGGCTCTAAGAGTTGTTCCACTACAGGAACTCTCAGTCAAAAGACTTCTATCAGTATGACACAAAAACATGCATGATAAACATCCTGCCAACATGGCATAAAAGGGATCTAAAAAAACATGCATGACGAGAACAAGAGTATCCCAACAACATACAACAAAGGGATCTCAAAACATAACATGATGAGTTATGACAGCAAGTACTTCACATAGAAGATTCTGCATCAAATCAAGCAAGGAATCGTGACAACATGTAATAAACAAGATCTTGCATCAACATCAATCAAGGATCTATGAAACACAATGCATAAAGAAGAAGTACATGAACACATCATATACCTCACAACCAAGGGCCATCTAAAGAAGTGGATGTCCCACTGTTGAAGCTATTCGGATCTCCATCGATCTCATGAACATGACTGCTTGCACATGAGTGTGGACATCTGCACTGGCACATAGAAAAGTGACTAGAAGAAGAAATGAGAGAATGAAAAATCTGAGTGTACCATCAAATTTATGGTGTCGAGTAGTGCTGAATCGACTATCCAAATTCTGAATTCTGAGAAGTTGAGAATTCTGCGCTCAAGGAATCTTTTAGATTCCCTTGGGATTCCTCAAAGATTTTGCTCCATGAATGGACTGGAAATCTACAACTCAGATGGCGAATTTGATCTCGCCATTGCGATCCCTGTGGAAAACCATGAAAAACAAGTATAAACTTGACTATATTCTGACATGGCAAAATTTTACCTCCTTGGGAAATTTTCAAGGCTCATGGTTCCATTCCCTGTTTTTGCAGCAATCATGGTTCCACGTGCATTCTGAAAAATGACCGAAAATGCAGACCTCTGATGGAGAAACGGACATCGCCATTGCGCTCGTGGCGACGAGAGGTGTAGAATCCATATAAACTTTGTCAAATCCTAACAAAGTGAAAATTTTGCCCTCCTGGAAAATTCATGGTTCCTGCGTTAAAAAATTAATTAGTCATCTCAAAATCTGTGCATGCCTTCTGCCTCGAAATCTGTGCCCTGCAGTCTCTCTCCTCAGCTTTGGTAACAATCTGAGTTTATATTAATAATGGGTGAAAATTCCAATGTGACTATTATGGTGCATTGGTAAAAGTGGCATATGGTTGAGGAGGCGTCGGGGAATCAAATCCCACCCTTCTCATTTTAGTTACATGTGATATATTTTAAAAACCAATGCATAATAATAGGGGGGTCGGGTCCACATTGGGCGGCCTGCCCCCATACCGCGCGCATCGCTGTCATAATTGTTGGTGCATGTTTTGGTACCGTATATGGTTTTAAGGCTGTTCGACATGGGCGCATTGTAATATTTGGGACCGCCCACTTGGGGGCCGACCACGTGGAACGGGCGAGTTCGACCCCCGTCAGACCCGTATTAACCTCTGTCGGTGCTAATGAATTGCGGTTGGGCGTAATATATCTATGGGTTTGGGCGATGGGGTGTGGACCGGGTCCACCGCCGGTGGCCCGCCCACCCCGTAATACAAAGTTTAACAACATATATATGGGATGGAGGGTTGGGGCGATTAGGCCGGTGGGGGTCATGGCCCATCGGCCTTATTATAATTAAAAAAAATTGTTTTGTTATAACATATATTCAGGGGTGGTGGCCTGCCACAATTTTAATAAAAAAATTTATTATTAAAATGGGGGTTGTTTTGAAACTTCCAGAAAATAAGGGTCATTGGGCAAATTAATGAGGCAACAATTTCGACTGATTTCAGGAGCTAGGTTTATGCCTCAGGGTCGGTCAAACTGTAGGACACTTAAACCTGGCCCACAAACCAACTTTGACCAAAACTTTCACTGGCCCATTCTCCCTCATACGTGCTGGGTTTGACGAATCATTCACACCTCCGCGATCAGGACGACGAGATCTACACTTTGGTCCTTGGTCAAAATCATTCTGAGCACTTTGATTTTCGAGCGTTCATAAGCCCTCTTTGTCCTGTGTGTCTCTCTGGAGCCACCTGGATCACATAGTAAGTCTCATCTTAATGTTTACCCTACTGAGAAGGTTAAAGTGAGTAAATATGGGGTGGGGTTGTTACAGTTTGGTATCAGAGCTCTCAGGTTCAACACTTGGAGTGGATGGGTGGAATGTATTTTTCATGCATGTACATCAGTTGTATATGTATTTGTTATGCATGTCAGTGTTTATATGTTTGTCATGCATGTATTGGTATGGTTATGATTTTCATGCATGAGGACATGGTATGCAGTTGGTGTTGTCATGCATGATGTCGACATATTGATATGATTATGTATATATACATATATTGTGCTAATCTAGATTGATCTTGCAGACGAGCTAGCCTCTCCTTAACTTCACTTAGGTATGCTTGCAATGGTGATGAGTACTCCCCTCACATAGTAGATACATTGAGAAGTTTGAAGGCAGAGATAAGAAGTTTCAGAGAAGACAATGATAAGATCATTCATTCACAAGAAAGTCTTGCTAGGGCACAGGAGAAACAAGCAGAGGTTAATGCATTGATTCTTCAGAGTTTATCAGATTTGTAGAGATAGGGACCACTTAGGATAAGTCATGGACAGGAGGAAATGACAAATGGTGCATATGGAAGCAGGTCTCTATCAGCACACAGGCCGAACAGATAAGATACAATCAAAGATGGCATATTTCTAAATACACCTGACTAAATGGGTGTTGGCTTAGGGGGCCCTGACCTAGGTTCAACATTAATTTAGCCAAACAAATCCCTACACTACTGGCCCTTTCGGCATCAATCCGCGAAGCGCGGACTGAAATCTCACCCGAAGGGGGGGGGGGGGGGGGGGGGGGGGGGGGGGTGTGCTGGAACCAAGTTTCCGCACCCAGAGATGGTAGTGATGTCGTTTTATGCCCTAACTTTGCCTTCGCACAGATCGATAAGCCTTTTAGGGCTTATCGATATACTTCTCTTAATCGGCCTCTAGACCTTCGCGAAGGTCTACGACTGTCGTTCGCGGACCCTAACTAGGCGAATCAACCACTTACGCGCTTCTGTAATTACTCTTACTTCCGTATTTACCTAGATCAGCTTAAGTATCTGATAACTTCAATATGCATTAATATGTTCTTCGTGTAAACATATATTATTACTTGCGTACAGATAACAATGTAAAACATATAGATTCACACATCAATATAGCATTAAAACATAAACCCATTATTCAGCATAACATAACTACATTTATTCATAACAAAAGTAAATAGATCAAACACATATATTTCCAGAGTTATATTCTTTTTTAGTACTTCAGATCTTCTTACAGACTCTAACTACCCTGCGCACTCAGCTGCAGGGGACCGCGCGCTTAGTTGCGGACTTCTACCCTAGGCCTCTGAACACACAGCTGCAGAGCCTTTCTCCTACTTCAAAAATCTTCACTCGTTTCGCTAATGACCCATTACATTCATCATTATTACCACTTCTCCCCAAAAATTGCCTTAGAATCTTCTAAGACTCTCCTTTTTATACAATCCCATGGTCCATGAACCATGTGTAGATCTTTTAAATCCGACACGACTTACATAACAGAAGGGCAGAAACCCTTTTTGACACTTTACATCTACGCGTTCCATGACCACAAATTGAGGAGACATTACACTTCACATACAAAAACCTGGGCTTTTTGCCCCAGAACTTGGACATTTAACCCCAAAATCAACCCTAGGGGACCATGTCCCAACAGGCCCCCAACACAAATATGGTGACTCGCCCCTGAGTCACTCTATTTGCGTGGAGATCTTACTGTGAAGACCTCCCAGCTCTACTTGCACCACTCCAACTTCAACTGTACACTGTGTAGCCGCCTGCCTGACCTGTTCCACCAGTTGCTTCATTGCTGGTCCTACGTTATCTGCCTAGATCTTCTGCTATGTTGTTTGCATGCTGGCCAACTTCTCCCCAATGGTGGCTAAGAGCACATAGGCCTCATCTAGCCAAGGCCCCAATCTAGTCTTGAGGATTGCCTCTTTTCGTTGCGTTGCTTCCACATGTTCTTTCAGTTCCTTTGCCTCCTGCAGCTTAGCCAATCTTTGTGTGATGGCGATGGTGCGCGTCGTCGCTCTGGCTTCGTCGTACTGCTACTGTAATTCCCTTGCCTCAGTATTCAACCTCTGTAGGTTGGGATCTTCCTGCAAACTCGTGAGGACCTCCATTGATTGCTCGAAGAGCGCAGTGCATTCTGCCACCGCGACATCTACTGCAGTGACTGCATTCTTGACAGCTGCCTCACGCTGTTCTCTGACCTCTGGCAGAGTTGAAGGTTGTGCCCTCAACTCAAGCTCTGTAATATTGAGGTTTAGCTCAAACTGAACCTTGACCATCTCAGTCCGATCATCACTCACACCTGCAGCCAACTTCTGAACTTGGCCTCCACAAGCGCATCTTCGAGGATTTGCAGTTCCAGAATGGTTGTGCACGCTTCTTCTACCATCATTGCGATGCGCTCATTCTTCTCCTGGACCTTCTTCCAGGTGTCTATCATTGTTGTTTTCTCAACGAACAACTGTTCGTTGTTAACCTTTTGCTCGCAGTTCACGCTCAGTGCGTGCTTCTCTCGGGCTCTAAGTTCTGCGATCACACCTACTTGTAGCGTGTGAAGGAAGTCTCTTGGGAGCGCAGCCAAGTTGAGACCAAGGTTCCTTAAAGAAACCTTATCAGCATCTGTCTCCGTGCTTAGGGCTCCATCAGGAAGCGCAACGACCTGAGGATGCAAAAAGCGAACCATCTCTACTGCTCCAGTGGTCCTCATTGCCAAAATAATCGACGTCACGCTGCTCTGTCCTACACCTGCATGCAGTTGAGTAGTTTGGATCTGCAGCTCGCGCAGACCCATCTGAATGGCAACCAAGGCTTGTTTCTACTACTGCTCAAATTGTTGCAGCAGTTTCGTTGTCGCATCCCTTACCTTTTCCCCAATGTCATATAAGTCGCCCTCTGTCAAAGTGATTGGGTCTAGGTACGACTTAGTGGCCTTGGTATTTTTGCGCGGCCCCCCTTCTCTTACTTCCGATTCCGCTTTACCTGGAAGGGAGTGCTTTCCAGATCTCCACCACCCTGCTCTAATCACTCTTCTTCTTCAGTCTGTGGTGAAGGGGATTTCTTAGTTCTGTCAGAGTCACGCTCTTCCTCCCATTTCTTAGCAGCGCGCTCCACTTCTATGCATGCCTTCTCCTCAGCCTCCTTCTTTCTCTTTTTAGCTAACTGTTGAATTTTCGACCAGGCCTCTTCCTTCTTCTGCTTTCCCACGGACTTACTAGACCCAATAGACAAATCTGATGTTGTGCGCCACTCGGCTGGCCAACGATTGAGGACTGCTGCTATGGCATCGTCCATCACGAGGTATGGTAGATCATACCACTTATTTTTTGGGTCCTTGCGTGCTTGGATGGAGATACGGTGGAAGTCCGCTTTGAACTCTGTGTATCCCAACAACTGCTCAAAAACAGTTCGTGACAGTCGTGTCTTGCGGTTGACGGCTGCGCGGATGCTTGACTCCATAAGCACCTAGAATATTTTACTCTCTCGGACTCGTCCAACATCCTTCGTGGCCCATAGTGAAGCGAACTTCATTGCTTCTGGTAGATCTGTCGTGATTGGAGGAAACTAGTTGTCCTCTGGCAATTCCCACACAATCGACAACAACAGCCATGAGTAGTGGAATGTTTTGTTGTGGTCCTATGCCTCCCTGTAGTTCGCGAGGAACTCATTGCACAGGTAGCACGCCCAATTGAATTGTACGCCCTCCGCGCACTGGGCCGCTAATGAAACAACTGGTGTCGGCACCTCATCTGCGCGACACTTCCTCATTACCTTCCCAGCCAAGATCTAGGTGGCCACCTTCACCGCGAGGTCCATAATACTCGAAATTGAATATCCGCGCGACTTCTTGACAAGCTTAAACTTGTCCTTCATCCTTTTAGCGAGGTTGCACTCACCCGTCTTTCTGCCAAATTCCTTGGCCGGATTCAGCCCTGAATGGGGTAGTAGGGTGATCATATGGATTAGCATATCAGTTATAGGGATTTTCTCTCCCAACCACAGGCATCTGTCGTGCACCAGGCACAACAATTGTTTGATAACTATCAAATTTATGGGAGCGCGATGGTAATGCAACACCCATAGCAGATTCAACAATCTTGTCTTTTCCACCCCACGAATCCACTTCATCGGCTCTAGCGCGGTGACACCTGAGTCCTTGTAGAATACTCTGTGCATGAAATTATCAGTAGCCATGTGGGGGAACTGCTCAGTGTCCCCCAAGTCCCAATCCTCTAATTTCATATGTGGGACGTGCGCCAAGCGCGGACCTTCAAATGTTATGTTTTCTAGCAGCAAGGGTGTGTTAAGGAGAAACTTTCCTTCATCAAGGTCCTTCGGGACCTTTACCTTGCCCTGGCACGGAGGGATGTATTCTGGCAGCTTTGAGATAGGGTCTACTCCCTCAATATCAATGTCCTCGGTGCCCATATTAGTTTCCTCTATGCCCTCGTCGGCCTCTAGGTTTACCACCTTGCATTTCTCTTGCATGGTGGGCTTCTCTTTTCTTAGATGCTTCCTTGGTGACTCGCGCACCAGTTGTGTCACCTTTTGTTTATCTTTCTTTATCTTGGAATCCTCTCCTAATGACGTGGGCTTCAGCCTAGGTGACCTTGGTGATTTTGGTACCACGGCAGGCACCTCCACACTTACGACCTCAGGGGAAGCTCCCTTAGAGGCCATAGATCCTCCAACACTGGCAGTTTCCACGGGCACCGACATGAGGCTATTAAGGAGCTCTTGGGTTTCCTTAGGTAACTTGTCAAACACTGAACTGGCCACCAAATCCTCAAAAACTACAAGATTCATGCGCAACTGATAGCATGACATAGAAGCTCTCAAAATGCAAAGTGTTTTTCGTTGGGCGGCCATCTGTAATTTATAGGCAAATTTGAATTCAAATACGACCGTTCCCCCCAAAATCCGCTCATAAATGCTAGATTGGTAGCAAATTTTCAAAGATCTCGCTCTTAATTTCAGCTTTAAATGTCGCCACTGCTCCTCTTAGCCATTTTCTCACTGTCAAATCATGAACAGCAACCATAATAGTCACTTTTGGCTACCCTGCGTGGTCTCTCCTTCTATAGTGCAGCTCTTGTTGTGCTTCGGCTGATGTTGTGACATTCTTCCATCTTGCGCAGTCACCCAATCGCACAGCTCGATAACCCAGGCAGTGTAGTTTATAGTCCTGCGCCTCCTTTCAGCTACCTGGAGCGCTAATATTGTGCTTCCATTATATATTCATCTGGACAAATCCCCAGTGTATGGCTTCAATCGGCTGCCATTTACCTTTCCGGGAAATGGATCTCCATTCAATTTCACTAGTTGAACTGCTCCACCATCGGTAATCTCTTTGATGACATATGGCCCCATACAATGCATCTAAAATTTCTTGGAAATTTATCAAACTTGTTGTCATATAATAAAACCAAATCGTTTACCTTGAAGGTGTGCAGTTTGATGTGATGATCGTGCCATGCCTTTTCGCACTCCTTCTAAACTTGTTGATGGAATCCAACCAAAAATCTATGTTCTTCAAGATATGTTAGCTACGCGAGCCTCTCTTCTAGGGCTCCTCGATCCGCCATTCCTGTGAACACCGTTATGTATAGACTAGGTACAATATACTCCATTGGGATCACAACTTCTATGCCATAGACTAGCCTGAAGTGTGTCTGTCCAGTCAGCTTCTTACAAGTAGTATTGTAAGCCCATAGCACCACGGGTAAGCACACGTCCCAATCATTCTTTTGTGCATTGAAAACCTTCGTCAGTGTGTTCTCCAATATCTTATTAAATGCTTCGACCGCCCATTAGTTTGTGGGTGATATGGCGTGCTCTTTTGATGATAAACTTGGAATTCCTCCGTCAGTGCGTTGATCGTTTCATTAAGGAAATGTGTATCGCGATCGCTCATCAAAATATTTGGGAAACCAAACCTAGTAAGCACATATCCAAAAAGGAACTTCACTGTTGTTTCCCTTGTACAATCCTTTACAAATTGTGCCTCCGCCCATCTGGTCAAATACTATGTCGTGGTGATGATATACTGCACACTTATCTTCTTTCCTGGAGGCTAAATCGGGCCTACAAAATCAATTGCCCATTTCTCGAATGGCTGTAACGATACTTACGAATTCAAAGGTAGCGCATCCCTCCATGGTGGCCTGCCCATCCTCTGACATGCATCGCATGCCTTACAATAAGCCTCGGAATCCTTTTGTAGTGTCAGCCACCACAACCTAGCGCGTAAAATCTTCTGCACTGTTGCTTTTCCTGCATAATGTCCTCCCACAGCTCCTCCATGAGCTTCAACGAGGATGTTGTTCCGTTCAAACTCAGGCACATAACGTCACAAAATTTCATTCAAGCCCATTTTATATAAATGTCCTAAAATGACAAAAAAGTCTGTCGCGCGCACCACCAGCTCCTTCTTTTGTTGACTAGTATACCTTGTTAGAGCCATTCCTGTCATTAGGAAGTGTATGATATCTGCAAAGTCCTGGTATTCGCAGAGCAAATCAACGACCTTATCCCCCATAGCATCATCCTAGTAGTCCCCTATCTTCGCAAACTTCGACTCTGCCTCTGTCCCAATGTTCACTTGTCTTGTTTTCAACAGTGCGGTGATATCTGGATTTTCTATCTGCGGCCCCTCAACTTCACGGTGTCCTTCTATTTCTAGGATATTAATGTTCCTCGGATCCTCGTCTTCCTCTTCAGCAGTCACATTGTAGCACTCCAATGCGTGGTGTAGCTGGGTGGTCCAATCTGGTTGAATCAAATCCAAGGGATCCTGCGGTATTCTGAAGATCGCTGCTTTGACCTCCTACAGTGCTTCATCAATGCACTCAAATCCATATTCAAAGCTGAATGTCATCAAGAATCCCTGTCTCAAAATATCCCAGTCGTCGTGCCATGGCAGAGCTTTATCTCCAAGTACCAATTTATAGGTATTACGTCCAAGCTGTGATAGAACAGATGCACCCACTGTGGTTGCAGTTCTGCTCCATAAGAATCAGTCCATTTGGCTAAATGATCATGCGAATCACTCCTTCCATCGTATTTCTCTGCAAATCATACCTTTGGGTGACCAAATCACACCTTCATCATCCTTCTATATCTACGCCATCCATCGAAGTTGTCTTTATACGTACCCCACCATCTTGCAAGTGTAGCATGCAGTGCCAAGTCCAAGGTTTGGAAGCAATGCTTCTCTGGCACTTCCCTTTCAAATTCATCCAAAAATTTATCAACTTCAGTTAAACCATCATAGTAAGGCAGAATTCTTACCTTTGATGAGACGCATCGAAGTGATTTGGTCATCATGTTACATCGTAGCGTAGACACTTCGAACAATCTATTTTGCCAGTGTTCCAATTCCTCGTATGAATCTGATGTGCAGGAGCTTTAACGGTCCCATGCAATACATCCATCAGCTGTTGGATTCACCCAGTCTTGAACTCACGTCATTATCTTATAAATTTGTTTCAAATCATCGTCACTTTCGTAATCGTGCACTGGTTCAGTGTAGCGCGGTCCTTCTGCAGGGTCTAATGGTACTACTACGCAAAGGATTTTATTTCAAATGACATCATCCTCTTCTTCAAATTGATCACCCCATTCATGTCAATAGCCCAGTCGATCCAAAGGAGCACAAGGTAGGGATTGTTGTCTTCCACAATCTTTATCACTTCAAAATCGTCCAACGCGCTTGCACCTCCAATATCAACTGTCACTCCCTGTAACCTTCCCATGGGGATAATCTTTTGTTGATTCTCCATCCTCAATCGAATAGGAGACCACTACAGTGCAGGTCTCCCCATTCTCTCTCGTGTATGTTTAGGCAAAACATTCGCGTCAGACCCTAGATCCAGAATAACTTGGTCCATTTCATATTCTCCTATTTGCGCGGTGAGTCTCATCTCCCGCCCTATTCTTTCCTTATGCTTACCAATTTTCCTAACCATGCACGGTCCCTCAGGAGTATTACCAGCACATTTATTGATCAACTCCTGTAATCCCTTTATGGCCTTGCTATCTCGTAGCAGCTTCATACAGGTCTCCAAAAATGTAGTAAGCATGGATGGGTCCATTTCTTCAGACTGCTTATCCTGACTTCCTAAGGTAGAAGCCTCAGCGAAGCTTTTCTTTGCTTCCATGAAGGTTTCCTTCGCGTGCTCCAAATCAAAGCCAACCTCCTTCTCTGGAGCTTTGCAAACCCATTCACCCTCTTCAGGCCGCTTTCCCTTATCTTCGCTAGTTTTCATTCCACTTCGCAACACAATATTCACATTAGGGTGTTCTTCTCAGGGTTCAACCCTCATCATCTACAGCTTCTGGGTAGGTTGTTGAGGTTGCACCCCTTTTTTGTGTATCTTAGCTAGTAATACAGGGCAATATTCTGTCACATGTTCAAACTAAGTACAATATCAGCATGACAGGCACACCGGGTTCGTACATTCTTGTGTGTAATGTCCTAGTCCCCCATAGTTGTAGCAAATCACCTGTCCTCAACCTCGACCGGGTCCTCCTCCACCTCGGCCTCACCCGCACCCCTGAAATCCTCCTCGCACTCCCCCAATGCCTTGATCCGGAGGCTGAGTTTCTGCCTACACTTTATATGCGGGTGTTCTATCCATCATTAGCTTATAGCTACGAAAATTACGCTCATCATGACCCATAGATTGACAGAAATTGCAAAAGAGTTGTTGTAGTGTCTGTACAAATTTCTGCAACAGGTGACAATTGTTTGTCACATGTTTTCTAGCTACCTGATAGATAGCACACCATAGCGCGGGCCTTGTACTTGGCCCTGCTTTAGCTTCTGGCCTCATAGGCATAAGCCCTCCTACTGCAACATAATTCGCAAACACTGGGCAATGATCTTTGTCATGCCCCTGAATTTTGCATTTCAGGCACCAAACTTCTTCGCGCACCTCTTGCAGAACTAGTCTATCCTTCTTTAGACTTTGAAACTCTAGGCAAAGGTTCTGCAACTACGCGTGAATCTGCTAAACTCCCAAATTAACATCTTGCATTGGTGTCTCATGTAATATCATCGTAATCTCAAGGGCTTCCGCCTGGGTCCCAATCTTTTGTTGTGATAAAGCAACCCTTAGATGAGGCAAGAGTGAAGCCACAAACCATGCACGGTGCTTCCCATCGGTAAGATTCATGTTAGCTTCGCGGATCGTCCATTTCAATCTCTGATCCAGATCCCAGGGTGTCTCGCTAGGCTTCATCATGATCTCCTTGAATCCCATAATTGATTGTGCTTCAGAATTAGGCCTATTGAATTCCTTATTCAACGCGGTCTGAATATCTGCTAAAGAAGCCATCGGGTTATCATTGCAGTACTTAATGTACCATGTCAATGCGTGTTCCTGTAAAGCAATGACCAACGTTGCTTTCTTTATTTGATCATCTGTTATACCCTGAGCCTCTCATATGGCCTTCACAACGAACCAAAATTGGTTTGGGTCCTCATTTCCTGAACCCTTGAAAATGGGCAACTTTACTGCATTCACCATAATGAACGGTGGCGAAGGTGGTGGCGGTGTGGGCGAAGGTGCAGGATGTGGATGTGAATGCAGAGGTGGGGTGGGTGGATGGGTTATTTGCGGGAACCCTCGTCTTATTAATTGAACAACACTCTGCAGTGAAGCGTGTGTTGTTACCTCGTCATCACTCAAAGGAGGTTCGATTAGCGACCTATATTCATGGCCTATTCTCCCTCTATCCCTGAAGATCTTTCCACTTCGCGTAGCTCCAAACATCAAGGTAACCGCATAACTCACTTTTCACACAAGAGCATCTTAATCCAAGTATTTTCGTTGTAACTGATTGAAGTATCGACCGCGAACTCTATCACGAATCCTCCTATGATACAATCAAGACAGTGATCAGCAGCGCATGCAATCTTATCTTCCGAGGCTTCCAATCTCCGCACTAACTCTGGGGTCCACACTATCAGACCGTCAAGCCTCCACCTTCCTTGGTCGTTTGCCAATTTAGCAATCCACTCGTATAACTCAACCGAGAAGGAACAAAAGAAGATCTCATGTATCACTGTGTACAGGTATCTATCCAACCATTGTTCTCTTGTCAAGTGCGATTTCTGTTTTCTTACGCTGCGAATTTGTGGATCTTTCTATCCAACCAGTCTTCAGTTTCTATCTTAGTCAAATTCCAGTGATGCGACGTCACACATCTCTTTATCCAGATCTCGGTCTCAGCAACGAAACCATTTGTTGGCTTAGGGGGCCCAGACCCAGGTTCAGTGTTAATTTATCCAAACAAATCCCTACACTACTGGCCCTTTCGACATCAATCCACGGAGTGCGGACTAAAGTCTCACCTGAATCAGTATGGGGGGGTGTTGGAACCAATTTTCCACACCCAGAGCCGGTAGTGATGTCATTTTATGCCCTAACTCTACCTTCGCGTACATTGATAAGCCTTTTAGCGCTTATCGATATACTTCTCTTAATCTGCCTCTAGACCTCCGCGAAGGTCTACAACTGTCGTTCACAGACCCTAACCAAGTGAATCAACCACTTACGTGCTTTTGTAATTACTCTTACTTCTGTATTTACCCAGATCGGCTTAAGTATCTGATAACTTCAATATGTATTAATATTTTCTTCGCGTAAACAAATATTATTACTTACGTATCAATAACAATGTAAAACATATAGATTCACACATCAATATAGCATTAAAACATAAACCCATTATTCAACATAACATAACTGCATTTATTCATAACAAAAGTAAATAGATCAAACACAAATATTTCCAGAGTAATCTTCTTTATTAGTACTTCAGATCTTCTTACAGACTCTAACTACCTTGCGCACTTAGTTGCAGGGGCTTGCGCACACCGCTGCGAACTTCTACCCTAGGCCTCTGCGCACACAGCTGCAGAGCCTTTCTCCTGCTCTAAAACTCTTCGCTCTTTTCGCTAATGGCCCATTACATTCATCATTATTACTACTTCTTCTCCCCAAAAACAGCCTTAGACTCTTCTAAGACTCTCCTTTTTATACAATCCCATGGTCCGCGGACCATGGGTAGATCTTCTAAAGCCAACACAACTTACATAACAGAAGGGTGGAAACCCTTTTTGACACTTTACATCTACGCGCTCCGCGACCACAAATTGCGGAGAGTTTACACTTTATATACAAAAACTTGGGCTTTCTGCCCCAAACTTAGGATTTTAACCCCAAAATCGACCCTGGGGGACCTTGTCCCACCAAGGGGCAGCGATCATGGGTTCTATCCTAGTTCTGGTTTAGAGACACAGTATGGTCATCACTGTCACCATCCGTATACGAGGAGTGAGAAGTAGTGTTTGCCATAAGAGTTCAAGAAAGAAAATCCACCTACATTTGACGGAAAAATGAAGAACTCACAAAATGCAGAATCTTGGTTCCTTGGGATGAATAAATTCTTCAGATTGCATGACTATTCAGGAAACATGAAAGCCATAATAGTTAATTTTAGTCTTAAAGGTAAAGAAGACGTTTGGTGGGAAGATGTGAAGAATGACAAAGGCATTTGGGAAGAGGATTTGACTTGGAGTGAATTAGATATACTTTTCAAGAATAAGTATTTATCTGAAAGGTACTATGATGACAGGCAAAAGTTCTATGAGTTGAAGATGGGATCTATGGCTGATGAGGAATATACTAGCAAATTCTTGGAGTTGTTGAGATATTTTCCTTATCTTAAGGAGGAGAAAGCGAAGATTCAAAGATACATCAGTGGGTTGTCGGTAGCGTTCAAGGACATGATTGAGTTTTATGAGCCTAGATCGTTGGAGCAAGCTATCAGAAAGTTGAAGAATTGCTATGAGAAATTGAAGCGCGAGTGTGAATCTAAACAGGATTGGAAAGGTAATGACAAAACTAAGGGAAAATGGGATAATAAGTGAGAAATACTATAGGAAACAAGTAGCAAAGATAATATAGCGCCACACAAGAAGCTCAATGCATCTAACATAGGACATGGATTTTAGTCTGAGGAGTAGAACAAGGGCGATGGAAAGAATCCTTTACAGTGTTGGAATTGTGGAAAGGATCATCGCAGGACAGATTGTTCACAACATTAGGGTGGAAGACCGCCGATCTACAGTGCTCATGAGGCACAAACAATGGGGGATGTTGGATAGAGTATTCCTCGGATTTATGCAGCCTTGTATAATAAGGAGGCAGATCACTAGGAATCTATTATTGAGATGGATGGTAAGCTTTGTGATCAAGTTGTTTCTATTTTCATTGGACCTGGATCTAATTATAGTTATGTTAATTATGACCTGGTGGATAAGTGTGGTGTGAATAAAGAATTTCATGAATATTCTTGGTTAGTACAGTTGGATACAAGTACTAAGAAAAGAGTTCATCATTGGGTAAGAGCTTGTGCATTTGAGTTGAATGGTATGTCTATAACAATGCATCTAAATGTGCTTCTGTTGGGATCGTACAGGATGCTTCTGGTTATGGATTGGTTGTTTCTTCACAGGACTAAGGTTGATTGTTATGAAAAGGCTATTGAGTGCTTGGATGACAATGGAGAACACAGAATCTTGCAGGGTAAGAAGAAGGTGGCATTAGTTAGGATGGTTACCACTATACAGGCAAAGCATAGTCACAGAAAAGGGTGTGTATTATTTGTAGTGCATATTTCAAGTGATAAAGGTAAGGATGTTGAGGATGCATAAGTCTTTAAGGGGTACCCAGTTTTACAATAGTTTCAGGGTGTGTTCCCAGCAAAGATTTCAAAGTTGCCGCCTCACAGGGAAGTGGACTTTTCTATTGAGTTGGTACCAGGGGCAGCACCAACATCAAAGGTACCTTACAGGATGAGCACTCTAGAGTTAGTGGAATTGAAGTTGCAGTTGAAGGAAATGTTGAACAAAGGATACATTAGGCCAAGTGTGTCACCTTGGGGTGCACTAGTGTTGTTTGCGAAGAAGAAGGATGTAACTCTTGGATTATGCATTGACTATAAGCAGTTGAACAAGGTAACCATAAAGAACATGTATCTATTTTTGAGGATTGATGACTTGCTTGACCAGTTGAAGGGAGCAGCGGTGTTCTCGAAGATCGATTTGAGATCAGGTTATAATCAAGTATGCATCAAAGAAGAGGATATCGACACGACTGCTTTTTGGACCAGGTATGGGCATTATGAGTTTGTTGTGGTTCCATTTGACTTGACTAATGATCCAACTTCTTCCATGTGTTTGATGAATGGTGTGTTGTGTGCCTATCCGGACAAGTTTGTGATTTTATTCATTGATGATACACTGATATATTCTAAGAATGAGGAAGTGCATGCATAAAATTTGGCAGCAGTGTTAAAACTATTGAGAGAACATTAGTTGTATGCCAATATTAGTAAATTCAACTTCTTTCAAACAAAGGTACATTACTTGGGACATGTTGTCTCCAAGGAAGGCATAGAAATGGATCCAAAAAAGATTAGAGCTATCATGGAATGGGAAGCCCCTAGGAATGTGGATGAGGTCAGATCATTCATGGGGTTGGCAAGTTCTTATAGGAGGTTCATTAAGAAATTCTCACAGATTGCCTATCCTATTACATCATTGCACTAAAAAGGAAAGAAATTTGAATGGACAGAGGAATGTGCAGTGAATTTTGAGTAGCTGAATCAATTGCTTACGAATGCTCCAATTCTAAAGGTTGCAGATCCAGACAAAGAGTTCCTAGTATGTACAAATGATTTCAAGAGAAGACTTGGTGGGGTTCTAATGCAGGAAGGACATGTAGTGTGCTACGAGTCAAGGAAATTGAATGAGCATGAGCGTAATTATGTGATGCACGATCTTGAGTTGACATCTATCATCCATGCATTGACGATGTGGAGACATTATCTTCTTGGTAGGAGGTTCATCTTGATGAGTGATCATAATGGATTGAGATATTTGTTTGACCAGCCTAATATGAATGTTAGGAAATCTAGGTTGTTGGCCACAACTAGTGAGTTTAACTTCAAGATCAAGTACATTAAGGGAAAATAGAAGAGGATTGCATATTCTCTTAGCAGAAGAGTGCAAGTAAATATCATGGCAGTTATGAGTTCATATGGGAGAGATTTACAATATTGGATCTTGTAAGTAGGACAACAGGATGACAGGTACCAACAGCTTAAGCATAAGTTACAATAGCAGGGTACAGGTGAAAAAGATGTGGACTATCATCTCACGGTAGATGGTTTGGTCAAATTTAGGGACAGGATCTATGTGTTGGAAAATAGTGAGCTCAATAATATTATCTTGAGGGAATTTCATGTTAAATCGTATTTAGGTGATCCAAGATATCAGAAGACATTGACAACGATTAAGCAGTTCTATCATTGTGTTGATGGTGCTGGACTCGCCAAAATTTAGGGGATCTCCCAGATATGAAGTCCCAACTAGACCTCACATTGTTTGGAGTAGGATTCCCAACAATGGGTGGTAATGTTATGCCTTGACTGTGAAAACGTGCAGGGTGAAGTACGCTAACTTTGGGTGAAACCAAGTGTGTGACCCTATGGAAAGTCAAGTGCAATGCATGTAGGTTCAAACACATGAAGGGAAAAGGAATTCTCCCCTTGGAATCCTATAATAGTACGCATCTTGAAAGGAACACACGAGCGTAATGACATCACAAGATAAAATGTGGAATAGTCCACAAGTTAAAGTGATGAATTAATACAACAACACACATTCAACAAGATTCATGCAAATGTGAACGAAATAGTTCATAAGCATAAGCGTAATTTAAATAGCATACATTGCAAATACAACAAGAATAGTCCTGCTATATTCTCAACATATGCATGAAAGTGTGTCGCCTTGACTCTGGTTTTATTATAAGTGAAAGTTCCATTCATGCATACACCATTGATGGACCACTAGCCCCAATAGTGGAACATCAAAGTCAAGAAAACATGCTCGTCCAAAGAAGTATACTCACTCTATGCTATGGAGAAGCCAAGGTTCTTCACAATACTCCCAAGCTCCTTCTAAGCCTAAGCCTAGCCAAAATCTTGGCTCCCAAAAGCCCCTTACATGAGTTATGAGATTATAATTATAACAAGAGGGGATGACTCTTCAACTCCCCTTTGTGACCTTTGGACTACCCTCATGACTCTTCATATTCTTTACAAAATGACTCATACATTACATCATGACTCTTCATGTTCCAATATTGACAATTGGAATTTCACTTACAACATAATTACAAATAATATTACATTTTACACTTGTACCCATATAAGACACAATAAGGTAGAGACAACATGACAACCTAACAAGACACAACACTATGATGGTTGAGTTTGGAAGAACTTTAACTCAACAACCTACACTTGTTGCTTCTTAGTCACATATTGGTGCCAATCTCGATACTGTGTGATGATGTCCCCAAAGTGTGTGATGGTGTATAACTGGAAGTGGACTCTAACCTCCATTCCATCCAGGTACAATGTCTTGGAACCAGTTTAAAGTTCATTCTGAAGCATGAGAAACATTGTTCTGACTTGGACAGGAGCACCGATGTAATTTTGCATGTTCTGTCTATTCAACTCAAAGTATTCCTTAGTGGAAATCTACCTCTGCTGCTCCAAGTACTTTTCGATCTCCTGTCGGACTTGGTTCCTGGGTTTGGCTTTGGTGAGTGAACCGACTAATGGGATCTGGTGTGTTTTCGCCAAGACATCCAAACTACTAAACAAGGGTACATATGAGGCTTGAATGCTACCAATAAATGAGGTGATCTTCTTGTTGTTCTGAATCAACATCTGAACTCATGCTTTCTCCAGCTCTGCTTATGGATTCATTTTATTCACTAAGTTAAGCGATGCCCCTTTATATCACATTGTCCACTCTTGCACATAAGTAATGGAAGTTGTATGTTATTGAGAGTTTTAACAAAATCTTTGCTCTGCTATTTTGGACCATGGAAACGGACAACTGCTTTACGTACAGTCACAAACCCCTCATAGAGCTTCCACATGGTTTCTCCAAGTGTTGATACTTCATCAAGTATCACTACTCTCATCTCTTCCAATTAAACCTGTGCGGAAACTGCACTTTGTGCTGTTGCGTGGAGTTGTTCTGCCTCTTCCCTGGAAGCCTGCAATTTTTGTGCCAATTTCTCATTCTCATCCATCAAATACTAAATGTTTGATCTCATTTCTCCTGCAAAGGCAAAATTAGCTTCGGCAATGGAATTTGGATGCTTCATGGTGTTTGCCACTATCACTCTTTCTCTAACGAACGTAGGTGATGTGTGATCATCTATAAAATGCTTTCTCCGTGCTTGGATAATCCTCTTCTGGAACTCATCAAATGATAAATTGTACACATCCATCACCGGAACATCATTAAGGGGAAAACATCCCCTTCGTCGCTCGAGGTTGGCTCTTCTCATGGAGGTGGTGGAGAACAAACGGTGACCTATGGTGCGATAGGCATCAGATCAGCATCTTCATTATGTAGCTTATGTTCCATATACATGTTCGTTACTTCAATCAAGTGCTCAATCTATTAAGCAAGCTCTCGATCCTGCATCTGTTCACCTTCCTCCTCAGTTGTTGGTTGGTTATGTTCCTGCTCTTCAACCTGTATTGGCGTTGTTTCTTCTTTCACTGTGCCTTGCCTTTCTTCTTCCTCCTGATTCTTCTTCTCTTATTGTTCCCTCCTCCTCAATTCTTGTTCTTTCTTCAGTTTCTACTATGTCTCTTGCAGCTGCAATTATGCTTCCTGTAACCTCTGATTTTCTCTCTTCCTCCGCTCTGCTCTTTGTATCCTTTGCTTCCTTTTTTCTTATGTTGCTAAAGTTGCTTTCATGAGAACAGGATCTTCTTTCACTTTGAAGATTTGTTCTCCCTCTGGACTGTCAACAATCTTCCTCTTTCCCTTATCTTGCATGGGATTATCGCCTTATGTTGTTGTTTGTTTCGAAATTGTTTTCGTCTGTGGAGTATCTTGCGAATTCCTTGCTAAACTCATCAGCTCACGAAATCTAGAGGCATTGTAGCAATTCCTCCATGTATCCTCCTCTAGCCAATGGAATGCTCTGTCGATCCACGAAAAGTAAACTCTCGCGTAGTGTTATTTACAAATACCACAGGGATCATATGGATTAAAGTTTTGAGTACTGAATGCAAACCTGATTATTTCCTTTCCCTCCGCATCCGAGACAATTCAAGTTCTTTATCTTGTATAATCCAATTTGTAAAGGAAGAGTGCGTCGTGGTGCTTTCTTCTTCCTGTGCAAATCTTTTGACAACCCTGTGGCGAGATGATATGACACTTCTTGCATGACAAGCTTGTCGGTGGCATACCCTAGTAAAACATGTAGAGGCTTCTCTCCATTGAACACTCTAAGGAAGGTGCCACCTAGTGAGGCATACCAATTTTCGATGCTTTTTATTGCCTCCATTGTTCTTCATGACGTGCAAGGTGGATCTTCTTCAAATATGAGCTTGTAAAACGAGATGATGAAGTGGTCAGTTAGTTGTGCCATTACTCCTCGATCACTGCAATCTGAAAGAAACTTGCAATAGATATGCATGGCAGATTCTTGTGGTGTCCATGTCCAATTCATGCTAGGGAACCTTTTTTGTGCACAAATTGCATCCATTAAATATGTAGACATATAAAACCATGATTGCTCACCATCGGGAGGACTCTGAGCCTATGCTACATGGGCCCTCAACTATCGAGCCAACAGATCTGACCAGTTGAACGACTTCCCCCTGTTCACAACTTGGTCCAATAAGACTTCCCACCCTTCAGGAAATGTTTCTGTGCTCTGTTGACCATGGATCCTGCAAGCTAAGATAACCAAGATCTGGTAGGCCTTCCTAAGGGAATTTGTCTTGAATACATGGGGGGTGTTTATCGAAAATCCAATGGCCCTTTCACCCAATCTTTGACAGTGTATCTCGTATTCACATAGTTGTGGGTGGCATAAAAAAGTGAGTCCATGAGATTCACTAGCTCGGGCAAGTGATACATGTGTTAATAATCTTTTGCCTAGAAGGTAGCAAGATTTTGTTCGCTGACACTACTCAATGTCATGTTCTTCTCATCAATATGTGAGACAATCCAACTAATGACATCTACAAATGGGAAGGTTGAATATCTACATGCAACCTTGTGTAGTCATTACTGTCAAATACTGAGATAAACCTTCCAGTCCTCTAGATCTGCCTCAAGGCTCTTTGCTGAAATAGCTTCATTAACTTGATGTCATGTTAGTGTTGACCCCTTTTCTACAAATAATTGAGTATCTGCATACAATGGAATGTCTACTGATGTTTTCTCAAATACGTCCCTAGTACTGCTTTCAGTGGTCTCTTTCAAAGCAAATCTCTTTGGTGCCATGGTAACAATGACTATTGGAGAAAAGTGCTCCACAAGTGTGGTACCTGTGGGACAAAAATGACACTCATGGCAAGCAAACATTAGCTTAAGCAAATCTACCTTCAAAGAATGATCAAGTAGTAAGATGGGAAACTGGAGAGAAGGATTGTGCAATTTCATCAACAAGGAAGACTAGTTTACTGTGGGAACTATGCATTATGTAGTCCCAACAACCAAGGATGAAGCTAGAGCCTTGGGACTGCACAATGCACAGTCCCAACATGCGAAGAGACCGGGAGAGGTTGCGCATTGCGCAATATTAGTGGCCAAGGTGACAGGATGACCTGTGGAACTGCGCAATGCACAGTTGGAGCTAGGTTTTATTGTGCACTACGCGGTTCTAGAGGCCAAGCTTGTAGCTTGATCCTTAGGATTGCACAATGCCCAACTAAGCAAGGAAAGATCTGGCCAAAGCAAGTGCAGATCTGCCTAGTGGAAGTGTGAAAAATGAGCAGAAGTGAGTGATGATGTGAAGTTGAGTGAAAAACTAACTAAGTATAAGTAAATCCATGTATATCAAGTGCAACAACTAATCAAACAGAAGGAAAATCAAGTATGTGAGACGAGTTGTCACAACGACGACCATTGGTGCAAAAATAAGAAAATCAATGCGACACTTGCGAAAGGAAAACAAAAACTTAAAACAACACTTATACAAGTTAAAAAAAGTTGGAACTCCACCAACTACGAAGATAAATAAGTAAAACAACACTCACACAAACAAAACGACAAAAACATCAGAAAAAGCAGCAAACTATGACGAAAGAGAAACTCACCCAAAAAAGCGACGACGACTGCATCGAAGGTTCCTTGATCTCCTCGAGAATGCTAGAGATCCAAGATCGAATGTGCAAATGAGCTCTAGAGGCGTTGATTAAATAGATTTGAGAAAATTAGGGTTTATGACACGCATGCCTAAAATCAAGGAAAAAATGACACTTGACAGAAGTTTCCAAAATAGAAAAAGTGCCTCCTTCGGGATACTAAAAATAGATCCCTATTTTTAAGGGATGCTTTTTTCTTTTTTATTTTTTGCTTTTTGTTTTTATTTTTCTGACGAAACTTGCCATACACACTGTCGGGAAAGACTGCACAATTTTTGGGAACAAGGTAACTTTTTGGTTCAGTGTACTATGCATTTTCTGAGCTCAATGAGGGATTGTGCAGTTTCTGGGCTAAGTGTTGGGATGCCTTCCATGACTACGCAGTTTCTATGAGCAAGGTTGACTACTAGTCTGAAATGCGCAATTCCCATCATCAAGGTTGAATGCCCTCAAGGATTGCGCAATTTCTGGAGGGAAGCCCAAAACTGTTGTGAGACCAAGTAGGGAGATCAACTTGTGATTTGGAAAGACGAGTTCGGTATGGAAACAAGCCAACACAAGAACAAATGAATAGATAAGTCTTAGTCAAAGCATGAATACCTGGATTAGTGCAATATGAGCTCCTGTGGCTAGGAAGGAAGGCTCTAAAATCAAAGCTTATGCAAAATTTTGGAGGGTGGTTGTAGCAGCTATAACACATTGGCCGAATTTAAAGAAAGAGTTGGTAGAGTTTGTTGCGAGATGCTTAGATTTTCAGTAGGTAAAATCAGAGTGTAAGATCCATGTGGAACACTGCAACCAATTTTGATTCCAAAGTGGAAATGGGAGGTCATTTCCATGGACTTTATTACAGGTTTGTCGAGGACATTTAATCAACATGATTCTATTATGGTTGTGGTTGACATGTTGATAAAGGTAGCTCACTTCATTCCAGTGAAATCTACTTATTTAGCTAGTGAGGTAGCACAGGCCTTCATCAGAGATACAGTGAGGTTACATGAAACTCCTAGGAATATTGTGTCAGATAGAGATGCCAAGTTCACTTCTAGGTTTTGGAAAAAGTTATTTTCACGTTTTGGGACAGAGTTGGCCTTCAGTACAACTTATCATTTGCAAATAGATGGATAGAAAAAGAAGGTCAAAAGGATTTTGGAGGACGTCTTGAGAATGTATGTCATGCCTCAACAATGAAAGTGCGAAGAGTATCTTCCACTCATGGAGTTTGTGTATAATAATGGGTATCAGGAATCTTTGAGGATGAGTCTATTTGAGGCACTTTGTGGGCAGTGTTGTAATAATACTATCAGTTGGAGTGACCCAGTGAACAAGGTGTTGATTGGACCAGACATGTTGGCAGAGATGGAATAGGAAATGAAGGTTATCAATAAGAATCTAAAGGCAACACAGGATAAACAAAAGAGTTATGCAGATAAACACAAGGTCTTTAAGGATTTTCAAGTTGGGGAATAGGTGTACATGCACATCAAGCCCAAAAAGAGCTCCTTGAGGATTAGATCATGTGCCAAGCTGGCAACTCAGTATTTTGGACCTTTCAAGATTCTTGAGAGGATTTGACCAGTAGCCTATCGACTTGCACTGCCTCCGACAGCGAAATTCCATGATGTTTTCCATGTGTCAATACTTAAGAAGTATGTGAAATATGTTGATCATGTGATTGGTTGGTCTGTATTGCAGGTGGAACCAGAAGGATAATTCCAGCCGAAACCTTAATGTATTTTGCAGCGAAATATGCTCATACTCCAGAATTAAGCAATCGAGAAAGTTAAAGTGAAATGGAAGCACTTTGGGCCTGATGAAGCTATATGGGAGATGGATGATCAGATGCAGGTTATGTATCCTTCTCTATTCACTGGTTGAGAGGATGTCTTTTGATATATGTTTTGATGTTGTGCTTTGGTTATGTATATATGCATATGTATGTTGTAAATATCACATCGAGTTGTGTTATAAAGCTCCAATAAGTGGTATGGTGCTCATGATAAGTTGGTTGTGTTTTCAACACATGGATATGCTGTAAATGTTGCATCGAGTTGTGCTATAAAGCTCCATGGGAAGCATGTGTTTGTTGGTTTATAAGTATCTTTGAAGACCGAGGACGGTGTTCCCCTAAGGGGGAGGATCCTGTAACAACCCTGGTTAAAAACCCATGTAATACAATTAATAAAGGTAAAAGAAGACTAGGGTCATTGGACACATATTCCAAGATGAATCTTGGGAAAAAACATAGTGATGGGTATCACTTGTGATTAATTTATGGCTATGGATATTGGCAAAGGAAATGGAAAAGACAAAGAGGCATTTATTGGCATTGTATTTATGAAATAAAGGCAAATAGGAGAAAATGAAGGTGAAAGGTCACAAAATTACATGAGAGGAAAATTGAAGGAAAAATAGAGGCCTCAACGATAAAAAGGCTTATGAGGATCAATTCACATCCTTTTGTTAGTTTTAGCTTGGAACTCTCTTATATTCTCCCTCTCTCACACTCTTACACACTTAGAGTTTCTTGGAGCATTGTGGCATACTTTGGATTAAGAGAAAGAAGGCAAAGTAAAAGCAAGAAAGTGCAAGGGGATATCGAGATCAATAGCTACAATGAGTTTTATTTGCAGGTACTGAGTTGCCTGTATGATTTCCTTGCTAGTTTTGGCATGCATGATATATGCATGCAATGTGGTTAATTGGTTATGATTTATCATTGGCATGGAGGATTGCCAGATCGACAATGGTTTTGCATAGCCTTGCCATTTCTTAGATAGTCATGGTGTTGTGGGTTTTCCCTTTTTTTTTTATTGGTGCTCATGTTCCTTATGAATGTGGGTTTAGTTAATAGTTCCTGGAGCCTTGGTTGGACAAACACTTCAGAAGCCCTGGAACAACTTGGGTTGAGTTACTAGCCCTAAAAGCCTTTGTTGGACAAACGCTCTAGAGCCCTTGGTGAGTTGAGTTACTAGTCCCGGAAGCTTGGTTGGGAAAATGCTCTGGGACCCTACGAAAGTTGTGGGTTGAGTTATTAGTCCTAGAGCCAGGTTGGAGCAAATACTCTGGAGCCGTGGACAACTTGGGTAGAGACCGATCTGGTGATGGTTAGTGATGTCCGACCATGAGGTGGAATCATTGGTTGAGGGTTGAGGTGGTTTGGCCTTTGGAAGCCCTAGTTATGTTTTGGTTAGTTTATTCCATGATATCCCACATTCATGCTTGGAATATGGCATAGGAAGATTGGCTGAAAGAGAGATTTGGTTCAATCCAATCTATGGTCAGGTGGTACATTGATCCAAGTTGACTCAACTCCCCGATTTAACCAAGATATTTTACTTCCATGATGTTGTTAGAATTGCATTTAAAAGAGAATAAATGAACATATATGCATGCTTAAGCAAATGCAAACATAATGACATCAGAAAATCATAGACATGAGACATTGATAACAGAGTTCGTCCAATGTGGACTACGTCTCCGGGCCTGGTGTCAAGATGGTGTTGGCCGCTTCATTTAGTGCTGGAAATGTTGAAGATGTACATGGACTATGTTTTCTGTCATACAAGGACATGTGCCCTCTACATGAGTGGTAAAGTCTCTCCACGAGACGTTCCTCTACAGGAACTATCACTCATAATAGACCTCTTATCAGCATGACATAAACTTACACATGGTGACAATGAGTATCCCGTCATCATGGCATCAAAGGGATCTCAACCAAAACATCCATAGTGACAATGAGTATCCCGCCATCATGGCAACAAAGGGATGCCAATCAAAACATACATACAATCCATGATGAATACATCTCACATGAAATAGATACAAATATTTTTCCTCATACATCAAGCAGGAATTGACAACAACATAATACATCTTACACCAAATGGTCAAAGAAGTACATGACAACAACACTTCATATACCTCAACTCTGCTACTGGCTGAAGAATAGAATACTCAACTACTGGATCTGAATGCACCATCTAAATTGTGGCGTCGCATGGCATAAGATCGACTGTCCACACTTTGAAATCTAACACCATCACTCCAATCTGGAAAATGGAGAAAAAATAGAAGGCTCAGATGCAAAAACTGACTACACCACTAAATTTGTGTCATCGAGCAGTGTAAAATCGACTGTCCATTTCTGAATTCTGACACTGGAAAAATCTGGGCCTGCAGGAATCTTTTAGATTCCCTTGCGATTCTCAAAAGATTCCCTCCTTGGGCTCACTAGAGATCTACAACTCAATTCAGAAAACTGATCTCACCATTGAGATCCTTGCGAAATTCTGAGAAGAATGAGTATAAAGTTGGTTGCATTCTGACTCTGGCGAATTTCAGCCTCCAAGGAATCTGGAAGATTCCCTCAAGATTCTCAAAGATTAACCTCCGCTGGGAATCTGCAAATCCGACCTCGCCATTGCATTACCTACTAAAATATGAAGAAAAATGACTGTAAACTTGATTACATTTTGATAAAATGAATTTTTACCTCCCAAGGAATCTTTAAGATTCTCTGCAAAAATAATTGTCTCGAAAAGCGTGCCATAATTTTTGCCTCCTGGGACTGCGTCATGGTTCCATCTCTGGTGTGGCTCATGGTTCCACCATTCCGTTCAGCCTCCGTTCCATTCTCTTTTGTGTGTTCTACACTACTCATTCAAAATGAAGTTGAAGGGTTAAATATATGAACATGCGCAGAAATTACAACAAGGATGTTGTGACACATCAGTTAGGTGGATAAATTAGGAGCGTGGAGGTCGGGGGAACAAATCTCGACCCCTCCAAAATTATATGCATTGTTTTTGGCGCGGATTTTTTTTCGGGCACGTTTAGGTGACCGTTTAAATGTTGACTATTTGTGTTATATTTGAATGCGACGGGGTGTGAGGGTGCCCGGGAGGTGGCTCGGCCACACCAGCCGAGCACGTTCAAGCCTCGCCACCCTCGGTTCAACACATAGTAAGCGGAGGTGGGTGTGGGCCAGGTCCACCAGAGGTGGCCCGCCCAACACTCCATGTTATATATATACGTTGGTTTTGGGTAGTTAGAGGGTCCAGCGGGGTCATGGCCGTTGGCCCATTAATTTGTTTTTTAAATGTTGTTGGGCCGGCGAGATTCACGGCCCGTCAGCCTTTTTTTAATTAACATTTTGTTTTAATGTTATGGTTGGTCCAATGGGGGTGTTGGGGGTCATGACCCGCCACCTAATTAAATTTTTTTATTTTTATTTTTGTAACAATAATCACATTTTTTTAATTTGTCTAATATAAGGGATATTAGACAAATTAAAGAGGCAACAATTTCGTCCGCTCTCGAGAGCTAAGTTCCCATGTCGGTTGATGGTCAATTTGTAGAAAACTTAAACTTGGCCCACAACCCAACTTTGACCAAAACTTTGAATGGCCCTTTCTCCCTCATACGAGCTCGGATTTTAGTGTCATTCACATCGTTGGAATCAGGGTGACGAGCACTTCGATCTAGTGCTAGTTTGGTAGCAATATGACCACTTCGAATTTTGACCCTTTCTAGGTCCTCTTGGACTTCTACATGTGTCTGGAGCCACCTGGATCATACGTGGAAGTCCCTTACTTGGTTCGACTTGCATAACTTGATTAGAGCTCTTATCCTCTTGTATCTCATGAGTATTTATACTTTTTATTACGTGTATTTGATGGTTATTTTGTCATTGTTATGATTCTGGTTATATGTTGGTTATAAGCATGGTTTCATGGCAGATTCTAGTTATGGTTCTTAACATGTTTTGATTGGTAAATGAATGGTTATTGAATGCATGACCCAATAGATGTTATTGCAACCATTATGAGAGGGAATTAGACCTTCTTGGTGATTCTCATATAAGTATCAAACCCCTATGTTCAAATATGCATTTATGACCTGTAGATTACATGTTCACAATGTGTTTAATGAAATGCCTAGTATGTTCTGGTCAATTTGGGTCAAGTTCTGAGTTGAGATTGAACGTTTAGCTTTGTCATTGTGTCAATTATGGCTCCCTAGTGAGCTTATTGAATTAATTAACAGATAGGTATTTATAACCTACATGTACTATATACACAAAATGTTTGTATAAATGAGTAATTCAGACCTCCAACTTCCTAGGGTCATAACTTCTTCATATGATCTTTGTTTGACTATCATAATGCCTCGTTTTGAAGATCTCCATGAGGAGGCCGAAAATAATCAAAGAAATTGGTATTGCAATATTTTTATCTCTCCATTTTCCCTGAAAATGTCATTTAGGCCCTCAAAATGGCCTCAGAAGTTTAGAACCTGAGAAAACTGCCAAAAATATAAAGTTTTGTTAAATTTAAGGAGACGAAATTGAAAATAAATAATGTTGGGTCAAGTTTGGTTGATAACAGTGTGATCATGTGTCACTGGGTGGTTGCAATTAGTTCTGGACATATGGACCCAATTTTCCATAAGTGCATCTTGGCAATTGGGTCTCGCATATTAAGTCTCATCTTCATGTTTACCCTAGTGATCATGTTAACGTTAGTAAATATGGGGTGGGCTGGTTACACTTAAAGATTTCTTTTTTCAATGATAGAAGAACTCTTAAGCCAAAGGAAAAGATGTTGCTTTAGAGGGAGTCAGGAGCAGAACTTGATGAATAATCTTAGATTGATACACTATTACTTGAGACTTGAGGCTGGTAGTGTTGATGATGAAAAAATAGTATTGATGGCTATTTCTACTTAAGATTTGCTCTGATTTCTTGGAAGAACATGAAACAAGATTCTATTGCACTAAGTACTGAGGAGGAAGATATGATAGTTTGTGTAGTTAGTTGTGAAGCAGTTTGACTCTGGAAAATGTTTGATGGATTGTTTGATAATGTGTTGGATTCCACTGTGATACTTTATAAAGATTGTTAGAGAACTTGGTTTTTCATGGAAGGTCAAAGTGCTTTATGATTCAGAAGTATGGTGCAGATAAGAGCCAAGAAGCCTGCAACATATCTCCACACATGAACAAGTAGTTGATGTAAGGGAAGTATGATCACTTCCAAGAAAAACTTGGGCTTGTGGATTACTCCTCCCAGGATGAGAGGGAGTGAGGATAGACATCTAGTTCTCCATGTGTCATGTACTATGGTCAGGACTAACTGTCATTTGTCATGTACATAAACACAAATAGGGAGAATGATAGATTGGATAAGCATCATGGATTGACATTCTTAAATCATGTCTTGTAACCAATTAGGACTAACCACATAAGTCAAGTATATTAACCTGATATAACAATGGTCTGGTGGAAACATTTCCTTGTGTCGACTATTATGACATTAGATTAGGAAATGGTCACATGGAGGATATACTTTTGTGAACCTAGGTGGTGTATGTGCCTCAGAGAGTCGGTTGTGTGGTGTCCTATTGAATGTATCCCAACATTATGCTCTGATCTAATGGAGAGATAGAGCTTACTTGTCAAGGCCTTGATAATATGACAATGTTGGTCATGATGATGTTTATGACGATGGTTATAAATTTGGATCCTTTTTTATATGAATACTTCAACTTGAGAATATCCCAATAAGTCATTATGAATAACTCTCTAGTTAATAGGGAGTGTTGAAATTGTAACTAGGTTCGGTCTCCATAATGTATATCTATCACTATGATTTTGGAAAGGAGTCGAAATTAATTTATTTGAGTTAACAAAAAAATTGATCATGTCTTATTTGGACATTTAAAAGGAACAAGAAAAATAGGTTTTTAAAGATTACTTTTGTGTCCCCAAGTTAACCAAGTCGGCTCAACCTTTAGAGGCATCTTTTCAGGCATGGAAACAACTATTTATCGGAATATAATCTCCACCATTTAGCAAGCAATTCAGGTCTTATCTATGGAAGGAAATTCAAGCTATTTTATATGTGGAATACGAGCTACATGAGGACTAATAAATTTGAAGTACACAAGAATCTTTGAAGTAGTTCGTAGAGCATCTTTGAGGCAGTTTGTAGAGCATGTCTAAGGTAATTAATACACTATTTCTGAAGGACATTTTCGGAGGCAGTTATGTAAAGTTTCTAAGGCAAGCCATGAAAAATTTCCAAATAATATTAAGGACATACATGTGGCATATCTTGCATAGATTTGTGATAGACTTATTGAAGGCTATTGTTTCATGGAGGGTTGACTTGGCACTTGGGATTTTGGTTAGTTTATTTATGACTTGGATTTCTCTTATTGATGAAGATTTTATAAGGAAAGGATTGGTGGGTTTTCTCCTTATGGGTTTTTTCCTGGCCTCTGCCTAATTCATGGTGTCTCTTGTGCATTGTAATCTCTATATTCTAAATGTATAATTGCTTAATGACATAACTAAAAGAAGAAAATATTAAAAGGAGTCATATATATTATTCACAAGTAATTATCAAGTTTAGAAATTCTAGCATGTATTTGAATTTCAACACTCCCCTCCACAATACCAATAGGAAAATTGTTTCTTTTCTTTTTCAACCCTATGAGGCCCTTTTATGGCTTTATTGGCATGGCTCTTATCCACATCTTGAGAGGTTGATGCATGTTGCAATAGCCCTTGTATGCATGAAAAATTATGTATCAGTATTGTGTCCAACCTTTCCAGCTCCTTTTCCCTCTTAAGGAGTATTCTATTTTTTTCCTTGTAGCTCTCCTGTTCACCCTACAAGCTCATGAACGTTTTTTTTCTCCCAATAGAAACTCTTCTCTCCTGTCTACAATGGACTCTATTTTCCATGCCATTTTTCTCCCTGCTGCCACCAAGCTTTCTTATCTTGTATTATCTTATCTTATCTTGTGTTGTCACACACACACACACAATTATTAGTTTAAAATAGAATTAGGTAATAACTTTAATTGTTACCTTGTCCTACTCACACAGGGCATGTTACACTATAGCTATTCACACATTGTCAATTTTATTATTCATCACATTTATCATTTGTGATACCAATAAACATATACATCAACCTTGTTTTAAAGGTCAAATGTTTTATCTTATCAACATTTATATATGTGTGTGTGTGACACACACACACACGCACACATCTATATATATATATATATATATAAAGAGAGAGAGAGAGAGAGAGATTATAATCAATCGTCATTACCAAGTTCTTAAAAATTTAAAACTCAACTCGTGGGATTTAAAAGCTAAGACTTCTTTATTAGCCAACATTATCAATTTTACACATTAGCTTTCTTGTTAAGGCCAATAATATCCATTAAATTCAACCTCTTTACCAAGGCCAACATTCATGGCATTTGCAATCTCAAATAGGTCAGTTAAAAAGCCATTTATAATTTCATACTTGAAAATGCATGCATATATATAATCCATACATAATCATTCAACTACGGTGTTGCATCCAACACCCACTTGCACTAGCAAGCAATAGGTATGCAACCAACAACTATGGTATTACAACCAACACCTACTTATACAAACACGCAAAACATCAAAACCCATCACTCTCAAATAAAGTCCCAAGTTCTTTATCTCCAAGATCTAACACAAACTGAGCGCTTCGAGCCTGCGACTGCGCCTCCGAGCCTGCGATCGCACTTCAGCATGGATCCTCCGGATCCACCCTGCGAGGATCCGGATCAGCAACGGGCCTTCTCCAACCTTGTGAGTTCCCTCCCTCCGCAGCGACCCAGACCAGCAGCAACAAAATTTGTAAAGAAGCTTGACATATTGCAAGAAGTTCAGCTACCGCCTGCTATCCCACGCATGGCAGCCCTTTCCCTGGCTGAGAAAGGATTAATAGGGCAATTTACAGGACTTTGGCCATCGCCCAGAACAGTTCAAAGGTGGGTCGAACGAAACTGGTCGGACAAGATTCAGGGTAAAATATCCATCAGATTCTGTGGCAGAGGATATTTTACATTTCATTTTGAGACAAAGGAGGACAAAGATCTGATATTCAGGAACGGACCATATTTTATGGACTCCAGGGGTCTCTACCTCAACAAATGGACCCCAGACTTCGATCCAGAACTGGATATTCCGAGTGCTGTTCCAGTATGGGTTCGCCTGCCACACCTTCCCCTTCACTGCTGGGGGGATGATTCAGTTAAGGCAATAGGGAATGCGGTGGGAAAATACATAGATCGCAGCGAACCCAAAGACAACATGCAGGCATGCGCAAGGATCTGTGTGGAAGTTGATCTAGGTCGAGGATTACCAGAAGCGATAAAGCTGAAAGTGGATGATTGGAGCCATATCCAGCAACTAGACTACGAGCAGATACCCTTTAAATGCAAGGTATGCCACGAATACGGACACTTTGCAAATAGATGTACAAAAATTGTCAATGCAGATAATGATGAGCAAGATGGTCACTGGGAATCTCTTAAGAAGAAAAAAACATCTCCTCCCCTCAAATCTGTTATGGATCCTGCTGTCCCTGGACCCTCCAATCTGCGCCCTCCCTCCCCATCCCCTTTGATCCCCGATCCGCCTCTTCCCCCCTCTTCCAACCCCTTTGCGATCCTCTCTGAGGCAGAATCTGGCCCTGATCTCCCTTCCGCCGATCCTCCTCCCCACCAATCTCCTCCTCTCCCCTTGCAACCCCCATCTGAACCTCCTTCATCGAGAATTACCAGGAGCTCCTCAAAGGATCATGGAGCGCCCAGTGATGCTCCTAAAAAGCAAGGACCTGGAAGAAAATCAGCTAAACAACAGAGGGACGAAAGCGCTCAAAAAGACATAGCATTGGGCACTCAAACTCCAATAGAAACCTTTATTCTTGGGCATCTGGAAAAAGAAACCAGCAACAAAGGCCATGAGAGGCGAGCACCTCTCCATATATCCAGTATATCATGATGAAAATCCTATCTTGGAACAGCAGGGGATTAGGGCACCCCTCCAAGTTAGCTGCCCTCAAGGATTTAATCCACAGTGAGAAACCAGAAATCATGCTTATACAGGAAACAAAGCAAGATCAGTGTGAGATGAATAGAATAATTAGCCAACAGAAACATTTCCTTGGAAGCACAAGTGAGGCAAGAGGAGCCTCAGGCGGCATTGTAACCCTATGGGACAGCAACAAATGGATGTGCAATTCTACCAATGTTCACCAGAACTGGATCCGAACTGCACTTGAAAATAGAACCGGAGACCAATCAGTAACGGTTTATAACGTTTATGCTCCAAATCAATATAGAGAAAAAGAGATATGCTGGGACACTCTGAAAGCAAGTATAGAGGGGGATCAGAATTCCAATATCATTGTAGCAGGAGATTTTAATCTAGTTCTGCATGCTAATGAAAAAAGAGGAGGTAATTTTATACCAGATCCCTCCAGAGGCCGTTTGGAGACCATTATACAGGAGCAAGATTTAGTGGATGTCATACCCAAAAACCGTAGGTATACCTGGAGCAATAGAAGAATCGGTGCCAACAACATAATGGAACGGCTTGATAGATTTCTTATCAGCATAGCATACCTCTCTACCTTCTCAACAGGCTACTCAAATATCCTCAATATGTCGGCTTCTGATCACTATCCGATAACTTTAACTCTTCAAAGCCACTGCCCTCTTGGGCCCATACCCTTCAAATATAGCTCCATATGGAACCGGATACCAGCTGCAAAAGAAGTGGTGCAAACGACATGGATCCGACATGTAGAGGGGTCTCCAAGTTATATCTGGGAAACAAAACTTAAAAGAGTAAAGCAGGCCTTAAAGGACTGGGCAAGGAACAACTATCAAGAGCCTGAATTGAACAAAAAGAAAGTTAAACAAGATCTAGAAGATGTGCAGCAGAAAATTGAAGCGCAAGGGCTAACTCAGCATAACAAAGAACAAGAAGGCAGTTTATATGCACAGTTAAACCAAATCCACAGGGAGGAAGAGATAAAATGGAGACTGAAATCTAGGCAACTCTGGTTGCAGGAAGGAGATAAAAACACAGCATATTTCCATAAACAAGCCACTGTCCGAAAGCTTAGAAACACAGTGAGCACGATAATGGACAATGAAGGAAACCGATATAGCGCACAGGAAGCTATAAAGGAAGCAGCCACCAAGCATTTTGGTAAACTACTGACTGAAGACAAAGATGCAGAAGATTACTCAAGCATGCTCCAATATCTGCCTAAAGGGGTCACACAAGAAATGAATAACAATCTTAGGAAAGAAGTAGAAGAAGAGGAAATCAAAACAACTATTTGGAGTTTGCATCGTGACAAGGCTCCAGGATCGGATGGATTCCCCATTTGCTTCTTTCGGGAATATTGGTCAATGATAAAAAAAGATCTTCTAAAGATGATTCATTGGGTGATGAAAAAAGGTAAAATGGGGGGATTCACTAATTCTACTTATCTTGCTCTGATACCAAAAGAAAATCGCCCTTCCTCTTTTTCGAGATTCCGGCCAATCTCGTTATGCAACTCAACCTACAAAATTATCTCAAAAATATTAGCAACCAGGCTTAAGCCTCTTCTTCCCTCCTTGATTTCTGAAAACCAAGGGGGTTTTCTCCCTAACAGGCACATCACTGATTCTATTCTCCTTGTTCAAGAGGCCATCCACTCGAGTTTAACCAGGAAAGAAAAAGGATTCGTATTAAAGCTGGATCTCGCGAATGCTTTTGATAGAGTAAGACACTCCTAACTGTTTACTGTTCTCCACAAAATGGGGTTTGATCCTTCCTTCATCACTATGATTGCAGCCTGCATTACTGGGCCTTGGATCTCCCCCTTGGTTAATGGGAGACCATGTGCAGCTTTCCAATCATCCCGTGGTCTCAGACAAGGTTGCCCACTTTCTCCCTATTTGTTCATCCTCATGGCTGAATCATTCAGTCATGCCTTAGACTATAACCGGAGAGTTGGGCTAATTACTGGCATAAAGATCGAAAATGGAACAAAGAACATTAATCATTCTCAGTTTGCGGATGATACTCTGCTTATAGGAGGAGCATCCACCACAATAGCAAGGCGATTTAAGAAGCTCTTGGATCAATTCATGGAATACTCTGGAGGGAAAGTCAACCAGCTAAAAAGCTGTATTTATGGATGGAACACAGCAAATCATACTATCCACAGTATTGCAAGCATATTTGGAGTCTCCTGCAGCCTAGTCTGGAACCATTTCTCCTACTTAGGAATGCCAGTAAGTTTGGGGCCCTTGAAAGCTGAGACCTGGAATGAGATCCTTGACAAAATCAAGAGGAAAGTACAGCAGTGGGGCACAATGTGGTTGAACCCAGTAGGAAGATTGATCCTTCTAAAATCAGGTATTGCCTCTCTCCCCATATATCATTTTTCTTTATATCAAGCTCCAACTGTTTTCCATCAGAAAATGGAAAGAGTGCTTAGACATTTCCTTTGGCAAGGAGGGAAAACGGATAAAAATAAATTTAATCTAGTAAGCTGGAAAAATATAATCCAATCTCAGGAAAAAGGAGGACTAGGCATTAGATCCCCAAAGCTTCTAAACTTGGCCCTTGGAGCAAAAATTGTATGGAGATTGATCACAGGGCCTACAGTGTGGTGGAAGAAGGTTTTGGAGGTAAAATACTTAAACTGTACAAGGCAGCAGCTTTTGGAGTCCAATATTCCTAATAGAGATTGTACAAAAATCTGGCAACTCTGCAAGAAGGCTATTCCATTTATGCAACAAAATATCTCCAAGGTCCCTGGCGGGGGAAACAGTATCAATTTCTCTATAGATAAAATCCTAGGGCAGCAACCTATGGGATCAAATGCAGAGGCAATCCCGGTCATAAACTGGCTCAACGATAAAGGACTTCTCCACTTATCTCAAATCTCAAGTTGGGACCCTCACACTCATGCCTGGACAGGCTGGAAATTTCCGGACCCCCCCAATGTGTTAGAATCCAGCCTCAACGCCCTAAAGAAGCTCCTCCACAGCAAAGCCCCTGTTCAAGAAGGCATATTGGATGGGTATCGATGGGATCTAACTGGAACACAATACACAGTAAAAGCTGGACATCAATACCTCTGTGACAACACATATCAACCGGAACTCTGGAACCACTGGAAAATAGTATGGAGAGCAGAGGCGCCCCCCAAGGTAAAGTTCTTCATTTGGATTCTTCTGAAAGGTAAAACACTAACAGCGGAAAATCTAAGAAAAAGAGGCATAATGGGCCCATCCAGATGCCCAAACTGTTGCAGATCAGAGGAAACGATGCAGCATTTATTTATAGAGTGCCCGGTGGCAGGTGAATGCTGGAAGAAAATGGCTTCAATGGGAGAAACACCCTGGGAGCCTCAAACCACCATAGCAGAAACGATATATAAATGGAGGAAGGACTGCCCTTGGAAAGAGAAAAGAAGTAAACTGGTTCAAAGAGTATGGAATACCATACCACTCACACTTCTATGGCACATCTGGTTAGCACGAAACGGTAAGGTTTTTCAAGATAAAGGCTCCAATACCAGGAAAATTTGCCACAAAGCCAAAATGTTGGCCCTAGAGTCAATTACAAATCATACCACCGGCAAGGTCGATGCAGCAAACTACAGTATAGAGGAGCGAAATCTACTCAGCTATGTTCTGGAGAACAAATCCAGTGCTCAGGAAATCAGTAGGAGGGGGAAAAAGGCAAAAGAAGGGAAAAGCGCATGGAAACTTCGACTAAAAGAAAAGGAATTCACTAACTGGTTGAGCAACTGCAACACCTTCTGTTTATTTTTTGATGGCGCATCTAAGTCGAATCCGGGTCTGGCCGGTGCAGGGGGCCTTATTTGCAATGCTAATGGAGACTGCATCCTCCATTGTGAGTGGGGACTTGGAGAGAACTCTAACAACAGAGCTGAAGGACTAGCCCTGTTCCAGGGTCTCACCCAATTAATCAAACTGGGGATAAAAAAGGCAAAGGTGTTCGGGGACTCTTCAATAATCATTCGGCTTATGGCACACTGGCAGCGTACACCAAATATACTTCTCCAGCAGATCAACCAACGAAATCAAATCCTCCACGAGACAATGGAAGAGGTTAACTATTACCACATCCTCCGTAGTTTGAACAAGAAAGCGGATGAGCATGCCAGCAAAGCATGCGAAAGGCCCATTGGCAATCTGAGCTGTAATTCCAGCGTGACTTTCCAACCGTTACCATGACTCTTACATATCTAGTCAACAGCAAGCGATCTTCCGCTGACAGAATCAGTGAGATGAAACAAGTAATCTGTGCCGGCGTCAGGAAAGGTAATTTGGGTAGGATCCTGGTCAGATTTGCAATCAGAAAAATGCCTCAAAGCATGGGAAATCACAAATCTTCAGGAGAGAATAGGGACGCCACATAGAAATAGACTAAATATGTTATGTAGCTGTAAACTTTGGTCTTTGCAATATGTTAGAATTTATAGTAGTTTAGGTAGTTTCAGAGGTAGAACGACTAGAACAAGGATCAAGGAATGGACCCGTTTTGTAATTCCTCTAATCCGTGATATCCAAATATTGTACTCATGGAGATCTTACTCTTTTTTCAGCTCTTAATATATAGCAACCGAACTTTGTCTAAAAAAAAAAGATCTAACACAAGCAAGAATTGATACCATTTTGTAACTCAAGCAAGAATTGAGCATGGATGCTCTGTCTCATGTTCAAATAACAACCATTACATGCTTCAACTAGCCTTTACTGAATGCTACACACCATTCCTTAAACAAAGAAGGTATTAACCACTTATGACAAGAATTCATAAGGAAAACCATAATAACTAGAATCAACATATAGAAATGGTCACCCTCCACCGAGGCCCTTTTTGCTGGATAATATACAAACCATGGGATCCTCACATCCTAATCAGCATAAATGTACACACACACACATATGTACACTCTTGAACTTTAAAACTAAACTAATGTATATGTTTGTTGGTATCATGGTTGATAAATGTGTATAAATCTCTCTCTCTCTATCTACATATATATATAAGCCACACAGGGATTTCCCAAATCCCTCGTGCCATATGAACATTTAACAACATGTTCATCCCAAGTGGGAGAGAATACACCACTTAACTAGTAGTATCAGTGCACTGTAGTTAATCATAAATAAAATCCTACGGTACCTCCATAAGAGTTTAAAGAATATGGCACAACAATAAGTTGTCCAAACCTTCAAGACACAAGTAGTACACACATGCACTATCAATGCATTCATCAAAACAAGAAGCTAAAAGTATCATTAAAAGTACATGCAATTTCCTCAATCAGTGTTATAAGTGACGTACAGCTACATTGACATTTAGTCAGTACACTTGGAGCTAGGGTTCCACTTATTCCAAATGCAAATTCTATGTCCAACGCTAGCACTTACTACTATGTTAATCTTGTATTAGGGCACCAATTTATTCCCATGGATCTACAGTTGAAACCTTTGCTCTGATACCACTCTATAACACACCTCCTTCCACCCTAACCCAAAGGAGGTGGTTACAGTGATGACATGTATGCATGACATATTATGTTTCAATACTGTGTTCAACCTTGCCAGCTCCTTTTTCCTCTTAAGGTGTATTTTATTTTCTTCCTTGCAACTCTCCAATTCGACCTACAAGCTCATGAAAGTTTTTATTCTCCCACTGGAAGTTCTTCTCTCCTGCCTACGATGGACTCTATTGTCCATGCTCTTTTTCTCCCTACTTCCACTGAGCTTTCTCATCCTGTATTATCTTATCTTATCATGTTTGTTGTCACACACACGCAAAACTATTAGTTTAAAATATAATGAAGTAATAACTTCAATTGTTACCTTGTTATGCTCACACCGGGCATGTTATCGTGCAACTATTCAAAAATCACCAATTTAATTGGTCATCACGTTTCTCATCCATGATACCAACTAACATATACATCAATATGGTTTTCAAGTTCAAATATTTATCATATTAACGTATATATCAAATATACACACACACACAATTGTTAGTTTAAAATAGAATGAAGTAATAACTTCAATTGTTACCTTGTTTTTCTCACACCGGGCATGTTACTCTGTAGCTATTCACACATCGTCAATTTAATTAGTCGTCACATTTCTCAATTTTACACATAAGCTTTCTTGTTAAGGCCAAAAATATCCATTAAATTTAACCTCTTTACTAAGGCCAACATTCATGGAATTTGCAATCTCAAATAGGTCAATTAAAAAGCCATTTATAATTTCATAGTTGAAAATGTATCATAGATATGCATGCAAATATATGATCCATACATAACCATTCAATATGATGTTTCATCCAACACCCACTTGCACTAGCAAGCAATAGGCGTGAAACCAACAACTATGGTACTACAACCAACACCTACTTATACAAATAAGCAAAACATTAAAACCGATCACTCTCAAATAAAGTCCCAAGTTCTTTATCTCCGAGATCTAACACAAACAAGAATTGATACAATTTTGTAACACAAGCATTAATTGAACATGGATGCTCTATCTTATGCTGAAATAACAACCTTTACAGGCTTCAACCGGCCATTACCGAATACTACACACCATTCCTTGAACAAAGAAGGTATTAACCATTTATGACAACCATTCACAAGGAAAACCATAATGATTAGAATCAACATATAGAAATGGTCACTCTCCATCAAGGCCCTTTTTGCCACATAATAAACACATCATGGGATCCTCACATCCCAGTGAGCATAAATGTGCCTATTGATGTAATTAGTCTGGTTTTAAAGTTCAAGAGCATGCATATATATATATATATATAAAAGAAGCCCCAAGGGTTAGCTCAACTGGTTGAGTCCCCGTTGTTAAGTACCTCGTCGATCAGGAGGTCACAGGGTCAATTCTCCTCGACACCCTTGGGGTTAGGCCATGCTAGTCGGCCGAAGGGCTTTAAAAGATTCCCTTTGGGGTTGATCTGCCCAGATTTTCCGTGGATGTAGCGGCCACCTGTGAACCACCTCTACACACACACACACACACACACACACATATATAAGATTTTATAGGCTTCATTATAAGATTTTGATATTCAAGTACCAGGTTGGGTGGTTCCGATCAATCCTAAAACCTTCTGAGATGCACTTAGCTCAATGAAACCGTTGTCAGTGGTGGAAAATGGTGGGGAAAGCATCGCCTTCAAGGATTCAGAAAGCAACTATCAACTAGGAAAGAAGCTGTTTAGAAAATCATCATCAATCAGTCAAATTTGACACAAATAATACTCGCAATATAGTCATTTGCCCCCATGTAACCAAGCATGATAGATCGACAAATAAGTTAGTGTAGATCATTGGGTGGTGTGGTTCAAGACTTGCAGCTATGTTGTGAAGACCGAGTTGTGGGGCAGTTGGCCCTCATGCAATGGGGCACATGGTCCTTTTTGTCATCTTTTAATTCCACACTTTAGCTTAAAAGCCGCTTTATTTTTAGTAGTCCCATCTTTGCATTTTCATATGCTTCGATTCATTTTTGGAAAAATAAATGAGAACCAAATGTGGCTACCTATTTCCCCTTAATCATTGTTGTCCTCTATTTCTCCAGAACTGTTACAAACAACAATCTTGTGAATACATTTAGGAAAATAGAATGAATATAGATGGAGAACATTGCTTGTCGAAATCCTCGTTTCTCTTTCTGTATCTGACCTTTGAAATGCATCATTGCAGCGAGTATGAATTCCATTTAACCCCACAATCATGTTGCTCTATTCAATTTAGTTTGCAAAGCTTATGGATGTTATGTGTTGCCCTAAACAACATCAGAACTAAACCTTTGACAATGTCAATGGATGTTGCTTTTGCTTTGTTTCATTGTATTTGAAGGTTTTTACTTAGTAATGGGTCTTTGAGTTCTGTGGGTGTATATAATGGTGCTTTTATCACACTTTTATGTATTGATGAGATTAATAATCTTGAAGACAACAAAGCAAGGACAAGTTTTGTGTCATTAAATGGAAATGGCATATAGTTTATAAGGGAAATTTGAACAAAATCATGTCTATTATAAATATTAGAGAAGGATTTGATGAAAAGGTCAATGGAGAGCCCAAGAAAAAATGTGTCTCACTTATGAGTTTTTTTTCACTTACGTACTTGTGGACACTATTTTTTAGATTCGTTCAGGAATTTTTATGGGGTAGACTCCTTTTCCTTGGATATAAATTTTCTTGTTCCATCGATTTTCAATATTTTTAATCACTGTTGAATAGTTGATTGGCAATATTAAGTCCCGCTAGTGAAAGAAGCATAGAACTCACAAGAGCACATAGTACGCTGCTTAATGTCAAAGCAACATAAACTAGAATGAGAACGACAGTATAGGGAATCTCCCTTATTTTGTAAGGATTTCCAATGCAATCTAATAGTTACTATTTATTTGAAGTAGCTGAAATAATATTTGGTGCATTAATATTGTACGTATCAAAGTACCATTGTATGCAACAATAGTGTAATACTGGACCATTGTACTCGTATGTTTACCCTACCTCTCTCTCTTTCTTCCTCTTGTGCATGTTGAAATTTTTTATTCTCTTTATCCATTATTGCTTTGTGGTTTTTTGGTTCACTATCTTCCTCTACATCTATTTAATTACGGATATCACATTCCTTTAGTGACTCACTTGAAGTAACATCTTCACTATAGTTGTATTTCCGAGGACATGATATTTTGACAAATATCTTTGTTTTGTGCAATTCATACTTCTCTATGGAAAAAATAGCAATCAAAGATTTTTTATGTGCACCAACCAATTCAACAGAATTTGTCCCTAATTATAAGTTTTCATTGTATCTGCTCGCTTAGATAATTTCACCATCTCGCATTGTCTATGAAGAATATCTTGTAAATCAACAAAATATGGATCCCTTATTTTCACCTCTCAATAAATGATCACTAAACCCATTGTCTCTTTAGCAGTTACATTGAAAATTTTAATCTCGCTAGAACAAGATGAAGGAAATTCAAATGTGGCAGAATGATGTCAGCTATAGGTGAAAACCCCACTTGATGGGTTGTGTAGACTATAATATTGGAAACTAGAATACCAAATATGCTTTATTATAAGAAGCAAGTCCGATTTCTTATATGTTATAGACATTGATTTGCAGTAGCACAACCAGTAATGTATATTATCCAACTTGAACAATCATTGCAAAGTGCTACTGTGGAGTTTCATCATTTCATAAAAACATTAAAACTAATTAACTCAATAAAAGTACAATGTATGAAGGATAAGAGAAACATACTTTGAAAATATGTTTTCTAGTATATGCATCCACAACACCAAAACAATCATAAAAAATATAAATGTCTACATCTTAGCATTAATCATGAACAATTTGTATTCACGCCTTCCATTCACAACTCAAATTTAATCATTTTTCTCCAATGTCTGCCTCATCCCCATAAGGAAAAAGTTCAATATTTTCCTCTAATTCACACGCCAAAAGTCTACTATCATACCTTATTTTTTTCCATTTGCTTCCCAAAGAGAATAGTATCTTTAATTTTCCCACTTTGTATCCAAGGAGATAGGCGGAACATTCTTCACTTTGCTTTAGTGACTCACTGGAAGTAACATTATTCACTATAGTTGAATTTCCAGGACATGGGCATTTGACAAATATCTATGATTTGTGAAATCCATATTTCTCAGTAGCGAAAAAAACTTTCAAAGCTTTTGATGTGCACCAACCAATTCAACGGAATTTGTTCCTTATAAGTTGTCATTGTATCTGTTGACTTGGATAATTTCACCATCTCGCATTATATATGAAGTCTTGTAAATCAACAAAATATGCATCCCTTATTTATGCCCCTCAATAAATGAACACTAAACCATTGTCTCTTTATCAGTTACATTGAAAATTTTAATATCGCTAGAACAAGATGAAAGAAATTCAAACATGCCAGAATGATGTCATCTACAGGTGAAAACCACACTTGATGAGCTACATAGCCTATAATATTCGAAACTAGAATACCAAGTATGCATTCTTATAATAAGCAAGTCCAATTTCTTAGATGTTTATAGGCATGGATTTGCAATAGCACAACCAACAATGTATATTATCCAAATTGAACAATGCATTGCAAAGTGCTACTGTAGAGCTTCATCATTTCATCAAAACAATTAAAGAAACCCACAATGTGTAAAGGATAAGAGAAACATACTTGAAAAGTATGTTTTCTAGTATGTGCATCCACAACACCAAAACGATCATCAAAAATATAAATGTCTACTTCTTAACATAAATCATGAACAATTTGTATTTATTGCTTTTGTTCACAACTCAAATTTAACCCTCTTTCTCCAATGTTTGTCTCATACCCGTAAGGAAAAAGTTCAAGATTTTTCTCTAATGCATAAGCATAAAATATACTATTGTACCTCATTTTGTCCATTTCTTCCCAAAGAGAATAGTCTCTTTAATTTCCCACTTTGTATCCAAGGAGATAGAGGGAATGTTCATCCTCTAAATGTATGAGACTTGTGTTTCGCAAGTATATTTTTCCATTCTCATATGAAAATGCTAACTTAAAAACTAAAAGATTATAAAATGAAACAAGTCTCCTTTAACCAGGAAACAAGCCAGTAATCCTCGTTTTCTCCCATGACCATTGTCAATCAATGTCACTCTAACCACCACAACTTACAAATAGTTAGGGAATTTGATATTCAATGAGTTAACACAAACAAGATCAAACATTTACCTATTAAACATGGAATAACAACACATTAATATCTATTATGAAATAATGGAAATGCAAACATATTCAAGGAATATTGACTTTCCAAGATAAGATACTCATTTTCTTGGAAAAGAAGAAAAAAAAATCTAGTTTCCACTAAGAGGAATTAAAGCAGTTGGCCCTCAAAATTACAACCAATGGCACGACACACACTTTGGCCCTTGATGGATATTGTATTTCCCAAAACAACATACTAATATATGTTACTTGTGTTGTTTAGAACAATAGATGTTATGGTTTTATCATGTATATCCCATATAAATGGGTTTTCTTGTATCGATTGTAATGGCAGTTACAATTGGATAATATCCATGGTGGTTATCTAAGTTGTTGCCTGTCATGATGTGTACATTGTCTTTCTAATTGTATTCTTTCTATCACATTTATTTTGGGTTTCCTTTTAAATTATATGTTATGATGTTGGCCACACCTACATATTACCCATAGTGGTTAACCCATTCAACAATTGAATGGTTGGTTGTCTTCATGTATGTACTTGTCTTTTTTATTTTATTCTTTGCATCATCTTCCTATTTTATTCATTGCATCATATTTGTGAATCACATTACACTAACATTGTTTTCTAATAGATATATATGGCGGAACACATATGAGATGGCTCTGACGTGGCCGCAGGATGGAAAGAGGCATGCGCACTGTCTTTCTTGTAAAGGTTTCAGGTAACCAAGGTTTTACTGCAGCTAACATATTTCATAACCTCCCAACAACAATCGCCATCCAGCTCCTTGTGTCTCGGTCAACTGTCTCTCCAGCGGTCTCGGTGGCGGTTCCGGGCATCAACATGGATAGCATGGATTTCGATGTGGTAGATTACTCCCTGTACCCGTATCAAGGGCAGTCAATTTTCCAAGCCCTAACCCTAACCCTTCTAGCTCTATATCGCTCCCGCCCTCGGTTTCGGTTTACCTTAGCACCACTCTGGTTATCTCTCTGCGTGGCCATACTGCATCCACCTTACAATTTGGCTCACTCTCTACCGATTCCCCGGGCCTTAACTGCCCTCCGCTTTCACCCAGGACCCTAAATTTGCTCACTGTCGTCACTCCTCCATCGCCATCCTTCGATCCGTGCCCTTTGAGCATTCAACCGCACCCATCTTGTCCAGACACCCAAATTCCACCAAACCCTAGCACTCTTCCCTTAGGAATCTTTGAAAACCTCGTAATTATGGTCAAAGCAGTGGCACAACAGAATCAAGAGGGCGATTTATCCACAGATCTGTTGCAAGGACATCCATCAGCTCCACGGACAGGGAAGCAGAAGGTAAAGTGTGTGAAAACCACCTCAAAGGATCTCACAATCACATTTGGAGAGGACATTCTGATGGGAGAGGTTGTGAATAAGGCCAACACAGTTTTGGTCGGGCATGTCAGAGGAAGGGCTTACACAGCGGAAAGATTAACAAACTGGGTCAAGGAAATTTGGGGCAGTACACTCAAAGAGTTACCGGAGGTTCAGAATCTACCAAGGGGATGGTTTGCGCTGCATTTCTCTAAGGCGGACTACACAGAGCTAGTTCTTGCGAAATACTGGCACATTGAGATGGCGTCGGTCCTCCTCAAGCATTGGAGTCCATTATTCGACCTAGAAAGGGAGCAAATAGGCGCCAGACCCATCTGGGTTCGATTACCAGGTCTACCTCTACAATATTGGTCTGAAGTAGTTTTTGTAAGGATCAGGAATGCCCTTGGCACATACTTGGACTACGATAAGACCTATGTGCAGTCCAAGAATAGAACCTTAGCTCGAATCCTGGTATATTTGGATACGCGGGAGGGCCTAGAAGAGAAAATTACACTAAAATGGAGGCATTACACTAGAGTCCAGATCCTAGACTACAAGGGGATTCCTTTTCGTTGCAGGAGATGCCACAAGGTAGTGCATATCTACAAGGAATGTCCTTTGCTCATGAAATCAGCTGACCCCTTGAGCACACCTTCTACTAAAAAATGCAAATCAGCAACAAATCAGGCCAGCACTCTAGTATCAGCCTACAGCGCACATGATTGGGGGGAGTCCTCCAAAGCAGTGGATGAGCACCACAGAACTCCATCACCTCTAATGACCTGTGCCAGAGCTATTGCCGCTGAGGCCGCAAGAAAAGCGGGTACTACTCCCTATTCCCTCCCTATCTCAAATGTATCTTCAGTCTCTTTTGCTTGTAGTGCATCATTAGATACTTCATCCACTTTGTTCATGTCTCCCTCCATTCCCTGTGCAATCTCCTCGCCTCCTCCCAGCATCTCCACCACCTCTCCATCTTTTCCTTCCCCTCCACCCTCCCCCCTGTCATCGGTCATGGATCGAGTTGCTATGCCCCATTCATACAACCTTTGATCCCGTTTCATCCCGGAAACCCTCAATCCCACTGGGCTAGGTCTCACCTTCCCTGGTCCGATCATTCAATCGACTCAGGGTCGTAAATCAAACCTTTCAAAAGCCATACAGAAGGTCGAGGCAGAAGTAGTCACTGGCAAACAATCCACTCTTGAAGGGGTTCTTAGAGCTATGAATACCCCAGGGAGGGTTCCACCATGAAATGCCTCTCTTTCAATTGCAGAGGCATGGCTAGTGCCTCCAAAAAACTAGCCCTGCGTAGGTTATTTGATATCGAGCCTATGGATATTATCATGCTGCAAGAAACCTTGGGGAATGTCGAGTCCATCAATCGAACCCTAGAAGCAATAAAACCTGGTTGGCTTTTCTTCTCTCTTGATGTGGAATGGACATTTTTTCTGCCGACTTGGGCATGAACATCAGAGTCATCAATGTGTATGGACCTTGTCAGAGGAGAGAAGAATTCTGGCAGCGTTTCCTTAATCTTGAAGTCATTGTTGTTGATCAGATGATCATTGGGGGTGATCTAAACTTCTCCTTAGGTTTTTGGGAATCCTGGGGATCCCAAGCTCAAGTAGACCCCTTGTCTGATTTCTTTAGGGACACACTGGATCTGCACAATCTCACCGATGTCCCCATGATCAAGCCCTTGCCCACATGGAGGAACCGAAGAGTTGGGGATGCAGCTCTAGCTAGAAGGCTTGATCGTTTCCTGATTAAGGTGCCTTTGCTTCAGCAGCTCAATAGATATAGACAATGGGTCGGGACCGGAGGTATATCAGACCACTCGCCTATTTATTTGGAGATCCTTGGACCTGAAGCCAAACCAAAGTCTCCTTTCAAATTCAATCATGTATGGCTTCAAGATCTGGGATATATCAAGTTGGTCTCGGACTATTGGAAATCTCATCCCATATCGAGTCATAGAACATCGGCTGAAGGTTTCTGCCACAACCTGACTCAGCTTAAACATTTATCCATCACCTGGGCAAAGGAGAAAAAATTGAAGGATGACCAGACCCTATCAGCTATTGAATCTGAATTGAATGGGCTTATGGATGACAACAACAAGGGATTTGCATCTGCAAATGAGAAATCACATCTTATTGAGCTCGAAAAATAGAGAGATAAGATTTTGAAGGAAAGAGAAGAAACATGGAGACTGAAGAGTAGGGCAATCTGGCTACAGGCTGGCGATGATAACACAAAGTTTTTTCAGAACTATGCAAAAGGAAGAAAGATAGCTAATACAATCTAGAAAATGCCTCTTCCAGATGGAGGTATGGCTGACACTTTTAAAAAGCTATCTCTTTTAGGCACCTCACACTTTTGGAATCTATACAAAACTCCTCAAGAGACCAACCTAGTTGATATCATTCAAGTGGCTGGCTATTTCCCTAGATTTGTAGGGGAGGAGGAAGCGCAAGATCTCAATTCACCTGTATTGCTCGCCAAACTTGAGGGGACTCTTAAGTGGTTCAAAAAAGACAAAAGTCCAGGACCAGATGGGTGGACTATTGAGTTCTATCTGGCTTTCTACGATCTTTTGGGACATGACCTACTCCAAGTTGTGGAGGAGTGCAGGACTACAGGCAAACTGTACAATGCCATTAATTCCACTTTCATTGCCCTCATCCCCAAGATAGATTCCCCATCATCCTTCAATGACTTCCGTCCCATCTCCCTCTGTAACTGCCTCTACAAAATTATATCCAAGATCATAGCAAATCGAATGAGACCCATTCTCTCTCATCACATCTTACCTGAACAGTTTGCCTTTCTTGAAGACCGTCAGATCCATGAGGCCATTGGCACTGCACAAGAAGCTATTCACTCAATTAGATCCAGAAAGTTAAAGGGCATCATTCTTAAGATTGATCTGGCAAAAGCCTTTGATCGGGTTAGCTGGCTTTATATCAAAATGCTTCTCATCCACCTGGGATTCCCGCACCTATTCACCACCTGGATCATGTCTTGCATCTCCACTCCATCCTTCAGTGTCCTTATAAATGGCTCTGCCTCACCATTCTTCCATGCTGAAAGAGGACTCAGACAAGGATGCCCACTATCCCCTCTTCTCTTCCTCATTATCATGGAAGGTCTCAGTCGGTTAATAGATCATGAAAAGCGAAGTGGCAGAATGTTTGGCCTGAAAATTAATGATCAGTGCTATCTCACACATCTCCTTTTTGTGGATGATGTTCTGATATTTCTGGACGGTAGCATTTGAGACTCGATAGCCTTTGACAAGATTCTATCCATCTTCTCTAGGGTCACTGGTATGCTGGCAAATCATGCAAAATCTACCATCACTCTGGCTCATACATCCATCCAGGAATCCAGATTTGCACTACAACATTTCCCTTACTGTACCCGTCCTCTTGATCAGGGTTTCAAATATTTAGGCTTCTGGATCAAGCCTTGAGCCAAAAGATTGCAGATTGGATTTGGTTGGTAATCAAATTAGAGAAAAGGCTAACAAATTGGTGCCATCGCTTCTTGTCCAGAGCTAGAAGACTTGTGCTTATCAAATCTGTCTTAGAAGCTACCCCTGTATTTTGGATGGCATTAGCATGGATTCCCAGAAGAACACTTGCTCGTCTCCAACAGATTTGCAGCAGATATCTGTGGAATGGTTGTCAGGACAAGAGAACATTCGCATGGGTTAGTTGGAACAAGATCGCATTGCCCAAGAAATGGGGAGGATGGGGACTCAAAGACTTAACCCTTTTTGCACAAGCCTTGGCTGCAAAAATGGGTTGGACCCTCCTCATCAAACAGAATCTATGGACAACTGTCTCTTATCATAAATATATTTGGCCCCTCCAAATCATGGACTAGATAAGGTTGCCTCAATGGACAAGGATAGGCATTTCTTCAGTCTGGAAAGCACTGCTCCACTCCCTCCCTCTCATTCGAAATCATCTGGCATGGAGGATAAATGATGGCACAAAAGTGCGCATTGGTTTGGACCCCTGGACAGGGGGAGGTGGTCGCTACCAACTTCCAAGAGAGCTCATCCTCCACTTAAATCAGAGTGACATCAGTGTGATTGCTCAAATAGCAGATCAGGGAAATTCCACTATCTTCGCACAAGCATGGAAATCAACATTTCAGCTCAACATTCCACCTCACTGGCATCATTCATGGAACAATTATACTTCTGCATTGATTGAGTCTCATATCTGAATTAAGGAGGGTTCGGATGAACTCATGTGGTGCATGGCAGAAAACGGATCCTACTCACCCAAGGATGGTTACCTGAGTCTGCTACAAAACAAAAAACCAGAGCACTTGCAAAGCTGGTGGCAGATCATCTGGAAACTAAAATCCCCTCCCAGAACCAGACTTTTCTTCTGGTGTATTCTTAGCAACAAAGTTCCCACAGGGGACTCCCTTACCCACAGATCCTTTCATGGACCACACTGGTGTATCCTGTGTAAGCAAGCCTCTGAATCGACTGAGCACCTTTTCCTTAATTGCGAAATAACAAAAAATCTTTGGAGATCTGTAGCAGCTGAGATCCGTTTTTCTGGCAGATGGGAAGGGGATAACATCTTGTTAGCATGGAAAGCTTGGCACAGCACGCATGCGGGATCAAACTTACTCTGCCTTCCCTTGATTATCTGTTGGGCTATTTGGTTGGCACGAAACAAAATGATTTTTGAGGATTGTGCTATCAGGTGGCAGTGCATTACAGCAAAAATTGTTTCCTCATATCTCGAGCTACCCAAATATACAGCGCCTTGACCTCGCAGACCTCTAGCTCCCGATCTGATTAACCATTCCACTCCATGGGCTTTCTTCGATGCGCAGCCCAATAACATGGGTGTGGGGGTGGCTTCCTTCTTTACCTCACTGATCATCATTACTACAGAGTCAAACTGGGACTGGGTGAAGGAACGAATAATTTTGCTGAATTAATCACCCTTCGCCATCTATTACATTTTTCTCTTAGCCATGATTGCAGAAATATTTAGATCTTTGGAGATTCCAAAACTATTATAAATTGGTTCAACAATATCACAAGATGCCATGCACACACACTTACAAACATTATAGATGAAGTGAATATTTCAAATCACAATTTAACTCCATTATTTTTCAAGAGAAGATTCTTTGGCAAAAATCACATTAGGATTCTTTTGTCGACAAGTTTCGGACCAACAAGTGTGGTTCATCGTCAGGACAAGTTGAATGAACAGATCTCACTTTGCATATTAAATAGATAGAGCAGAAACACCAACGGCTGAATCACTTGATCAGGTAACGGCTATATTGACAACAGCTAAATTTGACCAGGAAATGGTAGGTTTGGACCAAGATTAGGGGTAAAACCTATATTTAATTAAAAAAGTTACTACAGTTAGTTATCTTCTTATTAAAATAAAAGCAAATGGACCATTTTATGAATTTATAATTATAAATATATATTAGAATAAATAAATTATAAAATAAATTAATTTTAAATTAATAGATAGTTATCAAAGATATTATCTATAAAGATATCAAAGTAATTAATAGTTGGATATAAAATTTATTATACATAATAGAGCAATATATAGTTAGTTTTATTCTTTTATTAAAATATAAGTTAAAGGGGATATTTTATATATTTATATATATTAAAATTAATTAATTAATTTTAAATTAATAGTTATGTATAAAAGATATTAAATAAATAAATATTAAAATAAATAAACTATAAAATAAATTAATTTAATTTAATAGATGGTTATCAAAGATATTAACTATATAAATATTTAAGTAATTAATAGTTAGATATAAAAGTTATTAAATATATACCTATTATATTTTATTAAAATATACGTTAAAGGGAATATTTCATATATTAAAATAAATCAAATAAAATTAATTCTAAATTAAAAGTTATTTATAAAAATAAATATATAAATATTATAGTAATTTAAGGGTTAGAGAGAATATTTTAAAATTTTAAAATTAAATTAATAGTTAATTTAAGGGTTAAAATTAGTATATTATCATAGATTATTTTCAAGATTATTTTCTTTTATTATTAGCAAAAAACAAAAAGCATAAATTAAGCGTCACTACAATACCTCCAACTATATCAACCATACCTCAAAGAAACAAGGTCACCAGAAACAGGAAACAAGAGGAAAAATACTAAAAAGACAACAAGATCAAGCTATACAAAGGGAGGGAGAGAATGGAAAGAAACGACTAGGAGGAGAGGGCTGGGACCCAGCAACTACTGATCTTCCAACCATCTTCTCTATTGAGATTGTTCAACCTTTTTTTCAATCTCAAGGGCTTCGCTAAATTTCTAGTGATGGAATTGTGACACTTTAGCAATAACACTAGCCTCCTCAATACAGACATGATGATTGGTTTTCTCAACATGCTCTGCTAAAGCAGAAGACTTGGTTCTATTATGCTTAAGGTCAGCTGCATGCTCACTAATCCTTTGATTAATGGAGCGACCAGTCTCACCAATATAGGGGGTCCCACAAGAACAAGGAATAATATAAACCCCTTTCATGTCTTTAGGGTCAATAGGATCCTTCATTGATCTGAGGGACTTACGAATGGTGTTAAGAGGTCTAAAGGTTGAGGGAACATTATGCTTCTTAAGGATCCATTATTTGTCATCATATTTACAGGGAACATAACGACAGCGTTGACGGCCTTTCTAAGGAGGCCACGCTACTTCCCAGAGGACAATGGATAATTCATGAGCACAAGGGTACTACACAGTACCAATATTATCACAGACCATACATAGATCAGATATATCATCAGGTTGATGGAACCTAATTTTTGATGTTTTTTCTCGTTATACATGATGTTGTATATATCATAGTTTTTATTTATGAGATCACCCTGCTTGGTGTATATATTTTAGAACATAGTTTCTGAACATATATAAATAGACTCAATCTGGCTATCACCTTGCGTGGTGAATTTTTGTTTGTTACAACCATTCACAGAAAGGGGTTTTGTTGGTATTTATGACATATATGACAAAATACAAGTGATGCATATGCTGTCAAGCATATACTATATGTAATTTTTCAAAACTAATGAAAGATTACAATTTTTCCATGGGAAAAAAGCATGTTTTCTAATAATCCCCTCCATTTTAACCATAGCCTTTTCGTTTTACATAATTTGTACGAATCATGTAATTAAGGCATATTGATTTCGAAATACATGCTTGTGGAAACCTTGAATAATCAACCAACTTGTTAACCCATATGGAATTATCAGTCATGCTCTTTTGCAAACTTTTGCATTGCTCTTGGCCTCTCATGCTTCCATTTCGCGGGTTTTCGCCTTTTATGATCACCTTGACAAAGAATGCCATCACTTTGTTGCTAGCTTCCTCTACAGTGATCCATCCATCACTTTAAATAGTTGAACTCGACCTTGTTCCTTTGACGAAGACATCATTCCAACGCTACTGCATTTCCCTCTCCGATGGTGCCTCCCAACATAAAACTTTGATTTCGTCTACTTACAATACCCATGTCCCCTTAGGTGACCTGTAGCTGGGGTCAATTATCATTCTCAAAAAAAGCCACTTGCACACTTTTGCAAAACTATGTGTATATTTACACTCTTCACCCCATCATTTATGTTTTTTTTCCTTCCCTCCCTCCCCCACTTATATTCCAACTAATGCCCCATTACTTTCCTCTTTCTTTCCTTCTTTTAAGGACTATAAAAATACTTGAACTCAAAGTTTTTCCATGTCATGCAACTTTGATTGGGGACCCGAACCTTCTTCAAATTTTACAGTCATCCACATTCCAATCGGGTTCTTTGACATCATAAGACCCCTCCTCGCATACTCCCACTTCAACTGAGGGTTCCACTTTAGCATCAACTCACTTGTCTTATGTTGCACCTACTACCATGTCGTTCATGGCGCTCATCCCCTACCATAAATATTGGTCAATCCTGGGTAGGGTGCTTGCAAAAACAACCCTTCGCTTGTACAACAATTTTATTGCCTTCAGAAAGGTATTTGGCTTTGACCTTGTTGATTGTGCCAATGATGCAATCCATCTCTCCGCCTTTGGTGATTTAGCAAATTCCATACATGCCTTTGTCTAAATTGGGCAGGTTTACATTGTTTCGAATGGGACAATCAAACCAGTAAACACAAATTACAACAATCTAAATAACAAATGGCAAGTCTTCCTCTTTGCAGCTTCCATTGTCGAACCTTTCTTGGATGATGCTCCAACTGTGCCTTTCCACTATTTCCATTTCAAATTTGTAAGTGAAATCATATTTGCAGATCTCAGCTCAATTGTGGACATCATTGGGGTGGTGAGATCCACTTCCCCAACCTCCACCATTCGTTGAATAGATGGGTTGAAACACCTAGAAAAACTCTCAACTTGAAGGACATGTCTGTTTATGGCATCGACATCACCTTATGGGGCAAACATTGCCACTCTATAGGCAAGGAACTTGTTGCACTCCAATGTTTAGGTGCATCGCCCGTGCTTGCAATCAAAGGGGGCCGCATAACTGAATTTAATGGAAGGACTATAGGGACCATTTCCACCAGCAACCTCCTACTGAATCCAGACATTCCAGAGGCTCACCAACTCCAATCATGGTTTCATGAAAAGGACTACTTGATTTATTCACCATCATTAAATAGAAAGTTCTTCATGTTTTCAAGCAATCCCACCCACAACGTATAGTTTCCAACCTCATAGACTTGCACCCCGTCGAAAAAGAAACATGGTTCTATGTTTGTGCAACCATCACCTCTATTGACATGCAATATTTCTACTTCCTTGCATCCCCTCTCTCATTTGATGGAATGCAATGCATGAAAAGGGTTGTCCACCCCTCAAATGGAATGTGGCACTGCCCAAAATGTGGAGGGGATTTCCCGGAGTGTGAATACTGCTATGTGCTAAAACTTGAAATGCATGACCTCGCAGGGCTACTAAAAAGTGTCACAACTTTTAATGATGCTGCAACTAAACTCATGGGTGTCCCAGCGAAGGACTTGTTCATACTCTACATTGATCCTGATGCTATCCATGATATTTGTTCAAGGGTTTTCTGCAGTCATTTCCTCTTAACATTATCTGTAAAAAACAGATAGCTTCAATGGTTTCAACCACTTGAAGGTTGTCTTGGTCAATTCAGAGGAAGTCACCTATGGCTATGCATGTCGCCTTGTCCTCGAAGATATGAAGAAAATGTTTGGTGCTTCAGTTGTTCGTCGCCTTTGAGCCTCCCTCTTCTTCCCCCTTGTAAAACTGAAATGTTGACAACATCTTTGTTGGGACACAGAAATGCCATATTTTCATCCACCTTTTTCTTCACTATTCCTTACATTTCATCATCCCACTAACCTTTTATCATATCATTTTCATAAATACATTTGGGTTTCACCTTCTTATCTTCCATTTTATTCATTTTTGTATTACAAGTGAATTTATGATTAAATATTAGAAAATATACATATTTTTATATATATCTCAAGAATATGTGAGTTTTGTGATGTGTAGGAAATATGTGAAGAATTAATTTCTCCTCCACCATATTAAGGAGATAATTATGCAAGCCTATTCCTAAGGAGAAAATCATGGAGAATTTGGTTGGCATATCTTATCCTATTCCTAAGGAGAAAATCATGGAGGATTTGGTTGGCATATCTTATCCAATTCCTAAGGAGAAGATCATGGAGGATTTGGTTGGCATATCTTATCCAAGATATGTGAGAGATTTATGGAGGATTCAAAGGGATCATATTTTTTAATAATGGGAAAGTAGTTAAAAATGCTTGAGAGATTTGTGGGATCATATTTTGTAATAATGGGAAAGTAGTTAAAAATGGTTGCGAAATTTATGGAACTAAAGAGAGATTAGTGGATGATCATTATGAGTTTGTTACTCATCCCATTGTATAAATAGGAGTACAATCTCCTCCATTTGTAATCTGGAAGTTTTTGTAATCTTAGAATTTTCGAATATGTAGTCTTAGAAGCTTAGAGTTGTAATCTTAGAGTTGGTTTGCAATGGAGATTTTGAAATAAAGGATCATACTTCAATTTTGCTTCTACATCTGAGTCTCCATTGAAGTGGTGTGCTGGTGGAGTTATGGAGGGCCCCCATGGCCTCACTTGCATGCTTATTTGTTTATAATTTATTTTATGTTTTTGTTTGATTTTAGCTTTCAAGTTTTGTTAAATGTTCTAATATTGGAAGAATCTTATTTGAAGGTGTTCTTGTAAGAGAACTGTAAGATCTCATACAATTATTAGATCTAGGTTTATTTCATTTCAGCTTTTAATTTCTTATTAGATGTTCTAATGTTGGAAGAGATCTTGTAGAATATGTTCTTGTAAGAGAATCATAGATCTCAAACAATTGTTAGATCTAAGTTTGATTAGTTATTGAAAGAGATCTTAATGAATATGTTCTTGTAAGGGGACTTTAAGATCTTGGACAAATTAGGAATCTTTCTAGATCTATATATTTTAGATAAGCACTTCTAAGTTTACCTTCCCGGGTTGACATTAAATTAAACTCTAATTTACATCTGCATTTTAGACCACACAATCTTCTATATTTTTCTCAATTCATTCTCATTTTTTCCCCTACCGCCCTCTTCTTCCGTTCACACATGATGTTATATGTTCACTTCATCATTCTACTTCTCTCCTCTATGTATCGACACGTGTTACATGTTGCAAATTTTACCTTTAAATAATGATGCATATTTTACCTTTAAATATAATATATATGATATTTTGTTCTTCGCTCTAAACAAGGTAGTATATTTGTGTTCATGCTTTTTAAAATTCCCACTCCCATTATTTCATTTATCCCCTTCCCTATTGCATGAATAGCTTCCTCCTTGCTCTATTGTTCAAAGTACTCTCAAGCATAGCTCTTCTTGCTTTCCTTATGAGCTTTTAAAGTATGTGTTGTGCAATTAAAAACAATCACTGACTTGTTAGAAAAGGTTGTTGCTTCTTTAGCTTAAATCTAATTGATCTTTAGTTATGTTGCATGTTGCATCTTTATACTTCCTACCTTATATGTGTCTTCCAGTCGCACAACTAATATTTGGATGTACACACTCTTTCACAATTTGCAAAAAACAAAAGAAAAAGAACTAATATGTGGATGTATACACTTTCTCACAAATTGCAAAAAGAAAAGAAAAGAAAACAAAATTATAATTGATCTTTAGTTACGTTCTTTCCCTTCGCCTTTCTCCATTCAATGTCATTGCTTTCCCATATACCTCACACACCGCACCATCGACCCATGTTGCTTCACCTTCCCATCCCCAAAATCTATTCAACACCACCCTTAGCCATGCACACAACTGATTCCGTGAAAGGATAGATAACCTCTCTCCCTTACATGTCTACTCCATATGCAAGGAATCATACCCAAGTATGAAAACAAGGTTCTTGCATGGTAACATTTGTTGTTTCTGATGTGAAACTACAAATTCCACCCACAACTTCTCCCTTACAAACAACATGGACCCCAAAAACCAACCATCTGTCATTGTTTCTCTAACCCAAATAGAGGAAATGCTAGTGCGAGTTAACCCATTCTTGCAAGTCACCCATGCACAAGGTGGGCAGTACAAGTACATTGGTCATATTATTTATTTCCCCTAGGACATAACTGCTATTGCCATCAACTTGCCACGTTTACCTTCTAAATTGGACATCGTAGTTGTTACTAGACATGGCTATAACCACAAAGCATATGATTTCATTGTAAACAGAACACATGTTGTTGCATCTTTGGAGTACAACCTAGCACATGATCCCTATTACAAATATGTCCATGTGGACCAAGCTGTAGTGTCTGCCTTGGCGACTCACCCTATTGATATCTATTCTCTCCTCCGTAAAATCACCCCCTCCTCTCCTGACCTAGGACTTGCCCTTCCTGCCTTGGATCATGACATTCCTACACCACCACCCCAAAAAACCTCCAGCCATCCTCCTTTGTTGTAACAACCCTAGTTAAAAATCGATGTAAAAAAGATGAGACCACGATTGAGGGGACACGCATTCCAAGCTCAATGTTGGGAAAAACATCCTAGTGTGTGTTCATTCAGTTTATTATGGCTAAGGAATTTGGCAAAGGCATTGGCAAAGGCTTTGGAAAGGCATGAGGCATTATTTGGCATTTTATTTATAAAAATAAAGGAAATTAGCAGAAAAGGAAGGTGAAAGGTCACATGTTGCATGTGAGGAGGAAAATGAAGGAAAATAATGGAAATTGAAGAAAATAGAGGCCTCATTGATAAAAAGGCTTACGAGGATCAGTGGGAAGGCTTAGCCAGTGTAAATCTTAGTCAGTTCACTTGTGGAGCTCTCTCCCTGTATTCTCTATCTCTCATACTCTTGGATACTTAAAGTTTCTTGGAGCACTCTTGGAGAGTATGGTGTTGAAGAATCAAGGGCAATTAGGTGTAGTGTGATTCTTCTTGACTTGATAACAATTCGTGGAGTATTTTTACCTTTCCTTGTTAGCTTAATCTTCTTCTTCTTATTATTAATGCATGTGTGTACTTCATCAAACTGCTATCAAAACATAAAAACAAGAACACAAGACGTTGGCTCTCTACCAGGGCCAAAACCTCTCTTCTCTTGAGAGGAAATCCCTTTTGTAACTTTCTCTTATTGAAGCTTCTTATTGACTAATGCCAAACCCTAGACCCTTGACAAGAATATCCTCCAAGCACAATTCAAGCCCTTTTAAGATTACTTCTTCTTGCAGCACTTCATTCTCCTCCTTCTAGCACTTAGTATTTCTTCCTTCAGCACTTCTTTTGGCAATTGTAGAGACCTTTGATTGTATACTTTAGAGTGACCCTTGATATTTTCTTCCCCTATTAGTGATGGAGCCTTTCAAACTTAAGGAGGTGATCTTTTTGCCTCCCAACCGAGCCTTCTTCTCTTTCACAAATATTGCAGACTTTAGAGCAAGAGTAATGCAACCCTCGTTCTTCACACGTGTGAGGGAATACCCTCACAAGAATTATTTTAGAATTCTCCTTCTAGCTTCGCTTGTATAGCCTTCTTCCACGCTTAAGAGAGAGACCTTATAGGCCTAAGGATCTAGCCCAACCAAAGAAATTATATGACTGTTATAGTGGTGTTGTTCTAACCGTAGGTAGGGCTTCCCTTCTTCGGACGTGTGACTGTAACAACCCTTTAATACTTCAGTTTTACTTCCTCCTTTCTTCGTTGCCTTGGAGACCCTTTACTTGTCTTATTATTACCCATTGCTTGCCTTCCACCTTCATTGATTTCATAGGTTATGAATGCATTATCTTTAGAGGAGTGCACAACCTCTATATATAGAGGATTGTACCTCCTTTAGGCCGACTTGCTACTTTGAGTTCAACTTGTCTTCCTTTGCTGCAATAGATGCTTTTAATAGTGCCATAGCTTCTTTTGATGGCGTCTTTGCTAGGAGAAGACTTGACTTTGCTTGGAGGTATTCTCTTGACCCTAACACATAATCATACATGGTGTAACATGCCCTTACGGCCTTCAACATTTCCTTTTGACTATTTGACTCACCTATAACACTTAACATGTGCTAGACCTATTTCAATGAACAAGAAAGTCATTGATATATATTATAAAATTAATATCTTTTTCTTGAATAAGTACAAATATCAAAAGTACATTTATGAAGACCAAACCTAGTTACATTTCCTTCAACATTCCCTCTTAACTAGGGAGGTATTCATATAACATTACAATGTGTTTGGCTATTATCAATCTTGAAGAATTCACATAAGAAAAACCGGATTTGCAATCCATCTATTATAGCATCATAATAACCAACATTGTTTCCACAACAAGGCCTTGATTGTCAGCTTTGTCTCTCAATAGATCAAAGCACAATGTTGGCAAGATCAATGACTTATAAACACCTTAGTCATTGTCTCTCAAGATAAATACCCACCCGAGTGTTCATTGAGTATGACCTTCTAGGAGTATTCTTGTCTTGGGTTCCCATCCCTCAAATAATATCGATCTTCTTGCCTACTCTTGTCTTGGATGCCTACACATCCTCAAAGAGTATCAAATGCCAGGTGATTACCCAATCCTCCCATTCTTTCTTCCCAAGTGAAGACAAGAATGTTGTGTCTATCTTGTGTCTACATTTCCATTCATGGCCTTCATCTAGGCTTACGGTTGTTAGTGTTGGTCTAGTGCACGACACATGACATGGAAAAACACAATTTTCACTCCTTTGTAATCAGGGGTGATCCAAAAATCCCTCTTGATCGGGGACCAGTCAAAGCTCCCTCTTAACTCGAGACTCTTTCATTCATAAACAACTTCTTCTTCATGGGTCCTTCAACCTCTTGATCTCCTTCCTTTCTTTGATGTCATGAAGCCTTTGTTCGAACTTCTTATAGGTAGGGCACCATCCATCGATCACTTTCCTTCCTAGTTTGTCATGTCATTGCTTCCTTCATGGAAATTGGCTTTCTTGTCATAAATAAGGTTTTCTTATCATCTGGCTACTCCTTTGTCATATGTCCATGCTTCAGAATGGATGCTTTGTCATACTTGCTTGTTTACATGCTTCGACCTAGTAGCCCATCATGACTTCATCCTGATATTGCTTCAACATTGCTTTTTCTTTTGCTAGATTGCTTCTTCATCGTGACATCTTCATAGAGTAGAATCAGTTATCTGCATCTTTCATATCTCCAAGGCCTCCATAAGTGTCAAGGGTCCTTCCTTCCTTTGTCAAAGTTGTCCTGCCTTCTTTCGGGAGATATCTTCAAAGTATCTTGTCAGATAGTGATTCTCAGTGATCATGGTGTTCTTCACTTACTTGATCTCTTTCTTTATTTGCTTCTCTTTGGATAAATTGGTCAACCATATTATGCTCCTTGAGAGTACTTCTTCATTGCTTGCTTCTAGAACTAATCAACATTTCTTCTTACTTCTTAGTTAGCAATCTTATACTCCTTATGTGAGCATATTCTTTTGTTGACCTTCATTGCATTGTAGTACATGCCTTTGAGCATGTCCTTGCTGAAAGAGATTCGTTTGTACTTGATCATGTTATAGAACTATTCCCATGACTCAATAATATACAAATGATAACATGACTTAACTTTGATGCATACATACCTCATCTTGATTCTCCTTTGATCATCTTAGCTTCATTTGGTTGTCCTTAGTGTGGCCCTTCTTGCTTCATCTTAGCTTGCTTGCATATCAACCTTTTCTTGAATCTCATGAATGGGATTCCCAATGAGACATCTGCTTTGGTTCATGAACCTTCTTTTAAAGATTCCATCATAGGATCTTAAAGACCCTTGCCTTGAAAATGATTCTTTTCTTCTGATGATGGAGGTCTTCTAAGATTCTTAATCATGATCAATTTTCTTTCATCGTGGATGAGGTCCTACACTATGTATGCTCTTTCTACATGAATATCTTGATCTATATCTATAATGCTCTTATATTCTAGAAGAAATTTCTAACCATGCATTTTGTTCTCATTATCAATGCTACTTCTTCATGAGTATCTAGAACTCTATTAACTTCATGCTTCTATATTCTAGAAGGTGTTTCTAACCATGCAATTTTTATTTTATGCTCATATACTACTCAAAACCTTGAAATAAGACTTGAAGTAAAGAGTTTGACTTAGTCATAGTAGAGATCTGGAGGATCTTCCTTCTTTTGCTTTTTTTCTTCTTCTTTCACTTCTTGAGTCATGTGAGCTTCTTCCTTGTTTCTTTTGTTGTTGATTTCCTTCTTAAGCTTAGGGCAATTCCTTTTGTAGTGTCCATATTCTTGGCATCCATAACATTGGATTTTGGACATGTCTTTTTTGTTTGTTCTTCATGGACCAAATTTGCCAAATTTTCCCTTTCTATTGGCCATGGTAGCAAATGCTTGCTCCTTTTATCGCCCATCTTCCTTTGCTTTGAGTTTGGTTTCCTCTGTTTTGCATAGAGACCACATTTCACTTAGTGTGATAGCTTCCTTCTTGGCATATATGCTAGATGTGGAGTTGCCCCAATCCTTAGGTAGAGCATTGAGTATTACAATTGTCATTTCTCTGTCAGACATTACTTCCCCAAGCTCTTGAAGTTGATCTCTCATCTTAGAGATATTTATGAAGTGGGGATTTATTCCTTCCTTTGATATCTTCGCCTTGTACAATTCATTCCTTAGAGATATCACTTCTCCGACTGTGGACACCGAGAATAGGTCTACTAGCTTATCATAAATTTCTTTTGATGTCTCAAATGGAAACATAGGGAATGAGAGAGTCTTTGATGGATTCTATTAGAATACTTTGAGCTCTTGTCTCGTCCTTATTGTACTTGGCTAAGCCTTGAGTTTGTTCCTTAGCAGGGATAGCGATATTTCCTTTGACATATTCTAGGAGTTACTTCTCCTTGACAAGTAAATCAATCCTTTTATTCCATGCAAGAAAGTTATTGGTACCTTGATTTCCTTGCAAAAAGACATTGATGTAAATTCAGAAGCGGACATATACTTACTTGATAGATTTTAAGATGTAATGGGTTTTCTTACTCCTTAAAGACTTGATGGCTTGCCTTCCTAGGATCTTGATGTTCTTGAAGTTGCCTTCTCCAAGTGGACTTGACTTGACTTGATGTTTGCTTGGTAACTTGTAGATGATGTAGGTCCCTTTTTTATTTGCTCTTCTTTGTTGGTGCCTTTGTGTAAGGCTCTTCTTCTTGCTATGTAGTCTTAATTGATGAATGATAGAAGGTACGCCTTCTTTTCTTTGAGTAGATTTGGCTTGATGCTTCAACCTTGTAGATGCCTTTCCTTGATGAGTGTTCTTGAGTTGCCCTTTCCTTGATGTGTCACCTTAGCTCTGATTTCATGTTGAAGAATCAAGGGCAATTAGGTGTAGTGTGATTCTTCTTGACTTGATAACAATTTGTGGAGTATTTTTACTTTTTCTTGTTAGCTTAATCTTATTCTTCTTATTATTAATGCATGTGTGTGTACTTCATCAAACTGCTATCAAAACATAAAAACAAGAACACAAGATGTTGGATCTCTGCCAAAACCTCTCTTCTCTTGAGAGGAAAACCCTTTGACAAGTTTATCTTATTGAAGATTCTTATTGACTAATGCCAAACCCTAGACCCTTGACAAGGATATCCTCCAAGCACAAGTAAAGCCCTTTCAAGATTACTTCTTCTTGCAGCACTTCGTCCTCCTCCTTCTAACACTTAGTCTTTCTTCCTTCGACACTTCTTCTGGTAACTGTAGAGACCTTTGATTGTATACTTTAGAGTGACCCTTGATCTTTTCTTCCCTTGCTAGTGATGGAGCCTTTCAAACTTAAGGAGATGATCTTGTTGCCTCCCAACCGAGCCTTCTTCTCTTTCACAAAAATTGCAAACTTCAGAGCAACGATAATGTAGCCCTAGTTCTTCACACGTGTGAGGGAGTACCCTCACAAAAATTATGTTAGACTTCTCCTTCTAGATTTTCTTGTATAGCCTTCTTCCACGCTTGAGAGAGAGACCTCATATGCCTAATGATCTAGCGCAACCAAAGAAATTATATGACTATTATAGTGGTGTTGTTTTGGCCGCAAGTAGGGTTTCCTTTATTCGTACATGTAACTGTAAGAACCCTTTAAGACTTCGGTTTTACTTCCTCCTTTCTTCGCTACCTTGGAGACCCTTTACTTGTCTTCTTATTACCCTTTGCTTGCCTTCCACCTTCATTGATTTCAGAGGTTATGAATGTGTTATATTTAGATGAGTGGACAACCTCTATACATAGAGGATTGTCCCTCCTTTAGGCCGACTTGTTGCTTTGAGGCCAACTTGTCTTCCTTTGTTGCAATAGGTGTTTTTAATGGTGCCATAGTTTCTTTTGATGGTGTCTTTGCCAGTAGTATACTTGACTTTGCTTTGAGGTATTCTATTGACCCTAACACATAATCATACATGATGTAACATGCCCTTAAGGCCTTCAACATTTCCTTTTGACTATTTGACTCACCTATAACACTTAACATGTGCTAGACCTATTTCAATGAGCAAGAAACTCAATGATATATATTATAAAAATAATATTTATTTTCTTGAATAAGTACAAATATCAAAAGTACATTTATGAAGACCAAACCTAGTTACATTTCCTTCAACATGTGGCATACTTGGATTTTTGGAGCAAGAAGGCAAAGGAAGAGTAGGAAATCACAAGACAACATCAATATCAGCAGCTACAACGGGTTTTTCTTGTAGGTACCGAGTTGCATGTATGTTTTCCTCACTAGTTTTGGCATGCATGGCATATGCATGTGGTTTGTTGGTTATGATCTGTCATTGGCATGGAGGATAGCCAAGATTGATAGTGGCATTGCCTAGCCTTGCCATTTCTTGGATAGGCATGGAGATTGTGCATTTTTTTCATCGTTTTGTTTTGGTTGGTTCTCGTGTTTCCTTAGCTTGGGTTGAGTTACTAGTTCATGGAGCCTTGGTTGGACAAACACTCTTGAGCCTTGTAACAGCTTGGGTTGAGTTACTAGTCCCATAGCCTTGGTTGGAAAAACACTCTAGAGCCCTTGGTGGGACGTGTTACTAGTCCCATAGCCTTGGTTGGAAAAATGCTCTAGAGCCCTTGGTGGGTCATGTTACTAGTCCTGGAGTCTTGGTTGGACAAACGCTCTAGAGCCTAGTAAAAGTTGTGGGTTGAGTTACTAGTCTTGGACCCTTGGTTGGAACAAACGCTCTGGAGCCCTGGAATGCTTGGATAGAGACCAATCTGAAGATGGTTTTGTGATGTCTGGCCGTGATGTGGAATCACTGTTTGATGGGTTGAGGTGGATGGCCTCTACAAGCCCTGGATGGTTCTAGATTGATGTGTTCTATGATATTCCACATTCATGCTTGGAATATGGCACGGGGGTGAATGGCTAAAGAGAGATTTGGCTCAGCCATTCTATGGTTAGGTGGAACATGGAAGTCCCATCCCGGGTTTGGATTTTGCATCATCAACATGAGGTTATTTCTCCTTGCTTTTCTAATAGTACTATACTGGATATATGTGGTTTACATGGTTGTGGTTTCTTTGGTATTTCTGTTGCTATTATGCCGGTTATTTATATGTTTTATGACAGGATATACGTAAGGCTCTCATCATATTTTTACTGGTAAACGAATGAATAATGTATCTATGACCTAATGGATGAAATGGTTGTTGGTGTGTTGAGGCATCAATGCTTCTTAACGAATCTCAGATAAGTATGAGACCCCTATGCTCAGATCTGTTATTTACACCTATAGATTATATATTTGTGATATGTTTGATGAAATACCTGTCAGGGCTAGTAGGGGTCCAGTCAAGGTCTTATTCAAGTAATTTCATTTGTACAGCCATTTCCTTGTTATCTTACTGTTCTGAAGGTGTCATCCAATTCTGGGCAGTGACCTGGGCTTTGGGCTTGAAAAAGTGGCTCAAATCTAGGGGACACTGGCACAACACTGAGCAAAATAGTCCATGGACGTTGGCATGCCTTGCCATGAGAGCGTCCAGAGCCTCTTAGACGCTGGCATGCCTATAGCATCGGAGCGTCCGGGGGTTAAGTTGTACAAAATATCAATGGGACCCAAGGGTTGGTTGGAAGAAAGGTTGGGTTGGTTCTTGAGGGTCCTAATGTTGATGTTGAAGGTTTGTATGGTGTGTTTCTGTCAATTCCACTTCCTTAACATGACTTAGGAGGTTGAATCATATCATAGTGGCCTCTCGTCGCATGGTTACCCCAATTGGCCGGTTGCTTGGGTAGATGTGGGAGGAGGGTGTTACATAGTGGTATCAGAGCATGATTCACCCCTCAGACTGGATGGCTTGTGTGTTGGTCATGCATTCATGTCATTTGCATATGTGTTACTTATGCTTGTAGTCCATGTGCTTGTTGCATTTGCATGGTGTTGATCATGGTTGTATTGATGTTTCCATGTGAAGGTTGGTGGTGTTGTTGTGGGATGTGTCATCATGAGTGTATGGTTGTAGATGTATTTGTTATGCATGTCAATGTCTATATATTGTTATGCGTGCATTGTCATGGTGAAGGTTGTTGTGCATAAGGCCATTGTATGCAATTAGGTCATCATGATGGTATTGGTACATTATGATGCTAATGTGTTGGCTGAGATAGAGTAGGAGATGCAAATCATCAAGTGAAGTTGCAGCAATGAACGTTGAGGCAAGATCATGTCATCATATAGGTTTGTATGTTGGGCATGCAGGTATGTAGGTTAAGGATTGTTATATGCATTATGGTTATGTGTATGTCTTTCATTCTTATGATGTTATGGTTACATACATGATAGATGTTAGTTGTTTAGTCTAGTCATTTGAACATGTGTCGGATAGTCATGAATGATAGTAACTCATGGTTGTATGCATTGCTATTGTTGTTTTATGTTAGATAACTTGATTATTATGTTCTATGAGGAGTATGTTATAGGTCAACTTGTTGTTGTTATATGATAGTTAGTTTGATGATTAGGTTACATGTTGTTGTTTTTATGTGCTAGTAACTTTATGATTAGGGTTTTTATGTTAAGATCTTGATGTTATATGTTTCATACTCAGTTGGATTGGTCTATGCAAATGGTTAGGGTTATGACATTCATGTATGAGTTAAGATGTTGTGATAAGACTGACAGTGCATATGTGATTGTTATGCATGAATGAAAATTGTTTATGAGTTTATGGTGTGAACATGTCAGCTAGTGACTATTATGGATATCATGACCTTATTTGTGGTTGAGTTGATATGTTGTGAAGTTATATCGTGCTAATCTAGATTGATTGTGTAGACAATATTTCCTCCCTTGAGATACACTAAGGTATGAACTTGCTTATGTTGTCTACTTTGTGCTTAATTGTTTGATTATGACATCTATTTGGTGTTTGAGTGTTTGGTGTCTATTATGTCGTCTAGTTGATTTATTTAACATGGTATGTTTTCAAGTTGGTTGAATGTTTGATGAATTGCATAATATGAGTATGTGTTCCAATGATCTTGTTTTAAGGTGATTGTAGTAATACATATGTGTTAAGACAATTGATATGTACTTGAGTGTAGTAGGTGACAATTGTAACATTATGCCTAAAGACTATGAATTGACTATGGATTGTGACATGATTGTTAGTCTTGGTAAAGGTTGATTTCAAATTGAAAGATATGATAGTCTTGATATTTAGAACATGTGTAAACAGTTGCAGGAAACATGCTTGGTATTAGTGTGACAATGTAACAATTGATGTGTTTATATAACTAACAATTGGGTGATGTGATAGTACATAGTAAGCCTCGATTCCAACAAAGTAAAAAGGTAGAAGAAAGGAATTGGGCAAGAATTCCTTTGGCTATGTTTGGAAACACTATTTCCAAATGAATGAGTGCTTTGCATAAAGGAAGTCTTCTTAACCTTGATTTTGCCTGGCATTATGTGGATATGTGTTATAGTCATGAACATGTATTTGACAAGTATATCAGCTAGTTTCCAGTTATGGATGGATTCGTCAAGGGAATTGGAGCCCCTTGAGAGATGGCATGGACATGTTCAATTACAAGGCAATGTGCTTGGCACAACAAAGTAAGGTAACTAGTATGTTGTTATGTTTATTTGTGCACTGACATATATGCGTTCATGGTAATATGATGCAGGGGATTGCATAGCAAAGAGAGGTTTCCATGAAATCTTGAAGAAGGCTCAGGTTGAGCTTTACTTAGGAACCATGGGGATTGAGTCATGGTGTTTGTTGTTAGTCTTGTGCTTTTGGTCTTTTGTCACTTTCTTGTGCTTGATTTGTGGTATTGTTTGTGTCTTGTGCATGGCCATGCCACTTTGTTTGTGGTGTCGTATTGTTGTTGGTTTTCCATGGTTTTTTTTCGGTGCTTCTTAGTCTTGCCTTTGTTGTTTTGAGAGTCTTGGGAATTGGTTGGGGAAGGAGGAAATTTAGTGGAGCTTGGGGAGAAATGAATGAAATCCGACAAGCAATGTAAGACTAAGATTAAATCGGTGCATGTATAAGGGCAACAGAAGGTAATAATATGACAATCGGTTGTATTGGTGTTGTGGCCAGCAACAACCCCCCTTCTTATTTAGTTTTATCACTAATACTAAATAAGTGGGGACCCTTATTCAAAAAATTTTAAAAATCAATTAATGCTTGTATTTCCTTTTTTCATTAAAACTTACTATCATAAACTTAGGAGAATACCCTCAAAAAATCTAAAAAGACTTAAGTTTTATGATAAGTTAGAATAAAATCTCTCCTTAAAACGCATCGCATTGCAAAAAGGGTAATGGATGCCTTCCTACAAGCGGAATTCTAAAAATGTGAAATTGCGATGCGAAATCACGGATCATAAGATCCTCATCGCATCGCATGCCTCAAACATCACTTACGCTGAAATGCCTTAAACCGCCGATATGTGATGGTGCATCTCGCAAATCACATTTCGTAGAAAACACATTGACGGATGATTACCACACGCAATGGAATTGCGATATTGTGAAGCAAATCGCAAAATCACCTTATCGCAGATCTGCAGGGCCCGTTGTTCGAGAAAGTTTTTTTCATAAAACCGAGGCCCAGTTATGCGCATTTATGTTAATTAATGAGTTAGTTGGAAATCATTAATAAAATATGGTTTTGATCTTATCAAGGAGCCAGTTCACGTAAGGTGGTATATTTTATATGTTTTACGCATTTAAAGCTTTCCCGTCACCTTTTTCTTATCATCGTTCTCACCTCATTTGTAAACTGCAGGAGCGAAGAGCAGAGAAGTATACAGAGCAGAGTTCAAGATATTATGGGAAAGAAGGGTAAAGCTCCCAGTTCTGAAGATAAAGAGATGACTCCCTTGTACACAGACACCACCTGTAACAAAGATGTTGGTATTACTACTTGGGAAGGCATGTATAGTTTACTTGAGGAAGAAGATCCCAAGGTAATGGAGGTTATGGCTACTGCAGGCTCACACGGGTCTTCTGAGGCATCTATTACAGATCTAGCATGTTCATTCTTGCATAGGATAGCGGCAAGGCCCAAAATTCTCCCGTACACGGACATGGTTAAATGGATACTAGATAGTGTTGATATCACAAACAGACAATTCAAAACTCAGAACCAAGAACGTATAAGTCATTCTTTCCACAAAATTTAAGCTTTATATCCTCTAACAAAAAGCGAACAAGAGGCAAAAATCACATCAGGGAAGCCCGGATCGTGAAACGGAGGCAGTTTCCGATGCGCGATTAGCGCCGCATTGCCAGGAAAAACCCCTCAAGATGGAAAGCCTCAAATTGCTTAGTCACCTGTAAGCTCGAAAATTTGTAGGAAAAAAGTGCTAAAGACGGAAGGTAAAACTAGAACTCAAAACCAGTGGTATTTATCTTCAAATAGTATGTAAATATCTACCAAATGTATAACATCTACAAACAAGATGGAGACAAAAGGCTCAAGAAAGGGCAGAGTCAATCCAAAGGTTAACCAAGTTGAATTGAGATTCTTACTGGACATACTTGGTAAAACCACACAGCGAGTGCATGACTCTCAAATGTATCATCAATTCTGCTGAGAAGATGGCGCCAACTCTTACCGATTTCGTTTTCGCAGGACAGCTAAAGTCGGAAGTCGGCCAACCAACTCTACTCAAGCAAATGCTGAATGCTTGCTACTTCAAGGAACAGATAGATAGATAGTTAGTTATTAGTTTTAGTTTTAGATTCGGTTTTAGTTTTAATTTTGCTTTATTTTTGCCTGAAATGAGGACGGTCATTTCAACCGAATCCTACATTTTTGTAATAAATTATTTTTTAGAACTAGTTAGTAGTATTTAAACCCTTCTCATGCATTTAGAGAAGGGTCCAGAAATTTATCAAAAACTTGTCCTCAAAACATGCACTTTTGCACCCTCCGAGGAGGTTTTGATGAATGAATGGAACATGATTTATTGATATCTGCGTTTAATATCTACTACTGATGTTGCACTTTTGTACTCTTAGTGGATGTTGGATTAAGAAGAGATAGATCATTATTGTTGGAGCTCATGAGTATAACTAGTTATAAATGGTAATTTTATCTCTTAATTGTTTATGCTTATGTGTTATGGTGATATTCATGTTCAGTTATTTATATATGAATGCTTAAATGCTTGAGTTATCATTTGGCACTATTATACGGTGATAGTTATTTATTTATGCTTAGTATATGATTAGCTTATTATGCGATATGTTTTTCACAACTGTTTTGTCTAACTTTTTATATGAAATGGTTTATCTTTATTGAATTCTTTTCTCATAACAGTTGAATGATCTTTATTACCAACTGTTATTTGAAATCATTTTAAATCTCATAACGGAAATATTACAACCCGGGTTAGTTTAGAATTAGATATTTATGTTTATTAGAATACAATTGCATGTTGTTAGATTAGATTTAGAATAAAAAGCATTTTACTTAGGAATCATTAGGAAAGAAATATCAATTCTCAACACACACACACATATATTGGGAAACTGGTCCCATATCCCCAGTCGAACCCACTATACCAAACGGAAAAGGAGCTACTAACCAAGGTCTGGACTGGGTGGGTATCCCCCTTGTTGTAGACCCGATTTTCAGGGCTTCAACAATTGGTTTGGTCCATTGGTGTAAGTGGACAATGGCAGTATAGTCATGAGGAATGTAATAGGAAAGGTGAATTAAATGGCTCTAAGGCATCATATGTCTTGGCTATGTTGGGAACTGTTGTTCTCAATGTTGCGCATGTGTTGCACACATAAGGGTAGTTCTCTTAACCTTGACTTTATGATATCTAGTAATTATGGTGATCATGATTATGCTGATGTCTATATGTGTGTGTATGTGTGTATGTATGTATGTGTGTATGTATGTCATGTCTGACAGGGTCATCATGGATCATGATTGTTTAATGCTAATATTTATATGTGTATATATGTATGTAAAAAATGTTGATGTTTGAAAGGCTCGTTAAGAATCATTCTTGTGAAGGAATGATTGCATACGCAGGTGAATGACATGAAGAGGTTCTTGGTCTATGAGGAATCAAGTGGGAAAAGTAGTCATGACAAATTTATGAGGTCAATATCATGTGGATATGAATTGATATTGTATGCTTGTATTATGCTTATGTTTATGTTATGGAGAGGATAGGCCGAGGGATACATCAGCGAAATAAAAGCATTGTGGTTTGCGGCATTCTGGAACAAGCATGGATAAGACAACGAAAGCAAGTTTTCTTGGTAGAGACAGTGTGGTTTTGGATGTGTGGTACTATTGTTGTGCATGTGTTGTATATGTTGTACATGTTACATTTGTGATGTTGTGCACATGTGGTTTTGTGTATATATAGTGTGTGTACATGTTGTTTATGCAATGATTATGTACACGGTGGTACATATAGTGTTGTGTGAATGTTGCATATGCAGTGTTGGGTATAGATGGTGCTATGTAGATGTTGGATACACGATGTTGTGTATATATTGTACTGTGCACACGATGGATATGCGGTGTTATGTGCATATGGTGTTGTGCGCATGTTGGATATGTGGTGTTGTGTACATATGATGCTATGTACATATGGTGTTGTGTGCATGTTATACAAGTGGTGCTATGTACATATGGTGTTGTGTGCATGATTGTACAAGTGGTGTCACAAACATGTGGTGCCCTATACATGTTGTACATTTGGCGTTGTGTGCAAAGTGGTGCCATGTACATGTTGTGCATATAGTGTTGTATACATGTGGTGTTGAGTACAAGTCTTGCATTTGGCGTTGTGTACGTCTGGTGTTATGTACACGTTGTACAGGTGGTACGATGTACATGTGGCATTGTGTACGCATTATGTAGGTGGTACCGTGTACATGTGATGTTGTGCACATGTTGTGCAGGTGGTGCTGTGTACAGGTGGTACTGTGTACATGTTGTACATATGGTATTGGTGCACATGTGGTATTATGCACATGTCGTACATGTTTTGTTGCGGGTGTGCCGTATTATGTGTGTGCATTGTGTAGTCGTGGTATCATGACATATGTATGTATTGTGTTGTACGTCGGGTGTAGGTGTAGGTATTGTGTGGTGTCGCATGTTGTGTGTCGCTGTATGTGTTGTGATGTACATTATGTATGTGTACATGATTGTAGAAAGAAAAAGGCACTGGGTGTTTGTTGGGTGTGGCAACCGATCCGTTGTGTGTACAGAAAGAACAAAGGTAGACGTAAGGATAGATGAAGGATAAGCATCGATATTTTATTTCAGCTTTATTATACATGTGATTTATGATTTTGGTCTATGATGATTACATGTGACCTATGATTCTATTTTATGATGGTTACATGTGATTTATGATTTTGATTTATGATAGTTGTGTTTTGAGCTAACCTGATGTACATGATGATTTGGCCAAAGATGCTAGTTTGACTTGTTTTGACCAGAAGTAAACAAGATTGCAAGTGTACCTTATTGGCGAGCTACCAATGAGGTATGATTTAAAGTTATTTCAATTTATTTTAACTCTAATGGAAGCTATGTGCTTGGTATAGGAAGCACAGAAATACTTAGTTGTGTGGTTGAAATTGACTACAAGAGTTAGCAACAACAACAAAAGGAATTGGAAAATGCAGCAATGTGATGGTAAAGCATTCAGGAGCAGGGACATTGTGGGACATTTGTACCCAATAGATTCCATTGATTTCCATGAGCATGCTATGACTGGTATGATGGTTTTAAGGCAGGGATATGCCTTGGTTGTTGTGTCTTCCGATGCGAGGAAGCCTTGCCAAGGGATGGATTTCCTGGGATGGGGGTGCCAATGGAACTTGGAAGGTGAGTGACTGCACGGAAAGGGTGACCGAGTGCCCGAGGGGCTGTGTAGCAAAGAAGGGAAGGTCGAGGATGGATTTATTTTGGTCATTAACATTTCTAGATGGAATCATATGCACATTGGGAGTGTGCCCTGGAACAATGAGCTAATAATTGTTCACTGACAGGATAAGTGGCATAGGATGATAGCACTAGACATTGGATGCAAATTTGACTTTGATAGTGGATTCTAAACTTCCTAGGATGGAGGTGAATCCTGGTATTACTTTGAGGGTGGAGGTGTGAGCCTCTAGATTCCCTTGTTACGAATGCAGACATCATATCATTTTATTTGTTGGATGAGAAAATGTGCATATGTGTATATCATTGTAAATATTGTATCGAGCTGGATTTATAAAGCTCCATAGACATTATTATTATTTTTTGGGCAAAGCAAATGTGTATGTGTGTATATGTGGTTATTATTGTAAATACCATAACGAGCTATGTTATAAATCTCCATGGGCAGTATGTTTTGTTTTCAGCAGTCTTGTTGGTTATAGGTGCCATTGAACACTAAGGACGATGTTCCCCCAAGCGGGAGGGTTCTGTAACAACCCTCATTAAAAATTGATGTAAAAAATATAAGACCACAATTGATGGGAAATGTATTCCAAGATGAATGTTGGGAAAAACATCCTAGTGGGTGTTCATTAAGGTTTATTATGGTTAAATAATTTGGCAAAGACTTTGGAAAGGCATGAGGCATTATTTGGCATTTTATTTATGAAAATAAAGGAAATTAGGAGAAAAGGAAGGTGAAAGGTCACAGGTTGCATGTGAGGAGGAAAATGAAGGAAAATAATGGAAATTGAAGAAAATAAAGGCTTCATTGATAAAAAGGCTTCTAAGGATCAGTGGGCAGGCTTGGTCGGTGTAAATCTTGGTTAGTTCAGTTATGGTGCTCTCTCTCTCTATTCTCTCTTTCTCATAGTCTTGGATACTTAGAGTTTCTTAGAGCACTATTGGAGAGTGTGACATACTTGGATTTTTGGAGCAAGAAGGCAAAGGAAGAGTAGGAAAGCATAAGAGGACATCAGGATCAACAACTACAGTGGGTTTTTCTTGCAGGTATCGAGTTGCATGTATGTTTTCCTCACTAGTTTTTGCATGCATGTCATATGCATGTGTTTTGTTGGTTATGATCTGTCATTGGCATGGAGGATGGACGGGATTGACAATGGATTTTCCTACCCTTGCCATTTCCTAGATAACCATGGAGATTGTGGCTCTATTTCATTATTTTGTTTTGGTTGGTTCTTATGTTTCCTTAGCTTGGGTTGAGTTACTATCTCCTGGAGCCTTGGTTGGAAAAACGCTTTGGAGCCCTATAACAACTTGGGTTGAGTTACTGGTAACGTATACTTGGTTGGAAAAACACTCTGGATCCCTTGGTGGGTTGAGTTACTAGTCCTGGAGCCTTGGTTGGAAAAACGCTCTAGAACCCGGTAAAAGTTGTGGGCTAAGTTACTAGTCATGGAGCCTTGGTTGGAACAAACGCTCTAGAGCCCTGGAATGCTTGGATAGAGACCGATCTGATGATGGTTTTGTGATGTCCGACCGTGAGGTGGAATCACTATTTGATGGATTGAGGTGGATGGTTATAGATTGATGTGTTCTATGATATCCCACATTCATGCTTGGAATATGGCACGGGGGTGAATAGCTAAATAGAGATTTAGCTCAACCATTCTATGGTCGGGTGGAATATGGAAGTCCCAACCCAAGTTTGGATTCTGCATCATCAACATGAGGTTATTTCTCCTTGATTTTCTATGGGTATTATGCTGGATATATTTGGTTTATATGGCTGTGATTTCATTGGTATTTATGTTGCTATTATGTTGGTTATATATATGTTTTATGACAGAAGATATGTATGAATCTCATCATTTTTTTACTGGTAAATGAATGAACAATGTATCTATGACCTAATGGATGAAATGGTAGTTGGTGTGTTGAGGCATCAATGCTTCTTAGCGAATCTCATATAAGTATGAGACCCCTATGCTCAAATCTGTTATTTACACCTGTAGATTATATATTTGTGATATGTTTGACGAAATTCCTGTCATGGCTAGTAGGGGTCCAGTCAAGGTCTTATTCAAGTAATTTCATTTGTACTGTCATTTCCTTGTTATCTTACTATTCTGAAGGCGTCATTCAATTCTGGGCAATGACTTGGGCTTTGGGCTTGAAAAAGTGGCTCAAATCCAGGGGACGCTGGCATAACACTAAGCAAAATAGTCCATGGACTCTAGCATGCTTTGTCATGAGAGCATCCAGAGCCTCTTGGACGCTAGCAGGCTTATAGCATGGGAGCGTCTCGGGATCAAGTGGTCCAAAATGTCAGTGGGACCTAGGGGCTGGTTGGTAGAAAGGTTGGGTTAGTTCCTAAGGGTTCGAATGTGGATGTTGAAGGTTTGTATTGTGTGTTTCTACCGGTTCCACTTCCTTAACATGACTTAAGAGGTCGAGTCATATCATAGTGGCCTCTTGTTGCATGTTTACCCTGACAGGCGGTTGCTTGAGTAGATGTGGGAGGAGGGTGTTACATTTGTATCAACACTCCCAAATTCCCATACTGAAATTGAAGAAATATGCAACTACCTACACTCTTCCCATCCCAATTCCACCACTTCGATTGTCTGGACCATTGTTTCCCTCTCCGCTATCAATGAATATACCATCGAAGGCCTCTTTGCTATGACCTTCCCCGCACTCTTCCCCACATGGGTTTCCATGATCGCTCAACCATGCATTAGAAAAGTTAAAATGCAAGAATATGATTTGCACCTCATGCACTACTATGATAACCATTTTGGCTAGCATCTAAAATTTCGACATTAGCTGTTCAACCTTATGTTGTGACATCGCAGCCAAGTAACTGCTACCTGTTTTGTGAAAATAAACCTTGAATATGCTTTGCCAATGACCACTGCAGACCTTCGTGCACACCTCCATGACATGATTGATTCAATGATTCCTTACTAGATTATGCACTTCGGGTCAAGCCTTAGGGGGACACACTCTTTCTGCAACAAGTGCAGAGGTGAACTCACTAATATGATCACACAAATAAGTAGTCCTACTTTCTTCTTGACCCTTAGTGAAACTGACACCTAATGGCATGACCTACACATGGTCATGCCTGGCGTTTGCCTAGCCTTGCCATTTCTTGGATAGCCATGGATATTGTGGGTTTATTTCATTATTTTGTTTTGGTTGGTTTTCATGTTCCCTTAGCTTGGGTTGAGTTACTAGTTCCTGGAGCCTTGGTTCGACAAACGCTCTGGAGCCTTGTAAAATCTTGGGTTGAGTTACTAGTCCCGTAGACTTGGTTGGGCAAATGATCTAGAGCCCTTGGTGGGTTGAGTTACTAGTCCTAAGCCTTGGTTGGACAAACGATCTCGAGCCCGGTAAAAGCTGTGGGTTGAGTTACTAGTCCTGGAGCCTTGGTTGGAACAAACGCTCTAGAGCCCTAAAAGGCTTGGATAGAGACTGATCTAATCATGGTTTTGTGATGTCTAACTGTGAGGTGGAATCATTGTTTGTTGGGTTGAGGTGGATGTTCTCTGGAAGCCATGGATGGTTGTAGATTGATGTGCTCTATGAGATCCCACATTCATGCTTGGAATATGGCATGAGGTGAATGGTTGAAGAGAGACTTGTCTCAAACCTTCTACGGTCGGGTGGAACATGGAAGTCCCATCCTAGGTTTGGATTTTTCATCATCAACATGAGGTTATTTCTCCTTATTTTTCTTTGAGTATTATACTGCATATATGTGGTTTATATGACTATGATTTCATTGGTATTTCTCCAGCTATTATGTTATATATATATATATATATATATATATATATATATATATTATGATAGAAGCTATGTATGGCTCTCGTTATATTTTCATTGGTAAACGAATGAACAATGTATCTATTACCTAATGGATGAAATGGAAGTTGATGTGTTGAGGCATCAATGATTCTTAGTGAATCTAATATAAGTATGATACCCCTATGCTCAGATATGTTATTTACACCTGTAGATTATATATTCGTGATATATTTTGCGAAATGCCTGTCATGGCTAGTAGGGGTCCAGTCAAGGTCTTATTCAAGTAATTGCATTTGTACTGTCATATCCTTTTTATCTTACTGTTCTAAAGGTGTCATCCAATTCTAGGCACTGACCTGGGCTCTAGGCCTTAAAAAGTGGCTCAAATCCCGGGGACACTAGCACAACACTGAGAAAAATAGTTCATCGACATTGGCATGCCTTGTCATGAGAGCGTCCAGAGCTTCCTGAACATTGGTAGGCCTATAGTATGGGAGCATTTGGGGGTCAAGTGGTCCAAAATGTTAGTAGGACCCAGGGTTGGTTGGCATAAAGGTTGTGTTGGTTCGTGAGGGTCCTAATGTTGATGTTGAAGGTATGTATGGTGTGTATTCGTCGATTCTACTTCCTTAACATGACTTAAGAGGTCGAATCATATCATAGTGGCCTCTCGTTGCATGTTTACCTCGGTTGACCAGTTGCTTGGGTAGATGTGGGAGGAGGGTGTTACATTTGTATCAACACTCCAAGTTCCAATACTGAAATTGAAGAAATATGCAACTACCTACACTCTTCCCATCCCAATTCAACCACTTCGATTGCCTGGCCCACGGTTTCCCTCTCCGCTATCAATGAATATAACATGGAAGGCCTCTTTGTTATGAACTTCTCCACACTCTTCCCCATAGGGGTTGCCATGATCGCTCAACCACGCCTTAGAAAAGTTGAAATGCAAGAATATGATTTGCACCTCATGCACTACCATGATAACCATTTTGGCCAACATCTAAGATTTTGATATTACTTGTACAACTTTATGCTGCGAGAACGCAACCATGCAATTGCTGTCGTTTTTGTGAAAAGAAACCTTGAAGATGCCTTGCCAATGACCTTTATAGACCTTCACGCACACCTCCATGACATGCTTGATTAAATGCTTCCTTACCAGATTATGCACTTCGAGTCGGGCCTTAGGGGGACACACTCTTTCTGGAAAAAGTGTAGAGGAGAACTCACTAATATGATAACACAAATAGGTAGTCCTACTTTCTTCTTCACCCTTAATGCAACTGACACCAAATGGCATGACCTGCACATGATCATGCCTACCCCCCCTCCCCCGGATTCATCTGAGTTGTGTCGATGGAGATTCCACAATATAATGAAGAATCTACATCTTACATCACAGTACATTCATTTTCGATTCACAATATTCTTCGAAGAGGTCTTGCAAAAAGGTTTCCATGCAACAGACTATTGGTGCAGGTCTTCATCTAACCATCCTTCTCCTCTTTGTTTTTAATTCTACATATACACTCGCCTCACAATTTATCCTTTCTCATCTTTGCAGATATGAGTAGCAAAATAGGGACCCTGCACACATACATGGTTTCCTCTGGCTGGAAAATGCACGTGATATGGACAACCTCAATTGGCATGACCAAGTCGTAGTTGACAAATCAAAGGCTTATTTTGATTGGCACATTTATTCTTGTAACCCTCGGCCTTCTCAGCAACAGGAACCTTATGTACACTGTTCTATAGAGCATGACCCATGCATCCTCCCATCACCATCAATATTTGCATCCTATCGCATTCATGACTATGAAGAGTTTGTTAATTATGTTCAACGACATACCAAATGGCACCCCTCTTCTTGTGTTCACAAAAAAATTCTGACTCTTACTTGTCACTATGGCACTCCATGGGATTTGCATCCCACATCTTCTTTGATTATTGATGATAATGGATGAAAGAAATATGTCTTAGCTCGTAATGACAACAGATTAAACATTGAAAACTCCGACATGATGTCCATATGGAGAGAAACATCAACTGTCAACCGATTTTGTCTCGATATGTTGTTCTCAAATACATCTCGAAATGTGCGGTGAAAGTAGAGAAAAAATCGAAAATCTATCACCAAATCTTGTCACGTCTCTCTCAGAATGTCCACCCCGAAGCAGCTGTTGTTAATGTTGTCTGAAAAATCTTAACGAAAATAGTTGTTGATAGTACATTGGCGCGCAGGAGACATGCCACATGCTGCAAAAACTTCCCCTTTCACTTTGTAGTCATTCATTTGCTTCCCTCAATGTTAGTGAATTGTTTTTAGATATGTTTCTCATGCTCAAGGTTCTCCCTTCCCAACAACACCCTTCATTGGAGCATATATGGATAGACCTCCTTCGCTTGAAGCACTACCTCTTCTTGAAGTTGCACGTTCCTGGTCCATTTTTGCTCGCCGAAAACAAAACCAATGGAAACACATAAACCCTTCCAATATTTTTCATGTCTTGCCCCACTATACTCCATCCCTTCTCCTACTGATGCATGCTATGCTTCTTTCTGTTGGAGTGAACTACTTATATACTTCCCTTTTCACACACTCCCATTGAACTTTGGTTCCACTGATGAAGAAATAATTTCACATTGGGAAAAAAATGCATATGTTGCATGGCATCTTCATCGTGCCCCTGAATACCCTCTCTCCCCTTGCTCTGATGATAACTCCACTAATGCTATGCCCCACCCCCCTTATTCCATAGACATGGATGAATGGCAATTCCTTTGTCAACTACACATTGGGAACAACATGGAAGTTGATGAAATTAACATGCTTGGCCATTACGAATTTAACTCAAACCACAATTGGGCCCATGCTACTATCCATTCCACTTTGCAAGAGACAACCATAAATTTCACAAAGTTTAGTCGCTCATCCACCAAAATCCATTCTACCCCCTCTCCAGTTCCCCACTCCCTTGACTTGTTGTTGCCCACCCAACAAGTTGCTTTCAACATTGTCCTCGCCCATTTCACGACCACTTACTCCATTTCTCCAATTAGAATTATCATCTAAGATACTACTGGAACGTGAAATTCTTACTTAATTGATTGCCTAAAAGATACATTCCTTGCTAAATCTACTCGCAATTCAAACCCATTTCTCCTACTCGCTCCAACATGTGTTGCAACATTTAACTTAAATGCACTTAAAATCCATTCTACCATCCGCATTCCTTTAGTTTCAATGCATCCTCTTAAGGGTCGACCACTTCTACATATCCAAGAGCAACTCCCTCATGTCAAATACATTTTAATTGATGAGATGAGATTTAATGGGCCTAAACTTCTTTCAAGCATAGGCGATCACTTAAGAGAGATATTCCCTTCATATCAAAATATGCCTTTCGGCAATCGGTCTATCATCCTCATTGGTGGTATTGGGAAACTACCTCCTGTAAAGGATATCCCCATGTATGTCACTTTATGCGGCAATGCCCTTTTGTAGCTTTGACACGGTCATCACACTATCTACCATCTTTTGTCAACAGGGGGCCAACCTTGCTCAAGATGCATTCCGACAGCTGCTTGTGAATCTTAGGAATGCAACACCTACTATGAAGGATTGGAGCCTTCTCATGTCAAGGAAAATTTCCTTTTTGTCGATGGATGAGTAGCAGGAATTTGACAATGCAATTCACCTATTTCCAACCAACCTAATTGTCACATTGCATAACAAACATATGCTAAAAAAACCAAAACATCCCAATTACATAATGTTATGCAGAGAAAAGGAATTACCATCCTGTTGGTACCCAAGAAGAAGATGAACAGTTGGATGCAAAAGTTCTTATTTGCAATGAACACCAGGTTTTCATCACATGCAAGTTGTGGGTTGAAGCAGGTCTTGTCAATGGAGTGCTTGGAAAAATTGTTTCAATTTTCCATGCACCTGGATCAAAACCCCCTCAGTTTCCATCATTTGTTGTTGTCGACTTCTTCCAATACAAAGGCCCACTATGGGATGCCTTCAACCCAATGTATGTTCCACTCCCCCCAATCACGCAAGGTTATCATAGGCAAATTCCTCTTCAAATGGCATGGGGCTTGACAATACATAAATCACAGGGAATGACATCACCAAAGGTGATAGTGGTCATTGACAACACAAACCGACAAGGATTAACATTCATTGCCATCTCCAGTGTTAAAAACTTTGTTGACCTTCACATCTCTCCATTGTTTTCCTTCAATCGCTACTCCCGGATGAAAGGCAATGCTTACGTCAAATGTAGGCAACAAGGGGAGTCCATGTTAACATCAGTCTTTACAACCATCTATAATGTGATTGTTGCATCCAGTGCTTTCTGATTCCCTTTCAATAACTATAGTTTCAACACAATTTCCCCTCGTGCTCCTTAGCATGGTTCTCGCTTTTCTGTCCATCCACCATCTATGCTACTTCATCACCTCTATACTTCCATTTTAGTGTGAGGAAACATACTTTCTTTATTTTACAAATAATTGCTACAAATCTCACTTGCATTTTCAATATATTTTTCCTTTCTCAAATAAATAAAATCCTCCTCCTCCACAACTTGCTATCCTTGTAGTACTTTTTACATTTCATCAATGTTTTACACTTTCCTTTAATTATACTAGAAAAATTATGATTTCCACTTATGCCATTCAACTAATTCAACAAATCTTGTTTCCCCCCTCTTTCAGACTATCAAGATGAATAATGAGTACATGTCCCTCCTACATAGATATTGTAAAGAGATACATGCCCAACAAATTTATCTTTTTGACATAAAGGCCAGACACCTTCCACGCCCGATCTTCCTTCTCCATCGTCTACAACCAACTATTGACCTTCTCAATAAGTTAAAGGCCTTCCTGCAATGCATTATACATATTCATGAAAGATATTGTAAGAATGTTTTGGTTGGATTGGAAGTCTCACAGCTCTCATCTTAATATCATCGTAGATACAAATTGTTGTTGCCATTGTCGTTGATTGCATTGCATATGTGAATAGTTGCTCATCCAATACCATTGCTTCAAATCTAATATAAAAACCAGAAAAGGGCGTGAGCTTCGTTCCATCAAAATTTTGATAGCAATGAACACAAAATATTGCACTTTTGTTTGCAGCTCTTCCCTCACCAACATTGATGCAATTTTGTTTGCAGCTCTTCCCTCACCAATATTGATGCAATTTTGTTTGCACCTCTTCCTCTCTTTGAGTACCCGTCAAAGAAATATATCAGAAACTAAAGCAAACACTTTTATCAGCTGTTTAATATTATAAATTCATAATGCTTCCTTTTGTTAATTTGAATATGAAGTCATAACTTCTTTCAATTTGATCAAACCTACTATTAGTGTTAAGCCTTTAGAAGAACTTATATACTGTCTTTATGATATAGAAATTAAAGGTTAATTATTGAATGATAAGGCATCTACGCATCATGTATTGAAAGTTGTAGGTGCTATACTTGTTTCTCTCTAACTGGTTTTTAATTCATTTCAATTAAATACCATGTGCAAGTTCATTTTGGTGTTGTTACATGTTCCTTTGTTGTATCTGATTCGATTCTCAGTCATTTCATTGTTATTTCTCGCCTCTTAGCTATTCTTTCAGACAGAGGCTTACAGTCCTCATGTGACATGTATATTTGAACATTATATATATATATATATATATATATATATATATATATATATATATATATATATATATATATATCTATATCTATATTGTTTTTATAATATATATCATTTGTTATTACTATATTTATATGATATACACACACGTTTATGAAATTAAAATTTAATAACTATTAAAATATTGTAATAAACTATAATTTTTCAGTGTCAATATTGAGATACAATAGAGGACAACCATAGCAGATCAATTAAGGCAATCAATAGGCAAGTTGGGAAAGTGAATCCAAGCTCATATTTTAGGTCAACCCCAACATAACTCTAATCCACAGCTACGCACATATACATAACCTTTATTCTTCTCCAAATCATCTCCATTTCTTGAGGCATTATATTTCAGAGTTGGGTTGCACTTCTGATCATTTTTAGCCCAGTTCTGATTTGGTTCGGGACATCAGAACAAGTTTGAAATAGTTCTACAACAATCCTACCTTTTACTGCATCTGCTTAAAAAATATGTAAGAAAGGAGCTCAATACTCTATGTAGGAAGGATGCCATGAGAAAAGCAATTGAAGACAAAGACATCAACACCTAATCACATGGGATTCTCGTACATTGTTGCATTGAGGATCTATTTCACCTCCATTATCTTAGAAAAGATGAGTTGGATTGTTAGGCCCAAGGTTCTGAATTTTGTCCATAATGACAAAAGTTGCACCACTTGAATCTCATCAATTGCATTATCAAGAAATTCCAGCCATTATCTAGAATAGGAAAGGGCATCTAGAGAGCCAAGGCCACACTACACATCTCCTTGTCCATGACTAATCTTACAGAAAATTCCTCAATGCTCCCCCTGCCAACAACTCTATTAGTGACCAAAGACTAAAACCAAAAATCTCAATTTATTGTAAGAATAAAACATCACGCTCAATGCTTAAAATAGATTGCAAATGTGTCCACTCCTTGTATTCCCTAAGGCACCCTGAACATTGCTAGAGGAGGAAATGGATGAAATGTGTATAGATTGCAAGCAAAGATCTAGTTTTGCAAAATTTCATGTAGTTACAAGAGTGCATGTTCAAGTTCCATTGTGGGAGAAACATCATTTGAGTTTGTCAACCTACTATGATTATAGGGAAGAAGAGTGACTTTGTTATGTGGGTTGTGAGTTTGGTGTTGAACCAAAGACCATACTTTATCTGGCTTCTAGGTTTCAAGCATAGCAACCCATTGACTTCCCCATAGGATTGGCTCTGTTTACTTTTCCTTCACCCAATCATGGTCCACCCATCGTCCCTATGTTGACTATGCTAAGGCTAGAGCTGAATAGAGAAGTTGTCAGTTGTGAACTTCATGCATTGTTGTTAAGGAAACCTTGTGGCTTATTTGGCATGCAGTCTACATCAATGAACAATCTTTGATGAGATGACTAGGCAAATAATAGGGAAACAAGGATTCAAAAGATTAAGGTAAATCACATTTGAACATGTACTAACCCTAGTAGATGTAATTGAATTTATGATGGTAAATTGTGTGAGAGACTTGTTGCAATGCACACAAAAGAACTAGGTCGCATAGACCAAACCTGTCAATTATCCCCCACCAATAGCCAACATATGGATTTGATTTTATCTATATCTGCACCATTATGTGGAAATGTCCTAGCAAGTGTGAAATGTTGTGATGCATATTCTAGCAAAAATCATTGCACTAGCATTGGAAAAAAGTAGCACCACCTACAAAAATCCAAGTGCCATTAAGTAGAACTCCATGTGTTGGTTCTTCAGAGCTAAAGACAACACAAATATAGCCTTTTCCCAGCCCCATAAGGATTCAAAATGCCACCCAAGTTGGTTGTTATATAATTAACAAAGTCAGACATGTATTTATTAATTTATAGACACCCATGACCCAATGTAATGTAGGACTTTTGGCTATTGTCCTTCTGAAGACTTCATGAGCCTACTCTCTAGTTCCTCCAAAGAATCTCTGTTACGTTTGCCTAATTTCAGTGAATAATATCACGTTTTTCCTAGCAACATCTTGCTACATTATTGAATGTGACAATATGCTATGAAGATTTTCAGTTTGTTCAGAGATATGAGATTTACTCTTGGTCATCAAATTCTAGAATTTCATCCAAACTATGCATATATTGATTTTTCTCTAGAATGATAAAGCCTAAGGCTCCAATCCCCAGAATATTAACAAAGTAAATGATAAAATAAAAAATAAAAACCTTCAAATAACAAATCAATTAGTGTGGATAACTACTATGCAAAAGCCATAACCATGTGTTGAAGATTCAACTTACAGAGACATATTCCATTAGATGCTTATAGCACACATATGATAAAAATGGCTTTCTATCTGTGCTTATGTGAACTTATCAAGTTCAAGGTGAGAAAATATTTTAAATGTTAATGGAAATCTAAAATGTACAAGGTATTCAATATGCTCAGGTCTTTGAACTGTGGACCTATGATTTCAACAGTCACAAATACACATTGGATAATATTTTACAAAACCAATCATGTCACACCTTTGTTTCTAGGAAAACATAGAAACAAATATACAATAATAAGGAACAAATACATTTTCAAGTTATAAATAGTAGAAGCAAGAGACTAAAAAGCACACCCAACTTCATTACTTTGAAACTAAAAGAAAACATTGTTGGGAATCACGATTGTCGTTAGACCAAAACCCGCAGGTATTAGTCAATGATTGCATTGCTAGAGATAAGGATCCATGAGAGGCGGTTAGTCCATGTCGTGAAACACACGGGGAGCGTTGGTTTATCCAATGTCCAACAAACATCTACAAAGTTGGAATATCTAGAGGTACACTAGTCTCTTGGAAGATGATAGCACTATTCATATGATAACTCATACATTCATTTTAGGTTCAATACAACAAATCCCAAATGAGTTTTAGCTGACCTTCATAAATCCAAGAGAATGTACCACAAACAGATGAAGATGATCTATTAGTGTACACTAATGATCTAAGATAAGTAGGCCTTGCTTCCCTTTGCAAATTCTTCAAAATTGTAGTCCCTTAGAATGTCTATGCAAACAACATGGCACCTTGTCAAACGAGGGCTAACGAGACCCTTGTTGTTGTTGGACAACACAGGAACAACCCTTGCACTAAATGTAATGGATTCTTTAGGATTAGGTTGTTGTGGTGTCATTGTGGACCAACACCCCACTATAGTTCCACATCTATGCTCTTGTTGGGAGTTGAAAGAATCAGAATTAGCTTGTTATAGCACTTGATAGGTCATGCATGACAAACTCATGGTTGATGTGTAGAAGGGTCTTTATAATGTGGTTAAAATTTGCATAGTAAACCCAACATTACCACCTTAAAAACTATTACATTGTAAAGTGGAAATTTTATCTTCAGTAACACTAAAGCATTTACAATTTTTAGTGAATGTACATTCATTGGATAATGAAGGCATTAGATTGTCTAAACCATTTCAAATTCAAACCATGGAAAAGGAACTAAAATAAAAAACCAAAACTTACATACAAGTGATTATTGTAAATTTACATCCACATGATACACAAATTTGCAATAAGAGAATTTCCTTCCATTAAAAACTTCAAGTATGGAAATACCCATCGAAACTTTAGATATGCATTCACAAGCAAGATAAATAGAAAGCTCACAAATGCAATTCAATGGATGAGATCAACTTGTTTCCTACTATTTCCATTTTATCATTTCATGAAACCCATTTCCTGTTTCTCATTTGCAGAAACACGTTCTTTGCTGCTTCATTTTTCAGTGCCCAAAAAACAATTTCCTAATATTTGATGGCACAAATAAGCCAATCCCATATTTCTTTATGTTGGCTCTTCCTGGAATGATTAGCAATACCATTGTCCCTTTCACAAGAGAAAGAAAGAATTTCATAAGAGAGTGCAATTTTTGTTTCTTTTAAATTGGACGTATAACACCTGTTTTATAAGGAACTTATCTCCACCATAGCTCATCTAATTCCTTTCTTTCACAATGGGTCATGCCTACTTCTCTTGCTCATACAAAATCTATAACAGTTTGTATGAATTTGTTGCAACATTACCATTTTACTGTAGGGAATCTGATGCACTTTAGACTTATTATTCCACTGACTGATAATTGACAATGGATGCGCTTTAGACTTATTATTGCATTGACTAATGCTTGACTAATATCCATCACGAAATTAAGTCATTGAAATTGAAGATGATAGATGAAAATTATATCGATGACATATTGAGGTCTACACTGGGTTTCATGCAGGCCTAAAAAATTGCTTTTATTTTGGATATTGTCATGTATGGCTCACATGTCAAAATTTGCACCTCAAAATTTCGAAAAGGTGTTTTTCATGGACCAAAGATGCTTTTGGATAGATGGTACCATGGAGCCCTCTATCTAATTGAATCTATGTTCATCTTTTCACATGGTTTCTCCTTTTCCTTAAGGCAACTCTCTTAAATTCAGGTTTTCAACTTTGGTAGTTGTTGCCTGGCAATATAAATCGATCTACAAGTAACCGGACTATATAGGCCTCTATTTGGGCCATTTCCTAAATCTAATTCCCCTCCTCAATACGTTCTTCAATCTCCAACCCCGACTTAACAACGCATATGACTTCCTTGTCGACCCAATAAATAATGCTTCCAGTTACATTTCCAAGATTTCTTGTCCAAGGTGCACCTTTTGGACACAATCATCAGATCCGCTATCCTCAAACCCAAAACACTAATGGCCTGTCTTTGCACCTCTTGGTGCAAATGCTAGTGTATATGTTTGTTGGTATCATGGTTGATAAATGTGTGTGTGCTATGCAATATAAGCCACACAGGGATTTCCCAAATCCCTCATGTCATATGAACATTTACCAACATGTTCATCCCAAGTGGCAGAGAATACACCACTTAACCAGTAGTGTGAGTGCGCTATAATCAATCATGAACAAAATACTACAAGTACCCCCACAAGAGTTTAAAGAATATGGCACAACAATAAGTTGTCCAAACCTTCAAGACACGAGTAGTATACATATGCAATGTCAATGCATTCATAAAAAAAGAGCTAAAAGCATCATTAAATCAACATGAAATATCCTTAATTAGTGTCATAAGTACATACATCTACATTCACATTTAGTCAACACACTAAGAATGAGGGCTTCACTTATCCAAAAGGCCAATGCTATGTCTAATGCTAACACCTACTACTTTGTTAATTTTGTATTAGGGCACCAATTTATTCCCAAAGGTCTACAATTGAAACCTTTGCTCTGATACCACTCTATAACACACCCCCTTACCACCCTAACCCAAAAGAAGTGGTTACAAGGTTGACATGACTCCTGATGTTCTATTATGGAAATGGGGTCTAAAAATTTGACCTTTTTCAAACTCTTCAAAGCCCCACATAGATGGCACCATCATGTTCATCTCGTCAAGATGATTTCAATGATATAAAATTTGACCTCAATTGGCTTTTGGAATCAAAATTTATGGCTTCCCAAAGTTTTAATTAATAAACACTTAAGCCTTCGCTTACCACATTGCACGCACGTGGTGCTTACATGGCATTTTGCCCCACTGCCACGTCATTGCAATGGCTTTAAATTACAGGCTTATGGCATGTCACATCACCCCCTACTCACGTGGCTTGTACCATAGCTAGACATGTGTATATATGTAATCACATAGTGGCATGCCAACTCACACTCAACCTACAAGTCATGCACATGAGGTGTGCCATGTGGATTGGAATCCTTTGTTGGTAGATCCACATGACGACTATGTATATATATATATATATATATATATATATATATGTATATATAAGGGGTCCAGGGGTCCCTCCTCCTGCCACATCTTAGCACCAAACATAATGGCGATGACCACCTTGTCAACCAATGGCAAAGATCCAATGTAGACTCCCCCCACCTATCATTCCGATAAGAGATATTTATTTGTAATATTAATTTAAACGAGGGCCTACCTGATCAATCCCATAGTGGTAATGGGCCTAGTAGATCAACTTATAATATAAAATGTGGACCCCTCCCCTTTGTCACGTCACAAGGGAGGGGAACGCGTTCACATTCCCAGGGCATAATTCTAGTATCCAAATCCAATGGCCCTCCATTTTGTGACATCACCCTCAGAGATATGTCAACATAGGTTTAGTGCAGACCCCGCCCCACCCCCTCTGTTGACATTGTCGGGTGGGGGGTTCGCGTTAGAACCTAGACCATTTGATTGTCACTCATCATAGCCATTGATCAACACCAAGATTCTAGTATTTGGTTCAAATACTTAGCCATATGACCCATTAAGGCTCGAGTCTCCTTCCTAAAGGTCTTAGTGGCTTCGACCCTAATTTGACCTTCAGCAGGGTTCCGACTTGGCATCCATATTGCATGTGCCTTAAACCCTAGCCCTCCCACGAGTCACATGCTCTACCATGTGACCTAGGGATATCTTCAAGTTATCAACCACTAAGTCACGACACGATATTTCATTACGTCATATTTAGATATATATAGTTGCTCCCATAGTGGCCTCTCTGAGGCCCTGATCCATATAGATTTAGGTCTACCTACATATTCATTATATTACATGCACACCACATGGTCAATCCCTAAGGCTAGTGCCCCGACGAATACATACATACATACATATATAGCAAATGTTATTAATCCATGGTTTTGATTATTAAACCCTTGACTGAATGTTGGTAGTTCTTCCAACCACAAGCACACAACTAAGCCTAGCCTTATGCATGGTTCAACTCATAAATTAACCATTCCACCAAATACACTCATGTTAACATAACACAATTATTCATTAGACTGTTATTGGGAATTGGTATCCCTAAATGTCTAAAGTTATTTAATGACTACATTACATAACCAAACATTCACATCATTAAACTTGTCAATGTAGTCAAATTACTTCCTAGGACACATATACGTGCATTGTTAGTTATTCATAATTACAACACTAATAACAAATGTTATTATCCCTTTTGAATATGAATGAACCCAACATATGGTCTATACACAATTACATGCAGATTCCAAACACATGTGATTATGAACATTTCTTACCTTGCATAAGATCAATGACATAACATCGTGATGGTGAACATCTTCCATACTTATGTCCTTGTACTGAGAACAACCAAAACCATAAACAAACCATGCATGGGGATTATTGTACTACACATCTTTGAGTCTTATTATTAACACAACAATGTAATCATGAAATCCACTGCACTTTATCATCAATCTGAAAACTATCAGGACATCAATAATCAAATATATAAGAAACCTAGCTTCATACATTCAACTTGTATGAAATTAACTCAACAATTTACAAGAAATAAATTAATTGCACAAGCTAACCATGATAGATACTTATTTTAAGTTATAAGCTGATAATTGGGTCTAGGATTGTAATTTTCCACCCAACCATAGATAAGCTATAACCAAATATTTCTTGCAGCTGTCACCCCTAAGCTAGATTCTAGAGCTCGAGGAGGTTGCTCCAGGGATGAAACCAATGTTTCTAGTTGAAATAGGGATTCCAGACGCCCAACTACCTCCACCCACCAACTAAACAATGTAGTGAATTGAACACAGGGACTCTAGAGGTCTCCAACCTTTGATTGTTTTTCTAGGAGATTTCTCCTTTTATTTGCGCTTTCCCTCTTGCCTATTATCTGAATCCCTGCAACATTCTTCCTTCTTTGTGCTGTAGCAACCCAGGACCTGCTTCTTGCGAGCTGCTCCCTTAGCTTCCTTTAGAACTTCCCTCGATGGGTCCTTTTTTAAGTATCTCTCTAATCCCTTTCATGCTCTCCTTTTTCCAGTACCAATTGCCTTCTCCCTGTCCTTCCTTTAACGTATCTTCTGTTTTTCGAATTGCTCCTGCTCTCCATCGTGTCTCCCAATTTGTTTTTGCTTGCATGGCTAGAATTTCTTAGGCCAGTTAAATTGTGTCACTTGCCTCCTTGTCTCCCACGATCTCCTTGATTTTTTGTTTTGTTAATTCTTGTTACAATAGATGGGTTGACTCACCTATACGTGCTCTTAGCCATGAATTGACTCCTTAACAGTGTGCCCATTCCTCTCTTGTAACTTTTTGTTCTTTCTTGCTTGCATGCTGTTGCAAAGAAGCATGCTCCCTGTCCTTATTTTCTTGCTGGTAAATTTGTAAGGACCACCCATTTGAGCACACTTGGCAGTCGCCCATGGCTACCATTTAACCAACCCAAACTTCTTGTAAGTCCGAAGCAATTACCTTCCTTAGCCATGGAATATGTGTCCCAAGATCTCAACCATTATAACAAAATAATTATAGTTATTTACAATAAAGTGGAAAAGTAGCAAGGGGATGTTACAAATTGAATTGTATATTTATGCAATGGTGCACCCGATTTTGATTTTTAGTTTTTATCTTCTTGATTTCATATCCAAGATCATGGCATGGCTCGATAAAAATCTATTGGAGGGTAGTGAATTAAAATGAGGAGGTAATGGAAATTGGAGCTAAATTGACACTTTGACATGAAAACAAATTAAACAAGTAATATTCTCCTTTTTCTTTCACGTTTATTTCAAAATTGGGTGGCGGTAATAACAAATTCAAATATAAGTGACATAGTATTTGTTGTGATGATGTTGAATTCTATAATTTTGGCTTTGTTTAAATCTGATTTAAATGACTCATTCTTTATGCCTCTTTTGATTAAGTTGAATATTTTCCAGGATATTAATATTAATATTTTTGAATCTGTAATTCTAAATGATTAGCTGTTGTTTGTGGAATTTGGATTTATTGTTTATTTTGAGATGCTTAGATATTTCTCTCCCACAAAGTTACAACTAGGAAAGATGTAATGCAATGGATATAAAGGAAAAAAATCCCACTTCTTCACCCCTGTGAGCATCACTCGATGCAATGAGTGCTAAGTGGACTATTAAAAAATCATGAGAAATTAGCCAGTTACGACTACCTCTCATGGAAATGGTAATAGATGAATGACTTACTTAATGCAGTTGAATCCCAAAAAATGATATCTGATATGTTAGCTATCATAAAAATGTTATTCCGGTACATGTATTCCTCTTGCCCTATGCACATATGAAATGATATTTCAATGTCCACGAGACTAAATATAGTTTATGGGACAATCAGTTCCTTGCTTTTTGCCTTTTGCAATTCAATCCTTTTCTTATTCAAATTGATGATGAGCTGACCCAACCTTCCAACAATCCCCTTGCTGAAAAGACAATGCCAAGAAACTGATGCTAACATATTCCCATAACTTTCTCTAATGTCTTTGAAATAATAAATATTTTCTACAATTTTAATTTTGTATTACAATTTTCTCCATGTGATTTTCGCCGAAGAATTCTTCAAAAAATTGATATGGATCACAGAAGTCTCAATTCAATAACTACAAAATTGTTTACTATTTCGTTGAAGAAGATCATAATTTTCCAATATGGTCCAATAAATTTCATGGGTTTTATCATATGTTTAATGACACTTGGTTTCAATAAATAGTTGGTTAGTACCATTTAATTTAAATTATAGTATGAGGTAACCATGGGTTTTCAGTTTGGTTCATTTTAAGTTGTCCACTCTCTAATCATGGGTTTTTAGTTTGGTCCACATTCTAGTGAGTCTAGTGAGGCATAAAATTGAAATCTTTAAAAAGAGTTCATGCTTAGGTTAATAACATAACTTAAGCAAGTCATTGCATTAAAAAGATAGGAATAAAATGTAAATAAATATATTCATCGAGAGTTACTTCCCACCATTATTTATGTAGGAATAAAATCGTAAATTTGTAGATCTCAATATTAGTTTCTTCCAAAGCAAGACAATAAGATTTGATTCACATATTAACTATCATTAATTTAGCATTGACCAATACAAATTATAATGTTTTATGTAATTTTTTCTAGAACATAATTTCTACCTTGAATAAAAACTTTAAATAAATCATTAAATTATATTCAATATATTTATATATAATCAAAATTTTAATACTCATTTTAAATAAATTATTAAATTTACATTTATATATAATAAAAAATTTGTGTTTTAAATAAATCATTAAATTACATTCAATATATTTACATATAATCAAAATTTTAATACTCATTTTAAATGAATTATTAAATCAAAATTTTAATACTCATTTTAAATGAATTATTAAATTTAACTTTATATATAATCAAAAATTTGAGTGACTTTTTTATAAATATTTTATTTTAATTAATTTTGTTTTTTTTTCCCGCAAAGTTGATTTAAAATTGGATAAAAAGTTTGAATGGAAAGAATTTAGGTTTAAGTTTTTAATTGAAATAATGAGTACATAAAATAAATTGAATAAGTTTTTTATTGCAAAGTTGATGCTTGGTTGATTTAAATTGAATAAAAGTTTTGGATGGAAAGAATTTACATTTAAGTTTTTAATGGTTTTGGTTCTTAATTGAAAATTATTTTTAATAAACCGCGAGAAGTGACGGCGGAGAGAGGGCAACGGCGGTTCTAGACTAACAGCAAAACTACCCTTTCAAGAGAGAACAAGACCGCCCCCATATATATCTATATATGCGCTCCTGCTCCGGCAACAAGACTGGTTCTTTTGTATCTCCTCCTCAGACACACGTACCGTTTCTTTTCAGTTTTTCAGAATTTTTTTGTTTGGATCTTTTCATGTATGTAATATGCATTAGGTATCGTTTGAATTTTTTGTACTGTCAGTTTTTTAGAAGTAAATACTTTTTGTTGGTTCCACAGGGACTTGGCTGGTTTTTTCTGAAGTTTCCTGTTTGTGAAGTTCTTGAGGTCAATTTCTGTCCTGTTTTTGCTGTATGTACTTAATGGAATAGCAATGGTACTGTTTTCCCTCATTGAAGAAAAAAATGCTTCCCCGCTATTGACCAAAGCAAACGAATGCATGATTAAGAAGTTTGTTTTATGCTAGGTTTTAGTTTTTAGTTTCAAATTTAATGGTTCTTTACTCTGAAACTATTAAAAAACTTTTCAGTGTGTAGTGGACGTTTTGCTTCCGCGGACGCCCCCATCAGACTAAGTTTTCGATTAGCGGCTTTGGTGAATAGCGATAAAATCGTCAAAGTGATTGAAGCGGGTCAGTTGAGGAGATTGACGGAGGTAAATCCCATTGTAGAGGAGAGTCGTCCAGAATTCAATTTGCATAGTTTAGTTCAGCTGTGAGTGGGGGCTCGACATTACTCGGTTGCTGCTCCGATTTCCTGGTAAGTTTGTGGCCCATATTTTCATTTTGAATCGTCTGTCTCAAAGCCTGCTTTAGATATTGTTTCCCTCGAAGTCTTGTCTTTTTACTGAAAATTTGCTACATTCATTTTGTAATTGCATTATTGCAGTCCCAATGGCTCTATTGATGCCAACGTCTCTTGTGAGAAAACAGAGTTTCGACATGTATTTGCCCCACGTGTAGATTGCATTATGATGTGGCTTTTTAAAATCTATTTGCTTCATTCTGCCGTAACTTGGTTTGCATACTTGGTTTATTTTTGTACTTTGTTACAGGTAAATGTTATCTGGAAACATTTATATGGTATCAGGATGTTGTTTAACGGATCCTCTATCAAACGGTGGAGTATGCTTTATTTCTGACCCGTTTTGGCCTACATCAGTGGAAATTGAACTGCACAGTATTTAGCTATTCATGTAGATAAAGTTAAATATATGGTGCGACTGGTTCCAATTTCAGGGCAATTGCAAGAGGTTCAATTTGTGAACTGGTTAGTATGGATTAGTTCAATTTTTGAACTGGTTAGTGAACTGGTGTGTGCTATTTTTGTTTTCATTCGCATCGTTCCACTCATGAAGAGCCTAATTTTATTTACGATCGGGAGTTAAAGGGGTATTCAGAGTGGGAGGAGATTGCAACGATGCCTCCTTCCACGGTAAAGGATTTCAGGAGGAACTAGGAAGAGGTGGAGAGAGCTATGCGAAGATTAAAGGCGGCGGTGGTTGATTGCAAGGCAAATGAGAAAAATAACAGAGGCAAGCAAGCTCAGAGCAACCAGGGGATGATTGGCGAGCGCAGTGGCGTTGGACAGTGAGGTGTGCTTTTCTGTTTATTTTGGTCTACCTGGGCACAGATGTATTCCTGTCTGTCACAGATGGTGCATTAATCTAGCTCCCTGACTTGCTTGGTATATTTTTTATTGTTTTACTTGTTATTACCGGTCTTTTTATCGACTTAGTGGATACAGGGTCTACATTCTCCGGTTTTTTTGGGATTGCTAATATGCCAGGCACCTTTCTGGAGCATATTATATCCCTCGTTTTATCTGATTTTTTTGGGATTGCTAATATGCCAGGCACCTTTCTGGAGCATATTATATCCCTCGTTTTATCTGAATCTTCCCAGATTCTAATGATTTTTCTTATTGCATCCTACATTATTTTCTGCATCATTAAAACCCACTTTCCGGATGGACATTGGCGGACTGATGCCAAATTGGAATGACCTCTTTTCACTGAACTGGCCTCATATTACACAGCAGGAGGTTAATTACTAGTCTCTCTGGAATAGGTGGACAGACTCTTTCATTATTACTAGATTCTGCAAGGAGTTTGGTTTCTGTGTATGTAACAGGTGGTGGTTTATGTGGGGATGCTGTTGCTGCTGCTGCGAGGAATGCATATGACATCAACTTTTTAATGACAGAATGCTGATACAACCGGATGCCCATGCTCGTTTGGTTTTAACAGGATTAGAGTTACTGGAAATTGTTTCAGACATCAATCTAATTCCCCAACTTCAGTTGGACCTGATAACATCGGCTCCTAATTCTCTGAATAGTTTCAATGGTTTTACAGGCGGTATTTTTTCTCAGAAGACTGGCCTGACTGATCCACTGGTTTTTCTTGTTTAAATTTCTATTGGTAGGGGGAAGCTTTAAGTGATTTGACTTGGGTCTGCATCACAATTCTGTTCTGCTGACAAAACTGTCCCGGGCATGATTTCAAATTGAATACGTGGTGCAGCTGCAGGTGTTATATACTTTCTTTTAAATAACCTTTCTGATTTGGTTTACTCTATTGGGGTACAATGGGTCGGCGTCGTACCTCGGTTTTTGTATTGCGGGCATTTTATCTATGATACAGTAGATTTTCTGGACACTGTTGTAATCCCAAAACATTCTCTTTTGGGATCCGTTGTTGGTTTTGCCAGTTTAAGTGTCCTTACTACCTGAAGATCCTTTATTGCTATTTATGACCATACATGCCGGTTCTTAATTGCTATTTATGATAATAGTTGTGCCGGACCTGACATCTTATTGAACACTCATTCTGGATGGACCCTTTCGAATCAGACACGTCGGCACAAGAAGCTTTCATCAGGGCCACGTTGGAGGCTGAGTCCAAGTATCCACAAGGCATGGGATCTGAATGGGTGGGTGGGCTAGCACAGCCGCACTCACGGTGCCCGGAAATGACTCCTTTGGGGAGGCCAGGTGGTGAGCATGCAACAACTGGTGTACAAGTGCAAGGTTGGGAGGCTGGTCATCTCGACGTAGCAAGAACAAACAACGTTCCATTGATATTGCCACCCCGCCCCCTATGCTATGTTTTGGTTACGATGTGCTTATTGACAGAGTTTCCAGTATGAGGAAAAGGGCGCTGGTGGGTAAATGGTATTTCTCTGATCCAAGTGAGGGAGAGATGCGGGATTGGATAGCTTCAAAGTGGAAATCATTGTTGGGGTACATGCCAACGGTGGTGAGATTGATGGGGGGTTGGTACAGCTTCCACTTTCTCAATGAAGAGGATTTGCAGGTAATTAAAAAAATTTCCGTGGATAAAGGGGCGCAGCTTCTTAGCATTGCATGGTACGTGGGATTTAATCCCCTGAAGGAGACGCCTAAAAACAAGCTTATCTGGGTAAAATTTCCAGGCTTACCTATTAATTTTGGACTATGCAAGTTCTGATGGATATTGGTAATGCTATTGGTTGATGTGTATACGTTGATCCACAGTGTTTGGGGGCCAAAGATAAGCGAATTGCTTGGATATTGATTGAGAAAGACTACTGTGGTAGCTTTCCGGATCATATTGAGATTAAGTGGGAGGACGCACAATTACAACAACGACTGGACTTTTGGGGCATTCCTTTCCGGTGTCTTATATGCCACCACACGGGCCACTTTATGGCACATGTTTGCGCAAAAGGTGTGGAAAGCGCATGTACCACATAAGAAGGAGAGGTGATGAACTATTCAAAGGTGGCGGTATGCTGGACTCCCAGAAAGTTGGCTGTGACAGGACTCCTATTCCGGAAATGGCTACGCGTCACACAAGTATTTCACATATCACTACTACTACTCTTGCTGGGCATTCTTCTCCGTTAATTTGCGCTAAGTCTGTGCCGGTTTTGGTCCAATCTTCCTCTTGGACATCAGAGGACTCCGACTCTTTGGAAATGGGGATGAGCTCCACGCCTTTGTTGAATAACATTCCCCTTATATCTCACCCCGAGTCTCCCCATACCTCCACTTTGCCAGCTCATAGTCTACCTTTCGCGTTACCTTCCACGTCCCACATTACCTATATCCCCTCCCCTAAACGTTACCCTACTCCCATCACGGTTCCACCTTGCATTGATCGACCCATCTCTCCCATTTCACCTGTTGCCTCGCCCACCAACTCAGTCGATAGTGACCTAGAGTTTCTTTTGCAGTGGAAGACTTTGGACTTGCACACTCTCACCATTCACAAGCCATTTGGATCCACATCCCCTATCATTAGCTCGACATCGGCCAAAAATATTGCGGTTTGACGAAAGAATAACAGAGACAGTTGACATTTCTGGGGATGACCCCGGAATATCCCTTTTGAATCCTTCGATTCTCGTTCTTTGATAGATGTCCCCATTGCGTCTTCATCCTCTCCACGGGTCCTTAGAGCAAAGCAGACCATAATTGTATCCCATGAACTACATCCTGTCAATGACCATCTGGGGATTAGGCCCGTCCCACAAGTATTTGGCCTTAAGAGAGCTTTTCTTTTCGACCCATCTTTTCATTATTCTACTGCAAGAGACTATGCATTCAACAAGCGAGGTTATAATTTTTTTAGGAAAAAGTTACATGACTGGTATATGGTGGCTTTTGATGCGGACGACCTGTCTGGGGTACTTGTTGCATTATGGGACCCTCGACGGGTCAAGATGAAGGCCTATTCATGCTTTGCTGGTATCCTCTTGGCGGGTAATATTAGAGGTTTGCCTGGTCGGATTCACATTTTGAACATCTATGCTCCATATAGGGATAGAGGCTTATTCTGGAAGAAGCTAGAGGATACTCAGATATTTGAATTATCCTCTCTGATTATGGCGGGGGATATGAACTGTACAACTGGTGTGGGTGAGGTCTGGGGAGGTAATGGAAGAGCAGACCCGGTATTTGCCCAGATAAAAGATATCATTATCGATTATAATTTCATTGATATTCGTCCTTGTAAGCTTGGGCTGACCTGGGACAATGGGAGATCGGGCAACGGCTATGTTGCCAAAAGACTGGGTCGATTTTTGCTCCAGGAACAAGTTGTCGAGAGGCTTGGTTTTGTCCAATCGGACATTTGTCGACAATTTTATATCTGATGACCAACCTATTACTCTTGGTTGGTGCCGAGGGGATGTTCGCATCAGAATGCCTTTCAAATTCAATTGGGTATGGTTGGCAGACCCTGAATTTGACAAGTTGGTCAGGGAACATTGCAAAAGGAACACATCAACGTCCTCTTCCCATATGATTCGTATGCTGCAAAATCTCTGTGCCCTAAAACAGGGGGTTAAAAGCTGGGAGCGCAAACAAATCACATTACAGAAAATTGAATTGATTGAGATATCAGAGGTTCTCTCATCTCTTCGACCTCAGCTGTTAACACAACATCTATCCTGGGTGGTTTGGGATAAAATACACTTACTAGAATAGAAGAGGAAGCAGATCTTACAGCACAGGGAGGCGACATGGCGCCTTAAGAGCAGGGCTATATGGATACAAGAAGGCGACAAAAACACGAAAATCTTCCATAGATTTGCTAACCATAGAAGGAAAATCAATTATATATGGGAAATTGTCGATGAAGTGGGCAATAACCATAGACACAACAGGGGATTTGTAGAGAGGTGATCCTGCATTTTGAGAAGGCCTATAGCTGTAGGGAACATGAGAACGCAAAAGACCAAATTTGGGGGATAGAGGAGTACTTGCATATGTTCAAGGAGGAAGAAAACAACAACTTATGCAAGGAGGTTTCGGAGGAAGAAATTTGGGGGGTTCTAAAAACCATGAAGTGTGATAAGAGTCCTGGCTCAGACGGCTGGACGTTGAACTATTCTCTCATTTCTTCGACATCTTCAAGGGAGATTTGGTAAATATGGTACAGGAATCGCGAGATAGTGGCTATATTCATCCACACATCAACTCTACATACATAGCTCTGATTCCAAAGAAGGACAAATCAGTTTATTTATCCGATTATCGGTCCATTTCTTTATGTAACCTTATATATAAGATTGTATCAGAAACGATTGCCAATAGGATAAAGGATATACTATCGAAGCACATTTCTCTTGAACAATATGGTTTTTTACAAGATCGACAAATTCACGATGCAGTGGCAATCGCACTGGAATGCATACATTCTATAAATGGAAAAAATCAAATGCAACCATCATGAAAGTGGACCTTCAGAAGGCATATGATTGCCTCGACTGGGGGTATTTGAGGATGATCCTCCATAAAATAGGAATACAGAGCAAAGGCACAGAGTGGATAATGGCGTGTGTCACAAATGTCCAATACGCTGTTGTGATCAATGGATACCCAACTAGATTCTTTGGTGTTGGGAGAGGGCTTAGGTAGGGGTGCTCCCTCTCACCACTGTTGTTCATATTGGCGATGGACAACCTTAGCTTGAAGATTAAAAAGGCGGTTGAGAATGAAGATTTCGGGGCACTGAGTTTGGGCAGGGATATCAAAATCTCACAGCTTCTTTGTGGATGACGTATTGATCATGGGTTTGATTAAGCGTGCCGATTGGTATGTACTATCACAAATCTTTAAAAGATTTGAGAGGGCATCGGGGCTCATTATGAATGTACTCAAATCTTCCATTTTATATGGCTCCTGCAACATGGATGACATTGCATTTATACAAAATCTATTTGGGATTGAGGTTGTCGCTCTGGAAGGTGGTATAAAATATTTGGGTTTTCATATCAAACCTGGTAGATATTGAAATCAGGACTGGATGTGGCTGATAGATAAATTCTATAAAAGGATTGCAAGCTGGGAATTTAGATGCCTCCCTGGGAGGACGAATTACACTCACACAAGCTGTTATTACCAGTGTTGCACACATCGCGATCGGGATTTAATCGGCGCCGGGAAAAAAGCGGAGAAAATCGTTAAAATCGGGAAAAAATCGGAAAAAAGCGGGAAAAAATCGTTTGGCACAAAAATATTCATTTTTTTTCAATTTTTTTAATATCTAAACCATCTACAACATAAAATAAATACATTGACACATAAATATGATAAAAAAACTAATATATAAGATGTTTAATATCATTTCTAGCGCTAAAATCACACATAACATTGAATCATGTCCTGAATAGTAAGTCCTGAGTCCCAAGTCCAACTCAGCCTCAAAATATCAACAAAAAATATGATAATGTATCTCATCATGTCATAATGTCATATACAATAAAATGAAAGTCTAATCCTATTGATTTCCTCTGCCCCTCTTGCGAGAAAATGGCACAACTTTCTCTTTCCCTCTAGATGTAGAAGCTGGTGCCTGTGGTGGTGGAAATGGCAGTGGAGTCTGACGTGCTCTAGAAGCTGAAGAACTAGTAGTAGCAGCTACAGGAGGCTGAGGTGGACGGAGACCACGTCCTCTACTGGTGGTAGTGGTAGCCCGGGTAGCCCGGGTAGGCGGTGTCACCTCCTCCTCCTGCTCCTCCAACTCCTGCTCCTCCTGCTCCTGCTCCTGCTCCTCCTCCCCCTCCTCCTCCCCCTCATCCTGCACTAACCAATCCTCAGTGGGATCCATGAGAGGCCTCTCGGTCTCAACCCTCCATTCAGCAGTGGTGTCAATCCCATCCAATGAGATGGCTTCCGTATCAGGTGTCTTCTCTAGTTGTTTCACCCACAATCGAAGATTGTAGTAGACATAGACCATGTCATTAAGTCTATGGGACTCCAACCTGTACAAAGTTCATGAAATAATAAATTAATAATTAATATTATAAAAAAAATATTGTTTAAAACTTTAATGAATTCAAAAATTTATTTGGAAATTTGCAATATTTTAAATGTTTAAGTGTTAACCTATTGCGCTTCTTGTTGTGTATTTTTTCAAATACACTCCAATTGCGCTCACATCCCGAGGAGCTGCATGTTTGGCTGAGGATGCGCACGGCAAGATTTTGCAAAAGGGGTACTCTGCCACCATACATCTTCCACCATGCGTCTACAACAAAATTACAAAGAAAATTTTAAATAAACATAAGAAAAAAATGGAATTTGAAGAAACAATGAAATTTGAAACAAAGTTACAAAGTACATACTACAAACTAAAAAATACCTGGCATTTTAACCGTCCTATCAATGACAGCCATCTCAAAGCCAAATGTGCCAGCTGACAACTTATATTGCTCAATTTGTCTAGAGACCTCCATACGTTCTTCTGGAGTTCTCACCATCTTCTGGACACAGGTTAATAATCCTTCCACGACCTCAACATCAAAATTAAACCCACATGCATAAGAAAATGCAGGGTTCAGGAAAAGGCCAGCAGCATGAATGGGACGATGGAGTGTGTTGTTCCATCGCTCATCAATGACGTTCCATAGAAGGAGTTGTCTCTGGAACCCATCATCTCCCTTGTCATCATAGTAGGACCGAATGGCTTCTTTGGCCCTATCCATGGCTTCATACAAATAGCCCATTGCGGGCTTCTCAGCATCAACCAACCGAAGAACCTTTACCAAAGGTTCTGTAACAGCGCACACCTCCTGCACTCCCGCCCAGAAGTCTTCCTGGTATGAAACTAGTCTGCAGACGGCCTCTCCTTCTGGTTTGCGGCTCATTGACGAAGCACGCCACTCCTCTGAAAGAAACATTCTCTTCAAATCCCACATAGAATTCAAGAGGGATTGAAGAGATATGAAACTCGTCGCAAACCGTGTAATGGCGGGGCGCACCAACTCTTTGTTGTTGGTGCATTTTCTCATCAAGCTAAGCACAGATGTGTGATTGTAAATAAATTTTGTGATGTTTTTTGATGAGTCAACAACCTCTTTGACAAAGGGAATTTTCCCAATGTCCTCTAACATCAAATCAATACAATGGGCAGCACAAGGTGTCCAAAATAAAGTAGGATGCCTGTCCATAAGCATTCTACCAGCAGCAACATAATTTGCAGCATTGTCCGTTATGACTTGGACAACATTTTCTGCACCCACCTCCAAAATAAACACATCCAGCAAATCACATAAAGTTTTTGCATCTTTGATTTGATGAGTTGCATCAACAGATTTGATAAACATAGTCCCCAAGGGACAACTAACCAAGAAGTTTATAAGGGTTCTCCCCTTTTGGTCAGTCCAACCATCTGACATAACAGTGCATCCTGTTTGTGCCCATGATGCCCTAAAATCCTCCAATCTTTGGGTGCAGTCACGCTTTTCATCTTGAAGAAGCCGGCCTCTGAAATCATGAAGAGAAGGGAGTTTGTACCCGGGCCAACACTGGCAATAGCATCAACAGTAGGTTGGAAAAATGGATTATTCCTTATAATGCTGAAAGGAATATCACTCCAGAGGAGAAATTTTGTCATCAACTTGTCAGCTTTTTCTTTTTCAGTTCTTTTTAGCATTGAACCAATAGTTGGTTGTGAACCAGGTGTGGTTCGAGGAACAAAATATGATGATGCAGCTACCGGATTGACTGACGCTGCAGTAGAACTTGTGCCACTTGGCCCACTTCCTTCAGCTGACCTTTTTAGTTGCCTTTTGAGTTCTTCTTTGGCGTCTCTAGTGTGCTCTAATTCTCCCAATGCTCTCATGGCTTTTTGGATAATTTCAGCATTTGTCTTTAGACAGGGCCCCACATCACGTCCAGGGATTTGTGCAAGGTGGAACTTCAACCTGTACACCCCCCCGAATATTTCCTTTCCACACAACTTGCAATACAAGTTTTGTCTATCATTCGGAGTTTTAGGGTCACCATATTCCCAGAAAGGATCCAATTTCCTTGGCATGTTTGTTTTTGAATTTTGAATTTGCAAACCTATGGAAAAATAAGGATTAGGAAATAGGAATTTAGGATTACATAAATGATAATAGTAAATACAAATTACAATTTAGCATTTGCAAAATTACAAGCTAATTATTTCCAAAATCCCAATTTCTAAACCCAAGTTACCCAACCAAATGCCAAAAAACAATGAAAAATAAAAAAAAATAAACAATGTTTAAAGAAAATGAGAAAATAAAAATAAAAAATTGGTTCTCATAGTCATAACAAATAACCCATCCCAAATCAATGAAAAATTTCCAAAAATTCTTTAAAAACAATGAAAAACAAAGTTTTTATAGAACCAAAACAAAAAAAAATTAATCTACATACCTGGTTTATGGACAAATTGGCGATCTTGGCTTGGATTCCTCCTAAAATCGCTTCGATTCGCTCCCACAACCGACGGCAACCCTCTCCCTCACTTCTTCTCCTCCTCCTCCGCGCGGACTGCTGAATGAATTAAAAAAAAATCGATTTTCCCATATAAAACCCCGCTGCCCGCGCCCTCCACGATTTTTATTGAAAAAATCGCGATTTTTTCGATAAAAATCGTTATAAAAAAAAGGTGGCGATTTTTATGTAAAAAATCGCGATTTGAATCGGCTAAATGAAAAAATCGCGCTTTTACGATAAAATCGCGATTTTAACAACACTGGTTATTACTCAATTAGGAGTATAGTGGGCTCATTTATACCAACTACCTAAAGCTATTCTACAGAAACTAAATTGTGTCTCATGGTGCAGTTTATTTGGTCGGGGACGACGCGCTCCCACAAATACCATTTGGCCAGACTGGAGCTGATTACCTTGCCTAAGCGCATGGGTGGTTGGGGTATATTAAACCTGAAGCTATTTGGATGGGCTCTTCTGATGAAAACGTTGTGGAGGGCAATATTCGGCGCTGGCATATGGGGTTGTATTGTCAGGAAAAAATACTTAAAGAACAAACCTTTTACTGTGTGGATGCGCAGTGGTAATATCGGGGTCTCTGTGGGCTTGACTATTTGGTGAAGTTTATGTAAAATTAAGACCATTTTCTTAAGGAGCTTGTGTTGGTGTTTGGGAACGGGACACCATATTATTATGGGACTGGATCATATTATGGGTATCAATACACATGATATGCCCTCCATGGAGCTGATACAGAAACTAAACAGGAGGGGTATTTTTTTCTGCAATCAAGTGATACAAGAATGATATGGTCATATACCAATTTGGAAAAATGCTAGAGATCTAGGACTGATGGAACGACTGGCACAAGAATGGGAACATGTCAAGCAGATTATGAAATTGACTGGTCTTCATTGGGATTGCAAAGGGTGATCAAATTACATGGAATGGGAAGACGAAGGCTAGAGGAGTGATGGTGGTGGATGCATATAATGCCCTTTGCAGACAAGAGACACAATCTATTGAGGTATGTTGATTCTACAATTTTTGGAAAACCAAGATGCCTATCAAAATGACTGCTTTTATTTGGCTTGTATGGCATAATAAGAATCTTATATGGGGAAACCTACAAAAAAGGAATTGGCAGGGGCCAACATATTATGTACTTTGTAGAAATGTCGACGAAGATAATACACATATGTTCCTAACCTGTCTTGTCGCCAAAATGATTTAGGAACATATTGTTGCGTATGTGGGTTTCCCTTACATACGTTTTGATAATATTGAGGACTGTTTGATTTGGTGGAGCAATAAAAAACCAGCTTAGCGTACGATCCCCCTTGCTATTTTCTGGGAGATATGGAACAAACGCAACAGAAATATTTTTGAAAATGCCTTGGGGGATATTATACAGATGCTGGACAATATTAAACAATGGTATATGATTGGCAGTTTTGTAGGATAGCGGTAAAAAGAAAAAGGCAGAGAAGAGCTATGGTCCTGAGATTACATATTCAGTTAGTTTTTTTGACGGGGTGGAACAAAGAGGCATATGTGGTTGTGGATTTTGGATCAAACTTTCAGAGGTACAGGATTATTGGGTGCACTGGGGAGCTGGTAGAGGCTCAAACATGAAGGCAGAAGTGATTGCCTTATGGGGATTATTATGGTTCATTACTTTCCTCAACATTCCGAGTATTCATATATATGGAGACTCGAGGACCACTATTGAGCACGTTCATGGTAAAATCAAAATTAGACAGCCTATGTTGAATGGATGGCTATGCCAAATAGAGCACTTTTGGCATACTTTAAAGGACACAACTCTACAACACATAGGACTAGAACAAAACCAAAATGCAGATTGTATGTCAAAGAGGGGCTTACTGGATGAACTAGACGGCATTGAGATCATGACGGATGAACACAGAGTGGATGCTGGTTTGCTTCCTTTGCCCGGATAAATCAACTTCTAATGCAAGGAATCAATCATACATTTTATGTTGTTTTTTTTTTGTATACTTGTTGGGATTTTGTGAATACTTACAGGATGATATATTGCAAGCTTTCTTGAATGCACAGGATATGTTTACCCGTCTAATGACATGCAGAAGCTGTTTTTCTTTTCTGCCAATGTGGTGCAAATAATCTTGTACAAGGATGCTCTAGGATGGGTATAGAATGACACAACATATGTCGGGTTGACATTTTGTTGATGCTGACAACTATGAATGTAATATGTAGATGACAAATACTTGGGTTGCTAATGACTCCAATTTATTTTACATAAACAATGATCATGATGGATACATCAGATCGAACATATGCACTGTATTTTTGTTTCACTATATTAATACAACTGTTTTTTCTTACTAAAAAAAGGGAGGTGCACGAGGTAGAAGCAGCTAATATCCATAAGAGGTAGGACTGTTTGATTCAAGCAGCAAATACTTTCTACTACATCATATTCTCTATTCTCTGTGGTGATCTCTTACTTTCAAGTATCAAACACAATCTCCCCAATCAGATGGTATTAGGAGGTAGAACCCTCTGATTGATCATTCAAGCAACGAATACTCTCTATTACATCATCTTTTCTCTTGTCGATGCTTTGGGCTATCAAGCTCAATCTCCCCAACTAGGTTTGAGTAGAATCAAAGTTTTTCCATATACTCTAAGATTAGTGGACCACTACTATCTTAGTCTTTAGTGTTGGTTTAGGGAGAAATTCACAGTGATAGAGCATTATTGCCAAAGCCAGAGCATTTACTTATCTTTAGATCGATTCATTTAATGTTCAAATTGCATTACTTACAATATGCATTCTTCCGTCGAACCTCCTTTGTTTGGTTATATTTGGTATATACAGTGTATACAATGTTAGATATGAATATTTTTTTTTTTATAGAGTATATATGTTTTGTTTGTTTTTTTGTTTTTTGCATGTGGTTCACTGTAGCGAATATCGATACTAGCTACATCCATGAAAAACCCAGCCTTGTCTAGGTGAGCTGGTTTTCTTTCATGTAGAAAAACTCCCAAGGAGCAAGCATGTCAGTATTAGTGGGATTGGAACCCGGGTGGGGAAGATAATAGTGGCTCCTCCCTACCACTTGAGCTACAACCACTTGACAGAGTATATACATTTATTATATGCAAAACCTTCGAATTGCATTTCTCATACCATTTCTTATTTCATTCTCTGTTTCTTGTTTCTGGTAACTTAGGTTCATGAGGATATGCTCCATCTTTCTTTTTCCCCTCAGAAAAAAACCATTACTTTTTATTAGAGATAAAAAGTGAACACTCGGTATATGCCATTTTTAGCATTCATACTACATATTGTTTGCAGATTTGTCTTCAAAATAGAATCCGTGTATTTCTGAGGCCTGCATGCTCTCATCTAGCAACATAGTAAGAAAACGAGTTTCTCCCAATTTCCTGTTCCCTGAATGAAATTTAAATCTCAAAAGATGAGAATCAATAAAAAATAGTAGGTCTCCTACTCCACTCACAACATTTTATGCTTGTCCAGCCTGATTAAAATAGCCCCACCTATAGACTTTTGAATTGGAGGATGAACTAGAATCATGTCATGTACAGGCTGTGTAGAGCAGGAGAAGCTTTGACATATCAATCTAGCTTGCAAAGTGCGCTGAAACAGTAGGATAAGCTTTGCCTAGAAAAGCTCAGAATTCCTTGCAAGTCATAGTCCCCATAAGGTCACGATGGCCATGGCTCTTACAGATTTTAATTCCTTCTTGAGTATCCAATTTTTTACATAAGACAAGATAATTATATTAATGTCCAACAAATGACCACAAAAGTAGGTCAATGGTATTGCTGGTTACAATGATGTTAATACAAAGTAGGAGTAATAAAATGTCTCCTATATAAAGAGTAAGAAGTAAAGTAAAAACATGAGGTCTATACGCAAAAACATTGGAAAACCCTCAAATCCAGGTGTTAGTGGTTGTAGTGGGAAGGAGATCTCAAAGGGAAAGGATCTAGGGACTGGTTCATGGTCCACTAGATTCACCTCTCCTAACATCCAAGGTAGAATGAAGAAAACTCTAGATATGAAAATGCCTCAAGGGGGAAGATCTAGATTGTCTACTATGTTGTTATCAAGCTGCTGTAACTTGATGCTGATGTGTTGTTGATCTCATTTGCTTGTTGATAAGGGATTTGGTTTGGTGACGTCATTAGAGGTCTGTTAATTTTAGATAACAATGGTATGTTCTATGCTTTAGAACAACTTACTGCAATTTTTCTTACTAGCCCAATATCAATTTCCAGATTAACAATCACATAAACATTGATAGTAAATGCAGATAGAACATAAACAATAAGCAAAAGACAAACCAAGACCAGAGGACACAATATTTGGCGGATTCCAGGGAAAATCCCCAATGTGGGGAAAACCCTTTGATCAAATCTTCTTATTATTATTCAAAAGTTCAGCACAAAGAGAGAGAGAGAGAGAGAGAGAGAGAGAGAGTACATCATACAAAATTTACTTGCCCAATCACTGTCAAAACAATCCAGTCAAACGGTAGTCAACAAGATGCCCTAACCAGAAAGTCAACACTGGTCAAACCAGCAGAAAAAATCCTCCAATTTAGCTCGGTGAAACCCTGTCAACTCGGCCTCCAAAGACAAACAGAAGCATCCCAAAACAGTCTTGGAATATTCGGTCCAACACAGGTCAACGTTGTGGTCAAAGTTGCTACAGTCAACGCTGGTCAACCTGCCCAGAAAATCTCAGCATTTGTCCCAGAATATGCGGCCTGCTCAAACAGAGATTCTCCCACTAAAATCGCAGTTAAATGAAGTCAAACAATGCTCGGTTAACACTGGTCAAAGTTGGCTGCAACTCGGTCAATGCAGAGAACAGAAATGCCCAGTCAATAACACTCGTCAAAGTTGGCTACAACTTGGTCAATGCAGAGAACAGAAATGCCTAGTCAAACCTTCGCACATGTGGAGATGAACAGGCTGCCTGTGATTTGTACGACCCAATCAGATGAAGAGAGAGAATGATGTGTGTTAAGGTGTGTCCAAATGAGGAAAATGCCTCTTCTATTTATACACAATGTTGAGGGTGAAGAGACATGTCTGTTGGGCTCCATGTAAAAATTGAAAGGAAAGACAAATTTACAAAGAGAGAAACATCACCATTTGTCTGACACAAGAATCCTAAAACAAAACTGTCTTTGTATTGCTGAATTGATTACTTGTATTGAAACTCCACAACTTACAATCTCAAAGATCTTCTTTTTACTCCACTATCAACCCTTTCTACATTCAAGATCATGCACTATATACAAAATACTGTTCCTAAGTCTAAGGGGGTCGAAATCCACCCATTCCCCTAATAGATGTAACTAATTACATAAAAATAGCAAAAGGAAAACCACTTTATGGAAACTAGGAAACTATCTTTGACCCACTAATTACAATCCTGCCTACACATTTAATACATCGAACTTGTACAAAACATCATGAGAGAAATTTTTACATGATAAAACATAAATAATGACATGATTTAAACTTTCATTTGCCAACACTGAGGTAAAAATTTGGTCCAAAAAAGTTGACTGTATCTGTGCACAACCCTTGACTATTCCTTCTCTGACCGCATAGATGGCTGCACTTTGATCAAAAACTCCTAGTTGATGCTCTGCTGACTATAATGAAGGTATCCATGCCCTGTAAGTACCATTTTTTTTTCCAAAAATTCCCTTTTCAAGAAACCATAATATCGTTGCTCACCTTGTGCGCAACAGCTATATTTCTTGAATATTTCCTAAACGGTAAGCTGGATGGAGCTGAATTTTTTACAACAAGTTACTATCATCATACCTCCTCTCCACAAAACATTTTAGACAAATTTGACTCACGGATCTTGAGATAATCAAAAAATGGTTGTAGATGATGGTGGTTCGTTTCTCAAAAACGTGAATCATTTTAACCTGAAATTAAGTGGGTTTATTCATCTTATCCCCATGCATCTACTGTACAAATTTCATGGTAAACGGGTACAGGGTTTAAGAGATATGGTGAAAATATGTTGACTGTGTGCATGCGCAGCCCCTGTGTGCAACACCATCTATTTTTCATGGTTTAAGCAACAATGGGGTCTCTGAACAAGTTGCACATGTTGGTGATGATGCTGACACTATATTAGTGATAACACACACCCCTTTCAAGCCTCCTTTCGCTAAAAATGCAAAAACATTCATCTCTAGACCAAAAACCCTAACCCTAATGCTTTGTCAATAGTGCAACAAACTTCTGGTTGATGTCTGGAGTGTCTGAAAAGGTGAAGAATGAACTTGGTGGATTTTTCTGAAAGCCAAGCATGTCCTTTTAATCCTCCACATGGTCTAAAGTCTTCTTTAGTTACAATGATGCCCCACTTTCAAAAACGCAACACCACTTGCGATGATGAGGTATGATCTTGTAAATAACATGACAACTGACTCATGACACCTCACTCATGACAAGACACTCATGACCAAACACCACTTATTTCTCCAAATGACGTTTTAGACTTGATCTTTATAAAATCATGACTAAACTTCACAAATTGACCTAAATACATAGAAAAACCAAACTGATAGTGATTACTATGACTATAGGATACTAACACATCCAATTCAACATGTGATTCATATTGATGTACATTGGAACATTAAATGAAAGTACTTGATTACAAACATGGTTAATGTACCCTATAATGGATGACCCACTTTCTTCTAAAAGGTAAGCTAGATGCCACAAAGCACTGGCTGATATAGATGGAGGGCCTTTGGGCCTAGCTATGTGTAGATTACATAAGGCTGTTGGCTAGCAAGTTGAACAGAAGTTGCCCAAATGGATGGGTAACAGTCCCCAAACCTCAGAACCTTATAGAATTGTCAATTGAACAAGAGTTTCCATGAGAGACATCTTGGATGATATGTCTTGAAGGTTGTTCTGAAAATTCGGTTGAAATGCAACAACTTAAAATAATTCTTCTAACTGATAAATTAATTATGCAGTTTATTTTGTTTACGACAAAATATTGAATTATTCACACTGCAATTTCTTCACCATAAAAAATACTGCAGAAGCAAAAATAGGAACTGAGAATGCTAGCACACATATAAAAATGACAATTAGTTTTGGACAATTGTCCCTGGAAAAATCCTATACAGCAACAAAAAATGTGCGTACAATAAATTGACGCCGAACTGGCGTTTCTATCCCAGAGAAATACTGGTGAAAATATTTGTGAGGGAATTTACCCTCCTCAAGTGATCCCACAACAAACTGAGCTTCAGATACTGGCTCTCCAAACCCTTGCGAAGGTCCCTCTGCGCAGGCCTACACGCACTAGTTGAAAACTATTTTTTGAAGATGACGGCCTACTTGTTGCTGCCTTTGGAAGTGATTCTCCTAGCCTACTGGAAATTTCTCGTCCACTAGAAGTTAAATTGACCTCACTTGCTCTATGCAACCTCTTGGAGAAATAATACGGCCTCCTCTCACTGCCTCTCCGAAACTAGAAACTCCTCCGGGATACTGCTATACTTCCTCTCTACTACCTGCTACTCGATCACTAACTTGATCTCATTGCTGAATCACCTGCAACTGGGAAATCCAACTACCTTGATTAATGAGTATCTGCAACTGGTGTATCCTCCATCTTCCTATCGACCTCCTCTTATAATCTCCAACTGGGACTCCAACAACCAAGATTAAAACTTAATCGATGGCTAAGATCATCTCTAAGTCGATCTGTGTGAGTTTCTAGAGAATTCTCACCATTGTCAATTAATTACTATTAATTAACCAATTCTTCTAAGTTAGACTTTGGAAAAATTTAAATGATGGTCTCTAGGTGGAATTTCTATAAACGATTTCTAGGTTTTGGAGAACTCATGTGTTTTAGCCTCTCCATAAAGTTTCGAGACTAGAACACCATCCGATGCTACAAAAATTAACACTCCCTCTTAGCGAAGAAGGTGTTCTCCAATTCTGTCTCCATAACATCCTCTATACACGCTGTTGATGTTTGACAACTGTAGCTGTCTGCCATTGTCCACCAACCACTGCACTAACTCTGATTCATCTCCCATTGACTGTAGTTGAACCATGTTGCATCTGTGTTGCTTCTGACACTGCACTCTACAACTTGTATTGCTGCCAACTTTGTTGCTGCTGCTGTTGCAACTGAGAAGCATCCAAAATACTGAATCAACTATGTCTCTGTGCTGCAAGCCTGCAACTGTCTCTTGAGTCTCTAACTGCTACCAGCCTATGCACTATCCACTGGGAAATTTGCACTGCTATTGACTCTGCACTGTGCCTCTTGCACTGCGATCAACACTGCTTCGCGCCACATAGCATATGATTGTAATTTTCAGTTAGAACTGATTGCACCAATTGACACTAATCCATCTGCTACTGAATACTGTGGGTCCCTATAGCAAGGGTATTGATCCACGAGGAAACACCATCCGATGCTCACCTCAATAGACCCTGCCACTGCTATCTCTGCATTGTTGTTGCAACTGCTGCAATAATGAGTCTGATCTCCCCAGATCATGAAGCACTAACTTCCATAGGGTTGCTCCCTCTGAAGCTAGACTCTCTCTGAGTTTCGATCTCGTTGTGGGAAATCTCTTTGTTCCCTCCTAGCAACTTGCATTGTCCTCTTGCACCGGAACTTGGACTGCCTAGCTCTGCGTTGGGAATCTTCTGGTTGGAATTGTACCTGCATATTTCAACTGGGCACTTCACACTGCTTGTGTCTCTGCAACTAGCTCTACAACTGTCTCATGTGTACTGACTGCAACTAGCTCTGTTGACTCTGTAACCTGCTACTATGATACTGTGGGCCCCTATAGCAAAGGTGATGGTCCCGCTGCAACAAACTAGAATTGATCTAATTGATCTCCTTGTTACACTTACAACTACGCTGGACCCTGCCCATCTGTCACACTGGAGTCTCATACTACTCCACCTAGATTTGGTGCCCCACTATCTCCTTTTGAGCCTTGTCCCTGGTTGGGACTCTTCTTCCTTTTGCAACTTGCCCTAGACATCTTCACACTGCTTGTGTCTCTGCAACTAGCTCTACAACTGTCTCATGTGTACTGACTGCAACTAGCTCTGTTGACACTGTAACCTGCTACTATGATACTGTGGGCCCCTGTAGCAAAGGTGATGGTCCTGCTGCAACAAACCGGAATTGATCTGATTGATCACCTTGTTACACTTACAACTACGCTGGACCTTGCCCATCTGTCACACTGGAGTCTCATAGTACTCCACCTGGATCTGGTGCCCCACTATCTCCTTTTGAGCCTTGTCCCTGGTTGGGACTCTTCTTCCTTTTGCAACTTGCCCTAGACATCTTGAACTTCCTTTGACATCTGTCTCTGGCCATTGGAAGTCGATCTGCTGCCCAGATTTGCATTCTGGCTAACTTGCATGACCTCCTATGGCAATCTTGTATGGTCGTCACTGGAAAGTTGCAAATCTGTGAAACTCAAATAATTGGAGAAATAAACAGAAGTCTCCTCCTTCTTGCTTGGCTACCTACTCTTCAAATTGCATTCCCTTCTAGAATGTGCAAAACTGTTACTGTCTTCCTCTCTGCCTTCGGCTGCTTTCTTGGACTACTTGCTCAGCCTCTCTGAATGTCCTTTTCCAGAAACTGGCCCACGAACTACAATCTCAGCGACTCAAACTGGCTAGTCTGACAAAGTTGCACTGCCTTCTGCAACTGGAAATTCTCGGATTTCCTTCAAGGTTGAAACTGGAAACCCTCTGAGGAAATTCTCCCTCTGTGTGCAATTTCTCTTCCCCCGACACTCAATCTGCTACAAACCCTCTGTGCCCAGACAAGAAATCTGCTTAGCTAAAATACTAAGCTGCTGCTCCCTCTGCGTTTTGGAATCACTATTATGGACAAATTGAATTTTCCTGCGCCTTGAAACTGTGAAATCGAACCCTTGCCTAGCAATTCGCACTACCTGTCTAGGCATTGTGCAACCCCTGAAAATTTTGGCTTGCTGCCCCTCTGAAAAGCAAAAATTTTCCTATTCCACTTCTGAGCTTCCTGTTTGTCAAATATGCTCTGATACCATGTGAAAATTCGCTTGAAATGCAACAATTGGAATTAATTCTTCTAACTGATAAATTAATTATGCAGTTTATTTTGTTTACGGCTAAATAACGAATTATTCACATTGCAATTTCTTCACCATAAAAAAATAACACAATTATGTCTGGACAATTGACCTCAGAAAAACCCAATGCGGGAAAACCGGTGCAACAGTTGAGGGTTTTATTATTATGCAGCAACAAATTTGGACAATTGACCTCGGAAAAACCCAATGCGGGAAAACCGGTGCAACAAGTAAGGGTTTTATTATTATGCAGCAACAAAAATTCCGAGTATAATAAAATGACGCTGAACTGGCGTTTCTACCTGAGAGAAATACTAGTGAAAATATCTGAGGGAATTTACCCTCCTCCTTAAGCGATCCTGCAACAAACTGAGCCTCAGATATTGGCTCTCCAAACCATTGCGCAGGCCCCTCTGTGCAGACCTACACGCACTAGCTGGAAATTGCCTCTGAAGATGACATTCTACTTGTTGCTGCCTCTGGAAGTGATTTTCCCAGCCTACTGGAAATTTTCCTGGGCCACTGGACGATGAATCGACCTCAATTTTGGTTGAATTGAATTGCTCAATTGAGGCTTTACACAACCTCCTGGAGAAATAATACGACCTCCTCTCACTGCCTCTCTGGAACTGGAAACTCCTTCGCAATACTGCTATATTGCCCCTCTAACACTTGCGACTCGATCACTGGCTCGATCTCACTGCTGAATCACCTGCAACTGGGAAATCCATTTGCCTTGATCACTGAGTATCTACAATTGTTATATCCTCCTTCTACCCACAACCTTCTCTTATAATCTCCATCCGGGATTCCAACGACCAAGATTAAAACTTAATCGATGGATGAGATCATCTCTAAGTCGATCTGTGTGAGTTTCTAGAGAATTCTCATCTTTCTCAATTAATTACTATTAATTAACCAATTTTCCTAAGTTAGACTTAGCAAACATTTAAATGATGGTCAATTAATTTAATTGAGCTATCTCTAGGTGGAATTTTCAGAAACGATTTTTGAGTTTTGGAGAACTCATGTGTTTCACATGTCCATGAGGAGAAGAGGACGAAACTGGAACCCACTGCAGAGAAGGGTATCCTTGTGGGTTACAGTGTGACTAACAGGGCCTATTGTATATACATTACTATGCAGAGGAAAGTTGTCCTGAGGCGGGATGTGAGATTTGAGGAGAGGACCTTGAGGGGTCTCAGGAGGTTGATCAGGTAGAGCAGCAGGCTCCTCAGTAGGGGGCCACAACACAAGTATCAATATCTTTAGGTGGTACACTAGGGTCAGGAAAATCACCTACTTTAGGGGTGACAGGATCACAGAGTTTGGTATCACCAGGTGTAGGATCTCAGAGTCTAGGTTCACCACTAACCACAAGAGGGGCTTCCTCATCAGGAGGAGAGGTTATAGTTAAAGATTTTTCCATACCAATTGAGGAGGCTACTACAAGGAAGAGGAAGCCAAGATGGCTTCGTGAGACCCTGAAGGACGCACAAGAGGTAGTGGGGAAACACAAGTGGTCAGTGGGGGAGAGCAGACCACCAGAGAGGTTGGGTGGCTATGTGGCGAATGTTGTGGAGACAAAGCCAACTAGCTATGAGGAGGCCGCTAGTTAACAGATCTGGAGGGATGCCATGGTGGAGGAGTATGGGGATGCCATGGTGGAGGAGTATGCCTCCATAATGGAGAATGATGTGTGGGAGGTAGTGCCGAGTTCTGAGGGGAAGTCGGTGGTGACTTCCAAGTGGCTCTACAAGGTCAAACATGTTGTGGATGGCAGCATGGAGAAGTTCAAAGCTCGTTTTGTGGCACAAGGGTTCTCATAGGTAGAGGGAGTTGACTAGGAGGAGACCTTTGCACCAGTTGTTTGTTATAATTCCATTAGATTAGTGATATCTATAACAGCTGAGATGGTTGGAGGATTCACTAGATGGACGTGAAGACTGGCTTTTTTCAATGGGGTTATACATGAGGAGGTGTACATTGAGCAACCACATGGCATTGAGGTGCATGGGAGGGAGTCTCATGTGCGTAGGCTTAAGAAAGCCTTATATGGACTGAAGCAGGCGCCGAGGGCATGGTATGAGCAGATAGATGCCTACTTGCAGTAGATGGGTTTCTAGAAGAGTGATGCATATCCGAACCTCTATTTCATTATGGTTGGTGACAATGGACTCATTTTGGTTCATCATGAATGACTTGTTTATTATAGGAGAGGACAAACTCATCAACCACTGCAAGAGGGACCTTCCTTAATAGTTTGATATGACTGATTTGGGATTGATGCATTACTTTTTGGGGTTGGAGGTTTGGTAGGAGAATGGGAATATCTTTGTGGGCTAGGGCAGGTATGCAGGTGATATTTTGAGGAGATTTTGTATGGAGGGTTGCATGCCTATGGGTAATCATATGATCACCAACTGGAAGATGCTGCTTGCTTCAGATTCTGAGTGGGTGAACCCACCTTGTATCGTCAGTTGATTGGTTCTTTGATGTATCTGGTCAACACTAAACTGGATATCTGATTTTCAGTCAACACTTCGAGTCAATTTATGATGGAGCCCAAGAGAGTGCACTGGGTCGCTATGAAACATGTGTTGAGCTATATATAGGGCACAATGGACTATGGTTTGGACTATGTCAGGTGTAATGGAGTTAGATTGATTGGTTGCACAAACTCGGATTGGGTTGGCAATGCTAGTGACAAGAAGAGTACTTTTGGATGTTGTTTCTCGTTGGGCTCAGTAGTGATATTATGGTTCAACAGGAAACAGAGGTCGGGGCATTAAGCAGCGTAGAGGCAGAGTATATGGCAAGTAGTCAGGCTAGTTGCGAAGCACTTTGGCTTCGAAGATGCGACATGGGTTATTTGGTCAGAGGCTGAGACCAACTACGATATAGTGTGACAATCAAAGTTGCATCAAACTCTTTGAGAATCCAGTATTTCATGATCGGTCAAAGTATATTGAGATCAAGTACCACTTTACTAGAGACTGGGTTCAAAGGGGAGCAGTGAAGCTTTAGTATATATCCATTGATGAACGTGTAGAAATATCTCCAAATTTGCAGCTGCCAATGAATTCAGACTAAAAACAATAGACACAAATTTCTTCTAGTCAATTTGCGGAAGGGAAAACATACAATAAAAACACATGCAATAACATGCAACCATTCAATCACAATTAGCACAGTTTTCACTGGGGAACCCAACTAGGAAAACCCCCTCTATTTTGTATTAAATCAAAAGAGAATATGGATCTATTACAATGACATCTTCAATCCTTGAATCTTAACCTGCAACGCAATACTGATCTCTGGCTGAGTCTTAGCCAATTCCTGGCCACCTGCTCCTCCTATTTCCTTGTGCAATTCCTGAGGAAATTGGCTCCTAAATAATAGGAAAAAACCCCTAGTTGCTTGCGCAATTCCCAAGAGGAAAGCTTCACCTGCTCAATGCAAACTCTATACACTCACTAGTATATAACAATAAATACAATTATGCCTTTTCCCTCCACTCAACTAGGCAATTTGAATTGCATGCATGACTAGAGCTATTTTTAGTAAATTGACTAGTTAGCTAAGAGATCAATGAGTTAACAACAATTACAACTACTCAATTGAATTCATAGTAACTCTATTCATGATTGGAGCTCAGATAACTAAGTTTCACTAACTATAATTCCACTAGATTGTAGATCATAGCAATCAACTCATGCACAACTCTACTTTTGTTAAATTGGCAACTAGGGCCAAACTCCATGTGGGTCGGCTTGTTTATGGCAGCTGATATTTTTATTGGAACCCTCTCGTCGAGAGGTGTAGGATTGATCCAAAGATCATCCGATTCCGATAAGTATTTATGGAGATATAAATTTATTTTGTTTATGTAATTATTATCAAGCCGACCAACTCTTATGTAGGCTCTAGAAGCCCAAACGTCATGTCTATTCATCATATACGTTTTTGGTATAAATAGAACAGGATTTGATGTCATTTGAACACAATTCTTGAGTTTTTGGAGGAGTGAGACACCAAGAGAAACACGCATTGGCCCTAAGATGATGCCCTACCAACGTAGTCATGAAAACCTATCATGCAGATCATGGAGACACATAAAATGTAGCTAATTGAGGAAGTCTCAACGCTGTCCAGACAAGAAGGTTCTATACGCAGAGCTCAAGCCCTAAACATAGTACGCTGTCCAGTCAAGGAGCTTCTATACACAGAGTTCAAGCCCTAAAGTTATTGATCTATTCACAGTTATGAAGCCGCAACAAGGTAAGGATCAAAGTGTATTGAACGCAGTCAAGGCAGCATATAAGTCAATCAGCAACCCTCATCTATGCAAGTCAAGGAGGCTTCTTGAACACATCTACAACACAATCCTGTTCATGCAAAGGAGACAGGGAGCCATCCTAACACACATTGTGAAACCTGCTACACGCAGTTGCATACGCTCAAGATGGAGGCCCAAGCGCTGCTGTCATCCTAACGCTGTCAAACCCTAGCCACAGTAAGGAATGAAATTTAAAATGCAACCATGAAAGGAGACTACACGTAGATCAGAAATATATACGCAGTCAACGCTGGAGACTTACACGTTGTAAAGGTAAACCCAGTCATGGTTGTACATACTTTGGGCATTATATATATACGCTGGGCATTATATATATACACGCTGGGCACTCAGAAATATATATGTAGTCAACGCTGGAGACTTACATGCTGTAAAGGTAAATGCAATCATGGTTGTACATACTTTGGGCATTATATATATACGCTGGGCATTATATATATACACGCTGGGCACTCAGAAATATATACATAGTCAACGCTGGAGACTTACATGCTGTAAAGGTAAATGCAGTCATGGTTGTACATACTCTGGGCATTATATATATATGCTGGGCATTATATATATACACACGCTGGGCAGTCATATAATATATCACGCAGTCATATAATATGTAATATGGGAATGAAGGAACACAGGAATACGCCGACCAGTGCAATATATGGAATGTAGTCAAGACAGCAAGGTAAGAAGAAACACGCTGAATACGCTGTCTAGTTCAATGTATGGAATACAATTATATAGACAGTCATATCCCACAGCAAACCCTATACGGAAATAATGGGATTGCGTGGAACCATAGCCTAGTTGTAAGCCATATCAAGTAGCTAAGGCTGATATGTGTATGAACTCCATAATGAAGCAACAGAAGGATAGCATGGGCAGCCTTATGAGCAGCATGATGTATGATACATGGAGCATGGATAGTATCATGATAAATGTAATCATAAGTATGGGCAGTATGATGAAATCATGAAGCAGCACGACACATGGGCAGCATGAAGTATGAGGTCATGGACAACTTGATGTATGGGCAACACAATGATCATGAGTAGCATGATGCAGCATGATGGTGCTACATAGTAAGGTGCAGCAGATGAACGAAATGGATAGGTGAAGATGTCACCTAGGAGAATCAGTTGAAGCAGAATGTCTTCAACTGATCTCATGTATCATCATTATAGGTGATGATCTATGCTCAGATCTAGATAAGTCAAAGTATTGACTGCTGATGTAAATGTATTATCTCTCTCACTTCCTCTGGTGAACTTTGAAGAACATAATAGAAGAATTGATCAAGGGTTTCCCCACACATTGTGGGGTTTGTCCCTGGCTAGCGCCACATCTTGTGTCCTCTTGTCTTGGCATGCCTTCTGTGATTTATATTTATGTTCTATTTGCAGTTTATCTTAATGCTAATGTGATTGCTAACTATGAAATTTTAAATAAATTGCTCTAGCATAGAACATACCTAAACTTAACATGGTATCAGAGCTGAGGTGAAGACAATGCCCAAGCAAGAGTGAAAGAGCAATCACCAAAGACAGTTGGGAAAAGACAAAAGGATCAATGGGTTCTTCACAATTCACTTAGGGTGAAGTCGAAGCAAAGCATATTATCAGAATGGCGTAGCGGAAGTTTTTGATGGCCCATCTAAAGATCACTTCATTGGGAAGTTCAGATCTAAAGGTGGCATTCGTTAATGAAAGGTACGTGATTTTTCTAAGATGTTTTGAGTTCAGGGATGTATTAAGTTACAGGAAGTCCACTGGGGACCATGTCCATTGACACATAGCACCCGAGGTCTGTAGCCAAGAATCTTCGGAGATATCTTCAGGGCACAATCTCTCATGGATTGAGATACACTGCGGGAAATATGAAACCACATGATTATTCGAATGCTGATTGGGCAGACAATGTGGAGGATCACTGGAGCACTTCTTAGTGCTGTTTCTCTTTGGATTCTGCTTCGATATCATGGATGAGCAGGAAGCAGAAGTTGACTGTTATAAGCACCGCCAAGATCGGATACATATCTACGAGTATGATCTCGTATGAAGCTGCCTGGTTGGGGAAGCTCTTTAGTGAGCTGTTTGTACACATGATGAATACCACTGTGATTCTCTGTGACAACCAGAGGTGGGATTCGATTATTGAGGAATCCCATATTCGACGATTGCTCCAGCAGATAGACATCAGATACTGCCTTATCTGGGATATGGTAAGTCGATGAGCAAGGAGGCTCCATTGCATTGAGATTGATGTACAGGTCGCTGACATTTTGACAAAGCCCCGAGGAAAGATCAAATCTATGATTTTCCCGAACGACTTGGAGTCGTCAAGAGACCCTTGTACAAGGGTCCTGCATATTGCATACCTTGAGCTCTGGGAGGTCTGGGGGCTTGCAGTTCTTATTGGAGCAACGTATGACCACAGGGTGACTCACCCTCCCCTGGTGGTGCACACTGGGACAAGATGATTTGCTCTCTTGTGGAACAGGATGATTCGCTCTCCTGTGTAGCAGGATGATTAGTTCTCCTGCGAGGCTTGGATTGATGTGTTCTCCATGGCAATTGTAGCAGGATTGATGTGTTCTCCTGTGAGGACAGGATTGATTAGTTCTCTTGTCGAGGCATCTTACCCATGCAATCTGGGACTCATGGGAAGTACCTCTCATTTGATCAATGAGCAGGGAAATGAAGTTAGGGACCATAGTAGTACCAATGGATGCATCGTTGTATCTACCGTACTCCCTACGCTAGAATGACCTCCATTGATCTGGGATCAATGATACTGGTCTGGGACCAGTGGTAGGAGTTGTACCATACTATGACACTGACTTCGGGTCGGTTGAGACTGGTCTGGGACCAGTGGTACATACTCTGAGATTGACTTCGTGTCAGTGCAGTACTAGTCTGGGACTAGTGAGAGGTACATACTATGACGCTGACTTCGGGTCGGCTGAGACTGGTCTGGGACCAGTGGTACACTCTTTGAGACTGCGATACTGGTCTGGGACCAGTGGTAGGAGTGGTACCCACTATGACGCTGACTTTGGGTCGGTTGAGACTGGTCTGGGAGCAGTGGTATGCACTCTGAGACTGACTTTGGGTCAATGGAGAATGGTATGAGACATTCTTGATCAATTCTTCTTCTTCATAGTTCAGCAGAGCAGAGCAGAGCCAACAACGCTGAATAGAGCCACCAGAGCTGAGCAGAGTAGAGCAAAGCCAGCAGAGCAGAGCTGAGCTGAGAAGAGCAAAGCAGAGACAGCAGAGCTGTGCAGAGCCAGCAAAGCTAAACAGAGCCAGCAGAGCTGAGCAGAGCCAGCTGAGACAACAGAGCTAGACAGAGCAGTGCAGGGCACTGATGGCAGAGATAGTACAGTCGGACTTATGGATCAACGAATGGAGTTCTCCCTAGTTGAGAGGGAGTGTTAAATTGGAAACTAGGGCCAAACTCCATGTGGGTCGACTTATTTATGGCAACCGATATTTTTATTGGAACCCTCTCGTCAAGAGGTGTAGGATTGATCCAAAGATCATCCGATTCCGATAAGTATTTATGGAGATATAAATTTATTTTGTTTATGTAATTATTATCAAGCCGACCAACTCTTATGTAGGCTCTAGAAGCCCAAACGTCATGTCTATTCATCATATGCGTTTTTGGTATAAATAGAAGAGGATTTGATATCATTTGAACACAATTCTTGAGTGATCTCCTCCTCTCCACGTCTCGGGTTTTTGGAGAAGGAGTGAGACACCAAGAGAAACACGCATTGGCCCTAAGATGATGCCCTACCAATGCAGTCATGAAAACCTATCACGCAGATCATGGAGACACATAAAACGCAACTAATTGAGGAAGTCTCAACATTGTCCAAACAAGAAGGTTCTATACGCAGAGCTCAAGCCCTAAACACAGTACGCTGTCCAGTCAAGGAGCTTCTATACACAGAGTTCAAGCCCTAAAGTTATTGATCTATTCGCAGTTATGAAGCCACAACAAGGTAAGGATCAAAGCGTATTGAACGCAGTCAAGGCAACATATAAGTCAATCAGCAACCCTCATCTACGCAAGTCAAGGAGGCTTCCTGAACGCATCTACAACACAATCCTGTTCACGCAAAGGAGAGGGAGCCATCCTAACACGCATTGTGAAACCTGTTACATGCAGTCATCTACGCTCAAGATGGAGGCCCAAATGCTGCTGTCATCCTAATGCTGTCAAACCCTAGCTGCAGTAAGGAATGAAATTTAAAACGCAGTCATGAAAGGAGACTACACGCAGATCAGAAATATATATGCAGTCAACGCTAGAGACTTACACGCTGTAAAGGTAAACGCGGTCATGGTTGTACATACTTTGGGCATTATATATATACGGTGGGCATTATATATATACACACTGGGCACTCAGAAATATATACGCAGTCAGCGCTGGAGACTTACACGTTGTAAAGGTAAATGCAGTCATGGTTGTACATACTCTGGGCATTATATATATATGCTGGGCATTATATATATGCTGGGCATTATATATATACACGCTGGGCAATCATATAATATATCACGCAGTCATATAATATGTAATATGGGAATGAAGGAACACAGGAATACGCTGACCAGTCCAATATATGGAACGCAGTCACAAGTGATGAAACGCAGTCAAGGCAGCAAGGTAAGAAGAAACACGCTGAATACGCTGTCCAGTTCAATGTATGGAATACAGTCATATAGACAATCATATCCTTGAGCAAACCCTATACGGAAATAATGGGACTGCGTGAAGTATTGCGTGGAACCATAGCCTAGCTGCTTTGCTAGGCTGCAAGCCATAGCAAGCAGCTAAGGCTGATATGTGTATGAACTCCATAATGAAGCAACAGAAGGATAGCATGGGCAACCTTATGAGCAGCATGATGTATGATACATGGAGCATGGACAGTATCATGATAAATGTAATCATAAGTATGGGCAATATGATGAAATCATGAAGCAGCACGACACATGGGCAACATGAAGTATGAGGCCATGGACAACTTGATGTATGGGCAACACAGTGATCATGAGCAACATGATGTAGCATGATAGTGCTATACAGTAAGGTGCAATAGATGAACGAAATGGATAGGTGAAGACGTCACCTAGGAGAATCAGTTGAAGCAGAATGTCTTCAACTGATCTCATGTATCATCATTATAGGAGATGATCTATATGCTCAGATCTATATAAGTCAAAGCATTGACTTCTGATGTAAATGTATTATCTCTCTCACTTTCTCTGGTGAACTTTGAAGAACATAATAGAAGAATTGATCAAGGGTTTCCCCACACATTGTGGGGTTTGTCCCTGGCTAGTGCCACATCTTGTGTCCTCTTGTCTTGGCATGTCCTCTGCGATTTATATTTATGTTCTATCTGCAGTTTATCTTAATGCTGATGTGATTGCTAACTGTGAAATTTTAAATAAATTGCTCTAGCATAGAACATAACTAAACTTAAAACCCATCTAGGAAAACCCCCTCCTCTATTTTGTATTAAATCAAAAGAGAATATGGATCTATTACAATGACATCTTCAATCCCTTAATCTTAACCTGCAAGGCAAGACTGATCTCTTGCTGAGTCTTAGCCAATTCCTGGCCACTTGTTCCTCCTATTTCCTTGTGCAATTCTTGAGGAAATTGGCTTCTAAATAATAGGAAAAAACCCCTAGTTGCTTGCACAATTCCCAAGAGGAAAGCCTCACCTGCTCAATGCAAACTCTATACACTCACTAGTATATAACAATAAATACAATTATGCCTTTTCCCTCCACTCAACTAGGCAATTGAATTGCATGCATGACTAGAGCTATTTTTAGTAAATTGACTAGTTAGCTAAGAGATCAATGAGTTAACAACAATTACAACTACTCAATTGAACTCATACTAACTCTATTCATGACTGGAGCTCAGATAACTAAGTTTCGCTAACTATAATTCCACTAGATTGCTAGATCATAGCAATCAACTCATGCACAACTCTACTTTTAGCCCACAAACTTGAATTGAATGACTTAACTAAGTGACTTGGCCATGTCACTCTTGCTAACTACAACTCAAGTCATCCTGTTGATGTTTAAATTCAAATTTGCACAAGTCAAATGAAGGCTTTTCTTGCTACAATTTCATAGAACAGGTAGCATATATTCTCACTAAGTCATTGCCAAGGGGCAAACATATATATTTTAGAGACGAGATGGGAGTGGTGAGAAACACCTTCCTCGGTAAGAGGGAGTGTTGAAAATAAGGGTACCAAGGGGGTGTTTCTTCGTGCATTTATCCTTTTGGCCTAGGAAGACACATTAATAACTTTTTGTCTATCGATAGTATAAGTTATATTAATGTCATGGAGCAAAGTTACTTTTTATGGGTTATGTACCATGTACTCAAATTTATTAATGTCACTAGTGTTATAAAGTAACTTTATGAGAAAATTACAAACTACACCTTTTAATACAAAAGTGACTTTTATATTTTAAAAGTGACTTTGTGAGAGAAAAAGTGCACATGTGACAAAAACATCAAAAGTGACTAGGAGTCTCATTAATTGATGTGGACCACATCAGAGAGGGGTCAAGGGAGGGAATGATCTCCACCCTTGATCTAATGAGCTGAGATTTAATCTCAACCATTAGATTTCAAGGGTTAGGGTTCTCTTCTTTTGAGAAGAGAAAAAGGGAAAAAGGAAAGTTTACTCCAATTCATTTCTCATGAGGATTTGAGAAGAGGAGAAGAAGAGCTTGAGAGGAGGTCGTGTTTGTAGAGCTAAGGAGGAGAAAACAAGGAATCCAAACCCGAGTTTCTAGCTGAAGAATATATAGGCATGCAAATCAAGATTTTCTAGAAGAGATAGCAGGCCGAGATTCAAGGTGAAAGTCTGCGTTGTTTTGAAGGTGAGCTGAGTGAGATTTTCAGCATAAATTTTGTGGAGGATAAGAGCTATTCGAAGCTCTCTTTTCTGGTAATATCATAGTGAACTGGGCCGTATTTCTAGGAGGTATGTCAATAGACTTTAACATAGTTCGAGGCATATTCAAGGGACTGTTTTGCACCAGATTTAATGCTGCTAGCTAGAGAAGATTCTTTTGAACCTAAGTCAATTTTTGAGCATTGATATGACATTGTTTGTAGTGTTGGAGATCTGAAATTGTGGCTCGAACTTCCAGATTTAGAGTTGAATCCTTGACACAAACTCCAAGGAAGTTGGAACAACATTTAAGGGGAGATAAGTACCTTAAAATGTCATTTGTTGTGTAAATTTCTCAGTAGATTAGAAGCAATAAATTCCTCCTTTCATTGGTTTTCCCCTTGTGGGTTTTTCCGGGGTCATTAGACCAAAATCAACGTGTAAAAATTATGTGCGCTTGTCTTTACCTTCATATTAGCTAGAACGAAAAGATATAGTAGAGCAGTCTTGTGTTTTTAAGTCGAATGAAAGTTTAACATTTATATCAGCTATATGTCATGTTGGGTTTGGGCATTAAACCTTATGCAAAAACTTAAAACTGGGTAGGGGCTACAACATTCAAAATTTCTACAAATAGCTTGTGGATCAACCTATTACCAACTCCTAGGGTTTCTTGAATCATCAACATATAATGCTTATGGATATCCACCAATATTCTCAAGGTAAGCTTCTTAGAGTCCTTGCACAAGCCTCTTACATCAAGGGACATAACTATCATTGCAAACCCTTGCTAGGGGCATACCTTGCTCTAGGGACCTTGAAAAGGGTTTTTTTCTTCCTAGCTTTTTACCTCCCTAAAAACATGATCTTGAGCTAGAGAAATAAGCGATTTCCTCCCTCCCATAGAGAGAGATCCATCCTTCCCCCTGTCACTCTCGAGGCCCCCTTACACCACTCTAGCATCCATAGGTTTAAAGCCTTGCCTAAATCTCAAACGATATCTAAAGGGGGTTGATTCAGGGAGTTTGTTGTCAGAGTTTGAAAGGGAGTTTTCAATTACTCCCTTGGACTCCTCTGCTTTGGAAGACAGGGTTCCCTCCTCTCTAATGGGGTTTTTCTTATAGCTTAAGCCCACCTTTAAGTAGTGCCCCTTGGCCCTTGGTCATAGGTTGCTTCCTCTCATTTGCAATAAGGTTGGGTTAAAAATCCAATAATCCTCGACCCCAAATTTAAGAGAGAACAACTGATATCCAAAAGAAGGTTTTGAAGGAGAAGGAGACCTATCCATAGTCTTACCTTTAATGTAAGAGCTTGGTTCTTGTGTCTATCCGAGAGAAAGTATTTGATGTTTAATTGAGATCTTTAACTTTTCCTTTAGCATCGACAATGACCACCCTGATCAGGGCACTAACTTCACTGTCAACTTGATAATCATTCAATAGTTCCTCAGGCTTCGATTGAGAGATTGACCTACTCAAGACTTTGACTAGCATTGGGTTTGGAGCCTTCACTTTTACCAACCCCTCTCTTTGCCAATTTGTTTCCTCCATCCACTACCATGAAATTTCATATTGTAGTCCTTAATCATGTGCCCATATGTGTGAAATCTCACACAATGGAAATGGATCCCCACGTAATTGAAACTTTGAGAGTAAATGCCATTACCAATCTCAATGTTGACAGACTTTGATAATTCTTCTTGCAGGTGTGATTCCACCAAGATGTGTGCTATTGCTAGCCCTGTTGAATGCATAAAGTTATCATCCATCTCTACACAACGACCAAGGTAGTCCTTGATAGCCTTCAACTCTTCGAGCAACCATAACTCAAGTGCTAAACCAAGAAGCTTGACCAATAACAAGTGTTTGATAACTCTCTTAGATTTTTGGGTTGTATTTTGTAGGTCATCTCTTTAACAACGAGTATGTAGACTGCCAAAACGACCTTTCTTGTTCTTCTTTGCATACATTTGCATTGGATTTGGAGTGGAAATCTAGCCATGGAAGCTTGGCGAATAACTCAGGAAATCATTCCAGTGAATATTAATTCATATTCCCAAATTCTTCTTTGGGATAAATCTCCTAAAGAAGTTACTCGTCAAAATTTTGGTTCATAGTTCCACCACCTAAGACATCATGTCCTCTGAGCACTAGCCTCATTCGACCCTAACACTTTTTACATACCTTAGCACCTTTATTCCTCCTCTAACTAGCTTAGCCTTAAGGTTCTCACCACCTTGGATCCCTACTTCATTGACTTCCCCCTCTTCCAAAGACTAAGTCACTTTCTCATGCAAAACATTTCACATCAGGAACTATTGGATGGATGAGGCTTTGCACTATATCTCTCTTTTCACAGTAAGACAAAAAGCACCGTGCTTGAGATTTTTTCTTTTATTAACTCAATACCTGAAAGCTTTGTTTGTGGACATTGGGGGAGAGTTAATGAAGGGTCATTTCCACATTCAAAAGATGTTCTTCCCTATTTTGGTGACAAAAAATGATTATTGCAAGGACTTGATGCATTTGTAGTCTTGTCAGATATTCCATTGAAACCCACTTTTTCATAGGGATCTAAAGATTTGGGCACTTTTTAACCCACTTGTGTTGTGCTCCCCTATGGAAGAAACTTTACTAGTACTAGGTGTAACCTCCACTTTAGAGGCCTTGGAAACCCCATCTGGGAAGACCGTAAAGCCTGTTATGGATCTTTGGTGTAGTTGACGAGTTCTTCCACATCTCCTAGAGCCTATAAAACCCTAATATGCCATTATTCTACTTACTTTTGCTCCATTCAATCCTCTAGGTACTTATTTTTTAATCCAGATGTCAATGTATGATTTCTCATTCACTCTTGTTCCATCTTTCTATACCAAAATATATACCAATCACCCACAGGAACATGGTTTAGTGGCACGTAGCAAGGTGATTAGTCTTGTATGAATGTTGAGACCTAGGTTCAAAACCTCTCGAGTGACTAGAGACTTCAGTGCAAAACCCCTTGAATGATTGGAGACATTGGTTCAAAACCCCTTGAGTGAGTGTAGATGATGTGCTAGGTTGTGAAGTCCTGGACGCACAAAAGCTTAGTTAAAGGATCAACTGTAAGTGCACTGTATGTGGGGCCTTATGGTTAGCATGGAAGTGTGAGACCGTTACCCCTCTTCAAATGTTTTACAAATTTAGTTCACATATGATTGGTTGAACAAACCTTCGAAGACAAAGATACCTTGGCAGATTTGGGGTATTGGACATTGACAAATCAAGGCCGCATGTTAATTTTAGATAACAATGGTATGTTCTATTATGCTTTAGCACAATTTACTTCAATGTTCCTTATCAACCTAATGACAATTTTCAATAGTAGCAATCACATTAACTTAAACACATTGATAGTAAATGCAGATAGAACATAAAAACATGTGCAAAAGACAAGCCAAGACAAGAGGACACAAGATTTGGCGGATGCCAGGGAAAAACCCCAATGTGGGGAAAACCCTTTGATCAAGTCTTCATATTATTATTCAATAGTTTAGCAGACAGAGAGAGAGACAGTGCATAGATGAAAACAACCTTGTCAAAATCAACAGTCCACTGCACGCTGCCCTAACCAGAAAGTCAACGCTAGTCAAATCAGCATCAAAATCTCTTCCAAGCGGCTCGGTCAACAACAGAGTAATTCGGCCTTGAAAGAGAGTCAAAGTCAACCCAAAACAATTCAGTCAAACCCAGTCAAAGGAGAGAGAAACAATGTTGTAATTTCTGCAGTCAACGTTGAAGTCAATTGGCCCAAAACACCTCGAAATCTGTCATCAACAACTCAATCTAGAGAAATCAGAATTCTGCCCTGAAGATCGAAGTCAAACTATGTCAAATCAACCCTGGTCAATGCTGTTCTGTCCCAGAAAAATTCGGCCTCTTGCCACATGTGCGAAGAAGAGAGAGATTGCCCCCAAGCTGTACAAACCAAACAAGAGAAGAGAGAGAGATGAAATGATGTGATGAGTGATGTCCAAATGAGGAGAGAGGTCACTCCTATTTATACGATTCATTGAGGGTGTGGAGACACATCTATTGGGCTTCTTGAGCCTATATTTGACTGAGGTTGACCTTGACAATTTGTGCATGAGAGAGAATAAATTCAAAATTTCTCTTCTGCTTGTTAGAATGAGATGATCTTTATATCAAAATTCGACCTCTCGAAAAGAGGAATCTAGTGCAATAATCTTCTCCATCATATGAGTTGTTCTAAGGTAGAATTTGACCGTAGTTGCCAATTTTAACACTTCCTCTTAACTAGGGAGAATTCCACTTGCCAATCTATCTATCATTACCATGCCATCTTGTCATCATGTACCATCCTTGTCATCACTGCTCTGCTCTGCTCTGCTGAACCATGAAGTAATAATGAAGAAGGAGTGATCGGGAGTGAGTCATAAAATCATACCACTCTCCACTGAGAAAAGTAAGCCCTTGATTCCAGATCAAGTTGTTGAACACCATGCGTCCTAGTCATAGGGAGTACGACAATACATGATGCTTCCATCGGTAGTGCTATGGTCCCTAACCATCTTTTCCAACTCATTGGACAGATGAGAGGTACTTTCCATGAGTCTCGGACTCTATGGGTAGGATGTGTGTCGGGGTGTCAACAAGAGAAGGTAAATCAACAATAATTTTCTTAGCTTTAACCTTACCTTTCTTGTACTTTCTTTGTGCAACGGCGGATGCATTTGAAGGAGGCTCCACTACTCTTCCTTTGACATAGTCCATGGTTTCATTTTCTTCCAAAGTCAACTCTAGAGACATCTTACATGCATGATAGTCGGATTTGTACTTAAGCTTGTCCTCAGATTTGATTTTGGATGTAGTTGTCATTATGACTAGTTCCAAGTTCTTGTGCAACAACTTCTCTTAGTGATCGCTTTTCCTCACTCTTGCTTGGGCTTTGTCTTCACCCAAGCTCTGATACCATGTTAATTTTAGATAACAATGGTATGTTATATGCTTTAGCACAATTTACTTCAATGTTCCTTATCAGCACAATGACAATTTTCAATAGTAGCAATCACATTAACTTAAACACATTGATAGAAAATGCAGATAGAACATAAAAACATGTGCAGAAGGCAAACCAAGACAAGAGGATACAAGATTTGACAGATGCTAGGGAAAAACCCCAATGTGGGGAAAACCCTTTGATCAAATCTTCTTATTATTATTCAATAGTGCAGCAGAGAGAGAGAGTACATAGATTAAATTTACTTGCCCAATACATAATCAAAACAGCCCTTTCAAAATCAGCAGTCAACAACAGTCAACTGCAGCTCTAACCTGAAAGTCAATGTTGGTCAAATCAGCATCAAAATGTCCTCCAAGCAACTTGGTCAACAACAGACTAATTCGGCCTTCAAGGAGAATCAAAGTCAGCGCAAAACAGTTTGGTCAAACCCAGTCAAAGGAGAGAGAAACATTATTGTAATTTCTGTGGTCAACGCTGAAGTCAACCTGCCCAAAACACCTTGAAATCTGTGCCCAGCAACTCGGCCTAGAGAAATTGGAATTTTGCCCTGAAGATCAAAGTCAAACTTGGTCAAATCAGCCCTGGTCAACGCCGGTCTGTTTCTCTGAAATTCAGTGTGTTCTGTCCCAGAAAAATTCGGCCTCTTGCCACACGTGCGAAGAAGAGAGAGACTGCCCCCAAGCTGTACAAACCAAATAAGAGAAGAGAGAGATGAAATGATGTGATGAGTGATGTCCAAATGAGGAGAGAGGTCACTCCTCTTTATACAATTCGTTGAGGGTGTGGAGACCAGTGTGGAAAAAGTCCCGATAAAATCGGGATTTATTCCCCAAAACGCGATTTTTTCAAGAAAAGGATTAAATCGGCCGATTTTTTGCCGACTTTTTAAGAAACGAAAAAATCGGGATTAAATCGAAAAAGTCGGGATTAAATCGGGACTTTTTCCAAAAAATCGTGGTAGTTTCTTTAATGATTTTTTTTTCTTTGAAAAAATCGGGATTTTATTGAAAAAGTCGGGATTTTATTGAAAAAGTCCGGATTTTTTTAAAAATGAATATTTTTGTATTTTTTTAATTTTGCCGACTTTTTGCCGACTTTTTCGAAAAACTCCCGACTTTGCCGAGTTTTTCAACTTTTGGACCCTTGCCGAATTAATCCCGACTTCGACTTTTTCCACATTGGTGGAGACACATCTATTGGGCTTCTTGATCCTACATTTTATTGAGGCCGACCTTGACAATTTGTGCATGAGAGAGAATAAATTCAAAATTCCACTTCTGCTTGTCAGAATGAGATGATCTTTATATGAAAATTGGACCTCTTGAAAAGAGGAATCCAATGCAATAATCATCTCCATCATATGAGCTGTCCTAAGGTGGAATTTGGCCCTAGTTACCAATTTTAACACTGCAGGGTTTTAACTTGTTGTCATGGGATCTCGATGGGGGATCCAGTGCAGAATGGAGCAGGGGTTCTTCCTTTCCTATCAGCCAGTCATTGGATTTCTTTAAGATGTGGATTGGGCAGGGGCAGTAAGAACTTGGCAGAGTTGAAGTCTGTCTTAATCTGATGGGATTGGCACATGATAGAGGAATCAAAGAATTTCAAATCTTTGGAGACTCAAGGCATATAGTAGGGTGGATCAATGGAAGTTTCAGAAGCAGAGGTATTGGATTGGCACATCTTGTTGACCAAGGGAGCTGTCATCCTGGTATAATTCCTTCAACTGTAGAGACATATACGGAGAATAAAATGTGCTGGCAGATGAACTATCTAAACAATCAATCACTGGTCAAAGAGTTCTTTCTGAAGCTACTGAGAATAGTGTGATGAGATTTGCAAATTTTACCTGCTAAACAGTATTTTTCTAGTTGACATAATGATGTGTGATGATATTTTCAATGGTCATCCTGCTTTAATTGCAGATATGATTCTAGAATCTATATGGTTTATGTTCCTTGAAAGGAGAAGCTGTTTTGGTATTGCTTAGGGTGTACCCAGCTCAACAGTATATTAATTATGACTTCATGAATGGATGTAAAAGCTGTCATGAGATAAGTTATAAATCTCACACTTGATTTGGTCTTTAGCTCTTTTGGTTAGAGTAGTGTGGGTTTGCACACTTCAGGGTTGTGTTCTTCTAGACTCTCAAAATGTAATATCACTTTTCTTTTTGAAATAAAAAATATTACTCTTTTTTTCATGTATATATATATATATATATATATATATATCCTACCAGGCAGCATTAAAGGTTAACTCAACAGGTTGCTGCCAATGTTGTTGGGCATTTGGCTAGTTACTTGTTAGAAACAGTGTTTCTGATGGGTTCCCTAATGTCACATTTCTGGTAACTAGGGCTAAAGCACAGTTATTAAAGTCCAGCAGTCTGTGCAACGGAATGGACCCTGATTGCTGATGGGCCTTAAGCTTGCACCTTCTTTTCCACAATCGTCTCCACTGCTCTGCATCTTCTGCCAATGTTATTGGGCATTTGGCTAGTTCCTTGTTAGAAACAGTGTTTCTGATGGGTTCCCTAATGTCACGTTTCTGGTAACTAGGGCTAAAGCACAGTTATTAAAGTCCAGCAGTCTGTCAAATGGAATGGACCCCAATGGATGATGGGCCTTAAGCTTGCACCTTCTTTTCCCCAATCATCTCCATTGGTCTGCACCTTCAAATTACTGATATTACAATGCTTTAAGTTTCAGTGAATAGTGAAGCTTAGGAATAATATTGAGAGAAGCTTCATAAACTGTCTGAGCCAGTTACTTGAATCTGCACCATTGGTGTCTAGAACTGTACCCAAAGGAATGAAGCACAAGTTCTTGGATAAACAACACTGACAATTGTAAATCTTTAATACCAGATATGATTTAATTTTTCCAGCAATTTATTTTATACCCAGAAAATACTTACCTAGTAAAAATCTATTCTGAAAACTGCTGAAAATAAATAAACTGGTATTTTAACTTCACAATTTTGCAGCGGAATTAAAACCAGAAAATCAGTCAATAACAGCAAAAATTTGCTCAACAAGTTCTCCTTTATTTTTCTATTACTCAGGAAAATTAGGGCTCCTATACAAACAAAACTGATTCTAAGAGAATGCACAGAAAACACAGCAATTTAAAATTTGGAAATAACATCTCCTGGAAATTTTGGCCTGCTGGGAAAATTCTGCTCTTGGATATTTTCGGTCCCTGGAAAATTCAGCTTTTTCTCTTGCATTTTGGCCTTCTCTTTTCCGTTGGAAAATTTCAATCTGGCAGCTATTAATTCAGATTTTCCTTATTCCTTAATACTTGCTTGTGAATCTTATTTATCTTCTTGTGTTTCTTTATTAGATCTTTTCATTAAACAAATATCAAGACCAAACAGTAAAGACAGTGGACACAAATATTAGTCTCCAAGTCAGGTCAAAACCCTTCCAAGGGGAAAACCCAAAAAAAACTCATCTCTTCTTATAGAATCTGCTTCAAATGAGACAACAAAGACCTGAACCCTAGACCAAGTCCTCCTCCAAGTACCAAGTCAGCCCTTCCAATAGAATCACAGATCACCACAACTCAGTCATGCATCAATCTGCAACTTTGACCACAACTTCAACCCTGCAACTTCGTCCTGCAACTTCATAGCTGCTACAAAAACCCTAATTTCAGCTTCTTCAAGAGATCCTTCTCTGAGCAAGATAGATCTTCCTAAGGTCAACGAAGTCAAAACAGAGTATTTCTTGTTCCAACAACTTGATACTGCAACTCGGACCTGCAATTTTGGCCTTCATAGAAGTTGCAGAAACTCTAATTCTTTGCACGTGTGAGAGAGATAGAGCCCAAAAACAAGTTTTCTTCCTTCTTTTCTTCTTCTAGACCTTCACTATTCTTGTCTTCTTGCTTCCCAGCTACAGATCAAACTTCCTTTCTTGAGATTGAACTTGTGAGTGAGTGAGTGCCAAATGAGGTCGAATCTGCTCCTTTATATAGCCTTTCCAAGGGGTCGAATTTCCTCCTTTAGGCCGACTTGTAGTTGCCAGGGCTGGCTTGTACTTTGGAGGTTTCCAGGGCGTTCTAGACACAAAATAAATCCTTTTTCAAGTTACATCTTGCCCGGAAGGGTCTTATAAACATGATGTTGACTCCCTCTAGGCCAACTTGTACTTTGGAGGCTTCCAGGACTTTCTAGACACAAAATAAATTCTTTTTCAAGTTACATCTTGCCTGGAATGGTCTTATAAACATGATGTTGACTCCCTTGACTCATGACAATAAATCCTATGACCTAACAAACCCTAGAAGCATGAAGAACATGCTTTTACCTATAAGACTATCAATAAAGAACATGAAACCCATGCTTTAAAATAATAACTTTTTTTTTTCTTCTTTTATTTGTTACATAAGATACATATTGAAATGAGTACAATAACAATTATGAAGGCCAAAACTAGTTACATTTCCATTATTTTCCACCTGTAAGGTTCTATGTGCACTAGGGAAATTGGGTTCTCTCTCCTTGGCCGTATGCCTCCCTGAGCAAGCATCCACTGGAATCAAGCCTCCTGTCTCTCCAAGATCTCAGCCCTTGAATTTTTCTTGCTGAAATCTCCTTGCTGCACACTTTTCATCTTCTCTTCAGTTTTGAGTCTCTCACTCACACTTGCGTATATTGCTCTCCCAATGATTCAATGTGTCTTGTTCCTCTTCCTTAGGCTTCTTTTATAATTCCTTATTGATCTGGATCTCAAACCCTAGATCTTGTCGGTGATGGATGGCTAAGATTAAATCCTAAGCCTAACTTGGGTTCAGATCTAGATTGCTAAATATTTAAATTATTTATGCTTAGAAACTTAGTTCAATAGCCAACATTAATAAATTAAATTAATTAATTTGCTTTTCGTAATTTAGACTTAGTAAAGAAACCATAATAATCACTTACTCCTCATGAGCAAGCACCTAAAGATGACTTTTCATTTTAGACATCTTTTGCATGCTTGACACCTAGCCTATGCATTACAACAATATGATAATGATATTGTAGAACCCAAATTTCACACATTCTGTGACTTGATTGTGTGACCTCTGCACCTGCTTTTCCATGCTAGCTTTTGAGACTATCTGATACAATCTAGTATGGAACTGCAGGAGCAACATAACCAATTTATTATATATGTTATTCAAAATTCAAGGTTCTTTGCAAAACAAACAACTACTTGTAGTGGGATTCATGAAAACACGATAACTGTTTGACATGCACACCGGAGAACCATCTAACATCTGAGGGCCATAACATATCTAGAAACAAATCTATTTATCCCTATTAGGACAACAGTCACAATCATTACACAAGTCCGCAAATTTATTCAAGTGCTGTTTGACTTTGTATCATATTGGAGGTTCACTGTGATCCACAAAAACAAAAAATTATAGGCAGATAGTTAAAAGACAGCCTGAAAACAAATAAAAATCAAACAAGGAACCTTACTGAGAGAGGGAAATTTACCTCATGAGTAAAGTAATTTGGACACTTGGCCAGTTTAGGGTTGAATAAAAGGACAGGGTGTACATGCAGCCATAGAAAACATTAACAAACTCAATTGTGCACGCTGGCTCCGGCCAAAACACCAGAGTACATAGAGTTGGTACAACACAAGTCCAAAATAACATAAACCACAGTTTGGGAACCACAAGGGACTATGCTCGATCATAAATGCTAAGAGATAGTCAAACCTACTTCTGGTGGGCTTCAACATGGTTGTTAGTGGCTGGGCCAATGATCAACACTTGGAAATTCACCAAAAACAATTGGATGAATATCAAGGTTTTTCCCTCTTCTCAACCAAAGAATTTGAAAGGCTGATTATGAGCTTTCAATTAACTAGATTCTGTAGGGGATGTGATCCATCCATCTCCTGCAATTTTATGAAAAGGTGGTCCCCAGTCTACAGGGGAGTCCCCTCCTCTCATAGGGGACTGTAGGTGTTCTTTATCAGACTGATGACTATTGACCCTGAAAACAACTGATAATTTTTTTTGCTTTTTGTTTTTCCATCCTTTTTTTAATAGATCAGCACTGCTAGCAGCTATACTTTTGAAGGGCCGCTTTCCCTCCTAGAATCCTAAATTTTCTTGTGGCAAGTAGGTTGAAGCATCTGCAGTTATAATTTTTGTATCATTAGTAATGATATGCAGACTTTGCTGGTATTCATTGGCTTGATGTTATGCCCTTGTGTGGCTTGCAAAATTTGATAATCTATATTTACCTTGTAAGTACCAATTAGTGCCAAGGCATAGCAAATAGCGTCCTCCTGTTTGTATTCTTTCAATGTAGACTTATTTTAATAAAATGACATTGATTTTATTTATTTATTGATAAAATTAATTTTCAGATATTCAAAGATTTGAATCAGAGTTATTTTCATACCAGGGTTCACCATCAAACATGGGGAAATCAAAGAAGACTCCTAAGTTTGCCAAGATGAAAAGTATTATCAGTGCCAAAGCAATCCGGAAGTAAGCAGTTGCAGAACATTTTAGACATCAATTTTTGGATTTATTTTAATCATATTGCTTTTAATTGAAGTTTAGTGTTTGTAAATCAACTTTGAAGTTTAGGAGCTCCTCTTTTTATAATCTCATACTTATATATTTGCTATTTTTTTTCTGAGCTAAATTTTATTGATTGACAAAGATACAAGGAAGAGGTGCTTAATCCAAACAAGAAGGATGCGGAGAAGCAGAAGCTGCCTAGAAATGTGTAAGCATTTTCACTCTTCTATGTTTCCGTAGTTTCATTTTCTTAGCAGGGCTAAACATACAAGTGTGCAAACTTTCGTATAACTCATTATATACTTTTTGAACATTCTAGAAGTTTGAAATACCTGTTCAGAAGTTCAAAAAAATATCAATTTTACCAATATTAATTTGCATTTTATAACTTATGTTCTAGAGATTTTACAAAAAAAATCCAAATATACTACCGTTAAACTTCATTTTTCTTGGGATGTAAAATCTAAAAAAACAACAAAATGTGTGCATTTATAGGGCATCAGAATATCACTTATAGCTTAAGAATGTGTCAGTTGCCACTTTTCTTGACGGTTTGCCATTGTAATGGCGTCAATTCCTCTATGCATGATATGGAAACTTTTCACATTCTAATTAAGTTTTTTCGATGGAGCCCTAATATTCAAGGGTTTTTTTTATCCTAGAAGACAAAGTGTTGGAAGACGAAGTGCCGGAAGATGTGCCGGAAGTGACAGTTCAGGAAGAGGAAGGATTTGACTCATGCTTGGAGGATATCCTAGTCAAGGGTTTAGGGTTTGGCAATTGTTCAAATAAGAAGCTTCAATAAGAGAAAAATTACTAAGGGCTTCCCTCTCAAGAGTGGAGAGGGTTTGTCCCTGGTAGAGAGCCAAATTTGCATTTTTGTTATTTTGTTTTGGTAGCAGTTTGATGAAGCACACACATATGCACTAATAAGAACAAGAAGAAGTATAAGCTAACTAAGAAAAAGTAAAAAGACTTCACAAATTGTTATCAAGTCTCAGAGAATCACCACAACACTAATTTTCCCTAGATTCTCTAATAGGGTATCAGAGTGATAGGTGACACATCAAGGAAAGGGCAACTCAAGAACACTCAAGCATCTACAAAGTTGAAGCATCAAGCCTAGAAGTCTCAACCACTTCAAGGACAAGAAGGGTCTACAATGCATCATTCATCAAGGAGGGCTACAAAGCTGGAAGGAGAGCCTTATATAAAAGAAGCAGATCTACATCAAGCTACAAGTCTTCAAGCACACCTCATCACCAAGCAAGTCCACTTGGAGAAGACAACTTGAAGGACACTAAGATCCAAGGAAAGACAAGCCATCAATCTTTCAAGGAGGAAGCAAATCCATCAAATCTTAAAATCTATCAAGTACATGTCCCCTTCTGAATATACATCATTGTCTTTTTGCAAGGAAAGCGATAAATTGGTAGGCACCAATAACTTTCTTGCATGGAAGAAGAGGATTGATCTACTTCTCAAGGAGAATGAGCTCCTAGAATATGTCAAGGGGAACATCACTGCCCCTGCTAAGGAACAGAATCAAGCCTTAGCCAAGTACAATAAGAATGAGACAAGAGCTCAAAGGATTCCGATAGAACCAATTAAGGACTCTCTCATTCCCCATGTCTCCAAGTTTGAGACATCAAAAGAAATTTATGATAAGCTAGTAGAGCTATTCGCGGTATCCACCACCGGAGAAGTATTATCTCTGAGGAATGAATTATACAAGATGAAGATAACAAAGGAAGGAATAGCTCCCTACTTCATGAAAATCTTTGAGATGAGAGATCAACTTCAAGAGCTTGGGGAAGTCATGTCTGACAGAGAGATGACAACTGTTGTACTCAATGCTCTACCTGAGGAGTGGGGAAACTTCACATCAAGCATTTATGCCAAGAAGGAAGCAACCACTCTCAGTGATATGTGGTCTCTATGCAGAACAGAGGAGACTAGACTTAAGGCGAAAGAAGATGTGGGATCAAAGGAGCAAGCATTTGCTACCATGGCCAAAAGAAAGGGTAAATTTGGCAAGTTTGGTCCACGAAGAACAAACAACAAAGACATGTCCAAGATCCAATGTTTTGGATGCCAAGAATATGGACACTACAAAAGGAATTGTCCCAAGCTTAAGAAGGACAACAACAACAAGAGAAAGAGAGAAGAAGCTCATATAACTCAAGAGGTGGAAGAGGAAGGAAAGAAGCAAAAGAAGGAAGATCCTCTGGATCTCTACTATGACTAGGTCAAACTATTTCCTTCTAGACTTCTTTCAAAGTTTTGAGTAGAATAGGAGCATATAGGAATAAATTAAATTGCATGGCTAGAATTACCTCTAGAATCTAGCAGCATGATGTACATGGAGTTCTAGACACTCATGTAGATGTAGCATTTATGAGAAGAACAAAAATGCATAAGTAGAAATATCTTCTAGAATATAGGAGCATGGCAAATATAGCTCAAAGATATTCATGTAGAAGGAGCATACCTAGAATAGGACCTCATATATGATGGAAGAAAACTTGATCATGACAAGAATCTTAGAAGACCTAAATCATCAAAGGTAGGAAACATTTGCAAGGCGAGGATCTTTAAAATCCTATGATGGAATCTTCAAGAGAAGGTTCGTGAACCAAGGCAGATGTCTCATTGGGAATCCCACTCATGGGATTCAAGAAAAGGGATGATATGCAAGCAGGCTAAGATGAAGCAAGAAGGGCTACACCAAAGAATGATCAAGGAGGATCAAGATGAGGTATGTATGCATCAAAGTTTAAGTCATGTCATCATTTGTATATTATTGAGTTATGGGTATAGTTCTATAACATGATCAAGCATGAAAGGATCTCTTTCACCAAGAACATGCTCGAAGGCATGTACCACGATGCAATGAAGGTCAACAAAAGAACATGCTCACATAAGGAGCATAAGATTGTTGACTAAGAAGCAAAGAAGAAATGCTAACAAGTCCAGAAAGCAAGGGATGAAGGAATGCTTCCACAAGAAGCATTAGGTGGTTGACCAATCTATCTGAGAAGAAGCAAATAAAGAAAGAGATCAAGCATGTGAAAGAACATCATGATCACCGAGGATCACTATCTGACAAAATGCCTTGAAAGATATCTCCCAAAAGAAGGCAGAATAACTCTGATGAAGGAAGAAAGGACCCTTGACACCCATGAAGACCTTGGAGATATAAGAGGTGCAGATAACTGATTCTACTCTATGAAGAAGTTGTGATGAAGAAGCCATCCAACAAAAGGAAAAACAATGTTGAAGAAATATCAGGATGAAGTCATGATGGGCTACCAGGTCAAAGCAAATAACCTAGCAAGTATGATGGAGCATCCATGAGGAGAGCATTTCAAAGCATGGACAAGATGACAAAGGAGTAGCCAAGATGACTAGAAGAACCTTATAGTCACTTTCCACGAAGCAATGCCATGATTAACAAAGAAGGAAAGTGATGGATGGATGGTGCCCTAGCGAGAAGAAGTTCGATCAAAGACTTCATGACATCAAGAAAGGAAGGAGATCATGCAGCTGAAGGACCCATGAAGAAGAAGCTACTGATGAAGGAAAGAGTCCCCAGTTAAGAGGGAGCTTTGACAAGCCCCTGATCAAGAGGGAGTTTTGAATCACCCCTGATTATAAAGGAGTGACTATTGTGTTTTCCATGTCATGGGTCATGCAGGACTAACAGTACGTCTAGATGAAGGCCATGAATGGAAATGTAGACACAAGATAGACACAAAATTCTTGTCTTCACTTGGGAAGAAAGAATGGGAGGATTAGGTAATCATCTGGCATCCGATACTCTTTGAGGATGTGTAGGGCATCCAAGACAAGAGTAGGCAAGAGGACCGATATTATTTGAGCGCTAGGAACCCAAGATAAGAATAGTCCTAAAAGGTCATACTCGAGAACACCCGGGTGGGTATGTACCTTGAGAGACAATGATGGAGGTGTCTATAAATCATTGGTCTCGCCAGCATTGTGGCTCATGGTCTTGTGAAGAGATGGAGCTGTTAGTCAAGGCCTTGCACTATGACAATGCTGATGGATATGATGCTATAACAGATGGAGTGCTGTATTCTTATGTGAATTCTTTAAGATTGAAAATTGCCAAACACCTTGTAATGCTGTATGAATACCTCCCTAGTTAAGAGGGAGCGTTGGAGAAGATGTAACTAGGTTCGGTCTTCATATATGTAACATTGATATTTGTAATTATTCAAGAAAAAAGAATTTATTTTGATATTTTTTGTCAATGAGTTTCTTGCTCATTGAAAATAGGTCAAGCACATTTTGAAGTGCCTTTAGGGAGTCAAAGTCAAAATGTAATTATGATGAGACCCTTTGAGGGCATGTTACATCATGTATGATGTCAGATAAGGTCATGGGAATACCTCCAAGGCAAGTCAAATCCTCTCCTAGCAGCAAAAAAGTCTACAAGCAACAAAAATGATGAATAAATGTTGAAATATAATGCAACTACAAGTCGGCCTAAAGGAGGAGGGATAGACCTCTATAAATAGAGGCTGTCCACTCCTCATTTGGATACACACAACAAGCTCCCAAATCCGCAATCAAGGAGGTGACAAGAAGGGAGAAGGACAACCGAGTAAGGGTGGAAGAAAGCCGAAATAAGAAGTTGTTAGGGCAGCGAAGAAACAAGGAGAAACAACAAAGATAAGGGGCAGCTACAGCCACTTGTGCGAAGAGAGAAGGGACAGGTCTGTGGCCAGATCAGCAACAAGGTTGCAGTAGTATATACTTTATAGTTTGGGCTAGTAATTAGGCCTACAAAGGCCTCATACTATAACATTGAAGGCAACCTCATAAACGAAGGAAGAAGAGACAAAAACAAGGAAGAATAGGACTGTTTCTAGGGCTAGAAATAGTCACATGTGCGAGGTGCAGTAAGGACTTGACAACAGTTTAGAGCAGCAGCATAAGAGGCCTAATTCAGATGTGTAGTTAGGCATACAAGGTATCCCAAGGTCAGCAAAGGAGGTCCTCTTTGTAGCGAAGTAAAGGAGCCCTAATATTCTAGGGTTTTCTATCCTAGAAGAGAAAGTGCTGGAAGACGAAGTGCCTGATGATGTGCCAGAAGTGACAGTGCAGAAAGAACAAGGGTTTGACTCATGCTTGGAGGATATCCTAGTTAAGAGTCTAGGGTTTGGCAATTGTTCAAATAAGAAGCTTCAATAAGAGAAAACTTACAAAGGGTTTCCCTCTCAAGAGTGGAGAGGGTTTGTTGCTGGCAGAGAGCCAAAATTGTATTCTTGTTATTTTGTTTTGGTAGCAGTTTGATGAAGCACTCACATATGCACTAATAAGAACAAGAAGAAGTATAAGCTAACTAAGAAAAAGTAAAAAGACTTCACAAATTGTTATCAAGTCTTGGAGAATCACCACAACACTACTTTGCCCTAGATTCTCTAATAGTAACCTCATTAAAAGCATAAGTGGTACTTATGAGAAAAGGGAAAAAGTCATCCAGGACAGAGGTTCATCATACATCAAAAGGAAACATCTCCCGGATGGGGATACTCAAGATCCTCAAAATTCTCCGATGGAATCTTCATTAGAAGGTTCACTGATCTAGAGGGGAAGCAAGTGTTTCATCAGGAATTCCAACTTGTGGAATCCATGGGATGATGGTATGATGACAAGAGAGATAAATCAAATCAAGGGATTGGAGTTCTTTCAATCAAGGAAGTTGACGAAGGAAGTCCAGATGACCTAAAGAAAAATGAGGTATGTATGCTTCTATTCAATATTTTAGAGTCATGTCATATGGTTGCAGGTATCATGGGTAAAAGCTCTATCTTGAGAGCATGATCAAAGAAAGGGTCTCCTCCTCTGAAAGAATGCCGGAAGGCATGAGTCACACATTAACTATGAAATCAACATAATATGTCCTCATATAAAAGTTGAGGTGGTTGAAAGAAATTGGAGGAACTCTGATTGAAAGTTCTTGGAAGGAAATGTGTGAAGAAAGAAAGGAAGAGATCCTGGACTATGCAATCATGAAGAAGGCAATCAACATCCAAGGACTAAGAGATTTGACTAAGATATCTCCATGAAAGATATGAAAACCTTGATGAAGTTTGGAAAAGAAAGAGACCCTTGACAATATATATCTTTTGGAGATGTGTCAATATGTATGCAGGATGTTGATGCAAACTAGAAGGTGTCATGATGAAAGACCATCACAAACGTAATTTTGATTTAAGTGTTCATTCCTTATTTTTAGAGCAAATATCTGGATGGCCTTATGGAGGGTTGCTGAGGAAAGAGCTATGGATGTCTTCCACCACTGTTGAGCATGTAGCAGGAAGGAATTTCCTTCAAGAAACATGGCATGGAGAAGGCAACATGGCATGAAGGAAGGCCATATATGGACTGATGGATCACTTTCCAATGAAAGGAATGATGACATGATTGACTCATGGATGATTATGGTCTGTGCCCTATGAAGAATTCCCAAAAGATGTAGACTCTATGATAAAGAAGAAATTCATGAAATCAAGGAAAGAGTTCTACAAGCAGTTGGTTGTCCCATGATCTCCACCTGAATACCTGTTGGAAGCAAGTCCTTGGTTAAGAGGGAGCTTGGTCAAGTCCATATTTAAGAGGGAGCTTGGGTACATTCCTTTATAGGAATAGGTACATTCCTTCAGTGGAATGGGTATGTCCTCCCTAAGTTGTGGGAGAGATAGACACATCATTCTTGTCTTCACTTGGGAAGACATAATGAAGGATTGGGTAAACATCTGACATTTGATGCTCTTTGAGGATGAGTTAGGGCATCCCAGATAAGAGTAGTCGTAGAGGACCGATATTCTTTGAGGGCTGGGAATCCAAGATAAGAATAGTGCTGATGGAACACACCCTGAGAACCCGGGTGGTGTATGTTCCGAGAGAGACAATGATTAGGGTGTCTATACATCATTGGTCTTGCCAACATTGAGCTCAGAACCTATGGAGAGATAGAGCTGTTAGTCAAGGCCTTGCTATGTGACAACGCTGGTTGATATGATGCTATATAGATGGGTTACCAATCCAGCTCTTCTTATGAGAATTCTTCAGATTGAGAATGTCCAAATACCACTATGAATACCTCCCTAGTTAAGAGGGAGTGTTGAAAAGTGTAACTATGTTTGGTCTTCATAATGACGTGTAAATATGATTTTATGTAATTGATGAAAATAAAATTATTATTGTAATGCTTGTGTCATGGGTTTCATGAGCAAGGAATTTTATTTTAAGTAAGCTCTCATTGTGAGCCCTTATGATTGGTCATAAAGTCAAATTGAGTCAATGTGATGTATGAAGGACCCTTCTTGGGCATGTTACATATTTGTATGAGTCATTAAAAGGATAAAAAGGCCCTACAACACCAAGCTAAAGCATCTCCTTCAAGTCGACTTCAGAATGGAAAAAAAGATCTACGTCAAAAGGACATGTCAGCTCACATACATGTCATTTCGGCTTATTTTCATGGGAAACCACTATAAATAGGCAACTCGGTGTTATTTCAGAAACAATATTTTTGGTCAAGAAAAGATCTGCAATAAGAAGTGTGAAAAGGTCAAAGAAGATAGTTTTATAGCCAGTGAAGAGAAGGAAGGAAGGAGCAAAGATATTTGGATTTATTTTAGGGCTGAAATCCTCCACACATGCGAAGAATCTTTGCTCTCCAAATTGCAGAAAGAGCCGAAGTATCACATTCATACCTAGAGGTCAAATCAAGGAGAAATTCAAGGTGATACTCAAGCTGAGTTCAAGGAGAAGAAGTCTCCCTCTAGACCAAGGAAAAACAAGGATCAAAGTTGGTCAAATTACATGAGTTAGGGTTTTTGAATTAGGGCCGAAAAGGTTGCAAATCTGAAGCAGAGAAAAGGAAGCCTAATTTTGAAGGGTAGCCGAGAAGGAGGGAGAAGCAAAGGTTTGACTATTGTTGACTCAAGCAAGAAGGATCTCATCAAGAAAGCTTTGTGTCTTGGTCTTGGAGAGGCAAATAGGTCAAGGGTCTTGGTCTTGGTATTCGTCAATTGAAGTCTCTATAAGAAGAAAATTTTGTTTGGGTTTTCCTCTCAACTGGGAGAGGTTTTGGCCCTGGCTGATCGCCTATATTCTGTGCCTCTTGGCTCTTTATGGTTTATGCATTGGTAACTGTTTGAGGAAGAAGAGCAGTATAATAATCTAAGTAAAAGAAGATCCTAATCTAAGAAGTAAAAACACTCACAAACAATTATCTAAAGAAGAGAAATCACCTAATTGCTATGCACTAGATTTTTCAACACAATCACCATCACTATCTTCTTGGCTTCCCAATTAGTGATTCTTCCAAGGCAAGCTAAAATACTAGTCCCTAGCATCACCACCTAATGATAGGGCAAAGAGCATCATAACGACATCTTCATGGTCAATACGCTTAGGACTCTCTGCCCTATAGAAGTTGTGAACATGTCTTTCCACGTTGGTGAGATCATTGCCATTGAATTTAGGTATCCATTCATGGTACTTATGAGGCATAGGATGATGAGCATTAGGAAATCTACTAATGTTTAGAAGCTTGAAGGATGCAAACTCCCAAGGCCTATTCATGGTTGGAGGAGGAGGATTGTTAGCGAAGTGTTGCCTAGTTGTGGGTGTTGGTTGCCTAATAGGGGAGGTGCTAACCTCAACACCCCTCCTAGTAGTAGCTCTAGTTCTTGGAGTTGTGGTTCTTTTAGGAGGACTCTTTGGAGATTTGAAACCAATTGATTTATGAGTTGCCAGAAGAGGATCTATCTTGTTGTCATAGAAGTCACCTCTTCAAATAAGCTAGATGCTTATGGAAGGTAGACTCACTTCTCTCCCAGTAACTATTGCAAAAATATTGCCGCAAAATCTAACAGGCCTTGGAGAGGGTCACCCTATAAGGCTATCACTAGACCAAGTGACAACAATGGGGTGATGGCCCACAATGACCATAATAAAAAAACCCTGCTATTTACGGATTTTCATTGATGGGAGGAGTCCCGATATGTGAGAAGGTCACCTAATAGGTATTCTAGAGTTAGGGTACAAGGTAACTTAAGGAGGCTTTCTTCAAGGAAGGTACAATTTAGGCTCAAGGCTCCAATAGGAAGCAATTCACTCTCTTGATAGAGGCCTATTAGATGTGGCACAAGACCCAAGGCTTGATTGGTAAGTTTAGTGTTTGGCTGGCTAAAGGTCAAGGCAAGGAGAAAGGGTTTCAAATAATGAATATCAACAAGATCAAGGCTCATGAAGTTGAAGCCCCGAAGTTGAAGCACGACTAGACTAGGGTTTAACCTTAGGGCAAACAACTAGGGCAAAGAGAATTATGGACAAAATTGAACTGGATGCCCACCAAAAGGATATATTTTATGGAAAATGCAGTTCTCCTGATGTTTAGGCTCTCCAATCCCATAAATGTACCTTGCCTAGGGATTTGCACTAAGCCTTAGTTATTAAGCTTGGCCTTGAAGGGGTTGAATTTAGAGAAGAAGAATTTGTGGATAAAAATAAGATTGATCACCAAAAAAATAAGGCCAGTGCCTTGTCCCTTAGGAGTATGGAGTCTATGATGTGATACGATAGCCAAATAGTTGCTAAGGAGGCTGAACTCTTGATGCCCTAGCAACAAAAATTCAAGCATTTACCTATGCAAAGGATAATGGAATTTTCATAGGAGAGCTAGTTAAAGTTCACCCCAAGACATTCATTCACATGTATGTATGAGTAATGCATGCAATAAATCATCTAGATAACATTCAATAAATTTTCAATAAATTTAGGGCAGAATAACGACACTTAGATTCAACATTATTCCATACATTAGACATATAAGAAAATAGATATTCAACAATAAACATGCAAAGAGAATTCATCCATTGATCCAAAGAATAACTCCAAAGACGAATAATTCAACTCCAAATATCAAAGTGCATTCAGAGATCCAAGTTCTCCACAAGAAAGAAGGAGGCCAATTTTACTAGAGGGCCGAAAATCCCAAGTTGTGATGATGATTTACAAGAATGAATGTCTCCTCTACTTATATAAGGAGTTTGACTTTTAATTTTAGCCTAATGCCCCTCAAAACCAGAAAATAATGTGCTACTCACAAGCTAGGTCACAAGATGACCTAGTAGGCAATGAATAAAATCAACTCTAGCCCACACATGTGAACTGTAGGTGAGAGAATGATGATGTCCTGCATGCGTGAGTTCTTCCAGGGCTAGCGTTGAGGCTTCTTGGTGCCAAGTGTGAGTAGAAGCCCTCTAAAATCACTTCCTAAGGGTTGGGTACTAGGTCTCTGTCAATGCTCCTCTGTGGACCCCAATTTTCATCTTGGGGCACAAAAAGTGGTCTCATGGGTCTCTAGGTGGTCAAAATGCTTGTCTCTGCTCCAACATGGGGGGCTTTCAATGTGGTGCTAGCCCTCTCATGTCTCAAGGTGTGAGACCATCCCCCTATGGGCCCTGGATCAATTGCCCTCGCGTAAGAGTGCTAAGCTAGTTGGGGGTAGGTTGGGTCCAAGTGTATCATCCCGTAAAAGTCATCAATGCAGGGAAAAGTGCTAGAACGTTGTAGGTGCTGGAGATGCCCATGGGTATGTATGATGCTATGTTGCTACTTGGAGTCCCATGGCTCTCAATTCTCCACCTGTGGGTGTCAATATGCTTCTTTGAAAGACTTGGGTCATTGCCAAAGCCATGGTTGTGGAATCACTTGACAATTACACACAATATCCAGTGCTAGCAACTACATCATTAGGTACATTTAATCATTTTGCATCTAAGTGAACCAAGCTTGAAAGTAATGGGCAATTTGACACTTCAAATAAGGTTTCCCTTCCAAAATTAAGGCTTTGAACTCGTAATGGTGTTACCTCCCTAGGTAGGAGTGGCTAATAGACCACCCTATTAGGTGTTTCCAACCCCCAAGGGGAAGTGACATGTCCTTGGTCCACCCTTCAATTGATAGGTGTCATGTGAATAATGATGGAACAAAGGGGAGAAGACTTCATGGCCAAGTGCCATGGTCAAAGGGACCAACTATGATGGGATCCTCATCCTGAGTGTATAGATGTGGGGATGGAGCAATCGCGGACGCATGAGTTACCAACTTGGCTTTTTGTTTTCCACCCCTATTGTGTGCCTTTTAGTTTTTCCTAATTTTTATTTATATTATTGCTCGTAGCTTGACTAGGCTTTTGCCCACGTGTTAATGCATTTTTCTCGGCCTTCCCTTGCATTTTGACTTTGTTTGTTTTTTCTTGTGGCCATCATATGTTTTTACCTGTTCTTTTGGTTGCATCAACCTCCTAGGGCAAAGTTTCGGGCCCTACTCATGTATAAGGATGTATGGTGCTAGATCCTAGAGAATCAATGGTCAGTGGAAACCGAAGAAGGCGGGTGGAATATAGGGCTTGTAATGTAAGATGAAAAGCGGTAAGTACGGAATAGGGAGAGATGGGACTATGCTATCTCAATCAGGGTTTCCTAAGTAGTGCCCCTCCTATACCATTGGGCCATTAGGGGAGGTCCCACTGGACTAGGATGAAAGATTAACCCCCCATTTAAGGTGTGGAAACAACATCACGATCAAAACCTCTTTTCCTTCTAGGTTATCCCATAATCCATGTCAAATGCCCAAAAATACAAAAAAGCATAAGCACCTGATTGTAAAATGAATAAAATACATTTTGATCAGAGCCCACCTTCAAACATATGCTTTTACCAAATAGGCAAGGAAACATATGACTGATGTAGGTGGCGGAGATATGAATGGCACATTGTCATCGGCTACTAGTGGCTGCTGGCTGGTCGGCTGGAAGAGATGATGGGAGAAAAAATTCTCCTATGTGGTCGCCCACTGTTGGTGGGTAACAAGGCTCATTAATAATGACTGAAGAACATTTTTAGGCTCGTCTTTTTTTGCATAGGATCTTGACATTGGGGGATTTTTCTCTTGGATTTGTCAAATATCACTTATCTTACTCTTTGCTCCTATGAGGGGGTGTCCTCCCTTGGGATTTCCAAGTGTAGATAGGGCTTATTCTTTGAGGCCACCTCACGCATTCAATCTATTGACATATTTGTACATCATCTCCCTCCTTTCAAATACTATTTGGATGCCCCCTATCATCTCCTTCCCACAAAAGGAAGGATCAAATAGGAAACCAAGGATGAAATTTATTAGGGAATGTTATCGCTCAAACTAGTAGGGGTTCTAGGAGGGGATCCTTGAGATGGAGGGATCTTATCTATTCCCGAAAGAGGATCTGATCTTTAGGAACAAATTCTGACTGTGCTTCCTTTTAGAATTTTCTTTATCACTTTTTGCTAGGAGACTTCAGCTCTTGAATGAGGAAAACAATTGTACTTACTTCAAAGTCTCGGCTCTGTAGTTGCTACTGTAGATTTGACTTCTCAGAATGATGAAAATAGTCCTTCTATGATGCGTAGAAGCTCATTTTCTTTGTCAATAGATTTTGACATTTTTAACGCAGAAGGATTAGGTCTTCATTCTCCTAGGTGAACATACCTATATGTATGCATGCCTTTATGGAATATAGCCCAAACTGGATTAGGTCTTCATTCTCCTAGGTGAACATACCTATATGTATGCATGCCTTTATGGAATATAGCCCAAACTTTTGTTCCACCTTGTAGTGAATTCGTGTTTCAAAAGCTGGTGATGGTTAGACTTCTTCACTGCCTCTATAATAGATCTAGTCTGCTTGGAGATGTCTTTAAACTCGACCCTTGAGTAGCTCTTCTTAAGTATTTGATGTTCTCCTTGATGTCTTGTCCTTTCTTTGATTCTTCTTTTAGTTTTTCAATCCTTGAGTGTCCTTTACTAATGCTGCCTTTCCTTGACTTGTCACCTTAGCTCTGATACCATGTTGAGAAGTCTTTCTTTCTTTGAAAACTGTTTGTGGTGTATTTGTACTTTTTTCGTTTAACTTCTTTCATTTGATTATTATTATTATTCTCTTGATCAAACAACCACCAAACCATAAAAAACAATAAGACAAAGGACACAAGATATAGGCGATTAGCCAAGGCCAAAACCTCTCCAATTTGAGAGGAAAACCCATGAGAAATCTTCTTCTTATAGAATCTTCAATTGATTAATTCCAAGACCTAGACCCTTGTTCAAGACCCCTCCAAGAACAAGTCAATGCCTTTTCTTGATGAGTTTTTCATTCACAGAATCAACCTCAGCAAAACTAGCCTTCTAGTAGCAACAACTTCTCCTTCGACCTCCATTTCGGACTTGCAATTCGACCTAACTGCAGAAACCCTAGGCTGCACGTGTGACCAAGAACATGGAGAAATAGTCCTCTTTTCTTCTTCACTTGGTGAGATACTTCTTCTTCAGCAACTCAACCTTCAAAATGATCACTTTGGAACCCAAGTTTGGACCGCTAGAGTGACTGTAATATTCAGTCTCCCTGCAACAGTGAGAGCCCTAATTTTTCCTCGCACATGTGAGATATTTTAGCCCAAAACATATCCAAACTTCTCGGTTTTCCTTCACCTTTTCTTCGCTATCTAAGAGACTTCTTATTCCTTCTTATTCACACTTCTTTTCTTCACTTCAATGCCTGATCAATGTTGTGACGAGTGAGGCCGAGTCCTATATATATATGCTCCCAGTCACTTGATATTAGACCGACTTATCACTGTCTTAGGTCGACTTGTTCTTAAGTGCAAGTCGACTTGAACATTGCAACATGACTTGTTCTTGGAGGGTTCTTTGACTTGACTTTGACTCAAATAAATTCTTTTTACAATATGTAAACATGCCCAAATGGATTATTCATACATGCCAATGACTCAATGACTTTATGACAAACCTAGAAGCACTCAATTGGTGCTTGACCTATAAAATAAATTTTCTTGAGCATGAAACCCGTGCCTCAAGACTTACAATAATAAATTTATTTTTCTCTTTTCATTAAATACATAAAATCATTGTTACATCTGTCATTATGAAGATGAAACCTAGTTACATATTTCAATACCAGCAATGTAATGTCGTCCACAAAATCCTGGAATTATTTCATTAATTTTTTAGATTCTTCCTTATTAACACATCGAAGGATCACTCCTTCGAGACTCATCCCACCAAGGCCATCTTGGGTCAAGAAGAACTTAGATGCCTTCAATGTCATGGCTCGTCTTTTGTGATCAGTTAGGTGAGGAGGAGTCAACAAGTTGCGTAAATAGTAGATGATGTTCTTATACCAATCGTCTCCTTCAAGTTCGACTAAAGTGGCACATATTTTGCTCTTCTTCCCCTTCTTTAAATGCTTGATTATTATTTTCAGTCAACATCTCAACCAATCCTTGACCTTTGACAATCTTCTTAGGATGGATATCAAGGTCATATTCTTGGATTTTGTCTACCCACTTCCCTCTAGATCCAAGGCAATCGGTTTGTGACAACATATCTCTTACAGCGAGGTAGGGGACATATACATATATTTTGTTGTAGCCCACATATGCCCTAAAATGCTTGAGAGATTTGACAAGGGCATAAGGTTGCTTTTCAGTGATTGTGATCTTGTCTCAACATCTAGAAGCGGCTTACTCATGAAAGCTATGGGTCTCTCTCTTTCTTCGTCATCATTTTGCATGAGTATGCCGACGATAGTATCTTTAGAGGCAAATGAATAAATGATGAAATCATTGGTTTAATGAGGGCTGGCAAGGATAGGAGCAAAAGCGATTCTTTCTTTGATTTCTTCGAAAGCGCTATTCTTCTTATGGTCCCATGTGGAAGGGGTATCTTTCTTCAAGAGGTCGTTTACTTTATGGGCTTTATGATCTCAACAAAATTTGGTATGAATCTTCTTACAAAATTGATTTTGCCAAAGAATGACCTTAGGGCACCTTGGTCTTTTAGGGGAGGGATATCTTTGATTACCTGGATCCTTTCAGGGTCGATGTTGATCCCGTCTTTAGATACCACATGCCCAAGCAATTTACCTTTGTCGACACCAAAGACAGAATTTTTTGGATTGAGGGATATGTTGTATTGTCTACACTTCTCGAATACTTTCCTCAAGTGTTTGCAATGGTCTTTTCTTTCTTTGGAAGCAATGGTTAAATCATCTTGGTATATTTCCATGATCTTCCCAATGAGGTCCCTGAAAGCGAAATCCATGGCCCTTTGAAAAGTGGACCCGACATTGAGTAAACCAAAGGGCATCTTGAGATACATGTAAGTTCCCCATGGTGTGGTGAAGGCAGTTTTCAAACGATCTTCCTTTTTCACAATGACTTGATTGTATCTAGAAAACCCATCCAAAAATGATATCATCTACGACCCGATTATTCTTTGTAATAGATTCTCCATGTTGGGTAATGGGTAATTATCCTTTAGGCACACTTGGTTAAGATACTGAAAATTAATGCACATCCTAATGTTCCCAGTCTTTTTGCGGGTGATCACAGGGTTGGAATTCCAAGATGAATGCCATATGGGAGCAATAATTCGATCATCAACCATTTTTTGGAGCTCTTCCTTAACCAACGTGGCAAGCTTGGGATTCATTCACCTAAACTTTGGCCTTGCAGGTTTCGCTTCTTCCTTCAGAGGGATGGTGTGTTGTATAATTTCGAGGCTATATACTTTAAGATCATCGTAGGACCAAGCAAACACATCCTTGAATTCCCTTAGCAATTTTTCAAGTTCATCCCTTTCTTCTCTAGATAGGCCCTTCCCAATCTTAATTATTATCAGGTTTGGTTATTCTATGATCATCCCTATCAAAGTGTTGCTCATTGATTGGGTCTTTCTAGTGTTATTGGAACTGGCCGATCTGACCGGTTTAAGGGCAAAACCAATCCTAACCGAAAAAGATCGGTTCGGTACCGAACCCGCTGGTTTCATCACCGAACCGGTCCAGACTGGTTCGGAGACTTGTTCCATCGGTTCACAAAGCCCACGGCCGCACGTCCTAGGCATAAAAAACGTTTTTTATTTTTTATTTTTATTTTTCCTAGTTTCTAATGCTACTCTAGCCCCTCCTAAAGGTATTTAAACACCCCCACCCCCTCTATTTCACTCACACTATTCATTCGAGTCTCTTGCAATTCTTGAGTTGAGTTCGGTGAGGAGAATTCAAAGGGTTTTTTACTAAGTTGTTTTAAGGGAGATTTTTTGCAGATTTGAAGAGCTTATTCGAGTCTTGGAGAGCTATTGGAGAGTGTCTTTGAGCGTATACACACTAAGAAGAGGAACCGTTTGGAGAGAAAGCGGTTAAATGACATGGTTTTTGTTCAATACAACTTTAGCTGGAGGCGCAACCAATTGCTGAATACAATCCCTGAATCAAGCAACATTGTCTTGGGTGACTTTGATCCAACATCAGAATGGGTTGTGGGGAGTCAAGCACCAACATTTGACAATGAAGACCTTTCTTGGTTGGACTTGGACCCACCTCCACAAGATGCAGAGGCAGATATATCAGAAGCACTAGTAGCAGCTTCAGGGCTAGGTAATCAAGCCATAATCCCATTGGAGACTTGGATGCTACTCATTCTTCAAATGAGGATGAGGAGGATGATCAGGAATTGGATGATGATTCTGATGATGATTGACGATTTGCCCAATTGATTTGTTGTATTTGTAGCATGTAGTATTGTAGGTTGTAGTATAATACTATGATCTATCATGTTATTTTGGACTATAAAGGCCTTTTAGAGCCTGCTTCTTGGTTCTCGGTCCACAAGGTTTTCCGGTTCGATGACTGGTTCGGTTCTAATAACATTGGGTCTTTCATTCTCTTGAGGGGTGTACTAGAGTCACCAAAGGAATATCTGTATTGTCGTTTAGGAATCAATTCCTCAATGATTCATTAGGGAGGTAGACCAACTTCCTCCCCGACAATGGCGCCAAAATGTTACCGCTCGGACTAGGAGGGGATCCTATATAACAACTACTAGGTCAAGGGGCAACAACATAGCGATAGCCCATTGTCACCTAAGCTAAGGTTCCCTGCTCTTTACGAACTTTCACTGATGGGTGGAGATCCAGTATAAGGGGAATCACTAGATGAATGGATCAATAAGACGATAAGGAGTGATTCCTAATGCGTATTCACAAGAGAGGCTCAATTAGATAGCTTGCTTGCTTTGAAAGCAAGGTGATGGGCTCTCTACGAAGGGCTAAGAGGAACTCTGGGCCAAGGTTTGGGAGATATGCCTTAACAAAGGGCTTCCTAGACCAAGGAATCTTTGAGGATAGGAGGCTCCTATGTAATCGTTGTGGAGTTGAGCTTACAAAGTTGCGAGTCCACACATAGCCAAAACTAGGTCAAGGGTGTGGAGTTGATCATCCAATGAGGTGCTTGACCTAATTAGGGTAGGGAATATGATCAAATGACTACTTTTCTTTTGAGATTTGTATGCAATGATCCTAATGAGGACACTAACCCAAGTCAATCTAGGGCAAGAATTGGTCTTGCAGCTAGGGCTTGTTATATCTCGAGATTCCACTGTCAGATTTGCGTCAAACTTGGAGGACCTCTAGACAAAACGCCAGCGTAGTAGTGGACCAAAGATTGAGGTGATTGGATGGCTAGAATGGAATTCTATTGATGCCCTAGGAGACCTATAGGGTAGGCCTAGAGAAGGAGGAGGAGGCGAGAAAAATATTCTTTTAAGTGACCACCAATGGTTGGATCAATTGTAGGTTTTAACCCTGTACAGAAATTACCTGCATACGAATTCTAAAACACGGAAAATAAACAATGCAAGAGCATAACACATAAAACACATATACACAGAGATTTTTCCCTGGATCCCAAAACCGGGACTACCAGCTTGATTTTTCATTATGTTCCTTTCAATGTTACAATACATATTTATACATGCCGAAGCATCCAATACCATGGAGCGAAAACCATCGCGTCCAAAACCATGGACTGAAAACCATTGCGTCCAAAACCATGTGCGAAAAACATGCACAAAACCATAGGTAGGTCAGCCCAACCTAATATAGGGTCCAAAACCAAAATTTTCCGGGGCGTTGCCCCAGACCCCATAGAGTGGGGTTAGCTGCACCCCTCAAACCCCCTGTGACTCCCCTGCTATGCAATCGGCGCAACGAAGGGGAGCTCCGCCCTCTTCTAACCCCCCGGTTAACTACGTGGGCTAGTCGTGGAAAGAATATAACACAACCCAACATTCTCCCACTTGTTGTTTTCTTTCCATAGGGGGCCACAAGAGAGCTTAGTCATTTATCCAGCCCTGCAATGCCCATTGTTTCTCTACACCAAGAGAACTTCTCAGAGCTCACAGATTTTGTTAGTGCCTCTGCAGTATTCTTCAAAGTGTCCACCTTTACCAGCAACACCTTTTTGTCTTCTATCATATCCCTCACAAAGTGATGCTGAACATCAATGTGCTTTGTCTTTGAATGATATGCAGGGTTCTTTGCCAAGAAAATTTCACTTTGGCTGTCACAGTCTATCCTTATAGCTCCCTGTACTAACCCCATGAGTGGCTGCCATGTATTCTGCCTCTATAGTTGATAGTGCCACTACAGATTGTTTCTTATTCATCCAACTAACTGCACCTCCAAATAGGTTAAACACATACCCACTTGTAGATCTTCTCTGATTCAGATTTTCAGCCCAGTCCGCATCAACAAAGCCACGAATATCCACACTCTGTCCAATCCTAGTCTTCCCTGGTAGCACAAACCACAATCACTAGTGCTAGGCAAATACCTGGAACCTGCTTCACTGTTGTCTAGTGCTCCTTCCTTGGTTTTGCCATAAACCTGCTCAATACTTCCACTGCATGTGCAATCTCTGGTCTAAGTACAGACCATCGCATACATCAGGCTACCGACTGCACTTGCATATGGAACATGAGACATGTCCTCTTCCTCTTCTTGTGTCTTGGAACACTGTTCAACAGATAACTTTACACCTACAAGGATAGGAACCTTCACCGATTTACTATCCTGCATATTAAACCTCTGCAATATTGTCTTGACATACTTCCTCTGGTTTAACCAGATCTTCTTCTTTTTCCGATTTTTTTTAATTTTCATGCCCAAAATATAGTTTGCAACACCAAGATCTTTTATGTCGAATTTGGAGGACAAATGGGTCTTCAAATCATAGATAATTTCTTGATCATTTCCAACCAGCAACATATCATCCACATACAAGACCAGATAAATAACACGGTCACCAATTAATTTAAAATACACACAGTGATCTGCGTTGCTTCTGGTGAAGCCAAGTCCCCGTATAAATGTGTCAAATTTTTGATACCACATTCTTGGTGACTGTTTTAACCCATACAGAGACTTCTTTAACTTGCATACCAGTTCTTTCTTACCCTTCACTGCAAAACCTTCATGTTACTTCATGTAGATCTCCTCTTCCAGATCCCCGTGAAGAAATGTTGTCTTCATATCCATCTGTTCTACCTCAAAATCAAAAGCAGCAGCAACAGATAGAAGTAATCTAATAGAAGCTACCTTGGCCACAGGAGAAAAAATATCACCAAAATCAATTCCCGACACCTGGGAATAACCTTTTGCTACCAACTGAGCTTTGTATTTCTCCACCTTTCCTTTTGCATTTGTCTTCTTCTTGAACACCCATTTGCTGCCAATGGGTTTCCTTCCAGCCGGCAACTCCACCAGATCCCAAGCCTCATTTTTGTGCAAAGATGCCATTTCATCAACCATGGCCTCTTTCCAGAGTTTTCCATCCTCTGAATCTACTGCTTCCTTCACAGTTCTTGGATCATCATCAGTAATAGATAAAGCAAAGTTTGAACAGAACGCAGATGGACTATACCTTTCTGGCTACCTTCTTTCTCGAACTGATCTTCTCACACCTGGAATTTGTGGCTCTTCATCTTCTAATTCCTCCTCTGCTGTAGAGTCCGATTCTTCCTCCTTTAGCTCAAACTCTATCTTCTCAGGTTCCTTTGGTTGGACTTCATGTTTAATAACATCTTTCACCTCTCTGAACACCACATCTCGACTGTACACAACCTTCTTTGTTTCTGGGTTCCAAAACTTATAACCCTTTAAACCATATTTATACCCAATAAAGATGCATTTTTTAGATTTACTATCCAACTTGGTTTGTTTCTCCTTTGGAACATGTACATATGCATCACATCCAAATACCCTTAGATGTGAAAGAGAGGGTTTCTTACCAGTCCATACCTCTTGTGGAGTCTTATCGTCCAACGCTGATGAAGGTGATCTATTGACCAGGTAACATGCTGTCTTCACCGCCTTTGCCTAGAATTCCTGTCCTAACTCGGCACCATTGAGCATGCTTCTTGCCCTTTTCATCGACGTCTTGTTCATTCTTTTAGCAACTCCATTTCGCTGAGGTGTATATGGAGTAGTCTTCTGCCGTGCTATACCACACTTCTTACATAATTCTTCAAATTCCTTATTGCAAAACTCTCCACTGTTATCTGTTCTCAGTACCTTTATCTTCTTCTCTGTCTGGTTTTCCACTAGAGCCTTAAATTCTTTAAACCTGTCAAAGACTCCAGATTTCTTCTTAAGGAAATATATCCATGTATTCCTTGAGATGTCATCTATGAATGATACATAGTACACAGACTTACCCAATGATGGAACCTTCACAGGTCCAAACACATCACTGTGCACAAGTTCTAATATCTGTTTCGCCCTCTTACCACCAGAGGGGAAATTCACCTGATTCTGCTTCCCATATACACAATTTTCACAGAAATCAAAATCTAGAGAGCTATTACTCATACTTTCTACCATACCTTTACCATGAAGTATTCGAAAGCCCTTCTCTCCAATATGTCCAAGCCTTTGATGCCACAGCATGGTCTTCTCTCCAGTGACCACTAGATTTTCTACTCCACTTTCAGGAACCACAGAACTGTTGCACCCATCAATAACAGTGCTACCTTGCAGCTTGTATCGAGTTCCAATCCGAACTCCCCGCATTAATACCAGTGCTTCCCGAACCATTTTGCAGGTATCCTTCTCGAAGACTGTTTTTACACCTGGATCATCTAGCTTGCATACAAAAATCAGATTTCTGGCTAATGCAAGAATATGTAGAACAATCGGAAGTATTCTAACCCTTCCACCTTGCAACTTCAACTTTACTTTTCCGCGACCAATGATTCTAACCTTCCTGTCATCCCCCAAGAAGACATCACCACCATCATATTTCTCATACCCGCAGAACCACTCTCTATGGGGAGTGAAGTGAAAGGATGCACCTGAGTCAATCAACCATGCCTCATGATCTACATGTGTACTTGAAGAAGCCAAGTACACATCGCCACCTTCATTTGAGGTGGTTTTCGCCTTTGCAGAAGGAGGATCATCAGATCCCTTTCCTTTATCAAAAGCTTTAGATTTACAGCCCCTTTTGTAGTGCCATTCCTTTCCGCATTTCCAGCACACCACCTTTACAGGTTTTCTGGGAGATTTAGACCTACCTCTAGATTTAGATCTCCCACTCGATGACTTATTTTTGTTTCTGTTCTGGGACCGTTCTCGTACAGACAAGGCATCACCATTTTGGCTCTCCATATTTTTCCGTCTCATCTCCTCCGTCAGCAAGGATGAGACTATTTATCAAACTGCAAGGCAGTTGCATTGCTACGTATTGCAATGACCAGACTATCCCACGAATCTGGTAGAGAACACAACAAACTGATGCACTTATCTTCATTTGAAATATTAATATTAACAAATAATAATTGACTTACCACAATATTAAATGCGTTCAGATGTTCTGTTGCCGAGTCTCCATCTTTCATCCTTAGGTTATACAACTTTTTTCGTAGGAACAGTTTATTCACCAGAGACTTAGATTGGTACAAAGTCCCTAACTTGTCCCACAAAGCCTTCGTCGTAACTTCCCCTGATACATTTAGCAATACTGAATCCGAGACACACAAACGTATTGTGCTCTTAGCCTTCCGATCCAACTTCTTCCATTCTTCATCGGACAATCCCATTGGTTTAGTACCCAGATCTACTGTGATCCACTGATCTTTATCCACCAACAAATCCTCCATCTTGAGTTTCCTTAACTCAAAACTCTGACCATTAAATTTCTCGATCTCTATTTTACCCTGCTTGCCATCTTCTTTCACGACCAGAATCGATCCCGCAGATCTCCCACTGAACAGGGTCTACCACAGGCCAGAGTGAAACCCCTCAGCAACAAAGGCGTCCCCTTGAAGCCAAAGCAACTTTGATACCAAGTGTAGGTTTTAACCCTGTACAAAAATTACTTGCATACGACTTCTAAAACAAAGAAAATAAACAGTGCGAGAGCATAACACATAAAACACATATACACAGAGATTTTCCACTGGATCCCAAAATCGGGACTACCAACTTGATTTTTCATTATGTTCCTTTCAATGTTACAATACATATTTATACATGCCGAAGCATCCAATACCATGGACCGAAAACCATCGCGTCCAAAACCATGGACCGAAAACCATCGCGTCCAAAACCATGGACCGAAAACCATTGCGTCCAAAACCATGTGTGAAAAACATGCACAAAACCATAGGTAGGTCCGCCGAACCTAATATAGGGTCCAAAACCAAAATTTTCTCGGGGGCTGCCCTAGACCCCATAGAGTGGGGTTATCTGCACCCCTCAAACCCCCTGTGACTCCCCCCGCTACGCAGTCAGCGCAACGAAGGGGGGGCTCCGCCCCCCCTTCTAACCCCCCGGTTAACTACGTGGGCTAGTCGTGGAAAGAATATAACACAACCCAACATCAATGCCTTGCCTTTGGGAGAGATGGAGTCAAGGTGAAATTGTGATTTGGAGAGACTATACCCAATCAAGGAGATCTCTAGACAACTTCGCATGGCAATTAGGGCATGAAAGCAACTGCCAGAAGATTTGATACTTCGATATGCAATAATTGATGACTTGTCAAGGTGTTTTCAAGAAAGATAACCTTTAGGAACATTCACCCATTCATACATGCTTAGTCACCAGGTTCGAGTTCGAGTTCGAGTTCAGCGACCATGAAATTCGAATAAAGTTCGGCAACTAAAATTTTGTCGATAAAATTCGACATATAGAAATTGAAAATATATATATATATATATATATATATATATATATATATAATCAATTTAAAGTCAAATTCAAAATTTCTGGATCTGCTGCATGGGCTTATGCTCCTAAATTTGCAGTTGTGTAAATTCTTGCCTTGTGAATCTTCAAAATAATTGTGACTTTGGGACATTTCTTACAATTTATGACCACATAAAAGAAAATGATAAATCAGACATACAACCAAAAGAATTTTGATAGAGACAAAACTGAAAGTCTGAAATTCGAGTATGAAAGATCGCTCAAAGAAAGCAATTTATTTATCAAAAGCACTTCAATCTTTTAAAGATAGATTGGCATAAAAAATATACAAAAACAGTTTTAAAGCATTTTCATTGTCCTTTCAAACCCCTGTTGACTAAAGATGGAGTTATTGTTCTTATGCTGGAACAAGTACAAGACAGCAAAGGCCAAAAAAATTCACTTATATTGGTTTAAATATGACACATGATACATCCACTAACACATACAAATAGATATTCTTTTGGCAGTTCAATGAAAAACTCTGCATTATAATTTATAAGATACAAAACCGTCTGACAGATGTATGCTTTCCTCACTGTGCATTTCCCAAGAAAAAGCTTTTGTGCTGACATGAAAAATAAAGCAGTGAAATAGCTTGATAGCAGCAAAATCAGAAGCAGAAAAAACCAAACAGAACTGCATAAAGGTAACTCTATTTCACATGCAAAAGACGGTTTAAAGTTTAAACTTTAAAGTAGCTTGGCAGTTTTAGAAAATTGTTCATGCAAAAACTAAACTAGAAATCTAAAACAGGAACACAAGTTTTATTCTTGATGTTCCTGTTGCCCACTTGTTATATCAAAAAGTTCTATGTCATCAAGAGCAATATGAGATGCGAATCCGCTAGATGCTTCAGCACCAGATTCATCAGTGAATTCCCTGTCAGTGTTTATGTCACTATCAATGTACAAATCAGCATCATCCATTGTTGCATTTGGAACAGGATCGATCCACGGAGTAGAAGAATTGGATGACTCTTTAGCCACATTCTTCAATGCCAACTGCAAGTTACTACGAACATAAACAAGATCTTCTAATCTTCCAGATGACAATCTATTTCTTTTTTTGGAATGAATGTGGTCAAAGGAACTCCAATTCCTTTCACATGCTGATGCACTTGTTCCTTGGCTTAAGATACGAATTGCAAAATTTTGCAATTCTGGTGCCCCTGAACCATAAAATTCCCACCATAGTGCTGGATCACCTCTGCTCCTATCATACTTTGCTGATTTTGTTCCAAATAATCCTTCTTCTAACCTGTATGCTCTCAACTGATTTCTGATCAAACCTGCAATCTCTGGATCTGGATTTAGCTTCTCAATAGACTGGATAAGTCCATTCATGATTTCTTCATCCCTATGTCTTGGTAACCCAAACAATCTAGGGTCCAAATAGCATGCTGCTGCGTGTAATGGACTATGCTTCATCTTCCATCTATGATCAATTAAATCCCATATCTCGTTGTAATCAGCTTCCACATTATTAAAAGCAGTTGCAATGGCCTCTTTGCAACGATCAAGGCTTTCATAAACAAAACCATACAAGGTTTGTCACCATCAACCATGCGGAGCACATTAACAATTGGGCCACAAATTTTTAAAACCTTGTTTGCATTTTCCCAAAATCCATTATTGAGAACTATTTGTTCAACATTTTTCCCCTTAGTTTCTTTTGAGAGGGTAGATCTCTTCCACTCAGTGTTGCAAAAAACAGCTCTTAGGCTCGCTTTTTTCTCAACAACTCTTTTCAGAGTAATATAAAAAGTGGCAAACCTTGTATCACAAGGCCTCAACAACTCTTTTGATGCATTCTTCCTGTATATGCTCAAAGTGAGACGATGGTTGATGATGAAGTTTGAAATTGTTTTGGCTCTTCGGATTGTTTCATTGACCCAAGGAAATTTGGCTAAGTCATGCAACATTAAATCCAAGCAATGAGCTGCACAAGGGGTCCAATAAATCTGATTATATTTTTCCATAATCAGCTTCCCTGCACCAACACAATTTGATGCATTATCTGTAACAACATGGACAACATTTTCCACCCCAACCTCTTGAATTGCTTCATCCAAAATTCCAAAAATAAATTTTGATGTCTTCACTCGATCCATTGCATTCATTGCCTTCAAGAAAAGTACCCCTTGAGGACAATAAACAAGCACATTGATCAATGGGCGATGACACAAATCTAACCAACCATCACTCAAAATTGTGCATCCTGTAAGCTTCCAAGACTCTTTAATATCAACCAACTTTCCTGTCACTCTGTCTTTCGCTCTCTTTAGCAAAGTTGTCCTTAAAGCTTTAGATCCAGGAGGAACATAGCCCTTCCCAAAATCAATGGCCTTTTTAATTACATTTTTAAAATATGGACTCCTCGCCACATTAAAGGGAATTGCACATGGCACATGCATAAAAATACTCAGCAACAACATCATCAACTTCCTGTTTCTCAACAGGTTTCCAGAATTGATTTAATGTTTTCGGTCCACCTGTTTTTGCTTGAGTAGCTGTAGAACTTGATCCACCAATGTTTGAAACTGAATTAATGGTGTTGAAGGAAGACATGGCAATCTCCCTCTCAATTCGCTGCCTCTTATTTACCCTTTTCTGCTTTTGCATCTGTGAATTGGAATGGTCTTTCTTCACTGTGGCTTTTTGTTCATCGGTGATCTTAGTGCATGCTTCAACACCACCTCCACTTCCATTGCTAATACCGAGAAGGTGATCCACTGCTCTAGTCAAAGTGCTAGTGAAATTATGTCCACACAACTGACATGAAAGATTAAAACTATCTTTTTGGACAAAATTCCAAGCTATAGCAGTTGATTTTGGGGGTGCCATTGGAATTTGGAAGTTTGAAATGTCTGGCACTGCAATGTCTGAAATGTTTGCAATTTTTTTTGAAATTACATTTTCGTTAGTTAGAATTTAGAAAAAGGAAAAGTGATTCAAAACAGTTTGCACACATATTTATGCATATGTATCAGTATGTTTCAAGATTTAGGCTCACAGGCCTGTAGGCTGTAGCTATTACACGAATATATAGATCTATGTAAATATAATGCAGTGAATTGTTTTCTGGGCAAATTCCAAGTCCAACATTTGTTACAGGCTGGCGTACACACAGAACCTTGATTCCTGAACAGGTGTTATATTGGCTGCTGTTTTGATGGCACAGTTATACTGCTAAATGTTCTTATCAGCACTTTTTTCTTTATTGGCATGTACTATGGATGGATACTATTTATATATACCAGTTTTATTCGGATGTATTTTATTTTTTGAACAGTTATGAATGGTTGCTCACAGGACTTAACAGTCATTTTTTCCAGACAGGTTTTTTGGACCAAGCCACGGCCCACTATATGGCTGATTTTTGAAGTGCAGTTCATGCACATTATAACTTATAAGTTATATGATCTAACAATTGGTTTTAACATGTCACTAACGCAATAATGGTTCAAACTGTTGTTTTATAATTTTATTACATTTATACATAAATATTCTTTTAATTTACAGTTTTACTGGCAATTGGAATTTGGATGCATCATGCAGTAAGTTAGTAACTGGTTGGGCCATAATCAATTTCGCTCTAAGGTGTGGAAGAAAGAAACTTTTACTGTGTAAAGTAGGGACATGCCAGAATGCGGAGGTGTTGAAGAAATATAATGAAAGCTTCTCCACAGTCTGAACTTATATCCTGGCATTTTCAGGAGATCAATTGCCTTCACCATGTAAGTTTGTAACTAAATCATGATGTGGAAGACAAATAGCATTATAGCACAAACCATAAGTTAAAACTAAAAGTTTAAGCCCCCTACATTCGACATGATGAGTCAGCACAGTAACATGATTCAACCAAAGAAAGGGAGACTGAATTATTGGAGCATTTCCAGAAATTTTTGTGCCAAAGTGTAGGTCGATTTCCTTCAGCAGTTGGGGTTGATTTTGATTAGAAATAAGGAGGTCAAATTCATCACATTTAGAGGGCCGAAATTCACTGTCTTAAGGACTGATATCCCAGCATTGATCTCAGATCCGAAATTATCTTCCAGGTGCCACAAATTCTCGTTATTCCTCAGTGTTTGTTTTGCCCAAGCAGAGGTCAAGTTTCAGACTTAATGGCTGAGATACTAGCACTGAGCAAAGGGAAGAAGGCCAGAGACATTCTTCTAGACTAACATCGTCGCTTAAGATCTCTGAAATCTCGGGCAAGCACGCTGCACAGTGACACTGACACATAATCTCGGGTTTCTCTGTGATTTTTTGTGGGAAAAAGGACTTCGGATACGAAGAACGGTGAACCTCAGTCATACAGTATACTCTGTCTCGGTTTATTTATATTAATATATATACACAGTCAGACTTCAGTGTACAGTTCGCCATAAAGTTTGAACTCCTACCTGAACCGTGAACGCTGAGGCCTTGTGAACTTCACAGTGATACGCGTCGGCAGCTGAGAGTCGAGACGCGTCGGGCAGACTGGTAGTGGACTGGTCACTGAAATGAAAGTTATGAAACCGGAGCAGGCTGCAGCTGTAGAGTGTAGAGTCGTTTGCTGTGACTGGTGAGTATGGAGTCTGGATCGCGCAATGAAATGAAACCCTTCGCCCTTCGCACAACCAAACAATGCAACAATGAAACCGGCGAGCAATAAAACCCGCAGCCTAAAGCCTAAAACGCGCGCAAAAAAAAACGAATTTAATCGAACGTCAGGCGAATTTAATCGAACGTCAAACGATTTTGTTCGAGAAAAATTCGAATTCGGCTTGAAATTCGAGTTCGCCATAAAATTCGGCGAACTCGAACGAATATATTCGTTTCTCATTAAAATTCGCCGAATTTCGAATTTAATCGTTGAAATTCGTCGAATCTGGTGACTAAGCATACATGACACATGCAATTTATGCAACATTTCAAAATACCGAAATTTCCACCATTTCACATAGAGTAGCAGTGAATTTCAGACCTATATAGCGAAAATCCCAGTAACATTTAGGTGATAGTAAATAACAAGAATAAACATGAAAAATATCACTTACATGTACACTGAGTAAATCTAATCATCAAATTATGCCAATAATGAAGCTCCAAGACCAAGAAGATAGAGTCAAAACATCAAAATTCATCCATGAAACCAAACTCGTCCTCAAAAAAGGGAATGAGAAATTCTCCAAGTAGCTACTAAACCCAAATCCAAGTGATGATGAAAGAAATGAATCACCTCTTATCAATTTATACCATCTCTAATGAGTTTGATTTGCCTATTTGGCCTAATTAAGCCCCAAATAGTAAAATAATGTGCAATAATAACATCCCTTAGTTGACAAGCCCACTAAGATAGCTCAGTAACACAAAAACAAGTCTCCCAAGAGGGAAGAATAATCAAACTAATGAGTCGTTGGGCCATTGAGAAGGCCTAATGAAGTCCAAAGTGTACCATGGTGAAAGAATGGACTCTAAACATAGTGGACAAGGGGTTGGCCCCTTGTTTTCGAAACAAGTCATTGTGGTGCTCCCAAGTGGGTGTGGGGGCACAACGACAACCTCATGGGTCTCCAAGTGGATCGAAAATGCCAGTAAACTATCTGTAAGGGCTAGGATAATGGCATAAGCCCTCCCTTTATCTCCTGCAGTGAGACACATCCTCATCTGGACCTTGGAACATCTGCCAAGTGTATGGTGCAAGTGTGGAGCCGACTGGGCATGGTGAACCAAGTGCATCATCCTCGTCCAAAAGGTGGAACACGAGCAATCAATGAGTGGTGTTGGTGATCCATGAAGTACTATTTGCTATGGTGGAGGTCCATTGCTCTCAACGCTTACCCTACAAGTGCCAATGTGGCCCTCTGGAGGGCTAGGACCCCATATAGGGAGACCAAGCCCCAAATGGAGACCCATCTGTAATATTGCATAAGATCCAATGCATCCCCTTGCCCTCCAATACAACAAATTATTAGTATAATCAAGTAAAAGAGCTTACAAGTCATGGAATCAATGGGGCACTTCATGGTGGCATGCTCTTCCATAGTGGGCTTTGGCATGTACAAGTGTCTCCAAGCTCCATAGCCACATGCCATGGTACAAGGGTAGCTAGAATAAAGGAAGCCAACACTTGGGTATATGAGTGTAGGAGAGAGCAAATCATGGTTCATGAGTCACCCCGACCTTTGTTTTACCACCTTTTCTTCATATGCCTTTTACCTTGATTGATTTTTCTTCATAACTGCTCAAGCCTCTAGGGTATGAGAGCATGATGTGTAGGATGTAGCAGTAGGCACCCCTTTTTGAGGTGGGGCATTTCTTTGCCCACCAGGGGTTGGGACAATCATGGGTTCCTTAATGATGGAGGGGTCTCATTTAGGGCCCATAGGAACCATGGTGATGGCCATAAATAAGGTGTAGAGTTCATGTTTAGCTTTTGCCCACGTGCTAAATTTGTATGTCCCAACCATCTTTTGCGTTTTGTGGTACATTTCTTGTTGAGAGTGCCAAATGATGTTTTTTCTTTTCTTTTTCGCTGCATCAACCTCCAGGGCATCATTCTGGGTTCGACCCCAGATGTGGACAAGGGGAAGGGGAGGCTAACCCTATGTGGATCCAGTGGACAGATGTGGACCCAGATGGGAAAAATGACAAAGGGGGTTAGAATGAGCAGAAGGGAGTGATGTATATGGTGTCGGGAAGCAGGACCATGCAACCAAAATAAGGATTTCACAAGTAGTGTCAACCCTAAAGCTAATGGCCAATAAAGGAGATCCCACGGGACTATGCTACAAGGGTAACCACCAAATCGAGCTGAGGAGACAAGAGTATAGACCTAGCCCACTCTTTCTGCTGAATCCCCCCACCAATCCATGCCCAAAAGTGTCCATGAAAAGTAAGGAGAAATACTCAACTATACCAATGAAAACCCATACGTTCAGGGTTGGGAGGCCCACCTTCAAACATACAATCATAACAAATGGGCAAGGGACCGCATGGCTGGCTTAGGTGGTGGAGATAATGGCACATCAAGTTATCTAGGAGAAATTTTTTCTCCTATGCATACTGTCCACATGTGGTGGGTAACAGGGCACTTGGGTCTTCTTTCTTTAGATTCCAGGTTCAAGATGGCCTTTTATCATGAGCATTTCTTGCAGCTATTGGGTGGTGTTATTGTTTGTCTCTATTACATTTGGTGCCATTGTGTTGATGGCCTTAGGATCTTGCTTATCTAGTCGTGTGTTTGCTGACATTACCTACAATTGAGATGCCACCACATCTCAAGTTTTGAGTGGCTGCCATGTATTCTGCCTCTATAGTTGATAGTGCCACTACAGATTGTTTCTTATTCATCCAACTAACTGCACCTCCAAATAGGTTAAACACATACCCACTTGTAGATCTTCTCTGATTCAGATTTTCAGCCCAGTCTGCATCAACAAAGCCACGAATATGCACACTCTGTCCAATCCTAGTCTTCCTTGGTAGCACAAACTACAATCACTAGTGCTAGGCAAATACCTGGAACCTGCTTCACTGTTGTCTAGTGCTCCTTCCTTGTTTTGCCATAAACCTGCTCAATACTTCCACTGCATGTGCAATCTCTGGTCTAAGTACAGACCATCGCATACATCAGGCTACCGACTGCACTTGCATATGGAACATGAGACATGTCCTCTTCCTCTTCTTGTGTCTTGGAACACTGTTCAACAGATAACTTTACACCTACAGGGATAGGAACCTTCACCGATTTACTATCCTGCATATTAAACCTCTGCAATATTGTTTTGACATACTTCCTCTGGTTTAACCAGATCTTCTTCTTTTTCCGATTTTTTTTAATTTTCATGCCCAAAATATAGTTTGCAACACCAAGATCTTTTATGTCGAATTTGGAGGACAAATGGGTCTTCAAATCATAGATAATTTCTTGATCATTTCCAACTAGCAACATATCATCCACATACAAGACCAGATAAATAACACGGTCACCAATTAATTTAAAATACACACAGTGATCTGCGTTGCTTCTGGTGAAGCCAAGTCCCCATATAAATATGTCAAATTTTTGATACCACATTCTTGGTGACTGTGCCATAATGTGAGGACCACTTTATCTTCAATTTGCCAGAGATATTATGAGATTTTGGGACTTGATTGGTTCCCTTGTGACCTTTTGCGGGGTCTTTGCAGGCTGGTTCTATTAGGCTCATTACTTCTTTTTTTCAGCTTATCTCCACTTGTGAAAGCACTAATTAGGACGCTGATTCCCATATACAACTTGAGTTGGATGGTGGTCAGTTTGTAAAACCGTGGGCCTACTCTTGCATAGCTAGTAGATACATCACCTCTATGAGATCTCATAGCAGGACCCATTCACTATGGAGTATGACCTTTTGGGTCAACTTGAGCAGCCAGGGAAGCTAGATCTCCATGATAAGATTCATCCCCTCAGCCTTAGATGTTAGGAGAGACATGTCCTATTGCTCCATAGCTTCTCCTATGATTGTATAGCTGGCCCCACTCAGCCTTGGGCACTCTCCAATGTCCAGACAACATCATCAAGGTTAGCATTTTCACAGTGTTTGATAAGGAGAAGGACCTTTCGTCTCCATCCTCCTCCTCCCCCTCTGCATTTATTTTTACTATTGGTGCTGTTGTTGACACAGGTCCTGAGGCCTCTTAGGGATTATTGAGCTCTTGTTCTTTTCACTATTTTATTGTCATTTACAGCTCTTGTACTTCGGAACACTTTAGGCTATTTTTAAGCTAACAATACCGTTTAAGGTAATGGCAGTAACTTTTTCTCATTAAGCATTTTTTGTGGCAAATGCAACTATATGTTGTTCAAGACACTGTTACAGGTCATGCCTTTAATGTCAAAAGCCTTGGAAAATGAGATTCTTTTGTTGAATAAATTATGGCAAACAGGGATCTCATCAGGCTTCAGCAAATGTTTTGTTGGCTGTAGTGGGTAATGTCTTACGCTCAAGTGTATCATTATAGTGGGCTTTGTAGATGCAAAAACTATTGTTTATTTTTAAAGTTACATGAACCATGGGTGCAGTTGGAATCAACAAAAAATAATCCGGTGTGGGCAAAGCATTTGTCTGGAAATTAGGGATCAGGGAATCAGAACCCTAAACCTAATATATATACAATTTAACTTTTATTTTAAAAAAGGATGAAATATGAATTAAAGCATATTAACTGGTTAGCTTTCATACCTGTATTGCCAATTTCAGAATGAGACAAAACCACCAAATTTGCTGAAGATTTAATGGCTGCAATTGCTAAGCATACAACATTATCAAATATCCAGGCTATAACACCAAAATAGTATGAGCCAAGATGGAGGAAAGTGAGAGGAAGTAAAAGCAATTCTGAGAGTCAAAACCTACTAACAGTGGAAAACTCTGCAGTGTGAACACTTCTAATTTAGATTAAAAAACTGTCAAAAGTCATGAGTAACAATAGCTAAATACAAAGAGAGAGCTATTGAATACATAGAGACACATTGCATGAACTTAACGTTTTAGATGAGAGCTGCAAATCACTGTAAATTTTTTTAAAATACAACATTGATATAAACATGATGATCACAACTAATTTAATGCCAACTTTAAAGTGCTTGAGTTGGGCTTTTGGTAAAAACGCACTCAAATTTTGACCAAGTTAGCAAATAATTATTAATTTTTTATGTAAAGTGTGTGCTGAATGTTCCTGGAGACAATGATGGTAAAAGATTAAAATTGTTCAAAACATGCAGCTAGAGCGGTAAATCTGCCATGATTCTGTCACTGGGATCTGTATCCTTTTATACCAGAAATGTTAATTTGGCAGCTCAGGGACAAATTCTCTCAATTGGGAAGCTTTCCTCATCTAGAGAAGCCCCTACTAGTCCTTGGAGGAATTTAATTTGGTCAAGGAAAAATATTATTTTTAAGGTGAAAACCACATTAGCACAAAAGTACAAGTCGCCCTGGGCAAGCTAATTCGACCCCTTGAGTCACTTATGAATAGACCTCATGTCACATCACTTTGGAGTATCTTCACACACCTCTCTTCTCTTGATTGGTTTGTACTACATCTGAAATTACAGGGTTGACTTCACATGTGCAAAGTGAAGGAAGCTTTTTCTGTTTTGGTGTGTTGACTTCTGTTTGGGGACTGTTTGACCAGCGTTGACCATGGAGATTTTGAACCTGTTTGATCGAATTGCTGATCTGTTTTGGGCGGCTGAATTCAGGGACAGTTTGACTGAATTTTTCTGGGCACTTTGACTGTAGGTCTGCACCTAGGGTTTCTGCAGGTCAATAAGTTGATTTTGACCGATTTCTGGGGGGTTTTTGTTGACTGTTTTGACCAAACTTTGACCAGAAAATAAGGCCACATCTTTTGACTGTTGACCAAGCTGATTTGGAGGTGGTTTGACTGTTGACTGTTGACTGGTTAGGACTGCTGCTCCTGCTGTTGACTTCGACCGGAATTGCAAATTTGGTTTGTTGACCAGATTTGACTTTTGGGCTCATCTTTGATTGGATATTGGTTGGTTGATTTTTGGATAGTCAAAGGTTTGACTTTGACTCATTGTTAATGAATTGAAACATTGTCTCTCTGCTGAACATTTGATAACAATCTAATAAAAGAAGAATTTGGAAAGGTTTTGTTCCCTTGTGGGGTTTTCCCTTGGTCTTTGACCAAATCTTGTGTCTCTCTTGCTTGTTCTTGGCTGTCTTCTATTGTGTAATTGGATTATTGTTCTATCTACAATTGCTTACTATCACTGGAAGATTGAATATATTGAATGAAATAATTGCTAATTGAAGAAGAATTTTTAAGTGATGGTGCTAAGCATAGAACACTGAAAAATTAATAAGAAACAGATCTGATCTAAAATATACACAAAAAACCCCAAGAATCTGATATGGATCTGAGATTCTTTGAGGAGTCTGATGCGGATGTGGGGAGCCTTAAGGAGAATTTGGTAACTATGTTTATCCTGACAAATAGTGGAAATGATTATCTTATCAGGTTGAAATTCAAGGATAACACAAAATTTTGGCGGTGGAGCGATACAAAAATTGGGTTTTCAACATGATATTTAATTCCCATGATATACATATAACATATATAGATTCTGTTGGACACCTAATCCTCAATGTGTTAGTGTGGAAGCCGAATAGACAAAAGGAAGTCCAAGAGACCTTGGGATGTGAAACCCAACGGTCAAACCATGTACTATAAATGTATATGTTTTGTTAATAAAATCGTACTCTCATGTTTTATCCTTCAGATTCTGTTGCTGCCCATGTGTGTTTAACATGGTATCAGAGCGGGTACCTTCCTAACCTGCTCAATCTCATATTTGAGCCACTTGTTTTGTGGTCTCTCTATGCATATTTGGAAAAGCGTTTCTGAGCGAGCGAGCATCTTGAACTGAGTTTTGTGATTTCTCCGGTTGACTGGTGAATAACATAATTCTCACACTGTGTGCATACCATGCTGAACGCTGCACTGTCCTGTTGATCTGACATTCTGGATGCTTTGTCATCTATTTTTGAGTTGGGCTCTCTCCATACAATCTTCTTGCAAAAACGTTACATTTACTTGAGAACTAATCCTGACAGCTATTAATCATTCACCTGTGGCTGCACCTTATTATAGCCTGCCTTCTACAGTGTCCTTCCTGCAAAAACGTTACATTTACCTGAGAGTGAATCCTGACAGCTATTAATCCTTCACTTGACGCTGCACTTTATTATAGCCTGATATAACGTTCCTATCCGCCATGGCAAGTGGACCAGGCATTTTCAGACCAGCTTCAACCTGCATTCGTTCATATGCTGACAACATTTCATAGCTCAGTTGGTGCATTGGAATTAGCGTTGAAGACTGGATTGTCTTGCTATTCTCCGGGCATTCAAAACTGGACAGCAGAGAGCAGCGTATGGAGCTTGCTGCAAACAGAGAGAGCAATGGAACATTGCTACCAAGTCCACCAATCCTGCTCGCATCACTCGAAATCCTGTATAAGGAATAGGAAGAAATATTCTAGAGATTTGCACTAGGTCACCCGGCCCAACCTTCCTCGTAAGTTCTCCTCTTATGTGTACTGTCATTGATCTAGGTATATGCCCTTTGGGCACATGCTCTGACAGCTCCTGAATTTTAGCCTCTTGAAACTTCAAGAACTTCGAGGCTCTCAGTTGTAGAATGAGGTTGCCCTTTGCATTATTTGTCCTACAACGATTTGATGGGCATTCAAAAAGTGGCATGAAACTACGAGATGTGACTTGTTGATATATTTCAAATCCGCATTCCTCACAAGTGTAGACAGCGACCTGCATCAATGGCTTGACATCTGAACAACGAGTAACAATACCAACAACTTTGACAAGTTGTCCGATGTGGCAGGCCTTCACTTCCCTCAGTGTGAAAGCCTTCTGTTTTGCAAAGCCGTTAATATGAACTTCAAAGAAACACTTGATCTCTGGTGGCATCTTTTGAAAAGGGTCTACATTGTCTGCATTTTCACCCGCTTCTTACAATCTCTGTCTCATTAGAATATCATAATCGTCGTCCCTTGCAATAACTTCAGTGGGTTCGGGCAACAATTCATCTATTGCTTCCGCAAAAATGCCGACGTACCGATGAGTATTTGTTCTTACTCTATCCAAGAACTCCTCATCCAACCCCTTGTAGCTGCTGATGTCATCGAGTTCAATATCAACAGAATGGATTTTCCTATTTGCAACATCTTGCAGCAGATCCATGTACTTCGTAACTCCATTCTCCGCTACAAAATTCTTCAAGAAGTCTTTGCAGAACTCTTTGTCGGCTTTGAAGTCTGGACCAGGCATTTTCAGACTAGCTTCAACAATGCAAAAACCCTAAATTGATACAAATAAGCTTGTTTCATCAGTATCACATCATCTACATTGTATGCATATATCTTGTATCGCCGAATCAAGTACTCCAACGTCTTGTGAGAATGTGCAAGAAGCAGATATCCAGATAGTAAATGCAAGAATGTGGCAATAGATTTATCTAGTTTTGCATTGTATTCTCTATTCTGAAGCTCCTGGTCTATCTGTAGGCTTTTTGAATTGAACAAAGTCTTCTTAAATGTAGCAAAGGATCTCAATTGTGGAGAGTTCATCAAGCCCTCTGAGAGCAATATCATAAACGCTTTCCAAACGAACGTCTGCTGCTTCAGTGGGATCGAAAAGAATTGATGGCCGCGTGAAAGGCCTCTTTTTCAAATCCTCAACTTGCACATGGGTGGAGGCAATAGCTTTAAGTTGTGATTCCAGAGAAGTTGCCATAGCTGCGATTCCAGAAAAGTCCCCTCGAGCTGGAACTTTGGCGGCTGTGAAAAGAATAGCAGGGTCTTACTTCCTCTTGCACCTAGATTGTATTCTTAAAAAAGGGGGGGGGGGGGGCGAGTTCAACTCTAATGCGGGGATAATTTTTCATGAAGATAATTCTTAGATAAATGGGCTGCTGATTGCTATTATATCAGTGGGACGAAATTTATCAAGTTCTGGTGCAGATTTAACAGTGGACAATTTTATGAAGTTTACTATCATTCCCTTGGCATAGCAGGCAATCCTAGGGCTGTAGCAGACTCTCTAGAAGTTGAATTTGTTATACAAGTGGCTGGGTCAGGTTCCTTTTCAATTTGTGCACTGTATTTCTTGAATAGATGACTGTGTAAAGTTTGCATCCTTGCTGATATATATTTCTGAGTATTCATAATGGAGAAACAAGTATTTTATTTGTTGTAGCATGTTGACACCTAATCTTCATGATTGGGAATTTTATGTAAATAAATAAATTGGGAAGGTGAGCAGTCATCAAGAGATGAACTGAACAATCACTCCCTATTGTATATAACAATGGGTTACCTATGGAATAAAATACGAATCAGTTTTTTCTGCCTTTGGAGAGTTACTGCCTGGCCTGACATGGTATCAGAGCCAGTTCTAAAAATAGTTGTAACTCTCTTCATCTCTGCCACTGCCTCTGTCCTGAAATAGTTTGCCACTGCCTCTGTCCTGAGCGCTGCTCTGCCTCTGTCCATTGCCTGACCAGACATAGCGCTGCTCTGCCTCTGTCCATGGCCTGACATGGTATGCATTGGTGCCTGTAATGGTAAGAGGGCCGTGAGCTTCAGTTTCTTTGCAAAATACCTCACTGTTGTGACAAACATTTTTTTGTTTTCGCCACTCTGAATGAGGATTCCCCCAGTGCTCGTACAAAGCCGGAGAGAGCAAAGGTCGTGAACTGGCCCGTGTATATCCCGTTCTCGTCCAGGTGCCCGATATTTAATTGCACTGATGCATGGTCCTTTGAAGATTTGAAGCCGATGGTATTTCAATGTGCATAAATGGTGCCTCCACGCAGGACTGTATTAGATGTATTAATGTGCATAAACCATAAACTGTGGACTGTATATTGTGCATAAACCGTGGCCTGAAGGCGTCCTCGCCGTAATCATTTTGTTCATAGCCTGTGATCATAGCAGTCCAGGAGACTAAACAATGCTCGCTCATTTTCTCAAATACTTTCTGTGCATTCTCTATGTTCCTGCATTTTCCATACATGTTAACAAGGCCAGACAGCACAGAGTTATACCCTTCATATCCCGTCTTGATGACATTTGCATGCGTTTGCCGGCCTTCTTCCAGAGTTGCTATTGACGCACATGCACTTAATATACTGGCAAAGGTATACTGGTTTGGTTTCATGTCCGTCCTTTGCATTTTTCTAAAGAGTTTCAAGGCCGCTCCATCTTGGTTATTCTGGACATAAACTCTCTAGGAGCTGCAGTCGATAATTGCAACATCGATTTTGGTTTTTTTTTTTCAAAATTGTAAAAGGAAGTTTTTACTATCAGCTGCATATATAGTAAACGATTTTCTGCGCCTCTTGAATAAGCGGGGCCGAGGCTGGGGCTCCTGTACATTTTTTCGTTTCTAAGAATGTCTGTACAGAGTGTTGCTTTGTGAAATAACTGAAAGTAACCGTCTGTATTCTTGTGGCGATTGGAATTAATGCGAAGACTGTAAAATTCTTTAAGAAGTAACACTATCAGCTTTTGCAGAAAACTTCTTTTACCTTTGAATGGCCGAGGCTGGGGCTCCACTGCTGGCTTGAATGATATATATATTGACCAGCGTTTGAGTTTTGAATGCGTTTTGGACGCTGTTTGAATATTAACGCTGTCCCATTGAACTGTGGCTTGAATGATATATATATTGACCAGCATATATATATATTGAATAGTTTGTAGATATGGAATATGGTGGATATATTATATGAGGATCCTTGGAGGGATTTGAAGAAACAATACATAAAAGTATTTGAAATCTTTTTGCCCTTTTGAATACAATTTCACTGTATATCAGCAGAAGTATTTTTTTTTATCAGCAGAAGTATTTTTTACAGAATGCATTCAATCATCTCTATGGTAGGAATAGTTCTCACTGGCAAGGAGAACTATCCTAAATGGTCCCGGATGATAAAACGCACCCTCATCTTCAATGAGTTGTGGAAAGGAGTGTGTGTCAGAGGAGACAATGACCCAGTGCAGCCTACATCAGACAAAGAGCTCGTCATTTGGGAAAACAAGAACAACAAAGCCTATGCATTAATCGCAGCATCTGTAAATGAAGAAGTAAGTCGCCATATTTCATCATATTCAACTGCCTTTGAAGCTTTACAAAAGCTGAAAGAACTCTATGACTCACATTCTGCACTTGAAGTTGTTCAGCTCATGATTAAACTCTTCACTCTTGAACTGAAAAATAATGATCCTCTTGCTCTTGCATCTGAAGTAAAGTCTATAATGCATGATATTAAATCCACTAAGGTTGAGCTGGATATCCCTCTTATTGCTTTTCTCAAGGCACTCTATCCTACCTACTCCAATTATCTTGAGTCTTTACAAGCAAATGGAAATCTTAAAGATATAACCTTTGACTCTCTTGTGAAAAAGTTTGCTGAAAGAGAGAAAGCCTTTGGAAAGAAGACAGCTCCTGAATCTTCTGAAGAGACTGTGTGCCTTGCTCATAAAGAAAAGCATCCTGCTCAAGATTCTACAAGAGGAAGAGGTGGACGAAGAGGAAGAGGAAGATACTTCAGAGGCAGGGGGGGCAGACATTCTCAAGGAGAAAAGGCAGATCTGCATTGCATTTGCTGCAAACGAAATGGATCACATGATGCTTCTACATGCAAGCTACCATGGGACAAAATTGAGCAGAAAAGAAACCAACAGAAAGGTAAAACTGATGATACAGACAAAGGTAAAGCACCTGAATCCGCTCACTATATTGAGGCACAATGTAACATTGGAGTAAATGAAGATTTGTTTAATGCTTCACTTGCTTCTTCGGAAAATGATTGGTTTCTTGATTCAGGAGCAACCTGTCATATGACTCATAGAAAAGATTTTTTTGAAGATTTCACTGACAATGTTGATGGAGCAGTATACTTTGCAGATCAGTAAAAAATCAAGCCATCAGGGCTTGGCACAATCAGGCTTAAACTGCCTGGTCTTCCAGACTTTCTTCTGGATCATGTTCTATATCTCCCACAACTCAAGAGAAACTTGCTGTCCTTGGTCCACATCCGCCAGCAAGGTCACTCCATTCATATGTTTGATGGCAAGCTTGAGGTAAGAAAAGCATCTGACCACTCACTTGTCATGAGGGGAATAGAAGAAGAAAGACTTCTCAAACTGCAAGGAACCTCTGCTCATGCACAACATTTCTCATATATTTCTCATCATGAAGAAGGTACACTTCCATCAAGTTTATTATGGCATGCTAGATTTGGACATTTAAACTATGATAGTCTCCACTTATTGAAGAAAAATGGTGTTGCTGGTTTGCCTACAATTCCTAGGAAACATAAGCAATGTGATGCTTGCATTCTAGGAAAACATAGCAAACAGTCTTTTCATGATTCACATTCAAGAGCACATAGGAAGCTTGAACTCATTCATTCAGATTTATGTGGTCCAATGCCTGTTCCTTCTGCAAATGGAAATAAATATATCATGACATTTATTGATGATTACACCAGAATGTGTTGGGTTTATTTATTGAAGAACAAATCTGATGCTTTTCAAACATTCAAGAATTTTCATAAATGGATTGAAAATGATGCACAATCTCATATTGGGTCTATTCGCACTGATAATGGAAAAGAATATACATCAAATGAATTTGAACACTATCTTCGCCAACATGGGATCAAACATCAAACAACTGTGCCTTATAATCCCCAACAGAATGGTGTAGCTGAAAGAATGAATAGAACAATCTTGAATATGGTACGATCCATGCTTTTCTTAAAAAATGTAAAGATAATGTTTTGGGCTGATGCTGTTCTATGTGCTGCATATATAAAGAATAGATGTCCATCTAATGCTATCAGAAACAAGACTCCTTGTGAATTGTGGTATGGACATGTTCCTTCGGTAAAACATCTTAGGATCTTTGGTTCCACCTGTTATGCTTTGATACCAAAGGTACATAGAAACAAACTTGGTGCTAGAAGTCGTAAGTGTATCTTCCTGGGGTATTCAAACACATCTAAAGCATACCGCCTTTATGATGAAGTAAATAAAAAGTTTGTTGTATCTAGAGATGTCATTTTTCTTGAATCATCCAAATCTGACAATGTTGTTGAGCGGCAACTTGATCGCTTGGATAGATTCGCAAAAACGAAATCATTTCAAGAATTTGATAATCAGATTCCACATCTTGAAGGGGGGATTCCTATACTAGATCAACATGTGGAATCTTCTTCTGAAGAACAATCTCCCCTGCATGAAACTCCAACAATGGATGATGCTTTAAGTGATGTAATTGATAGAATTGGGAGACTCAATCTTGATTCAGTCCCAACTCAATCAACAGAGCAGCCTGGACCATCTCAGAAAGGTCCCCCAAAGTGGCTGACAAAGACACTTGAAAGTGTTCATCCTGATGAAATTGGAAAAACAGGAACCAGAAATTCAAACCGACAAAATGGAGGTGATGTAGATGACTCTAATTCACCTGTTGATATGGATGTTACTTATGATTGTGAATTGAACTTGTCTACAGATTTTGAACCAACTTCCTTCAAAGAAGCTGCTTCTCATGATGCATGGAAAGAAGCGATGCAAAAGGAGTATGATGCCCTCATAAAGAATGGCACTTGGAAGCTGGTTGATCCTCCATTTGGAACCAAACCAATTGGCTGCAAGTGGGTCTACAAGAACAAGTACAAAGCTGATGGCTCACTTGACAAGCACAAAGCTAGGCTTGTGGCAAAAGGTTTTGCACAGAAGGAAGGGGTCGATTATGAGGAAACTTTTGCCCCCATAGCAAAATGGGCCACCATCTGGACACTCTTTGCACTAGCAGCTCAGAACGGTTGGAAAGTCCATCAAATGGATGTAAAAACTGCATTCTTGAATGGAGATCTAAAAGAGAATGTTTTTATGTCCCAGCCTGAAGGATTTGCTGTGAAAGGACATGAACATAAAGTATGCAAACTTGTGAAGTCCTTGTATGGCCTCAAACAAGCACCGCGAGCCTGGTATGAAAAACTAACTGAGCATCTTCTGAAACTCAACTTCAATCATTTTGATCTTGATGATGCAACTTTGTTTGTCAAGAAAGTTGGCAAAACAATTGTGTATCTTGTGGTATATGTAGATGATCTTTTAATGACAGGGAACAATGAAAGCTACATTGCATCCATAAAGAAGGAATTGGGGAAAAGTTTTGAAATGACTGATTTGGGCTATGTTCATTATTATCTTGGCATTGAAGTAACCCAACATCCAAAAGCCATATTACTTTCTCAAAAGAAATACATTGGAGATTTGTTAAACAGATTTGGCATGACAGAATGCAATCCTCTTTCTACTCCAATGGAACAAAACTTAAAGCTCACATCTATTGAAGGAAAGGAATTTGAGGATGCAACAAAGTATAGACAGCTTGTAGGAAGTCTCATCTACCTCACTACTACCAGACCAGACATTTCATTTACTGTTGGAATCCTCTCCAGGTTCATGCAAAAGCCTTGTGAGGGACATTGGTCTGCTGCAAAAAGAGTTCTAAGGTACTGAAGGGAACTCAAGACCTTGGAATCAAGTATACACAGGTGGACGACTTCAGCTTGATTGGATACTCTGATTCAGACTTCGATGGAGACAAAGAAACTGGGGTATCTACTTCAGGATATGCTATGAGTCTTGGATCAGGAGCTGTCTCCTGGAGATCACGCAAACAATTAGTTCCAGCAGATTCCACAACAGAAGCAGAATACGTGGCAACAGTTGAAGCAACGAAAGAAATTGTGTGGCTCAGGAAAATTCTTGAAGATTTGCAGGTAAAACAAGTACAATCAACTCCACTCATGATTGATAACACCTCTGCAATAAAGTTGGCCAAGAACCCAAAGTTCCATGATCGAACAAAGCATATCAATACTAAATATCATCTGATTCGACATCATGTTGAGGCCAAAACAATCCATCTTCGTCATTGTTCCACAAATGAGCAAATTGCAGACATCTTCACCAAAGCACTTGGAAGGGAAAAGCTTGAACGATTCAGAATGATGCTTGGACTCACCAACATCCCTTCAGATTAAGGGGGGGCATGTTGACACCTAATCTTCATGATTGGGAATTTTATGTAAATAAATAAATTGGGAAGGTGAACAGTCATCGGGAGATGAACTGAACAATCACTCCTTATTGTATATAACAATGGGTTACCTATGGAACAAAATACGAATAAGTTTTTTCTGCCTTTGGAGAGTTACTGCCTGGCCTGACATAGCATTTGAATCTCATTGTTTGGGAATGCACAATATACTTTCCTTGTATATGAGTGCAACCAACCATCATTGTGTGTGGATTTGGAGAATAATTGTAGAGTTAAAATCTTGCTTTTGGTTCATTCCTCAAGGAATAATATCACTTGATTGTTGTAGTTTTCTGGGAGAACAAATTTTGAGAATACCTTGTAGTGATATTGGTTCATAGTTGGTTTAAAGTGTAAAATTGGAGAAAATGGCTAGAATCAATGAAGTATTAGAGTTCCTCAAAACTCTGATATTGTCTACTACTCATGATACATTAAAAGTCAACAAAGTTTCTCTCATAGACATTTAGGTTTGTTTACAAAATGCACAAGAGAAAATTGATTTTTTGTAGCTCAAATCTCAGCTACATCAAGAAGAATTAAAACAGAGGAGTCATTCTGAACCTGTTTCTGTTTAGAACAATGAAACAAACTCCCATAAACAGCAAGACAATATTGTTGAAGTTCATTCAGATCCAGTAGCAGTTGTACATGCAAATGCAGAAACTCAACTTGCACTTCCCAAGCCCATCATCAGACCTTGGGAAGAGCTTGTCCATAACAAACACAGAACTGGTCTTGGATATGACAAGGATGTGTCCTTTCATATTCCAGACTATTCAAAGCCCATTCAATTTCAGAGTGCTGGATTCCTTCATGACAGTTCACATCCAGCTGTTCCAGATTCTGCTCCTCTTCCACAACAACAACAACAGATTGTGAAATGCCAACACTGTGACCGAGTTGGCCATCTGAAAGATCATTGTTTTGATCTTCATCCATGTAAGAACTGTCATAAAACTGCCCATTCTTCACACAGATGCTTCAGAAACAAACATCCTGCAAGAACAAAGATTCATCTTGGATGGATCACTTCTTCGCAATGGGCATCAATAGCCAAGAAGATATTCCAATCACATGTCAGGACTTGTTCTAGAGTATTGAACAGTCTTGCAGTTGAGTTTTCTCCATCATCTCACCTTGTATCTGACAGGGGGGGAAATGATGGTCATCTACAAGCTTCAAAGCCACATCAAGCGAGCCTGAGCCACAACCTGTCACACTAGTTTCAGAGTTGTAACCAGAGACAAAGATGCCCCTGAGCATGCCTTCGGTTGGTAATCTGGGACACTTCCTCTAGCAGAAGACTTCACCTTCTTGCCAGTTTCGGAAGAATTCCAGAAATAGAATTGGGAACACTTCCTCTAGCAGAAGACTTCAGCTTCTTGCCAGTTTTGGAAGAGTTCCAGGAATTGCATTAAGCATTCTAGAGTTGTTGGTCATCCTTAAACCATCACAGGTTGAGACTTCCCTTTTCAGGTTGAAGTTCTCCCTTTTATGCGGGGTGAGACCTCCCTTTCATGGTTGAAGGTTTCCCTCTTCAAAACAATAGGAGCACTTCCTCTAGCAGAAGACTTCAGCTTCTCGCTAGTTTTGGAAGAGTTCTAGGAATTGCACCAAGCATTCCAGTGTTGGTGGTCATCCTTAAACCACCGCCCTTTAACCCAACATTTCAGAGAGCACATTCAGCCTAGTGCTGCCATGCATTTTTTTCACATTTTGTATCACAACTCTCTTTTTGGACTCATACATAACCCTTCGGATTAAGGGGGAATGTTGGACACCTAATCCTCAATGGGTTAGTGTGGAAGCCGAATAGACAAAAGGAAGTCCAAGAGACCTTGGGATGTGAAACCCAACGGTCAAACCATGTACTATAAATGTATATGTTTTGTTAATAAAATCATACTCTCATGTTTTATCCTTCAGACTCTGTTGCTGCCCATGTTAATCCTTCAGATTCTGTTGTTGCCCATGTGTGTTTAACAGATTCGACAAGTTGTTGTATTGCAATAACTTTTATTAGATCCATGGAAGAATAGGGCCTTTTTTGGTCACACTTTATTCATATGACTATTGCAAGTGAAGGATGTGATGCTTAAGCATATATGGGGCTGGAAGTAACTGGATATTATGGCCTTGATAATGAGATAAGATAAGATAATTTTATTAATGTCCAACATGTGACCACAAAAGTAGGTCAATGAGACTGAAGAGTACAGCTAGTATGAATACAATGCACTAAACTTTGAACTGCTCTTGATTAGATCAGGTGGACTCCTAGAGAGGGAGGCTGAGGGGAAACCTGAGGTCTCACCATCCTTCTGTCTGGTGTACTTTGGAACTCTGCTTGACTTTTGTTGCTTCTATCTAATGGATCAACAGGGAAGTATGAGGTAATTGGTCTAATCATCCCAGGGCGGGACATGGCATGCAGGAGCTGAGATCTTTGGCTGAAGATCTCCCTCAATGAAGAGAGCTAAGCATCTTTGTTCTTGGTACTGGAAGAAAGTAGAGTGGGAGCCCCCTGTGCCTATAGTGGTAGTGATAGTGTCCATTGATCTCATAGCACAAGGTACACCGAAAAAAGAGGTGCATCCCCATTTCCAGCTCTTGAAGGTGGCACACATGGCAGATCCTATCAGATTGTGGTATATGGTGATCTGTTTGCATTCGGAGTTGATGGGAGCCTACTCGGAGTTGTCCTAAAGGGTTCCTGAGCGAGTGCATCCAATGTTTGCGTGTATAGGGGGGGTGGATGATAAGGTCCTCACGCAGCTTCAAAAAGTGCTTTAGGTAGGAAGACATCTTCGAGAACAGATAATAAAGCGAAGTTATAGGTGAAGAGTTGAAAATATGGTAAAAATTGAATGATATGTTGTACAAGGCAAGATTGAGTGGCTATTTTTTGTGATAAATACTTTTCATATTAACATAGAATATATACAGAATATTGGAAAAAGAATATTTACAGAGAGCAAAAGAATACACAAAGAAAAGTATTGACAGAGATAAAAGAATATATACAGAGATGAAAAGAATACACAAGGAGCAAAGAACCAAATCAAAACCTCTTCATCAGCACTACTAAAGCTATAATCAAATCACAATAAGCAAAAACATCAATATCCTTGGCATCCTTGGTGAGGAGTGGCTGCTTGGCCTGAATCTGAGAGCCAACTTCTTCTCTCAAACTCTATGAATGACGAGACAAAATTAAGCTCATTATTAAAGATAGACTTACAGCTTAATTTCCTAATAGAGAACAAGGAAGTGGCTCTGAGACAATTCAAAAGGCTCATGAATGCTAAGAGAATTAATTGCTGAGAGTTGCCCAACAGAGCAACCCTCCAATGATTAACCTCCTGAAAGATAGCGATAAATTGCGTCTGCACCTTCTGCCAGCGCTTTCTAAGTTTCTAGCTATCAAACATTCCCATAATATATGCTTAAGAGACTCTTTTACCACAGATCGGACATCTGTCATCCATGAGGCTCCTTTATTCCAAACGAGATTTTGTTGGAAGGCCTTGATAAATGATGAACATGCAAAATCTTGTAATTTATAAGATAAACAAAATGATGATATCTTGTATCCTCCAAATTGAACATTTGGCATTAGGATGTTCATCTTTAAATAAATTCTTCTAAGGGATCAATCTCTGAATTCCTTGAGTAGCCACTCTGTCTGAAGTAAGAAGAGCCTTCTGATGGGCTATCAAGTTTCAACCTCTAATCCACCCATGACTTATTGATAGAATCTTGTATGTCCTTCCAAAAAATTGCCTTTCTTGATTAACCCGTGGGTTTGATAATTAGGGATTTCAGCTATACATTGACCATGATTCTCCCAGCTCCAAATTGGGTGCAGAGCCAAGTCCCAACTACATCTACTGCCTGAGAAGTTCCAAATCACATATAAAGCAACAGATTTCTCTGACTACATACATTTTAGGAGGAGCCTTAAATTTGAGACAAGTGGGGAAAGGAAACAGTGTCACATAAACAAAACAGCCATGATCCCAATATATATGCTGAGCTGGGAAAATCCTCTACCTCAGTAAAATCTCCACCAAGGAGATGAACTCTCCAAACATCTCACATTGCACTTTGCTTTAGGATTTTGTTGTCTGACCCCACAAATAATCACTGTAGGCAAAACAAATTTCCTGTGGAACCATTGTCGACCCTCGTGGCCTCAAAATATTTTGCAATTTACGGAGCTGAGCCCGACTAGAGAGCCAACTGGAAACGTAATTACTAAGTGAGGGTTTTAAAATCCTAGAGGTGACTGTTAGCTTACCTGTAAAAGGAAGATCCTTAAATTGCCAATATTGGATCTTAACCTGTAACTTCTGAAGACACCAGCCCCACATAGCAACTGGTGAAAGAATCCTCAGATAATGGATAGAAACCCAAGGACAAATAAAATTCCAAGCACCTGGAATCCAAGCTGGGGGGTTGTCTAAAACAATAAGTCATCAATCAGTCTTCTGTTTACTCACTAATGCAAGTGAAGCTGCACAAAACACATCAAGATATTCTCTAGCTGAGTCCACCAAAACCTGGTCAGCCGGGACTGAGATAAGGAAATCGATAGCAAAGTGATTATTCACGATCTTTGACCTACCTGGCAGAGCAATTCCCCTGAATCCTAGCAGCCTCCCGTAAGTACCCCAAAGCATCAGCGAGCAATACTTACAAGTAATGGTCTAAAGGACACCCATCTCTTAGCAATCCATTAACCAAGACAAAGGAAGAAGCATGAGAGAACAGTGTAATAACCATGGAGCACTCTTAACACCAAACCCAAGGCATGGAAATAGTTCTGTAGTAAAAGATCAAGCAATCCTATCAGATGCTCTGTCAAAATCAATCTTGAGAAAAAGACTTCCAGAGTGGTCGGCCGGGAGCAGGCTGATTTCGAGTGGCTTTTAATGGTATAACATGCACAATGACAAATCCTAGTCAGTAAGATAAAGCAGCAAATGGTTTACAAAAGAGTGCTTAAAACCCTTTGATGGTAAGACAATACTTAACACATATCTGGTCCTCTTCAGTAAAATGATTCTTAGGTTGATTGTGTCAATTCTTAGGCTCTAAATCTCTGTCTGAAATGGCTCTTATGTGATGAAGTTATCCAATTTTTATGGACTTTCAGACAATCTGGAGAAGATAATGTTGGATCAAGTGAAATCATAGTGCTTTTTGAATCTGCAGTGAAGAGGTTTCCTCAGTTGTTCCATGATATTTAGTGGTTTGGTGGCATTGGTGTGCTTATAATGCTTTGTTTCCTTGTTTGTGTTTATGACTTGTTTGAGTTGTTGCATGATTCCATCATATGTTTTCATTGATAATCAAAGGCTGCTTCTACCTTTTTTTATATATTTTTTGTTGTCTTCTCTGATGAACAGTTTCATTTATCCTATTTTTGTGCCATGTTACAGTTGTCGGTCCTATGTGTTTTTCTTCATAGTCACCTCTTGCTACTGGAAGAATGTGCTTTTCCATAGTTGTCTTGACAGTCACCCTTACCCTTCGATAAATTAAAGTTGTGACCATCAGTCATTTGTATCTCTTGAAATATGAATGGTCCTCAAGCTTCCCGATTTTCTCGAGTACTCTCTTCAAGCTTTGCACTGAAGAGGGCTCTCCATCAAAGTTTTCAGTCGGGTTTGCAACCTCTGAAATTTGCCTTAATTGGTAATAATATAAATATTGACTCTTCAATATCTTCATTTGCAATAACAAAAAATAGGAACACAGAATCTGCTTTCCCACAATTTTTTTGGAAAGTTGTCATTATGCAGAATTACAATTAAATTTGCTATTTGCTGATCTTTCAATTGTAATGTGTTTAATACTCCCACGTCATCTGTCGCTAAAGTTGAAAAGTATATTTTTTCTATATCTTTTGTGATGAACAATTTCATTTGTCGTATTTTTGTGCCGTGTTATAGTTGTCAGTCTGATGTGTTATTCTTCCATTATTACCTCTTGCTACTGAAAGGATATTCTTTGCCATACTTGTCTTGACAGTAATGCTGGGAGGGATGATGTGGATGGAAAGATAGTCCGTTTTCTTTGTGCTTGCGGTGTACCATTCAATGTGCTTCGCTCTCCCTATTGGCATGAAATGGTAAAGGCCATCAATGAAGCCCCAAAAGGATACAAGGCGCCCCAACTATGAGAAAGCTAGAACAGTGTTATTAGAAAGAGAAAAAGCTAAGGTTCAAAGAGCTTTGACACGTTTTACAAATGAGTGGGTAGATTCTGGGGTATCCATTGTATCAGATGGGTGGACAAATATTAGAAACCAACATTTGATAAATGTTCTTGGTGTTTCTTCTAGTGGTGCAGTATTTATTGCATGTCATGACTCCTCCTCCATCACTGCATCTGCACAAAACATTGCAGATCTCCTATTGAAATCAATCAAAGATGTTGGTCCGAATAATGTGGTTCAAGTGATCACAGATAATGCAGCAAATTGTAAGGCAGCAGGAAAAATTATTGAGCGTACTCATCCACACATCTTTTGGTCTGGGTGCCTGGTTCACACATTGAACCTTTTGATGCATGATATTGTGAAACACAAAGAATGTGGGTGGATTGCTGAGGTTTACAGGAGAGGGAAGCAGCTCATTAAATTCATCACAGGGCATACAAGGGTAAACTACTTCTATGGCACTTACTCCAAGTTGCAATTGCTTAAAATTGCAAAGACAAGATTTGCTAGTTATTACCTCACCTTTAGGCGGCTAGTGAAGGTGAGACAAGCTTTAACTAATCTGGTGTGTGCTGAAACATGGGATGAAATTAACACTGACATAGATGGTGCTAATGCAGTCAAGGACACTGTTCTTGACAGTTACTTTTGGGGACAGGTTAAATATGTTTTGCAATTCACCAAACCAATTTATTACATGATCAAGTTTGCAGATTCAGATCGACCAGTAATTGGGGAGGTGTATGAGCAAATGGATAGCATGTTGGGGCAGATTAAAGACATTGTTGAGCCTAGAGATATCAACTTGTACAATTATATTCGTGTAGAGGTGCAAAACCGATGGGAAATGCTAAATATTCCATTGCATGCATTAGCATATGTTTTGACACCTAAATACTATCATCCATCATGGCTTTCAACACCAGCACCTGGGGGGGGAAGCAGGAGAAAACCACACCAAGATCAAGAGGTTCACCAAAAATATATGGCTGCATTGAGTAAATTAATCCCTGATGAGGAGGAGGCTGCATTGGAACGGAGACAGGTGAGCAACTATACGCTCAACACTGGTCCATTTGGGAGCATGCATGCAATTAAAGATCGAGAGACTTTTTCTGCTCTTGAGTGGTGGAACATGCATGGAGGGGGTACTCCACTTCTACAGAGTTTGGCATTGCGGGTGCTATCACAGGTGGTAAACACTTCTTTTGCAGAGAGGTGTTGGAGCTCTTATTCTTTCATCCACAGTGTTAAAAGGAACAGGTTGAGTTTAGACCGGGCAGAGAGCTTGGTTTATGTTCATTACAACTTGCGATTGTTGTCCCATTACTGTGAAGATGCGAAGTCTAATAAAGACTTGTTGATTTGGGACAAGAATCCAGAGGAGCCCAATTTGGAGGATGGAGTGTTGCGACTAGAGCAGTTAGAGGATGCTCTTATCCAGGTATGTCCATTGTGGTATGAATTTTCCAATTTTCCCTTATAAAGCATTTCTCTAATTCATGTTTTTTAATTTTTTTGTTAACTAGTGTTTTTTTTTGCATGAATTTTTTGAGCGATTCTAGGATGATGATGACCGTGTTGATATGCCACCACCCCCACGCCCACCCCCACCCCCATCTGGTCCCTTGGTTCCTAGGTTCCATGGTTCAACACCAACAGCAGGGGGTTCTTCTTCATCAGTTTCAGTGCCACGACTTCCACAGGCACCATCTTCTTCATTGCCACCACGTGGAGGCCCGCCACCACGTTCTATTCGTGGTGGAAGGAGGAGAGATTAGTAGATATATTCACAATCTACTACTTTTTGTCATAGATTACTCATTAGACTTGTAGACTTGTGAATTTGAATTTTGAACCTTTTTGGCTTGGCGGTGACCAAGTGACATATTTTGTAAACATTATTATTTGAATTTTGGACATGACAAATGTTGACAGTTGCTCACTTGCTAGATAAATCATAATATGCTCTATGTTTTATGTTTTATAATATGCTTAAATGTTTTATGTTTTATAATATGCTTAAAAATTTGATGTATGTTTGTAATAGCTAGAATATAGATGATTGTTGTACATACTAGTAACTACAATGGAATCATGGATGCCATATCTATCTTGATTTATGCAAAAATATGCATGTTTTCATGTCTTCTACAATTAATTTGGTATTTGGGATGTTTGTTTCGAGTATAAATGCAAAAAATATAAAAATATATATATATATATATATATAGCAGACGCTTCCGCGGACGCTTCGCTTCCTAGATTTTTGGAAAATGACGCTTCGGCGTCCCCGCTTCCAAAAAACGCTTCCGCTTCGCTCCCGCTTCGTGCAACATTGGTTGTGACTATTAGTGATTTGTATCTCTTGCATATGGATAGTCCTCAGGCTTCCTGATTTTCTCAAGTACCATCTTTAAGCTTTGCATTGAAGAGGTCTGTACATCAAGGTTTCCAGTCAGGTTTGAATGCTAACATTTTTGTTAGCTAGAGCCAGGGGGTTTTGAACTGGCAACCTTCACACAAGGGAGTGCCTTAACAGTACACTCCATCACTGACTATTCTACTATTCTACGTGCCATGGGCATAATATATATTATAAATGTTATTGGACTCTTCAATATCTTATTTTACAATAGGAAAAAATAGGAACCTAGAATCTGTGTGCCACAATTTTTTTGGGAAGTTGTCATTGTGTTTAATTACAATTATATTTGCTATTTACTGATCATTAATGGATTTAATGCTCCCACATCATCTATTCCTAAAGTTGAAAAGTAAACAACAAAATCATTTCATTTTTACCACAATGATTGTATATCTTCAACGCAAATTTACACCATGCTGAAGAAAATCATTTCTACACTTGTAAAAATTGTTTTAGGGCTCCAACCCTAAGGACACCAATCCCAAAACCAAAAAGAAATTTCAGGGCTCCAACCCTACGACTTCCTAAATAGAACAATTCTTCAACTAAACTAATTCTTATAATGTGGCTGCATCATAAGTCTTCACCGATCCCAAAATAGAATACTTAGAACAGTAGAAGATCAATAATGAAGTGACAGTAGCTTCTCCCAATAATGCTGATATGTATATAAAGTTATAAACAAGCACCCAGCACTAAAATGATACCCAATTTAATTGACCAGCTAGCACACTGCCCAAAAGTGAAGAATGATGAATGTGACTGTCAAATTAACCCCTTACTCAGGCATAACTTAGTTCCTTTCGCAATGGATAACAGTGCAAGAAAGAATTCGCAACAATCCTTAAGAAAAGTCGATAAAGAAGGTTCACAGCAGTTCGTAATAGTCTGTAAGAGAAGTTGACAACCTGTCCGCAACAGGAGTCTGCAGAGTCTTCAAAGCTTCAGTGAAAGTCTTCACGAAATATCAATCTTTAAATCTGCTTTCTTAGTTCACTGCAATCTCACGAATCAGTCTGAATTTCTCCACAATAGCGTTTTTAACTCCTCCTTCCTTCCGATCTCTATCTTTTTAAGTTCACGAGCTGTGAACTTCTTTTGTTTCTCCTTCTATTGATTAATCACTGAGATCTGTCCCAAACTGAAATGAATCTCTTTCTTTTTATATGATTTGATGAGGAAAAGACGTCACAAGTTGTAGGAGACCCGACCTATAGTTTGAAGCTGACCTATTCAATGAGGAATTTTCATATATTATCATGTTTTTGGCTGTCAACGAGGAGGAGAGGTGAGTTAAAATTTTATATAGGAACTAGGGAATAGTTAGGTTTAATTAATAAGAGTGTTTTGGATAGGATAGGATTAGGGTTGTATTGAGTAAATAGGGATAGGGTAATATGAATAGAAACAGGGATTAGGTTTTTTCATCAGGAATAGGAATAGGTTGTAATGAATAAATTAGGGAATAATGGAATTTAGGAATCTTAGGATTAATGGATTAATAATCTGAGTTAGGAAATTGTTCCCAAGGGGTTAGGGTTTCTTCAAATTAGGAAAAGGGTTAAGGTTTCTTAACAAGGGTAGGGATTAGGATAGAACACGGGTTAGGTTTTAGGATTAAGGGTAAGGGTTAGGGTTTCTAGGTATATGACATCAATGGCAAGTGAAAACTCTTTATCCAACATACGTAGCACCATAAACAATCCAGTTAAATGAAAAATATATCTGACCAAATGTTTCTGACATTCATACGTGCATCTTATTTGATGCTTGAATTTTGTGACATGTAGAATGAATTTTACTTTAGAATCTAGATAGTACTTTTGTAGATGATTGTTTTGCTTGTATGTTACAACTTTGACTTGTCTTTATGGTGTATTGAAATTGCATATTTTTTTTGGTCCAGACCCAATGTTTCTTCAGCACTCTTCTTCAAATACAACACCGCATTGGGGCCGCCGTATCTTGTTTTGGTTGATACCAATTTCATCAACTTCTCGATCCAAAATAAGGTGCACGAAATCAACTCTTGTAGATTAATGTAGACACTTATACCCTTTTGTAGTTGCCAGATATCTGACTATTTAAATTGCACTCTTTATTCTTTGAAACAAATTTCAGGAATTTGTAATGATTTTTATTAGATTTATGAACTGTCAGTATTAGTAAATCTGTTCAACGTTCTGAATTTCAGCATTGATCTGGACCTTCTAGCTGAACCACCTGTGTTTAAGCAGGCTTAGAATACACTTCCTGTTATTTCTATACAGGAGATAAAAATGTAGCATAGGTAAAAGAAATTCAACAGGAACAGTCTCATTATTTTGGTTCACACATGTTTGGCTGGGTGTGAGCAACTGAGCTTCCTGTGCACAAATGTGGTTACTTTCCTGGGACACACCCGAGATGCTCTAGAAAAGGACCCAAAAGACCTTCAAACACCACACAAAGCACCACAGCTTCTGACACTAAACCCTGAGTGACCTGTGAACACCTGGTTTAAGTACAAATATACAAATATCAGAAAACAGAAAATTTTAGCTAATATTTTTCCTGACTAATACCTCCTATTTTAAAACTAAGCAAAATGAAAAATGATTGTAGAAGAAGCTCCAGATATACATATTAAGATATTGTGCAACGGGAATTGATGACAATGGGCAGCATAAAGTTTCCTTTGATCTTTTTGGCAATGGCTTCTACCTTCCAACTGCGGCTAGAATGGACCTACAAGCCAGTGATATACTCATAAAACATGAAGCCATAGACCAGATCAGATTGCTGCAGACATGATGATGAAGGGTTTACATGAAGTGCGAGGATAAGAGAAGGCTAGATGAGCCTGTCCTAGACTATATTTGCTGACTGTCATATTTTTGTTACAGACCTAGCATATTGTCCAGAACTGCAGAAAGAGACAAACTGTTTGGGTACATGTTTGAGGTATTGTCATTTGATGTTGAAGGCATTTCTGAGTCAATGTTTGGGTCATGTAATTTCTCAATAAAGATTCTATAAGAAAGAGTTCAAAGGGTTTTTCCTCTCAAGTTTAGGAGAGGTTTTTGCCCTGGCTTGGTGCCAATATCTTGTGTACTTGTGCATTTTGATCTTCTTGTTTTGGTAGCTGGTTGATGATAATAATTCGTGTAATCAATAAGAAGCAGAATCTAAAGAAATAGTATCACAAGCAGTTATCACAGATAAGAGAAATCAAATATCTAAATTGCCCTTTATTTCTCAACACAGCTGAACATTGTACAAGCAGTTGATAGGGTCCTTGTTGTATCTAATCAACACGAGGCCAAATATATGTTTTGCCAAGAACACACTCAGTCAGTTAATGGTGGATCCATGGAGGGTTCATTGGGTGGCAACAAGGCATGTGCTCAAGTATCTTCGAGAGGATACTAGTGTTCCATGTTAGGTCCAAACACGTAGAGATCAGGTACCACTTCATCAGAGACGGGGCCTAGATGGGTGTTGTGAGGCTGCAATATGTGGCAGAGATGGTGGCACATTGAGCTATCTGGGGGCTGCAAGGGGCTACCAGCTGAAGATGATATAGGAGAAATTTTTTCCTATGGGTGTCACCCACTGGTGGTGGGTAACAGGAACTAGATAGAATAACAATCATACTATGAAGGTCGTGCTTATGGAACAAAGCTCTGTTGAACATGTTTGTTGGATTTGGGCTGCCATCCACCATGGGTTAGGACTGAACTAAGAGATTGTTGTGCCCTAGTTTCCATCTAGTCGAACCATCCATAGCATTTTGTAAGAGCCACCTGTAAACCATGCAGGTATATGTGCCACACTACACAAGCTCAATGACGCATTAACTCTGTCACACAAAGGTTGTTAGAGACGCGACACATTTGAATTTTCATAAGAAATTGCTTGTTTTTGGGCAAAAAAAAACAAGGGACCTCCTCGTGCACTATTCTATTTATCTATCATACAATTTTTACAATTTTTTGAACCTGAATAAGTTTTACAAAATTACCAGATATCATACCTTAATTCGTTTCTGATTAAAATTACCATCGATATGATAACAAAAGCTCTAACATTTATAAAGTTTTGTGAACAAAATTATAACTTATATTTCACCAAATTTCTACAAATTAAATACAAATACATTATACGTTCACTTTCTCTCACGCCAATTCTAGATGTTTATTCAAACTGATATTTAATTATTATTTAATAAATCTCCACTGATTTTCCTAAGGGTCTGTCCATTTCTATGGTCAAAAGACAACCACTGCATTCGGTTCAGAGAAGCCAAGAACAACGATTAATTTTCAACATTTAAAAAAGAAGTCGAGATTTAACGCTTGGGGTCATGGGGTAGAACCAATAATTGGAATCGTAGACCATGGGGTTATGATTGCTCAGAGAATTATAATTAATCTTTTCTCACTAGGGTTTGGGAGCAGCGAAAGGGTGGTCCTGAATGTCAACCAACTTCAAACAAGACTAGGGTCCAGGGCGAGAAACATTTTGAAATCGTATGCTTCGGTGGCTGCTAACATGTATGGTCACGAATACGAGTTCCAGAGCTTCCATCTGATTATCGACAAATATAAAAATGATGACAAATTTTCAATTCTCTTCCTATGATGCTGACTCTGTTTTGGATAAAATGCAAAGATAAATTAAAAGCGTTTTAAAATTTTTTCAATTATCGCAAGATTCTTATTTGAGTAATTAATTACTGGTATGGTGTGTTGAGAAATCTAGGGCATTAGCATTAGGTGATTTCTCTTCTATTAGTGACTGCTTGTGAATGCTTTTTACTTCTTTAGATTAGGATCTTCTTCTTGTTAGATTATTAGTGTTCTTTCTTATCAAACAGTAACCAATGCATGAACATAAATAGACAAGAGACACAACATGTAGGCTATGAGCCAGGGCCAAAAGCTCTCACTCCTTGAGAGGAAAAACCGCGCAAATTCTTCTTATAGAGGTTCCAATTGACGAATACCAAGACCAAGACACAAGTTCTCTAGTCAATCCTCTTCTTGACTCCTCTTCCACCGAGATCTTCATTATTGCCTTGATATTGAGATCTTCATCACTGCCTTGACAACACTGCTTCCTTCACGAGCCCTTATCATAGAGATGATACCTTACGACAATAGTATCATCAACAAACTGTAGTTACAATGAACTATTATGTCATCAATGATGCCTTACTGCACTTTGATGTGACACTGAGACAGAGGTACACTTCACTGTAAGGTAGGCTTGTTTCTGTTATCTTGTACCTTTGATCAAATGTTAAAATTGGCAACTAGGGCCAAACTCCATGTGGGTCATCTTATTCATGGCTGATAATATTTTTTTAGATTCATCTCATCGAGAGGTGTAGGGTTGATTTAAAGATCATCCGGTTCCGATGAGTATTTATTGAGATATGAATTTATTTTGATTATGGAATAATTATCAAGCCGACCTACAACTCATGTAGGCTCAGAAGCCCAACAGTCGCATCTATTCAAACATCAACAGTTGTGTATAAATACAGGAGGACTTTTCCTCATTTGCACTCACTCATCTCATCACATCTCTCTCTCTCTCTCCTGCGCAGAAAAGAGGCTCTTCTCTACTGCGTAGAAAAGAGACTCTCTCTCACACATGTGGAAGGAAGGATGCAGTTTTGGGGCAGCAACTACAGAACCAAAGTTTGACCAGCGTTGACCAGAAGGCTCCCTCAGAATTGCGCTATAGGTCCATCTGGATCTCCTATGAAGGCCACATTTTTTGATGGTGGAATCAAGCCGATCCGACGGTCGGTTTGCGAGATATTGTTTGCCCTAGTTTGGGACTGATCTAGGGTTTGTTGCTGCTAATGTAAATCTGATTTATGTACTATTTCTCTCTGCTGGATTATTGAAGATAAAGGAAGATTTGATCAAAGGGTTTCCCCACATTGGGGTTTGTCCCTGGCTAGCCGCCACATCTTGTGTCTCTTGTCTTGGCTTGTTTTCTGTCGATTGTTTAATGTTCTATCTGCGCTTTACTCTATGTACATGTGATTGCTAATCTGTGGATAATAATAAGAAAGAACATACCATAATCTAACATGGTATCAGAGCTGAGGTGAAGACAAAGCCCGAGCAAGAGCAAGAGCAATCACCGAAGAGAAGATTGGCAAGGCTATCCTAAAAGAACTATGGGGTCCTCATCACTCTTTCCTGCCGAGGACAAGCTCCGTGAGAAAGCTGACTATCACGGATGGAAGATTTCTATCGATCTAACCCTAGAAGATCAAGAGTGTTGGATCATGTGAGTGGCAATATTGTTGAGCCTCCATCAAATGCATCCGCTACTGCCAGGAACAAATGGAAAACCGGAGAAGTCAAAGCAAAGAAGATCATCTGGGACTCTATTGACAAGCACTTGGTGGCCTACATCTCTGACCTGAACACCTCCAAGGAAATATACGATAGACTGGTGAGTTTATTTAAAGTTAATGATGCAAATGAAGTTTTGTTTCTTAGAAATAAGCTGAAGGAAATTAAGAAGGGTAAACATGAGAGTATGCAAGCATACTTCTTAAGAATCATCGAGATTAGGAACGATCTCCTATCTATTGGGGAGACTATTACTGATAGGGAAATGGCACTCACGACTCTTGGAGGATTACCATCCGAATGGTACGTGTTCAGGACTACTCTTCTGAACAATAATGTAATTCCTGGTTTTGAGGAATTAATGGCTAGATGCATCCAAGAAGAAACAAGGGTAGAAGAGCAAGAAATGACCATGCCTAAAGGTCTTCCTGCTGCCTTTTCTTCTCATGCTAAGAAAAGAAATACTTCCGGGACTAAATAAAAAAGAAAGGTTGGACCTAAGGTTGGAAGAAAAGGACGATGTTACATTTGTGATTAAGTAGGTCACTATGTAAGGGAGTGCCCTGATAGAAAGGACTCACACCGAGACGATGATCAAAATCTCTCTCATAGCAATCAAAGGAATGGCAAATTCAATAACAAAGGTAAAAGGAGTGTTGGAAGTCAAGGAAACGAACAATCATTCAAGAAAGCTAGAAATTCCAGGTATGAATCCAACATTGTTGAAAATAAGCAGGATGAATATTATCTACCAGCTGCTTTATCTACCTCTGCTCCTTCGGACTCAATGGGAATTTGGCTCATTGATAGTGGTGCCTCAAGGCACTTCACTGGTTACAAAGATGTTCTCCATAATCTGATAGAGAAAGAAACTAACCTGGAAATTGTCCTTGGAGATAATATGAAATATCTTGTGAAAGGTGTAGGCAATGTCTCTCTCAAGTTGAATCAAGGTAATACAATCCACTTACAGGATGTATTATATGTACCTGACCTCGAAAAGAACCTGGTGTCCATCTCGGCAATGGAAGACAAAGGCTACAAGTTAACCTTTAGCAATGGCAAGGTACGTGTATGAAAAGAAATGTAAAAAATGCCTTTACTCTTGGGTTTCGAGTTTATTCATTATATTAGGTCGGTGGAAGTCCGCTGGGTGTCATGTCTTGTGACACATCTCTTCAGTCTGAACTTTGGCATCGGAGGTTTGCCCACCTTCATTATAAAGCTCTACCCAATGTAAGACAAATGGTGACAGGGATGCCCGAATTCCGAGTAGAGAAAGAAGGTGTATGTCCAGGATGTGCCAAAGGAAAGCTCAAAAGGGGACCATTCCCCTCAAGCCAAAGCAAGACCTCCGATATATTACAGTTGGTTCACTCAGGCATATTTGAGGCTGGTATTAAGAGGGAGACTACTACATCACATACTCCTGAGCAGAATGGTGTGGCAGAAAGGAAGAACCGTACAATTGTGGAAGCTGTCTGTGCCATGCTCCATGATCAAAGGCTTCTGAAGTCTCTATGGGAAAATGATGTAACAATGCCTGATGTGGAGGAACCCATGGATCCTATTTATCCACCTGAGCCTTCCTCTTCTAGGAAGAGGCTACTTGATGATGCTGAAGGACACGCTGCACCCCAAGGAACCTTTCGTGAAAGTAAGAAACCTAACAGGTATCAAGGATACCTGACCATCATGAGCACCATCATACAAAATGAGCCTTCATCATTCTCAGATGTCTTTAAGCATCAAGTATGGAAGGATGCTATGACCAAAGATAATGAGTCTATTATGAAGAATGATGTCTGGAAAGTAGTTTCCAGACCCCAGGACAAGACAGTTGTCACTTCTAAATGGCTTTACAAGATAAATCATGCAGCAGATGGAAGTACGGAAAAGTATAAGGCTCGTTTTGTTGCTCGTGGTTTCTCCCAGAGGGAAGGTATAGACTATGATGAGATATTTGCACCTGTTGCCAGATATACGACCATCCGCTCAATCATAGCCCTTGTGGCTTCACAAAGATGGAACCTACATCAGATGGATGTCAAGACCGCATTCTTGCATGGTTCAATCAAAGAAGAGGTCTACGTGGAGCAACCCGAAGGATTTGAGATTTATGATCAAAAATCTCATATTTGCAGGTTGAAGAAAGCTTTCTACGGGCTGAAGCAAGCAGCTCGAGCATGGTATGAGAGGATTGATAGCTACTTGATGAAGTTGGGATTCACTAGGAGTGAAGCCAATCCTAACCTTTACTTTAAGGTTGAAGATGACAAACATCTCATACTAGTGTTGTATGTGGATGACCTCTTCCTAACAGGTGCAGACCCTCTTATTCACTAATGTAAGAGGGAGTTGGCTTCTGAATTTGAAATGAAGGATCTAGGACTGATGCACTATTTCCTAGGACTTGAAGTTTGGCAAAAGCCAAGCGAAATTTTCCTATCTCAAGGAAAATATGTGGTGAAGATATTGGAAAGATTTGGTATGGTAAACTGCAAGCCTGTAACTACCCTGATGGAGCTTGATTTCAAGAAGTTAAGCGGTAGTGCTGTTGGACCTGTTTTACGAAATGCTACCAAGTATCGGCAACTCGTCGGAGCATTAATGTTCTTAGTGAACTCCTGTCCAGATATATGCTTCGCAGTGAACACGTTGAGTCAACATATGGTTGAACCTCACCACATACATTGGATTGGTGCCAAGAATCTGTTAAGATATCTTCGTGGCACAATTACATATGGGTTAAAATACACTGTCGGAGATGTGAGACTACTTGGATACACTGATGCTGATTGGGTAGGCAATGTGGAGGACCGTAAGAGCACTTTCGAGTGTTGTTTCTCCTTGGGATTTGCTTCGATATCCTGGATGAGCAGGAAGCAGAAGTCGGTGGCTTTGAGCACCGCCGAAGCAGAGTATATTGCTGCTAGCATGGCCTCCTGTGAGGCAGTCTGGTTGCGAAAGCTCTTCAGTGAGCTATTTGGATTTACATTGGATACCACCGTGATCCTATGTGATAACCAGAGTGGGATTCGTTTATCAGAGAATCCTGTATTTCATGATCGCTCCAAGCATATCAATATCAAGTATCACTATATTCGAGATATGGTGCAGTAGGGAGCTATAAGGCTCCAACATATTGGTACAAATGAACAGGTCGCCGACATTCTGACAAAGCCCCTAGGAAAGGTCAAATTTTTGACTTTCCGAGAACGACTTGGTGTCGTTCAAAGACCCTCCGATGAGGGTCCTGTATGATGCATTGAGCTCTGGGAGCTTCGGGGGGTGCAGGGTACTTCTTGGAGCGGCATATGACCACAGGGTGATTCACCATCCCTTGGTGGTATACATGTACACCCCGTGGCGACTATGTAGCAGGATGATTGGTTCTCCTGTGAGGTCTGGATGATGTGTTCTCCATGACAACGATGTAGCAAGATGATTAGTTCTCCTGTGAGGCCTGGATGATGTGTTTTCCATGGCGTTTATGTAGCAGGATGATTAGTTCTCCTGTGAGGACAAGATTGATTAAGTTCTCCTGTCAAGGCATCCTACCCATGCAGTCTGGGACTCATGGGAAGTACCTCTCATCTGATCAATGAGCAGGGAAATGAGGATGGGGACCATAATAGTACCGATGGACGCATCACTGTATCTACCGTACTCCCTATGCTAGGATGACCTTCATTGATCTGGGATCAATGATACTAGTCTGGGACCAGTGGTACATACTCTGAGACTGACTTTGGGTTAGTGAAGGACTGGTCTGGGACCAGTGGTAGGAGTGGTACATACTATGATGCTGACTTCGGGTCGGTTGAGACTAGTCTGGGACCAGTGGTATGCACTCTGAGACTGACTTTGAGTCAGTGGAGGATGATACTGGTCTGGGACCAGTGGTAGGAGTTGTACCCACTATGACGCTGACTTTGAGTCGGTTGAGATTGGTCTGGGACCAGTGGTACATACTCTGAGACTGACTTTGAGTCAGTATGATACATCCTCGATCATTTCTTCCTCTTCATAATTCGGACAAAGCAGAGCAGAGCAGAACAGAGCAGAGCAGAGCAGATCAGAACAGGGCAGAACAGAACAGAGCAGAGCAGGCAGGATAGAGCAGAGCAGAGTAGGCAGGATAGAGTAGAGCAGAGCAGGCAAGATAGAGCAGAGCAGAGCAGGGGTCAAGCTGTATAGGGCAGTGCATTTGATGGATGAATAGTAGCGACCGACAGACAGATTGCAGATGGAGTTCTCCCTAGTTGAGAGGGAGTGTTAAAATTGGCAACTAGGGCCAAACTCCATGTGGGTCATCTTATTCATGGCTGATAATATTTTTATTAGATTCCTCTCGTCGAGAGGTGTAGGATTGATCTAAAGATCATCCGATTCCGATAAGTATTTATGGAGATATGAATTTATTTGATTATGGAATAATTATCAAGACGAGCTACAACTCATGTAGGCTCAGAAGCCCAACAGTCGCATCTATTCAAACATCAACAGTTGTGTATAAATACAGGAGGACTTTTCCTCATTTGCACTCACTCATCTCATCACATCTCTCTCTCTCCTGCGCAGAAAAGAGGCTCTTCTCTACTGCGCAGAAAAGAGACTCTCTCTCACACATGTGGAAGGAAGGACGCAGTTTTGGGGCAGCAACTGCAGAACCAAAGTTTGACCAGCGTTGACCAGAAGACTCCCTCCTCAGAACTGCGCTGTAGGTCCATCTGGATCTCCTCTGAAGGCCACATTTTTTGGTGGTGGAATCAAGCCGATCCGACGGTCGGTTTGCGAGATATTGTTTGCCCTAGTTTGGGACTGATCTAGGGTTTGCTGCTGCTAATGTAAATCTGATTTATGTACTATTTCTCTTTGCTGGATTATTGAAGATAAATGAAGATTTGATCAAAGGTTTTCCCCACTTTGGGGTTTGTCCCCAGTGTTAAGTTATGGTATGTTCTATGCTTATAACAGTTTACTTCTTTTTCTTATTATGTTCCACAGATTAGCAATCACATATACATAAAGTAAAGTGCAGATAGAACATTAAACGATCGACAGAAAACAAGCCAAGACAAGAGACACAAGATGTGGCGGCTAGCCAGGGACAAACCCCACAATGTGTGGGGAAACCCTTTGATCAAATCTTCTTTTATCTTCAATAATTCAGCAGAGAGAAATAGTACAATAAATCTGATTCGTATCAGCAGTAGCAAACCCTAGATCAATAGCATCAACATTAGCGGCTTCATTATCAAACTAGGGCAGATCATATCTCACAAACCGACCGTCAGATTGATTTCATTCCACCACCAAAAGTTTCGGCTTCCAGAGGAGGTTCAGATAAACCTACAGCGCAATTCAGATGAGGAGATATTCTAGGCCACGCAAGTCAATCTTTACTTCTGCAGTTGCAGCTTCAGTTTCAGCAGTTTCCGGCTTCAAACTAGGGTAGTCGATATCTTGCAAACCGTTCGTCGGATTGACTTCATTCCACCACTAAAAGTTGCGGCTTTCAAAGGAGGTTTAGATGAACCTACAACGCAGTTCCAAAGAGGAGATCTTCTAGGCCACGCAAGTCAATCTTTACTTTTGCAGTTGCAGCTTCAAATTGAACAGCTTCCGGCTTCACATGTGTGAGAGAGAGACCCATTTCAGCGCAGTAGAGAAGAGACTCATATCTGCGCAGTAGAGAGAGAGAGATGTGATGAGATGAGTGAGTCCAAATGAGGAAAAGTCCTCTTATATTTATACACAACGTTGGTGGGTGAATAGATGCGACTGTTGGGCTTCTGAGCCTACATGAGTTGTAGGTCGGCTTGATAATAATTCCATAATCAAAATAAATTCATATCTCCATGAATACTTATCAGAATTGGATGATCTTTATATCAATCCTACACCTCTCGACGAGAGGAATCTAATAAAAATATTATTAGCCATGAACAAGATGACCCACATGAAGTTTTGCCCTGGTTGCCAATTTTAACACCTGGCTAGCCGCCACATCTTGTGTCTCTTGTCTTGGCTTGTTTTCTGTTGATCGTTTAATGTTTTACCTGCACTTTACTTTATGTACATGTGATTGCTAATCTGTGGATAATAATAAGAATGATAAGTAAACTATTATAAGCATAGAACAAACCATAACCTAACATCAAATCCTTTTACTGAGACAGTCTTCTGCATTCCATCCGGGCTGTTGATCAAGGAGATCCGAACTTGTTATTGTGCTCATCCATTCGAAATACAAAGGTATCTGAATTCCCTTGATTGTGATTATATCCAAACTATTTATTGTACCCATCCAAATCCTATCCGAACTTCTTTTTGCCTTCTCCACCGAAAATCTCAGAGATATGCAAAGTCTGAACTGTACTAATTCGAAGAGCCTAGCCTCATATATATAGTAGTTCGTCCATATAATTTAGCCGACATGAACATTCAAATGGGTGTGTCTCGTTAATGTGAGGCGACATGAGTTCCTTTATACATCTTGAGGCCGACATAGGAAGAGGGTACTATGTGCTTGTCGTTGGAGGGCTATATAGACTTATATACAATTGACACATGTCCAAGAAAGGCTTCTTTATACATGACATTGACTCTTTGACTCAAAGATAAATCCTAAGGCTCTCAATGGGAGCCACTAACAAATAAAATCTCTTGCTCATGAAACCCATGAAGCAAGGCATTACAAAAATAATTTTATTCTCTTCTTTTCATCAATTACAAAGATCATAATTACTTGACATTATGAAGACTGAACCTAGTTACATTTTACAACATGGTTGGCAGAGATATTTTCGTTTTAACAGTTTTCGTTCCTACTTTGGTAAAATGACTTGTTTACCTCTCTTGAAATCGTTTTAACATTTTCCGTTCCTATTGTGGTCAAATAATTTTTTACCTTTCTTGAAATCATTTTAACATCTTTCATTCCCATTTTCCTAAATTAATTGTATACCCTTCTTGATATCAGTTACAAAAATCACATTTTCTAAAAATTACAAATAAAACAATAATTATATTATTGTCTTCCTTGAAATAAGTTATAGGAAATTGTGTTTTTCCTAATTTTATAAAATACAAGTAAAAAATATAATTTAAATATTTAAATAAAAATGTATTTTTTTATTAAGATAAATCAATTTAAAAGTTGTTTGCTTGGGGTAGCTCAATTGGCAATGGCCGTGGAAATGAAGTCTCATTGAACTGGAAGTCTTGGAAATTTTTTGCTACCCCCCTGATCGGGGTGAGAAGATGGACATGATGATGTAGTCCTACCAAGCTTACAAAAAAAAGTCAATAAAAATCAATTTAAAAGTTATAGAAGATATTAAAATTTAAAATATTTAGATATAAAAAGAAATAACGATAATAATTCATATGGACTTGTCTAAGTAGGCGATTGCGCACATTGATTTTCTCTTGGTAATTTGGCAATTTTTTTTTCAAGAAATCTGAAATTGAGAGTGTTTGAATCATTTTTTTAATGGTGGAAATGGATTTAACACCCTCAAAAACCATGGAACACCTAAAATTTTGAAACATGACAGCTGTACCCTGGATTTCCAAAAAAATTCACCAACAGGAAAAGCATTCTTCTCCGAGTGAAATCATTGCTTGTTTAAACTGCTAATTCATATTGTGCGTTGAATTTATATTGATTGATTTGAATCATAATTTAATGTATTTACTTGGATTTATTTTTTTAAATTATTTTTGAAAGGTGAACTTTGATGTTGAATCTACTTTTAACAATTTATATTTTAAGTGTATTATTTTTTAATCTGTTATGATGTATCTTTTGAGTAAGTTCCTTTCAAATATCTACTTCATTTTTTAAAGTAAAAAGTAAAACAAAAATATTTTTAATATTATTGTTGTCGTTTGGCCGAGGCTTTGAAGTTTGCCCTTTCAAATATCTACTTCATTTTTCTAAGTAAAAGGTATAAAAAAACATTTTTAATATTATTGCTGCCGATTATCTGGCCAAGGCTTTGAAGTTTGCCGATTTTTGTAGGGAGGCTTCCCGTACATTTATTGTCGTTTATGATGAGTTGTGAGAGATTTTTGACATTGGTGATGTCGGGAGCGATAAGTCCTTCAAAATTATTGTTCATTAGCTCTAGCAGTGAGACAAGAGGAAGTCCCTAGAACAAACTCGACACCGAGCCATTAAATTTAATGCCTTCCAGCCTAACTCTGTTTAAACTCATGCAAGTTCCTAGGCTTTAAGGTAATTTTCCGGTGAGATACTTGTTGAAAATGTTGATGATCTGAAGCTTTTTGTTCTTGCAAAGATCTGGAGGAAGGCTTCCAAATAGTTGGTTGTCTGTAATATTCAGTGCTTGATAGGCTTTGTACGCGACCGAATGATTTTCCCAGTTCTTTTATTCCTTCGGTTTACCTTTGTACCTTTAAGGGCAATTGCTAGTATATGCCATGCAAAACATATGTGGCCCCTGTGAGGTCATTTCTTGGTCGACCACATGAGCAAACAACCATTCAAAGTCTTGGCATGGTTCTAAGAGCTCCTCAATTTCATTGTGGTATGTGGTACCTTTCTTGTCAGTTGGGTGTACCAATCATGTCTTCTAAATAGGGACGCCGTCCTTATAAATATCCAGAAAGGCATCAGCCTCAAGATACTTGGGCACTGTTGATTTACTTCAAATTTATTAGCCCTTTCTTCAAGTCAAATTGCCTAGAATACAACTGAGTAATTTTTTGTATATCAAATACTTCCAGGATGCATTCTGGCATCATGCTTTGGCCAACTCTGATGTCTAAATATTATTTATCTTCTACTTTTCATTTTCAACATGCTATTTGTAAGTTGCAGACTGTGAAAATTCCAATACGGAATCCTATTGCAGCAACTAGTATTATTTCTCCTAACTCATAAATTAATTATTTAGTTTATTGCTACAACAACATCGAAATAAACACACTGCAACCTTCACAAATAAAATTGCGGAAGATAAATAGCGTTGGAACTGAGAAAATACTAGCACACACAAAAATAACACCGTTGTTTTTGGACAAAAGTCCCTGGAAAAACCCAATGTGGGAAAACTGGTGCAACAAATGAGGGTTTTATTTTATTATGTAGTAGTGAAAATTTGAGTACATCTATGGATGCCCAACTAGCAATCCAAACAACAAGAATATCTGGGCAAAAATTATTGAAGGGAATTACCCTTCCTCCACAAGCAATCTTGACACAACCTGCCTTTAGAAAACTCGGTCTCTTGAAGCCTCTGTGCTGCTTTGCGCAGTCTCTTTGACGTCAAGCCTCCAACTAGTCTTCGATGAAGTCGTTTTGCCTGCCTTTGCTGAGGAAATCGCCTCTCCGACACTTTGGAACCTCTGCCCGATATCTGGAGTTGAGAACGAATTTCTCTCCAGTAAATCGAACTACCAATCTGAAGCAATTCGCAGTCCTTTGCACCATTTCACTGGAAATAACTCGGCCCTCTTGCTGCTGCCTCTCCGAATTTGGAAAACTTCCTCTGGACTCACTGTCCCTGCCCCTCACTCACTGCTTTGATCTTTGGCTCTCCAACAGCTGACTACTGCTACTCTGGAAATCGATTTGCCAAGGAAATCAAATTTCTGGTGATCTCAAGTGTGTTCTCCAAGTGCCCATCGACTTACTCTTATAATCCACTGTTGGAGCACCAACGACCAAGATTGAAACTTAATCGATAGCTAGGATCATCTTGGAATCAATCCGTGTGAGTTTCTACATGATTCTCACCTTGACTTAATTAATACTGATTAATTAACCAATTTTCCTAAGTTTATACTTAGGAAACATTAAAAATTTGGTTAATAATCTAATTAAGTCACTTCTAGGTAGAATTTCTAGAAAAGATTTCTGGGTCTTGGAGATCTCATGTATTCTAGCCTCTCCACCAACTTTCATGGCTAGAACACATCCGATGCTACAAAACTAACACAGACCAGTGCTAAAGGGTTGAGAGGATCCCCACAATAACGCTCAAACTTCTTCTTGGGTGCCATCTTAATCTCTTGCCCTTCCTCGTGCACAATCTCTGAATAGAATATTGACAAGGCATGGTTGAGTTTTGGATGACTCTTGATAACCTTTGAAGTACACTCATGATGATCATAAAGGGCGATCTTCTGTGGATGGCATCAATATTGAATAGGATGTGCCATATATTGGTGGGGTTTACTACGACATGAGCGAGGGTTAAATGCATGGGCACATTGCAAGGTGGCGGCAAGTTTGGAGGCAAATGGTGATATGAGGCATGTGGAATGTGCAAGGTGGAAGATTGAAATGGGGAGATACAAAGTCTCTGCATCTCACATTGGAAAGGTGATGAGGGGATAGAGGATTGGGGGGGGGTGTAGGAAGGTGTGGAGTGATATGACTTCCTGCAGAATGTGGTAAGATGAGGAACGAGACACAAAATGGGAAATCGGGGAAAGACCTACATTTCACATTGTGTGCAGAATGAGAAGATGAGGTGAGACTCTCACATTCCACATTTCACTGGTGAGACGCGAAATGGGAAATCAGGGAAAGACTCCTACATTTCACATTGTGTGCGGAATGAGAAGATGAGGTGAAAATCTTGCATTCCACATTTCACTGGGGAATTCAGAATGTGGAGAAGATGGAAGTAAGTAACTATTTTTCACCACTAAAAGGAATTTACATGCTCAGTTCATGACTTAGCCAAACCAATGTTTTCACTCACAGAAACTGTTTAAAGTCAAAAGGGATAGCACGTAAATTCAGTATGCACAGAAAAACTTATCAGCAGATGGCTTGGTTTGAAACCCTACTTAACAACTTCACATTAACATGTCTTCCTTTCTGATAAAAACCGATATTCTGCTGTTCGACAATGATGGTATTTGTCACACACTCAAGGAATGACATTTGCACCTTTGTTCTTCTCATGTGTGGACATTGGCCCAATCTTTTGTGATGGTTGGCTTTTCAACTGCAATTGATGGCCTAGGTATTCTTTTGGCTGTTTAAGCATGCCCTGTAGACGATTCTTTTGTCTGAGTCTTTTTTAGTTTTTCTTTGAAACTACTCATATCATGCTTGCTTTTTTTATAAAACATCAAAACCATTTATGAAGTCTCAACTTTATAAATATTCAAAAATATTTATTTTCCTTTGCAATTTTTTTATTCCACATTTCCAACCTTTTTCCACATACATAAATTGATCTCCTCACAATGTACGAACTTATCTCTTTACAGTTTCATAGGTTGTGCAAAGATACCATGCTGGAGTTTTAACGATAAACTGCAGGGATTAAAAAATGAATACAGAATACATGGGAGGTTGTAAAATATATCATATTCTATTGAAAGGAGTCATTGCGTACAATGCTGAAGATCCTCTCATGTTTTCATTCATGAGGTGGTTTATCGTACCTTCCTCACCTAACTATTCTCAACTGATGGTATATTATGATTAATATCTTTTTATAAAAGTCACTTTGTTGTATTGTTAGGTTATTATGTTAAGCTATAGTATTGTAGTGTTAATAATCCAACAGTTTTTCCTTCAAATCAAACTTGAGACAATCAATATGAGATGGTAGCAATAGTACTATTGTAAACGGAATGAGAAAAGATAATTGTAATTAGTAATTACTGTCAGTAAGTTATTATTTTGACTCTACATAGTTGTATTTTTCTATTTCTTTCTTATGGGTAGTTTAAAAGGGTTTTGTTAAATGAGGCCGAGGCTGAAAATTTCACTGACAATTAACTCTACCTTGCTGTTGTTAAAAAAATTCCATAGGGATAAGTCCCAGTCACATGTACTGCATGACTTTTACAACTTATTTCGTTAAACATTATTATCTACATCTATACAGTTAACTGGAATAGCCTAACATCTATCTTCATACTATTGCATTTCTCTCCAAGGCAGTTTCGGTACTAAATATACATATGAAAAGCGTTTTCAACAGAATAATGTGAATGTAAGTGATCTTTGTAGCCAAGATGTAGATGTTCCTTCTTCCTCTTGTTTCTCTGGGGTCCTGTAGCCAGTTTTTGGTTTAATGCTCTTTTTCCTCTCCCATCTTCACAGTCTCCCCTCCTTTCTTAGTCCATTTTCAAAGTATTTTGTTGTTGCCTCCGTCAGAAACTGCTTCTCTTACTCTCATTGCCTTCCTTCTAGCTGCTCTCAACAGAATAGTGACTTCTTCCTGTCTGATGCACTTACCTCCTAACTACTCTCCTTGAGTTGTGCTTGCTGTTCCTTTCTTCCCCTATCATCTTCATTTCTCGCCTATTTAGATGCCCTTTGCAGCCAGTCTCATGCCCTATTTACCATTACTGTAATCTTGTTCTGGCACTACTTTGTGTCTTCCTCCTGTCTGATGCACTTCCCTCCAAACTATCCTCCTTGAGTTTTGCTTCTTGTTCCTTTCTTCCACTATTGTCTTCTTTTCTCGACTATCTAGTTGCCCTTCGGAGCCTAATCTCATCCTTCTCCACTATTTCTATAATCTCATACTGTCACTGCTTTCTTTTCATCTTGGATTACTCACCATGCTTTCTTCAAGCTGCCCTCAATTTAATTTCCCTGTGCTTACCTCATCTCTTCCACCTTGTGCCTCTTGTCTGCTCAGTGCTTATGCATGAATTATTATTTCATCAATGCCACCAGTGACAGTGGCAAATCCATCTTGAGTGGAACTAGTTTCTTCTCTATTATTTACTATTTTGGAAGGTTTAAGTTTTCAATTATTATGAGTTGGAAGTTCCGAAGTAGCATTTCCATGGCATTATTTTCTGCAATAAGATCTATCTGATTACATTTCTCTAGACCTAAGGACAGGCTTATTGCTAATCTTATGTCCGTTTTCCATTTTATTTCTTTTCTTAAGGAATGGTTGCAATATATTCTCTGAATTATTTTTATTACTTCCTTTCTCCTGAATTCTGGGTTTTAGATCCCAGTTCTCAGGCTCCTTTCTATCTTGTGCCATCTGATCCATAATTAACTGTGAGTCCCTTGATCTCCAGTCTTTGAAGGCCTTGATCAACTGCTATCCTAATTCCCAAAGATGCTAGATTTGGATGTGGCAGAAATTCGACAGGGCTTGGAAAAACCTAATGACTTCACAAAACTCAGTTCAAGGCTATGAAAACTCAGCAATTAAAAAACTCAAAACACAGGAAATTTTGTGAACAAAAAATAATAATGACAGTGTTGCCCAAGTTTTGCCAAGTTTTGGGTGAGTTTTATCCAATCGTATTAAGTTTCCAGAGTTGTTTATTTCTGGCAAGTTTCAGGAAGAGTTTTAGCTGAGTACTCATTTCAGAAACGACTTGGCCAAACTTGGCAAGGTTTGCGAGTCTTGGTTGAGTGTCACAATCATTCTGCTTCCATCAGGATCCCTTCCACCTCAGCCAGGTTAATAGAGCATTTCAGTAACTTCCAAGTTTGTTAATTTTAGGATAACAATGGTATGTTCTATGCTTAGAGCAATTTTACTTCAATTTTCTTTATTAACCCAATATGATATCCAGTATACCAATCACATCAACATGATAGTAAAATGCAGATAGAACATAAACAATAATAGTAGAAGACAAGCCAACATAAGAGGACACAAGATATGGCACCAGCCAGGGACAAACCCCAATGTGGGGAAACCTTTGATCAATTCTTATAATTCTTCAAAAGTTCAGCAGACAGAGAGAGTACAATTTACAATACTCACTTGCCCAAACTGATCAGTGAAAACAGCAGATGCCAGAAACAGAAAGCCCTAACCAGAAAGTCAATGCTGGTCAACAGGGCTGAAATTGGCCTCCAATAGCAAGATAATGCAGCCCAAAACAGTCCGAAAATAACTAGTCAAATTTGGTCAACAAAAGTCAACGCAGCAACCTGAATTAGGGCAGTCAACGCTGATCAACACGTGTCAAACTTGTGCCTAGAACAACGGCCTGCCCAAACAGAAGTCTCCTTCATGAAACCAAAGTCAAGCAGGGTCAACACTGGTCAAAGTCAGTGTCTTGAAATTTCGGTCAAATCTGGTCAACGCAGCAGCTAGAAAAGACAATCTTCCTTTTGCTCGTGTGGAGAGAGAGAGGCTCAAAAATCTGTACCCAATCAAGATGAGAGAGAGAAAGATGAATGAGATGAGATACCAAAATGAGGAGGAGGCACATTGTATTTATATGCAACGTTGAAGGCTAGAGGAGGCTAATTTGATTGCTGGCTGACCTTGACAATTTGTCCATAACCAAAATAAATTCATAACTTCATTTGTACATGTCAGAATGGGATGATCTTTAGATCAATCCTACACCTCTCAGAAAGAGGAATCCAAGAAAAATATCAACTTCCTCATAAGAGCTGTCCAAAGCGATGTTTGGCCCTAGTTGCCAATTTTAACACTCCCTCTCAACTAGGGAGAACATCACTTGCCAAACTGTCTGACAATCCGTACCATCCCTATCACTGCACTGCTCTGCTTTGCTGAACCATGAAGGAAGAAGAAATGATCGAGAATGTATCATACTATTCTCCACTGACCCGAAGTCAGTCTCCAACAACAGAGTGTGTCATACCACTCTTAACTGACCCAGAGTCAGTTTCCATTGATCCCATACCAATATCAACATCCTAGCATAGGGAGTACGGTAGTACATGATGCACCCATCGGTAGTACTATTGTCCCTATCCTCATTTCCCTACTCATTGGCCAGATGAGGGGTACTTCCCATGTGTCCCAAACTGCATGGGTAGGATGTACTGACAAGAGAAGGTGAGCCATTCATCCTGCTCATATGCCATGGGGGAGGGTGAACCACTCTGCCTATGCATATGCCACCATGGGGTATGACAGGAGAAGGTGAACCATTCACATTGTACACAACACACCACTAGGGGAGGGTGAGTCACTCTATGGCCGCTCATCGCTCCAAGAAGTAGCTCAAGCCCCCCGAAGCTCCCAGAGCTCACTATCCATCTCATACAAGACCCTCATAAGAGGGTCTCTCCACGACTCCAAGTCGTTCACGGAAGGTTAAGAATTTGACCTTCTTGAGGGGCTTCGTAAGAATATCAGCGACCTTCTCATCAATCCCAATATGATGGAGCCTTATTGCTCCCCGCTGTACCATATCCCAGATAAAGTGGTACCTGATTTCAATATGCTTGGAGCGATCATGAAACACATGATTCTTAGAAAGAGTAATCCCACTTCGGTTGTCACAAAAGATCATAGTAGTATCCAACGCATGTCCAAATAGCTCACTAAAGAGCTTCCTCAACCAGACAGCTTCACAGGAGGCCAAACTAGCAGCAATGTATTTAGCCTCAATGGTGCTTAAAGCAACTGACTTCTGCTTCCTGCTCATCCATGATATTGAAACAAAACCTAGAGAGAAGCAACATCTTGATGTGCTTTTGCGATCCACCACGCTGCCAACCTAGTCTGCATCAGAGTAACGATGGAGCCTCACATTCCCGGGCAGTGTATCTCAATCCATAAGTGATTGTGCTCGGAGATATCTCAAGAGATTCTTGGCAGCAATCCAATGTATGTGACGAGGCTTGACGACCATAAATTGACTCAATGTGTTCACTGCAAAACATATGCCTAGACGAGAGTTCACCAAGAACATCAAGGCCCCTATGAGTGGCCCCTATGAGTTGACGATACTAAGAAGGATTTCCCAAATTGGGCCCGACAGCACTTCCGCATAACTTCTTGAAGTTAAGTTCCATCGGAGTAGTCACGGACTTGCAGTCCACCATCCCAAATCTTTCAAGTAGCTTCACAACATATTTTCCTTGAGAAAGGAAAATCTCCTCTGGCTTTTGCCACACCTCCAACCCTAGGAAGTAATGCATCAGTCCTAGGTCCTTCATATCAAATTTGGAAGCCAACTCTCTCTTACATTGATGAATAAGAGGGTTTGCACCTGTCAGAAAGAGATCGTCCACATAGAGTACCAAGATGAGAGGTCTATAATTCTCAACCTTAAAGTAAAGGTTCAGATCAGCTTCACTTCTTGTAAATCTCGACTTCATCAGATAGGTATCGATCCTCTCATACCAAGCCCAGGGTTCTTACTTCAACCAATAGAGGGCTTTCTTCAACCTGCATACATGTGTCTGACGATCTTGAACTTCAAACTCCTCAGGTTATGCCACATAGAGTTCCTCCTTAAGTGAACCATGCAAGAAGGCAGTCTTGACATCTGGTGTAGATTCCATCCTTGCGAGGCAACAAGGGCTATAATCGAATGGATGGTGGTGTAGCGAGCAATGGGTGCAAATATCTCATCATAATCTACACCTTCCTTTTGAGAGAAGCCTCGAGCAACAAATTTGGCCTTGAACTTCTCAGTACTTCGATCAACACCATGTTTGATCTTGTAGAGCCATTTAGAGGTGACAACAGATTTGTCCTAGGGTCTAGGGACCACATCCCATACATCATTCTTCATAATTGACTCGTACTCTTCGTTCATAGCATCCTTCCATACTTCTTGTTTCACAACTTCTTCGAATGAACATGGTTTGGACTGAATAATGGTGCTCATAGCAGTTAAGTACCCTTGGTACCTATTAGGCTTCTTGCTTTCATGAAATGTCCCCCTTGGTGCAACATGTCTCTCGGCATCTTCGAGAGTTTCCCTCAGCCACGAGGGTCTCCTTTTGAAGGAAGGAGTGCTCATGAGGAGGAGGATCAATGGGATCCATCGGTTCTTCAACATCGGGCATCGGCTCATCCTGCGAATCTCCATGATCTCCTGCATCTGCGTCTTTGTCCTTCCTTGGAATAGGAATGCTGCTAATCTTCCTTAGGGCAGCATCCTCATCGAAGGTGACATCATGACTCAACTCTACTTCTCTTTGACCAAGCACATAGATTCAATATGCCTTAGAAGTTTCACTGTAGCCCACAAAAGTTCCTTTCTTCTCAGATGCCTCCAATTTAATTCTCTTTTCTTTCGGCACATGAAAGTATACGAGGCTACCAAAATTTTAAAATGAGAAGCATCAGGTTTTTTACCGGTGAAAACTTCTTCGAGAGTTTTGGAGTCCAATGCTTGATGAGAGCATCGATTTTGAACGTACATAGTAGTATTGGCAGCTTCTCCCCATAGGATCTTTGGAAGTCCTTGATCATGAAGCATGGCACGAGTGGCTTCTATAATGGAACAATTCTTCCTTTCAGCAACACCATTTTGCTCAGGAGTATATGCAGTAGTAGTCTCCCTCTTAATGCCAACTTCCCTGCAATAGTCATTGAATTCATTTGACTCATACTCGGTTCCATTATCGGTCCTCAATATCTTGATCTTCTTCCCTGTTTGATTTTCCACCAAGGCTTTGAAGGCACGAAACCATGAGAATATTTCGTCCTTCTTCTTCAAGAAATATATCCAAGTTTTGTGAGAGAAGTCATCCACAAAGACAACATAATATAAATATCCTCCTAATGATGTCACAGGAAACATACCAGATAGATCAGAATGAACCAATTGCAAAATGTCTGTGGTCTTGCTATCACTTGAGGGGAATGGTCCCCTTGTATGTTTTCCCTCGACACATCCTTGACATACACCTTCATGCTCTATTTTGAATTCGGGCATACCTGTAACCATCTTCCTTGCATCGGGTAGAGCCTTATAGTGAAGATGAGCAAACCTCCAGTGCCATAGTTCGGATTGAAGAGATGTGTCGCAAGACATGGCTCCTAGTGGACTTCCTCCAACTTGATATAAACTGTCAACCCTGAATCCAAGAGTAAATGCTTCTTTGAAATTTCTTTTCCACACATGCACCTTTCCATTGATGAATACCACCTTGAATCCTTTGTCTTCCATCGTCGAGATGTAAGCAACTAAGTGCTTATGAATAGAGTCCCTGATGATCTTCTTGGCTTTGACTTCACCCTTCTTGTACTTTGTCTTATCAGCAGTCGGTGCATTTGAAGGAGGTTCCGGAATCTTTCCCTGCACATAATCCATGACATCTTGCTCTTCTAAAGTCAAATCAAGAGACATCTTCCATGCATGATAATTAGACTTATCATGAAGCTTATCCGCAGACTTGAATTAGGATGTGGAGGCCATTGAGACTTGTTCTTGATCAATGATTTCTCCTCTTAGTGATTGCTCTTCACTCTTGCTTGGGCTTTGTCTTCACCTCAGCTATGATACCATGTTAATTTTAGGATAACAATGGTATGTTCTATGCTTAGAGCAATTTTACTTCAATTTTCTTTATTAGCCCAATATGGTATCCAGTATAGCAATGATGCAATTACATCAACATGATAGTAAAACACAGATAGAACATAAACAATAATAGTAGAAGACAAACCAACACAAGAGGACACAAGATATGGCACCAGCCAAGGACAAACCTCAATGTGGGGAAACCCTTGATCAATTATTCTTATAATTCTTCAAAAGTTCAGCAGAGAGAGAGAGTACAATTTACATATTCACTTGCCCAAACTCATAAGTCAAAACAGCAGAAACAGAAAGCCCTAACCAGAAAGTCAACGTTGGTCAACAGGGCTGAAATTGGCCTCCAAAATAGATTGGTCAACCTTGGTCAACTCAGCCTCCAATAGCAAGATAATGCAGCTCAAAACAGTCCGAAAATAACTAGTCAAATCTGGTCAACAAAAGCCAACGCAACAACCTGAATTAGGGCAGTCAATGCTGGTCAACACAGGGGTCAAAATTGTGCCCAGAACAATGGCCTGCCCAAACAGAAGTCTCCCTCACAAAACCAAAGTCATACAGGGTCAACGCTGGTCAAAGTCAGCTTCCTGAAATTTCGGCCTCTTGAAATTTCAGTCAAATCTGGTCAATGCAGCAGCTAGAAAAGAGAGTCTTCCTTTCGCACATGTGGAGAGGGAGAGGCCCAGAAATCCATACCCAATCAAGATGAGAGAGAGAAAGATGAATGAAATGAGATACCAAAATGAGGAGGAGGCACCTTGTATTTATATGCGACGTTGAAGGCTGGAGGAGGCTAATCTGATGGCTGACCGACCTTGACAATTTGTCCATAATCAAAATAAATTCAGAACTTCATTTGTACATGTCAGAATGGGATGATTTTTAGATCAATCCTACATGTCTTGGAAAGAGGAATCCAAGAAAAATATCAGCTGTCTCATAAGAGCTGTCCAAGTGATGTTTGCCCCTAGTTGCCAATTTCAACAAAGTTTTTATGACTGCCACATCCATTTATCTAGTTTATTGTTAGAGGCTCTGTCAATGTTTAAATTCTTGCCTCCTGCCTTGGGGTTTCCATTGGCTCTTAAATCTCTTAAGAGTCTTTATTTATCTTGCCAAAAGTTAAGCAGCATATTTGAAAGCTATTTATCATCAGGAATATTTTTCTTTTTATTCTGTGCTCCAAGATTATTATACTAGTTTGATTTTTGAAGATAAAATCAGGTATGTAGGATTGACGGGCTTCCTTTTTAAGTAAGGAAACAAAAACTACTGAGCAGTATACTACTTACTAAGTAGTATATGAAGTCACTATGGAAACAAAATGTTATTTGCAGCTGGCGCTTTTGTAATATAATCTTGAATATTTTTTGCTTTCTTTAAATATGCCCTTTTGCTTTCTTACTTAAAAATGTCTCCGGTTATTTGCATGCTTGATTTGTGTGAATTACTTTTTGAAAGTGACATTAATTTTCTGGGATGTTGTGTGATTTGTGGTACTTCTGATATGAAGCTCGACTTGGAGAAAGCAATGATGGACTGCCTATATGCAAAATGTGAGTTCACTATACTGTCTCATGTTTGATTGGGCTACGAGACTATATTGGAGATATGTTTACTGGACTAGCACTTATCTGTGAAGTTATGCATGTAATATTCTGCAAGAGTGCTCATATTTTCATGTTTCACTTATTTCAATTGTTAATTTTGTTGTTGGACGTTTTGGAAAACTTGGTTGCTGCATTAAGGGTGTTGTCAGCCTTGTATACTTTGATTTGATAAACTGGTGCACAGTTAGGGAGGTGCTTTGTGTGTTTGAAGCTTGTTGCTGATGATACTGTTGCAAACATGTTGCTTAAGATACTGCCTTTTTATATAATTAGGTACTTGTATCACAGATGCACAGATAAAGAAGTGATTTGTGCTTTTTGAAGCATGTTGCTGATGATGCTGTTTGAAACATGTTGCCTAAGATACTGCTATCTTGTATAATTAGGTACTCCCTGTATCACAGACTGTGTGATGGCTGAACTTGAAAAGCTGGGACAGAAGTATCGTGTTGCTTTAAGGTATATCTTAATCTGTTTACATAGACAGGATCTACATATTTCCCTATTTAAAGGTTTGTACTTGTCAACCATCGTGTACTCTACGATCTAGCATGATATTGGCTACTATGATTAGGTTACCTTGCAGAGCACATGCACTTTCCCAATATAGTCAACAACCTTATCCTTTAATTTTTCCCGTTTAGACCAATATATCTGTTTTGAAATGACAGTTATATTAAAAGAACTTTCTTATACATTTTGCCAGCTTCGCTTTAAGGTACAAATTTACATATCAAATATGATAGATATTTAAAACTATAATAGCTACTAAATGTTGAATGATAAAGAATTGCGAAGGATCCTCGGTTTGAAAGATTGCCTTGCACACATGGAGGCACTTATGCAGATGACTGCATTGTAGAACGTGTTACGCAGGTGAAATTCTTTTTAAAGTACTTGCCAGTTTTCTTGCTTCTGCTGATTTTACGCTCTTGTCAGTGAAGTAGGCTTATTGGTAATTTTATAATTAATCATTATGTCAGCTAATTGCACTCATGACTTCTGTTTTTCTTTTGCAAAAGCATAAATGCTATATTGTAGCTACATGTGATCGGGATTTAAAGCGTCGAATTAGGAAGGTAACTTTTCGAACTTAGAGAAGACAAGTTACTTGTATATATCCACGTAGTGCATGATATATTAAAGTTAATGCATGTGTTTTGGAGCAGATTCCTGGTGTACCTATTATGTACATTACCCAACACAAGTACTCTATTGAACGTTTGCCAGAAGCAACCATTGGAGGCGGTGTGAATCTGCTCAAACTTTTTGAATTTAATTTTTTCTTGAATAGAGTGCCGTCTTTTATTGTGTATTTGATATATTATTATATAAGAAGTATATTATTATATAAGAAGTGGTCATCAATATGGGTTCTAAGTTGTTTTCCTTTGTTATTTGCCAGCGCCACGATTTTAGAGTTGATGCTTGATGTTAGTAAGGTGAAATAGAACAATTCCGTAAGTTCTTACTTTTCGAGAGCACTCCGACTCTGCACTGATTGTCAGACAACTGTCTGAACAAGATAGCTCCTGATTCAGATATTAATGTCCTGAAAAGTTGAAGCATAGTTTAGTATACAGATTGTTATTTCTTTGTAATTCAGGCCAAGAATATTGAAGGTTGAGGTTATCATTCTAGGGACGTTATTTTTTTTTTGTTGTCAGCAGTTGAAAAATTCAAGCAGAAAGTTCTAAAGAGTATATTATAGTCAAGATGTTGATTTGGAGATTACCATTGTCTAGATAGTAAACTGTTGATACTGCAACAATTTTGAAATCCATATTTCTCTATTCTCTTCACAAAGGGCATTTCATTTCATATAATTTGGCATTTCATTTCATATCATTTGGTCTTTATTTTAAGAAGTTTTCTTAGCCTTTTGAATGATTCTTGTGCCTACTTTTTATTTTATTATAGATATGTAACAACATTAATGATTATATGTAGCATGCCCATCTCATGTAGAAGTGGAAATTCATTTTGAGTTATCCTTGTAAATTTCGATTTTGATTTTTCTCTACTGCTAGCCTACTTTTTTCTGTTAATTTTGTCAGTAACGTCTAACAAACTTTTTAAAATTAAGTTTGACAAAAACCCTTTCGCTAAATTGACTGAAGGAGAGTTTAAACAAATGCTTTTATATGCGTATGCTATGAAAAAACGATTATATTCGAAGTCTTTAGAAACGGGAAACATATTATTTTAAGTAATACATAATATGTTTTTGGCTTATACATTGATGAATTTTCAGGTCAACATTGCTTATAAAAAAGGTCACAAAAACTCAGCAAACTAATCGAGAGTTGAGGGAATTTGATCGCGAGGCAAGTGCTATAGACCCTGGTGAGACAGGGACTAGTAATTCACATTTTATATATTGAGGATGTGTGGCTTCTATTTCATTCCAAATGAAGAGGAACCTAGTGATATTTGATATTCTTTTCTATCTCCTTTGGTTGACCCGAGGGTTTTCACAAGAAGCTAGACATCCTTAAGCTGTATAGTCAATGTTGATCAGAGGGTTTTCACAAGAAGCTAGACATCCTTGAGCTGTATAGTCAATGTTGATCAATTTGACTTTACATGTCTAACTCACTTGACAGGGATAAACTATATATGCAGTGACCTTGTTAAAATATGAGTGAGACTAGTCATGGAAGCTCAGTACTCATATATTGAGGGTTATGCTAACTGCTCTGCATTAGATGATGCCTCTTTTTCCACTAGTGTTGAGCAGATTGATTGAAAACCTATGTTGTACTAGTTTTCAGGATATGGATAGATGGGATGGGCAATGTTTTTTTGTGATGGTTAGAACATATTCCCAAATTTTTTAGGAAATGTTGGGGATGGTGGTAGTAACAATAATAATAAATATAAAAAAATATTTAAAAATTTAGAATATATCATAAAGATTTATTGTTGGTTGTAAGGATAACAGGCTATACTATATTGTATATTTGCAATGTTTATTCTTGTTAGTTTCAGAGAAGTTTGAGCAATTTAAAACATAGCCAAGTGACATTTGATTATTGGTCTTTTGACATGAGCAAAATGCAGTTTAGTTTTAGGAAATTTAAGTGTAACCATTTACCTTTTGCAATACAGTTCATGAAGGATCTATAAGACAACAGATTATTTCTATATCAATTTTTCTTACTCATACTTCTTGTTTTGGTGATTATGTTAAAACTTAATGACATTATTTGCATGATTATGTTAAAATTTAATGATATTGCCTGCTCAGTGTGTTTTGTAGGTTTTTCCATGATAAAGTATCATTAATTTCCATCTAAGGAATATACATGTTTTGGTCCTCGAGGGATTGCTGAAACACGAAGGTCCAAATCCATTGTAAGAAATACTCATTATGAGCTCAACATGTCATATGTATGAATTGATCACGAGTGGGGAGGATAACAACATTTGTCCAAATCACCCAAGCTAAACCCATCTAACATTCATATTTTAGATTAAGAAGGTGATTGAATAGTTATTTATTCAAACATTTAGAATCAATTTGAGTCGGCACTTTTTGACTTTGACTCTTTGATGCTTCCCTACTTCTATCCCTGTGATTAAACCATTCATATTTTGAAGGAACAAACTTTAAAGAAAACCTTCTAATCCTTTTCCTGCACTTGTAAACACAATGACACCACACCACTTTGGAAACTTGACTCTCACTCAAAAAATAACAATCAATGACTTTGTTGGAAAATTACTTCAAAAATCAATGAACTCAAAATTCATGCCACTCAATCAAGTAAAAGAATCAATTGCAAAACTCAAGATTTTTAAAGTAAATCTATTTCTGTACTAGGAAAACAGAGTAAATTCATTTTTGTATTATAATAAATCTGTTCATGTACTAGAACAACTCTCTTCCTATACTAAAACAACTCTGTTCTTGTACTAGAATGATTTTGTTCTTGCACTAGAATGACCTTTTTCCTGTACTGAAACGAATCTATTTTTGCACTCGACAATCTTCTATTCCTTGAGCAACAAAAATATTATGATATCAAGCCCAAAATCAAGAGGTGCTAAAAGGAAGCTTTAATTCAAGTCAAGATAAAAATTCCCAAACCATCACATGCTTCTTCAAAATATAGATTGCGAAGTCAAATGGAAATTTTATCAAACCTCAATGCGAATATTAAACTCCTGTGCTTGAATAAAGAAATCACCTTACAAATATATTTTAGTTATATTCCCCTTCTGAACTATTTGACATTGTGTCTCAAGTAAACTCTTATGTTTGCAAAGGAAATTGATTTAGACAGAAACGTTCAACTTGAGATCTTTGACCTGAATGATAACGATATTCAGTTCTTGTACTCTGAGATTTTAAATAAACAAATGATTAATGAGACTAGGAATACGATTTAGATTTGACAATTTGCACAAAGAAATCAACTTCCTTACACAATTACAATATGCATTCATAAGAACAAGGGTTTCTTCCTTGCGTACGACAAATAAATGATTTTTTAAACAAGATCTATGCTAATCATTAAGCAAGGTCAAAATAGATGAAATCCTGCAAACCTTTATCCCTAACTGAAAGGGGATTTAAAGGAAAACTTTCCAGACCAAAATGCTTATTGTGCTTAAAAAAATGAACATAAAAAAATGCTTTCAATGAAAAAAAAAGAAACACACTTCAATACACAAAACCTTAAATCTGGGAACGCTGTTGCAAAGGCAAAAAAATACACAAGAGCTCATTCAATCACTTGCACACATCATTCATAAGCAACCTCCACACCAATCACTTCCTGTACTTAACACAATATAATAGCAATGGGAGAATGAGTTGGGTTGGCGAGGCCCTAGCCAACCAACGCGTTTCCCTTTTTAAGGAAAACATTTAATCTATGAGAGCAGAGTTAACATCACAGGAAATAGACAAAATAGATGCACAAACATGACCTTTGCCCTCCTTTATTAAAATGATAAAAGTCTTTGTTCAGTACATGATATATAGCGACAGATCCAACTCCCAGAGGGATTGTGGCAATGCAAGTTCTCAAAATACAAAAGCCAAAAGTTTCCCACAGTGTTGCTACCCTACCTTCCGATCAAACTTTAATTTATACATATCACATCGGCTCTCGGTCTTGTCGAGTAAATAACAAAAAAATATGCAACTGTTAGTAACTGATCCCTATCTTCAATAACCCTTGACCGCTCCAAACCCTCTATAGGAAAATGAGAACAAGTCTTCTGAAGTAGGTGCATGCCATTTCCTCTAACAACTACGATGGACTCTAAGTTAATCTTCTCGAATCAATCAACCATCCATATCTAGTGCAGGAACCAAAGTAAGTGCAGGAATATCAGGATCCTGTACCACAACCACTTTTGACTTCAAATTAGTGATCATACATTGCCAAGCCATAAGGTAATGTAACGATAAGTTACATGGAAAAAAACATAGACCTATTTAACCTTTTAATTAAGATGAGCATAAATATCCATTTTCCCAAAAAGTCATTAAGGGAAACCAAGAATGCATGTAGAGAGGCCTTATCTAGGTTGTAAAATAGTGGCTGGGGTAAGGTAATTTGGGGTAAAAATAGGACAATTTCAACAACCAACATCCCCCAACCTCATCTTGTTGTGTGTCCTCACACAACCACTAACCTCTACAAAAAAACAAAAAGTGAAAATATTCCTCCTCATTTTTGAATTTGAATATTAATCCTTGAACCTTTTGCTTTGACTTTCTTCACTCGAGCCTTTTTCATGCGCTTTACCAACTTCTTAACATGAACTCTTAAGTGAGTTGCGTGGAACCTCCACTTCCTCACCTGTCTCTTCAATTCAAACATTGTTGCTAACAACTCTCCATTCCTAGTCTTTAACACCGTGTTTTGATCTTTTATACACCCATTCAAAACTTCAAGCTCATAAACCTGTTGTTTCAACTTTCGAATCTTACTCACCTTCCTCTCAGGGGTAGAGTCTTTTAATTCCTCCTTTCCTTTTTCTTTTTCTTGCATCTTCACTTCTTCTATCACAAATGTAAGAGGAACATCATCCTCATGCCTTTCTTCCTTCTTTTGCTCTTGAGTTCCTTCTTGTTCAACCTCTTGCCCGTGGGTCACCTTCTGTTTCTTAGCCCTCTTTATCAAGGATTCTCGAGGAACATCATCTTCGTCTTACTTATATTCTCGAATTGTAACTAAGGTGCCCATTGCTGCTATTCCTTCCAGAAGAGAAAAAATATCTTCGACATACATATTTTCCACAGGGATGTCGAATGGATGGTTTTCAATGAAAGCACAGTCTCTTTGAGAAGACTCCGAGTCTTCAATGTGTTAAATTTCCACGACCTTGGGTCTAGGTTAGAGTCTTAAAATCACTGACACCGCCAAACCCAGAATCTCAACCATAAACTACTTTGCACAACGGAGATATAAAGCAGTAAATCAATACGCACAATGGTACATAGTTATAAACAAAATTGTACAATAATGTACAATCACCAATTTTCAGTATATTAATCCAAATCTAATAAATACAACAATCTATGGTTACAAGATACACTGACAAACTTCGTTGCAACACTTCTATGTTGTATCTTGTTCTGCTGGTCCATCACACCCATACTGCTCACTAGTAGTGCCTTAGTCCATCAAGGCATCTACACATCAAGACTCCAAGAGGGTTGCCTCCTATCACTACGTCAAGTCACGTTTGCTATAATGAACACATGCTCATTAACTGCTCTTTGGGTTGGTCAATTCCCGAGCTCCAATTTGCCATGCTAGCAACAACTTTCGTCCATCAAAGTGTTGCACTTCGGCACCTATCTTCACCCAACCTTCAGTTGGTCTTCGTCCTTCAAGATAGCTCGTGTAGGGCTACTTTGTGTTATCAACACGCTGCCCTCTAACCATCTCTATGACATCCAATACTTCACCGCTGAATCCGCTCCTGGGAAGACATTACACCACCTCAGAATGTCCTCCAATTGGCTCCAATAGGTTGCAAAAAGTATCCCATCCAAACTGATCCAATACTAGGATCCAATACAAGGAAAAACTTAGTCAAACACACCTTTTGACTGTTGTTCCAAACACTAGTGAACTGTTGTGATGAGGCTGCCTGGTTAGGGCTTCCAACAACCACTTGTCAGCCCACTAAATCACCCTCAACAAGCCTCCTACAACTGCGACATAGTCTCCCTTCCTTGTTGCTGTCAAACACTAGATTATAGGGCTAAAACCAACCCAATACTCACCCAACAACACTCTGTTTAGGGCTAGGCCTTCCTGCACACAGACTTGTAGCTTACGCTACCCAAACAGAGGTAATTCCAGCCACCAAAACCTTCACAAGCAGCCCAAAACATACCTCCTCTTCCTTGGCTCTCTAGGGAGGCTCCTTGGCCCTCAAAACAACAACTTGGCCTCCACATGATGACCATAAAACAATCCTTTCCTTTGCTGGTCTGTCCCTTTCCTTGCTGCGGCCAAATCAGAGAGTTATCTCCTTCTACATTGCCTTGTATTTCTCTTTTGGATGAGTGAAATAAAACTCACATCACCTTATATTTATACCAAATACAAGGGCTCCAAAACGTCACATTTGAAGTGACACTTCTTTTGGATTGTGTTTACATGAAGTCGGCCTACTTGACAACCAAATTAATTTGTCAACTTCAAAAATTTATCTCTCCAACGACAACTCAAATTCAGATGATTTTCATTGCGTTGGAATCGTCTTTCCAAGCACTATCATCCTCATCCATCACATGTCTTCAATCTATCAATGTTTTGTCCCAAACTCGATGGGTGCCAAAACCTCATACTTGGGTTCGAAGCCCACAAGCTGCCATTGTGGTGCTTTTCCCTCCAAACCTTGAACCCTCGAGCTTGGAGTACCTCCCAAGATACACAATTCAACATTCCCTCTTAGCGAGGGAGGTACTTCCAAGACTAGGAAGTATCTCATCATCATCATCACTTCTTACAACACTTGCCGAACTCCTAGCACTCACAATCGCAACAATCCCTGTACAGTGAACTATGCCCTCCTCGGAAGTGTCATTGCCACTGTTGGAAGCAACCTGCTTCTTCTTCTTATCGTGTAATGTCTTCCACTCTTTCCATGATTCCTTCTTGGTAGTTGTAAGAGCACCCTTTCTCACCACTAACCACGCACTCTTCTTGGGTTGCAGAGTCTCCCTTTGAATCTGCAAGCTCCCTTTTGAACTAGACTCCTTCTGAATCTCTGGAATTTGGACCTTCTCGGAAAAGTGTACCTTCTTTTCGGGAATCTGTGCCTTCTCCTTTGAAGCCTGCACCTGCACCTGCTTCTCTGGAACCTGCACCTGCTCCACCCGCTTCTTTCCATGATCCATAGGGTTGCCCGCCAACCTGTAGAGACCATGCTCTCTAACTTCAAGTACAATCCCATTGGACTTAGAACCTTTGAGCCCGAGTCTTGCCTTCCCATCCTGGAACAAGAACTCAAACCCTTTCCTCTCGATCGTCGAGATGGAAATCACACTATATCTAAGTCCTGGTACAAACAATACATCCTGGACCTGCATCATACGCCCTATCTCCATCCTGAATGGCACAACACCCGATCGTCAGATCTCCAACTGACTCTTATCACCTAACGTCATGTGCAACTTCGAGTCCCATCCAGCTAGAGTCTCAAAAACATCATATGACCCTGTCATATGCTTTGTCGCACCACTGTGCACGTACCATCCATCCTCAGTGGTAGTACTCTGTGAGAAATGAGATATCATAGAAAAGTCCCCCTCCTCCAATCTCTTGGAGAGATCATCCATCTCTGCTGAAACGACAACACTAGAGGCTTGCTTTCCTTTCTTCTTCTCATAATTTCCCTTCTTCTTCGTCAGACATCTTGACAAAAAGTTACCCATCTCACCACAGTTGAAACACTTGACTTTACTCAAGTCCTTCTTGTGCTTACCCTTCATTCATGATGCAAGTGCCACGTCATCATCTGAAGCTTTATGCTTCGGCTGAAGATCCTTGTCTCAAAAATCTTCCTGAATGAAGTCATCCCATAGCCTATCCCAGTCTGACAACTTCTCCTTGGCAACGATCCCTTTGATGAAGGGCTTCCCTTCTCCGGTGAACCCTTTCAAGGAAATCCTTACCATATCTCCATATGAGGTAGTCACACAGATGGCAACAAGCTTATCCTTGACCTAGGACAATCTCGTTAGATACGAGGTCACACTTTCACCCTTTAACATCTTGGTGGACTTCAACTTATCCTCCAATACCAATACCCAGTTCTTGTTCTTATTCTGGAACAAATTCTGAAGAGACACCGAGATATTATGTGCAGTGTTCTTCCCTGACAAATGAGGTATTAGGGCATCCCTCACACCATCTAGGATGATCAATGTCATCCTCGCATCCAAATCTTCCCATATTTCGAGATCCTTAGGGTCAGGTTGGCTTCTTGATCTCCTTCTCAGCAAAATCCCAGATCCTGTTGACTTGCAAGATCAACTTGATCCTTTCCTTCCATGTATTATAGTTGGACAACCCGTCCAATCTGTCCTCATATCAAATACCTGCTTGCAACTTCGACATTGTAGTGAACCCTTCACTCACAATGTGACTAACTCCCTCTCACATTGTACCTCGCTGGGCAAAACTCTGATTTACTCACTTTCAAAGTAGCTCAGACACGCTCCGATACCATGTTGAGTTTCCATGACCTTCGGTCTAGGTTAGAGTCTTAAAATAACTGATGCTACCAAACCAAGAATCTCAGCAATAAATTACTTTGCACAACAGAAATATAAAGTAGTAAATCAATACGCACAATGATACACGGTTTTGAACAAAATTGTACAATAATGTACAATCACCAATCTTTGTTATATTAATCCAAATCTGATAAATACAACAGTCTATGGTTACAAGATACAATGAAAAACTTGGTTGCAACACTTCTATGTCATATCTTGTCCTGTCGGTCTGTCGCACCTATACTGCTCACCAGTAGTGCCTTAGTCCATCAAGGCATCTACACATCAAGACTCCAAGAGGATTGCCTCCTATCAATGCTACAAGTCACATTTTCTACAATGAACACAGGATCATCAACTTCTCTCTGGGTTTGCCAATTCCCGAGCCCTAATTTGCCATGCTAGCAACAACTTTCGTCCATCAAAGTGTTGCACTTCGACACCTATCTTCACCCAACCTTCAACTCCTCTTCGTCCTTCAAGATAACTCGTATAGGGCTACCTTTGGTTATCAACGCACTGCCCTCCAACCAGCTCTATGATACCCAATACTTCACTGCTAAATCTACTCTTAGGAAGACATTACACCACCTCAAAATGTCCTCCAATCGGCTCCAATAGGCCGCAACAAGTATCCCATCCAAATTGATCCAATACTAGGATCTAATACAAGGCAACACTCAGTTAAACACACCTTTTGATTGTTGTTCCAAACACTAGTGAACTGCTATGATGAGACTGCCTGGTTAGGGCTTCCAACGACCACTTGTTAGCGCATTAATTACCCTCAACAAGCCTCCTACAACAACAACATAGTCTCCCTTCCTTGCTACTGTCAAACACCAGATTATAGGGCTAAAACCATCCCAATACTCACCCAACAACCCTCTGTTTAGGGCTAGGCCTTCCTGCAAATAAACCTGTAGCTTAGACTGCTCAAATAGAGGTAATTCCAGCCACCAAAACCTTCACAAACATCCCAGGACATACCTCTTCTTTCTCGGCCCTCTAGGGAGGTTCCTTGACCCTCCAAATAACAACTTGGCCTCCACATGATGACTGTAAAATAGTCTTTTCCTTCGCTGGTTTGTCCCTTTCCTTGTTGCGACCAAATCAGAGAATTATCTCCTTCCACGTTGCCTTGTATTTCTCTTTTGGAGGAGTGAAATAACACTCACATCACCTTATATTTATGCCAAATACAAGGGCTCCAAAACGTCACATTTGAAGTGACACTTCTTTTGGATTGTGTTTACATCAAGTCAGCGTACTTGACAACCAAATTAATTTGTCAACTTCAAAAATGCATATCTCTCTAACGACAACTCAAATTCAGACAATTTTCATTGCGTTGGAATCTGCTTTCCAAGCACTATCATCCTCATCCATCACACGTTGTAAATACATCAATGTTTTGTCCCAAATATCGATGGGTGCCAAAACCCCATACTTGGGTTCCAAGCCCACAAGCTTCCCTTGTGGTGCTTTTCCCTCCAAACGCTGAACATTCGGGCTTGGAGTACCTTCCAAGCTACACAATTCAACAAAATGACCTCAGCCTCAGATAAAGTAGCTAGTTTAGATATCTTCTTGCTAGAAGAAGCACGATAACCTTTCAATAATCCTCGTGTGAATCTTCGGGGTGTTTCTGGCACCACAACCTTAACCTTCACACTCTTCTTTACCTTTTGCTCTGTTGACTGGGGTTTAGTAGTCTTGAGTTTCTTATCACGATCACATCCTTGTCGTTGTTTCCTTTTCAGATACTAGACATCTTTGGATTTTGTATTTTTCTTATGCTTCTTCCCTTGCTAGTTCTTACTATGAGTAGTCTTCATAGCACTTCCACTCTGGTATGACTTCAAAAACTCCTCCCAAGTAGATTCCATGTTTTCTAGCTCTTTATTAACCATGATTTTTATCAATCCATAATGGAAGAGTTTAAAACTCACTTGATCCTCTCAGCTCTTCTGCACACTTCTAGACATTTTATCTAAACTTTTTAATAGGAAATAGGGAAAATTAATTAACTTTCCAAATTCGAAGTGCATCAAAAGTTGAATGTGGTACATGTAGGTTAAGGAATATCTTCACAATTAAGGAACTTCTATAGGATGTATAGCAGGTGTTGCCACTTCTCAATGATCTCGCTTCTCTACACACCTATCTTCCAATCAACTAGACAATCATGCTTCATCAGGAACTTACGCCATGCACCTTTCTCCTTATTGCCTTTCATGAACCATTGCTCCCCAATAGAAAGCATCTTGGTGGCGTACGAAATAAGATGTTCTGTCACTTCAAATTTCAACGGGCCTACAATGGCTATTTTTCCATCAAAACTTCATGCAAAGTCCTAGGCGATGGCGGAATCATAGCCATCAAAATTATACAGAAAGCAAAGAAAACCAACTTCCTACAAAATAGGTAAACTACCTTCATATTCCACCGTTCCCTTTGTCTCTTTGACATACCAAGGTTCAATTCGAATTGGCACCATAACATCTAAGATATTGTCACAACCTACAATCCTCCAACCTGTTCAAAACTTCATTTTTTTGTTTGCTTGTTAAAGAATCATCATCCGTGACTCTCATGATATCAACATTCGAAACTTGGGAAGTGCAGGAATGATTCTTTTTTAATTCCACACGATTCCTATACTGGGTATTCATTCAAAATATGTGTCGATTCACCACCAGTTCACAGATTGACATCATCTAATTTGAACTTTACATTGCCCATCAAAGAAACCAAGGTTCAATTCGAACTGACACAGTCTTAGAAAATCGGAAAGGAAAAAATATTTTTTTATTCTTGATAACTACTTGTGATCTTCTTGATTTTTTATTCCAATTTTTTATATCTTATTTATTTTAGTTCATCAAGCAATTACCAAATCAATAGCACATAAACCAATGGACACTAGATGTAGGCACTATCCCAGGGAAAAACCCCCCTCGAGGGGAAAACCCAGTCAAAATTCTCTTTTTTTCAATAGTATTCTTTGAGACTCTTCACCCTAGACAAAGACCAAACCTTCCCTCCACACTAAGTAAGCCTTCCAATCTTCAACCTCTTTTCCAACAACTTTGACTATGTAGCAGTTTTTGACATCAAGCAGCTTCCAACATCAAAAAAACTTGGAAGACTTCGATCTCCCAATATATGGCACGAAACAGAGAGAGGCACCAAAATTTTCTTTTTCTTCTTTTCCTTAGACTCCACCCAACTTGCACTTCCTTTGGCTTCCCGACTTCATACTTCACACTTCCTAGCTTCCTTAGAGATATCTAACTTGCTTGAGATGAAGTTGCTCCAAATTAATTCGAATTGCTTCTATTGATAGGATTCAAGGGAGGTTGAATTGGTGTCCTTAGGACGATTTGATGTGGAGGATACCTAAATTATATTGACTCAATACTTAACCTTTTTACATGATTCAAAAGCCCCTGAAGGGTCTCTTTAAAAGTACAATGACTCCATTGACTTAGAATAAATCCTAGAAGTCCTTAATGACGACTTTGACCTAAAACATGATGACCCAAGCATGAAACCCATGCTTTAATAAGTCATAATAACAATAACAACAATTCTTTTCTTTATTCTTTTGACAAGTACATTACAAGATGACTCAAATACATTTAATAAAGACCAAACCTAGTTACATTTTCCAACACTTCCTCTTAACTAGGGAGGTATTCATGATATACAAGTACAAGGAAGTTCTCAACTATATGAACCATGAAGAACTTTAGGCATCGCAATGTCATGGACTAGATTCCTAACTAGGGCAATCTATCCATTGATATCTCAACAATTTAGCCACCGCAATGCCGCAGACTAGATTCCTAACCAAGGCAATCTATCCAAGTGGGAATAAGGTGGACTCAAGTTTTCAGCCCCTCTAAGTACCCTCAGGGTTACTTTCTAACCACCAACCCAAAGATCCAGGTGTGTATCCAATACAAATCTCTATAATCAACACCACCTTTTCCAACTTCGGGACCTAGACATCAACACAAAGTGCCAGCCAGATGTCCTCCCAAGAAATGATTCACTCACAAAGCCTCAACACTCCTTGATCCAACAGATCAAGGGTGATTAATCTCTCCCAATCAAACTGATTGGTAACCAACATGCTATCAAAACTTTGAGAGATTCACCTGTATAAGCACAACCCTAATCAATATTATACTTTTATATGTACATAATCAAATACAAACCTTCGGGGTCTTCCAGACAACTTGATGCTACTTCTCAACTTTTCATAGTAAAACTATCAACCGAATCTTTGACAGAAGATTCCTCAATCATACATTTCCCTTTCCTACTTCCCATGCAACAACATATCCTCCGTAAGTCATTCTTCAATAAAAACCAAGCTATGTCCTCTCTCTCAACTAGGGAGCATCTATTTATCAAGACTCCCTCTTAATCTTAGGGAGATATCTTTTATTCAAGCTTCCTTAGGGAGATCAACTTCTTCTTTTCATCACCGGAGAATATTTCGTGGCTTCCAACCATTTCATTAGAGTTATCATCATCCCCTTCATGCTTATCACATCAACGAACATCTTCACCATATTTGAAGTTTGTGTACCTGCACAACTTAGATAGAAAGTACAACCAAAACTACAGAAGCATGAAGTTAGTCATATCAAAATTACGGAAGCATTTCAACCTTATACATATTAGATGCCCAAGCTTAATTACAAACAAGAGACATATACTCTTCAACATCTTGCTAGGGACTTTGTCATAAACCCTAGACTACTTCATAACACCTTTCATTATATTTAGGGTTTCAATGTTTCTTTCAAATGTGTAACATACCCTACTGCAACATATAGCAAACTCTAGAAACAATTCAAACAAATATAGATCTACAAGGCATCTTAAAACTTTTAGAATTCATATGTTAGACTTTTCACTAGGGTTTCATACAAATCCTAGATTTCATACAAATCCTAGATTTCATACAAGAGTAACCAATCACAACTTAGTCATCAACATGACCAGCTTCTACCAGGGTTAGTTGAAAACCCTATATTTTCAATCAAATATCAATCCCAACCAAAACTCAGATTTAAAAAATCTTACACAAATCTCAAATCATCATATTGTCATTATACATCAGAGATTTTCATTTCTACTAAGGTTTAACTCCAAAACCCTAGAATTTCATTTTTAGAATCTCAACAATCATTATATAAATAGATCTCAGATTGTTATATCACACATACTAGAGAATTTAACTACTACTAGGGTTTCACTGCAACACCCTAGATTTCCAAATAACATCCTAGAATTTTAGACAAGGACTTATATTAAATCCTAAGAATTATGACCATCAATAACTAGGTCAAAACATGTATCTATGAATTTATGATCATGCATAAGCATATCATATGTCAAACACCATTAATACATTAGGCTGACCTAGACCAAACTAGGGTTTCAACCAAAAGGACATATCTATACATACCTAGGGTTTCATTCCTAGGATCTTGCATTCATAATAAAGGTTTTAGCTTATAGGCCCAACCAAACCCTAAAGATATAGGGTTTCATTAATAGAGAAAACCCTACTATTCTAAAAACTTCAACTGTTCAAGATCTCAGACAAAACATCATTCAAACCTAACAAGTTAAGATTTCATGATCATACCGAAATCCCAATCATCAACAAGAACTTCAAACAACATTTCATAATATCCCTAAGTAGTTTATGGTTTCAGACATTCACATTAGCATACCCTTAGGTTAGTGTTTTATAGAGAATTTGTCTAAGGTTCTACAAATTCAGTTAAGAATAGGAGTGGGGTAGATTTATCAAGTGATGAATCACCCAAAAATAATAATACATACGATTCAATATAATAGCTAGACACAACAATGTTAGTAACAGATTGTCAAATGAATAAACATTTACTAAACAAGTCAATGTTTTTGTAGTTTAAGGCATACCTTTGTTTCTTGACAAACCTTATCTTGAGTGGCTTTCTTCTATACTCCTTGAGGATATAACAACTGTCTACCTAATAAAGACAATAGAGAGAGAATGGTGATTAATATTTAATATAATCAAAACTAAATGAGTACATGAAACCAAAAACTGGAAGGAAATGAGATACTTATCTTTGGGAGTTGTTGGGGGCTCCCTCCACAGCTTGAGGGATACCTATAAACTTACACAAGAAAATGTCTTTTCCAAAAACATGTTAAAACTTATAAATTCTAAATATCAAAAATACAAAAAATAGAATATCTAAGACTAAAAGAAAAGGACTTAATAATGTAAGTCCCTTATATCAGATTCTTCGAGTTTCACTTTCTTTGGGTCTCCTTCTTCAAAAATGTTGGCTTTATCTATTTCTCTCTTCTTGTTTCTTGGATTTTTGGGACAATCACTCTCTTAGTGACCCTTCTTATGACATTGATAAAATTCTACCTTGGACATGTCAACTTTCTTCCTTGGTCCTTTCAATTTCTTTCCTTTATGTTGAGAAATGTAGGAATTTGATACTCCTTCAAGATTGGTAAGTAGAGAGATCCTCAATTATTCTTGACTGAAGGCAGTGCATAGTTCTTCAAGCGTGGGAGCTTCCTTCCAACTGTAAAGACCTGTAGCAAATGCACCCCAAGTAGGTGGAAATCCTAATAGAGTAGTGATCACAAGTTCTTTGTCTGGAATAATTTCATCAATGGCCAAAAGGTCATCCCTGATTCTCGCTATCTTCACAAAGAAGGAGGCCGCTGTGTCCTCTTTAGTCATATTTGTGGTCCTTAGCTCATTCTTCAAACTTGTTACTTGACCAATGTTCTGAATAGCGAATAACTTTGACAAGGCTTCGTACATTTCTTGAGCATGATTGATGTTAGCTATGAATAGGACAAGGTTGTCCTTTATTTCTTCTACCATTAGAGTCATGGCCACCGATTCTAGTTCCTTGAATTTCACTTTGTCAACATCATTGGAGTCTTTTGTAGGCTTCTTTAATTTTTCTTTGACCAAGTCTAGTACCTTGTTCTTTTCAAGGCTGAGGTCAATCCTCTTCTTCCAGGACCTATAGTTTGAGGCTCTTTCAAGTTTGTTCTCTCCCTTGATTGTGATAGACATCTTCATTAAATATAGTAGACTCCTTCCCTTAGATAATCCTTTTGAATAGTTCCCTAATCAAGTGCTTGAGACTACCTTTTTTTTCTTTCTTCACCAAAGCTCTGATACCATGTTAGAAAATCAGAAACGCAGAACATTTTTATTATTCTTGATAATTACTTGTGATCTTCTTGATTTTTTAGTACGATTCTTTATATCTTCTTTCTTTTAGTTCATCAATAAATTACCAAAGAAATAAACATAAAATAATGGACACTAGATGTAGGCACTATGCCAGTGGAAAACCCCCCTCGAGGGGAAAACCCAATCAAAATTCTCTTCCTTTCAATAGTATTCTTTGAGAATCTTCACCCTAGACAAAGACCAAACCTTCCCTCCACACCAAGTCAGCCTTCTAGATGTTCGACCTCTTTTCCAACAACTTCGACTATGTGTCAGCTTCCGGCATCAGGCAACTTCCAACATCAAAAAAACTTGGAAGACTTTGATCTCCCAATCTAGGGCACGAAATATAGAGAGAGAGGCACCATAATTTCATTTTTCTTCTTCTCCTTAGACTCCACTCAACTTGCACTTCCTTTGGCTTTCGGGCTTCATACTTCTCACTTCCCGGCTTCCTTAGAGATATCTAACTTTCTTGAGATGAATTTTCTCCAAATGAATTCAACTTGATTCTATTTATAGGCTTCAAGGGAGGTCGAATTGATATCCTTAGGCCAACTTGATCTCTTCTAGGCCGACTTGATGTGGAGGATACATAAGTTATATTTGACTCAATACTTAACCTTTTTACATGATTGAAAAGTCCAAGAAGGTTCTATTTAAAAGTACAATGACTCTATTGACTTAGAATAAATCCTAGAAGTTCTCAATGGGGACTTTGACCTAAACCATGATGACCCAAGCATAAATCCCATGATTTAATAAGTCATAATAATAATAATAATAGTTTTCTTTTTCTTTTGACAAGTACATTACAAGATGACTCAAATACATTTAATGAAGACTAAACCTAGTTACATTTTCCAACAACAGGCATCTTGATGGCCTTTGAAATAAGTTGTTCTGTCACTTCAAATTTCAACAGGCCTACAATGGTTGTTTGCCCATCAAAACTTCGTGCAAAGTCCTGGGCGATGGCAGAATCATAGCCATCGAACTTATACAGAAAGTAGATAAAACTGACCTCTTGCAAAATAGGTAAACTACCTTCATTCTCCATCGTTCTCTCCATCTCTTTGACATACCATGGTTCAATTCAAACCTATGCCATAACATCTAAGATATTGTCGCAACCTACAGTCCTCCAACCTGTTCAAAACTTCAATTTTTTTTTAAAGAATCATCATCCGTGAATTCTCATGATATCAACATTCAAAACTTGGGAAGTGTAGGAATGTTTTTTTTTTTAATGCCACACACGATTCCTATATTGGATGTTCATTTAAAATGTGTGCCGATTCACCATCCACTTCACAGACTGACATCATCTCATTTTAACTTTCATTTCCCATCAAAGAAACTGCTGCCCTTTGAGTACAAAATTCAGTTAAGAGGACAATAGATTTGGCATGATTTTTTAAAACAGGTAAGGCAATGATGATTGGGAGTGTCGATTTATATCGGTTACAATTTTAAGGAATGGATGGTAGAAAGTGGTCAGATGACACGTGGAAGAGGAGAAACCAACTTACTGATGGCATAGATTCAGATATAATGATAAGGAATGAAATGACCTTCATGCACACATTCGACCCTCATCATGACATTTTATGGGAATGGTAGTTGCTTGTTATGATAAGGCCGCCTAGATCTACATTAATTCCTACACTTTAATCAATCATTTCCTTTTAGGCTTAACAATAATGTCACTTATGCAAATATAGGTACAAAGGCCATTGTTTTTATACACGACTATTATACTTCTTTAAAAGAATCAAACAAAAAATTTGAAATCAATTTACAACAAATTCCTGTGCTTGTAATAAAATTATGATAAAAAAATTTCCGCACTGTAACAAGATTCCTGCAATGAAACAAAGGGATTCTTGTACTGTAACAAAGGGATTCTTACATTATACAAGAGGGTTCCTGCACTGTACAAGAGGGTTCCTGTACTGTACAAGAGGGTTCCCGTACTGTACAAAAGGGATTCCTGTTCTGAAGTAACCAATCACATTGCCTCTTAAAAAGACTAGGCTAGATTGCATACAAATCGATTGCCAGGTTCAGGTGTCACCATGTTTTCAGTCTTGAATAAGGCTTTTCAAAAACCATCAGAACTTGCAAAATATGAGGGAAAAAGAGAAGCGAGACAGGGATATTATAAAGAAAGGGAAGGAAAATCGCAAGGGACACTTAGAATAAGGTGGGTTGATCCATAGAGGGATATAGGAAAAAGGGATGAGGGAAACAATTTTTAGGGGTAAGAGGGAAAAATATAAATTGGGATAAGAAATTCTGTTAAGAATAGGAGGGGCATTCAACCTAAGGAAAAAAATATGAAATAGTGGGAAAATTCAAAAAAGGGACAAGAGGAAGGACAAAGTATTCACCTTAGATAGTAAATGTCTTCGTCAAATAATGCTGTGACTTGGATGAATTAACTGCAGTGGAAGTCTTATGCTACTTGCATAAAATTTGTCATGCTATTTTCCCTAAACTTGGTAAGGGTTGAGCTTCTTCTTGTCTTTATATTGCCACCAGAAGTCCCTATAGAAACCTACTTCTTCTTAGAGACAAGTTAGCCATATCAAAATCCAAGTAGCCTCCCCTTTTATTTCCAAAAAGAATCTGCCTGCCAACAAGCTGGTTTTCGACCAGACCCTTACATGATTGCACCAACAAGATGATTTTCATAGTCATCTATTTTTACCTTTACCTTTTTTCAATTAATTAATTAATTTATGTTTTTTTTATTAGAAAAAGAGTAAATAAAAAATGACTCATTGTAGGTTGGTATCCCCACCTACCATCTTAAAATCTGATTTTTTCTTTACTTGTATGAAATCCTCTTTAGTGGTGGGATGAAAATATATTTTGAGTCTATGCCCATTCACCAAGAAAACAACTTCCCGTCCATCAATGGTCTTAATTTCCACCGCTCCATTCTCGAAAACTTTAACTACTTCATATGGCCCCAACCAACATGTACAAAGTTTCCCCTTAAAATTTTTAAACTTTGAATCATAAAGGAGTACCCAGTTACCTGGCTGGAGTTGCTTCTTCTTGATTAACCTATCATGCCATTTGCTACATTGTTGCTGCATCAAGATAGTTTGTTGAACAACATCTCTTCTTATTTCATCAAGTTCATTCAATTGCAAAAGACGTTGTTGTTGTGCTTTTGAGAGATCCAAACCCAGCTGGACTACAGTTCTAAAGGTTTTAATCTGGAACTCGATTGGCAACAAGACCTGCTTCCCATACACCAGCTCATAAGGTGTATGACCCGTGCTATTCCTCCAGGTAGTTTTGTAAGCCCATAATGCTTTCGGTAATCTATTTGCCCAATCGTGTTTATGAAGATTCATTGTTTTGGTAAGAATGGACTCGATCACCTTGTTTGTAGATTCTACCTGGCCGTTTGTGTGCGGATGATATGGTGTCGATTTCCTTTGCAGAACCCTGTATTGACCTATAATTCCTTTTACTAGATTAGAAAAAAACTGAGGTCCATTACCAATAACAATTTCTCTTGGAGCAACAATTCGAGTAAAAATTTCATTAAATCAAAAATAAACAACAACCTTTTCAATAGAAAAAAGAACAACTCTAGCTTCTACCCATTTTGTTACAAAACCTGTGCAAACCAAGATATGTCTTTTGTTTAAGGATGTTGGGGCTATGGTTCCTAAAAAGTCAATGGCTCATTTTTCAAAGGGCTCTAACATGACTTGAGGACACAAAGGCATCTCATCGACTTGACTAGGTTGGCCTATTCATTGACAACTATCACAATGCTTAACATACTGTTTGGCATCCCTAAACAAGGAAGGCCAAAAGTAGCCAATGTGGAGAATTTTATATGTTGTTCTCTTATCAGCAAAATGGCCTCCACAAGTCTCATCATGGGAAACTCTCAAGATATCAAACACTTCCTCTTCTCTTACACATCTACAGATAATGAGGTTAGGTACAATATAGAAGAGGTTTCCTTGGATCCAGAAATATGAAGCACGTTTTTGAATGATCTTCCGCCTCTCTCGAGCGGATAGGCATGGTGTTTTTTTTCATGTGACAAGATAATTAGCTATGTCAACAAACCATGGAGAGTTTGTTGAAATAGAAAAAATATGTTCATTGGGAAATGAGTCATCTACAGGAACTGCTTGGCCAAGATTATCTAATCTAGAAAGGTAATCAACTACTACATTTGATTTTCCTGGCCTATCGATTATAGTAACATTGAATTCCTGTAGTAAAAGCAACCACCTAGTTATCCTACCGCTAGTTAAGGGTTTATTCATCAAATATTTTATGGCATAATGATCTGTATGTATAAATACTTTATAACTTGTAATATAGTGTATAAATTTATTAATAGCAAAAATTACAGCTAGAAACTCTTTCTCAGTTACTATATAGTTAAGTTCAATAGATGACAAGTTTTTACTAATGAAGTAAATAACATAGGATTGCTGATTTTCTTCCTATCCTAAAGCTGCACCAATGGAAATATCTGAGGCATATGAGGAAATATGGAATGGAAGGGACCAATTAGGTCCCCTCAAGACTGGTGCCTGTACTAATTTTTCCTCCAAATTCTCAATGGAAAGCCTCAATCCAAGAGAAATCACTATCCTTAGCTAATAATTGAAAAAGAGGGGCAGTTATCCTAGAAAAAAATTCAATGAATCTTCGTTAATAACCTGAACACCGAAGGAATCCTCTCACTTCCATTTGTGTTTTTGGTGCAGGAAGGTGTGTAATAACTTCTATTTAGATGGATCTACCTGGATACACTTATCAGAAATAAGATGGCCAAGGACCACCCCTGAATTTTACATCAATCTAAATTTATTATCACTCAAAGCGAGGTAGGCCTCTTGACACCTATTGAGCAATTTATTTAAATTTTGAAGGGTTTCTGGGAAAGAATTACCAAATACTCAAAAATCATCCATGTAAAATTCTACACACTCGAGGTGAAAAAAATAGCCAAGATTTCCCTTTGAAAGGTGGAAGGAGCATTACAAATTCCAAAAGGAAGCACTCGATAAACGAATGTCCTTATCCTCAGGTAAGATTTGTATTTGGTTATACCCACTAAAGACATCTAAAAATGAAAATTACTTTTTACCTGCAAGGGTATCTAGCACTTGATCATTGAAGGGAAGTAGAAAGTAATCCTTGAAAGTGGATTTATTTAATTCTATATAGTCAATAAAAATACACCATCTCCCATCCTTTTTTGATACTATTACCAATGGAGAGACCCACTAACTGTCAACATCTGAGAGTTTTTGCAATTCTTCTTTAACAATTTATCTTAGTGCAGTGTTTATACGCCTTTGGGGTTGTCGGACAAGTTGGGCACCCTCCTGAATATAGATATTATGAGTACAGGTTTAAGGGGGAATATCCTTCATGTCTTCGTAACTCCATGGAAAGGCATCAAGATGATCTCGTAACAAGCTCATAATATGCTCTTGCTGCGATGGGTCCAAGTCTGAACTAATGTCTACAAATTTTTCTGGGCTAATATCAACAAGAATGATGTCAGGCTCGAGAACACTTGTGGTGGCTACTAGGATCTGTAATGCTGAAGGTGAGGATTGGGGATCACAATTTTCTTGGAAACTTGCACTAAATGTATGATGAAGTGATTCAAAATTTTGCATAATGTCTAAGTTGTCCAGAAAATCTCGGATCACACCGTCCTTAGTCGACTTGGTATATTGATGAATCAAACAAAGGGAACGAGTCTCCTCATCACTACTATCATAATCCAACCACAAGGTATCTCAAATCTCTTTAATAGATCTAACATGTGGGTACAAGGTGACCTTTTTCCTAGCATCCCCATGGGAAATATACATGTCACTTGAGCGACATCCTATATAGGCATGTGTTGTGGAAAGCCATGGTGGTCCCAAGATCAAAGGGTGCCCCCCAACAGCATTCTTTGGTTGTAACATAATAAAATTTTCGGGGTACTCCCATGAATCGATCGAGACAACTACATCATCTAACACAACCTATGGCTTGATTTTAGATCTATCAATAAGTTCGAGCACAATGGGGGTAGGATGAATGTGAGTCAATTGAAGTTGTTCCATGGTTTGCTTAGTCATGACATTGATAGTTGCTCCAATATTTATTAACACATTGGGAACAAGGATATCACCTATCTAAATAGAGACCACTGGGTTTCCAGGATCAATATATTTCTCCACTTGAGCACATCTTGTCATTAACTCAATTTCTCTTCCAACAAATTGGATAGTGTGAGGTTACGCTCTCTTCCTCTTTGATTCTTTAAGATAGATTTCCTTAACAATCTTAGTACATATAGGAATCTCTTTTATAACTTGCAAGAGAGGGACCTTTATACAAAGATTCCTCCACTCGGAAGCCAGGTTATACTCAGGAGTGGGGTCAATTTTCTCCATAACCAATTCCTTTGGAAAGGGAGGTTGGTTTAAAGAAGAAGGTATAGGTTATGAGTGTGTGGGAATAGACTGAACAATGACATCGTTGTTTGAAAGATTAGGAGTTTCCTCCTCAATGGTCACCGTAGGTTGTTTTTGTTTTTTGAGTTTATTTCCCTTCTCGATCTCAGCTGGAGGTCATTGACACCAACTGACATGGTTTCATAAATAGGGAAAGGAAGTGGTTCGATAGAATGAATCATTTGCATTGCTTTATTGTTTGGGTTAGGCACTAGATGTGCGGGAAATCGAGGTGTTCGAAAAGGCAGTGGTAATGGCAGTGGTGGCATAGACTAAGTCTGCTGAGGCAATGCCGCTGGTAATGTGGGTTATGCCATAGGATAAGGTTCATATGACATGGGATATGACTGTGTAATCATGTGATAGGAATAATGAGAATGTAGTGATCCCCTCCATCCCTGTTTCCAAGGAGGAGGAGACTTCCCATACTGAGAATGATACCCATGCTGCCAAGACTAAGGGTAGTTCGTGTTTTGATAAGAATAATGTGTTTATAACCATAAAAATATGATGCAGGTTCAGAAATCATACTTGTACTTACCTATGGCTATGATTTCAGTGCTCCCATAGTGTGCAATGACTCAAGTACCGAATTCTGTCCCTCAAATGCTGCTTTTAATTTTGGTATGGATGGGCATTCTTCGGTAGGATGTTTCCCTACACATATTACACAACTATTAGGAATTTTAACATCTAAAGGACACTCAAGTAAAAGATGTTTTTTTTCTACATTTTGGATAATAAATGGATAAATTTTTTTGAGGGTGGTTCACAAACACTGGGTGGCCACTACATCCATGGGAAAAATCTAGGCAAATCAACCCGAAGGGATCTACCCATCAGCCAAGTAAGCAGGGACTAACCCCAAGGGCATTGAGGAGATTTGACCCCGTGACCTTCCAACTGGAAAGGTACTTCGCAATGGGAACTCCACCAACTTAGCTAACCCTTTGGGATTGATAATAAATGATAATGTTTCTTGTTCTTCGACTAATTTCTGCTGAAATGTTAAAGAATATATATGTTTACTAAAAACATTCATAATTTCAGTTTTCATATTATCCATTTTATTTTCCATACCAATTATCATAGCATATGTAGATCCAAATCTGCTATTTCTAGAATTTCTCCTGATTCCCTTACTAGATCTAGATTGGTTTCGTGAGAACTTCCTGCATAGGTCAAAAATTTGATCAAAAGTTTTTTGAGCAATATCTCCTTGTCCTAACAAATTCAAATGATTTCTAGAATCATCTGTAAGCCCTCACAGAAACGAGGTTCTAATAGTGTTTAGAATCTAGATCAAATTTATGTTTCGACCTTTCAAGGATATATAAGAATCTCACCAAATAATCCTCTAAGGTCTCACCTTCCCTACATTTCTCTTGTCTTCCAATATTCCTGATATTTATTTAAGAACACCCTCTTCATTTGTTCCCAAGAGGCTATAATATTCCCCCCCAGCCCCATGAACAAGTGCAAAGCTAAATCCTTGAGAGTTGTAGGGAAAAGTTTTAGCTCCTGGGCATCCGAAGGGTAATCATAGCTCCTACACAATGTATCAAATTCAAAAAGAAAGGAATCAACATCTTCATGCACTTTACCATGAAAATGTGGAAGAACAAATGGTGGGATGTTCTTCATTTGAACCACTACATGTGGATTCACAATCAGAAACCTAAAATTAGAATGCTCCTTCGTAGGCTGGTTCTCACCCATCCCTTCAGCATGCACATCTTCATTATCTTCCATTTCTTCTCCTTTAAACATACCACTTTCCACAGACTGTGAAGGTTGATTGTGGTTCAAGTTTATCCTTTTAGCCCAAATAGTCTCCTTCTTCCCTTCAAACAATTGTGAGATTCTTGAACTACTGTCCCCAGATTCCAGATGAATGGTACTTGTGTGATGGGTTTGTGTCTGCTTAGAATTCCTACCCCCAACAGAAGGCCCAGCATGAGAATTTTTTTTTCTTTTCTGATTTATCAATATTTTCTCTTCCCTTCTTGGGCTTCAGACCCTTACCTCTCCTAGTCATACATTTTAAAAGAAATCAAACCAGAAATAATTGACAGAACTGGAAAAAATCTTACTGGAACAAATCAAATCAAATGTTGTAGCTAGTTAAAAAAATATGTCTACAACACACAAATCAATTCCAACGAAATTCCTTCAAGCAATAGAAGCAAACTGCACTTGAAAAAATAAAGCAGACTTACCTCTACTGTAGAAAAAATAATAACAAAGTTTTACCGGAATTATTTTCAATGCCTCCATGACAACGATGCCAAAATGTTGGGTGCCAGAATTGAAATTCAATTCCTCAACACTTAATTGTCAAACTAGGGCTATGTAAGCTTCGAGGCATAGCACAGGTAATGCCAAATATTCTAGGTTTACTTCTGTAAGCCCTACTTCTATCCCTGCAATTAAACCATTCAGGTTTTGAAGGAACAAACTTTAAAGAAAGCCTTCTAATCCTTTTCCTACACTTGTAAACACAATGACACCACACCACTCTGGAAACTGGACTCTCACTCAGAAAATAGCAATCAAAGACTTTGCTGGAAAAATTCTTCAAAAATCAATGAACTCAAAATTCATGCCACTCAATCAACTCAAAACAAATCAATTGCAAAACTTGAAAGATTCTTAAAGTAAATCTATTCCTGTACTTCAATTCCTGTACTAGGAAAATAGATCAAATTCATTTCTGTATTATAATAACTCTGTTCCTGTACTAGAATGAATCTATTTCTGCACTCGACAATCTTCTATTCCTTAACCAACAAAAATATTGTGATATCAAGCCCGAAATCAAAAGGTACGAAAAGGAAGCTTTAATTCAAGTCAAGATAAAACTTCCCTAACCGTCACATGCTTGTTCAAAATATAAATTGCGAAGTCAAATGGAAATTTTATCAAACTCAATGAGAATATTAAACTCCCGTGCTTGAATAAAGAAATCACCTTACAAATATAGTTTACTTATATCCTCCTCTCAGCTATTTGACATTGTGTCTCAAGTAAACTCCTATGTTTGCAAAGGAAATTGATTCAGACAGAAAGGTCAACTTGTGATCTTCGATCTGAATGATAACGATATTCGGTTCCTATACTTAGAGACTTTAAATAAACAAATGATTAACGAGACCAGGAATATGTTTTAAATCTAACAATTTCTACAAAGAAATCAACTTCCTTACACAGTTACAATATGCGTTAATCAGAATGAGGGGTTCTTCCCCGCTTATTGCAAATAAATGAATTTCAAACGAGATCTATGCTAATTAATCAAGGTCAAAACAAATGAAATCTTGTAAACCCTTATCCTTAACTGAAAGGTGATTTAAAGGAAAACTTCCCAAACCAAAATTCTTGTTGTGCTTAAAAAAATGAACATAAAGAAATGCTTTCAATGTAAAATAAAGAAACACACTTTAGCACACAAAACCTCAGATCTGAGAACACTGCTGCAAAGGAAAAGAAATACACAAGAGATCATTCAATCATTCACACACATCATTCATAAGCAACCTTCACACCAATCACTTCTTGTACTTAACACACAATATAATAGCAATGTGAGAACGGGTTGGGTTGGTTGGGCCCATTGTTTCCTTTTTTAAGGAAAACGATTAATCTATGAGAGCAAGGTTAACATCACAAGAAATAGACAAAATAGATGCATGAACCTGACATTTTCCCTCCTTTATTAAAATGATAAAAGTATATGTTCAGTACATGATATATAGCAATAGATCCAACTCCCAGAGGGATTGTGACAATACAAGTTCTCAAAATACAAAGGCCAAAAGTTCGCCACAGTATCGCTACCCTACATTCTAATCGAGCTTTGATTTATACAAATCACATCGAATCTCCCCTGTGTTGAGAAAATAACAAAAAAAGATGCAATTGTTGGTAACCGATCCCTATCTTTAGGAACCCTTGAACGCTCCAAATCCTCTACAGGGAAATGAGAACAAGTATTTTGAAGTAGGTACGCGCCATTTCCTCTAATAGCTACGATGGAATATAAGTTAATATTCTCAAATCAATCTTCCATCCATATCTAGTGCAGGAATATCAGGATCCTGTACAACAACCAATTTTGACATCGAATTAGTGATCATACATTGTCAAGCCATAAGGTAATGTAACAATAAGTTACATGGAAAAGACACATACCTATTTAACCTTTTAATTAAGATAAGCATACATATCCATTTTCCCAAAAATCATTAAGAGAAACCAAAAATGCATGTAGAGAGGCCTTATCCAGGTTGTAAAACAATGGCTAGGGTAAGGTAATTTGGGGTTAAAATAGGACAATTTCAACAACAAACAAGGCCAATGATACAATGTTGGCTCAAGCCCCTACAAGCCATTGATAATAAGTTAATGCATGCCTACATAACTGAAGTGCTCCACTTCAAGGGTACACATGTCATTCTCCAAGGTGATGTCGTGCACAATATGAGATCCAAGATGGTTTCCTCGCTTCTGGAGTATTCACACCTCTCCATCCCAAACCTACACAAACTCCATCACTCATTCTAAGCCATGTAGTCTAGTAGGCTAGTGGTTCTTGCAAGAACACTGTTGTACTCAAGGCACCCTTGAGTCAACTCCAAACCTCTATGCATAAATCAAAGCTATCCCATGCTATTTAGGGTTCGATGTGCTTCTCCAACATTTCTCCGAAGTATGGTGTTCTTTAAAAAGTGGAACTGTCCATGTTTCCATATTGAACATTCTTCTCTTAATGGGTGTTATAACAAAATCAATCACTTCTCGAGATAAAGTTCGAAAGCTCAAGTTGAAAACCACTGCAACTTAAAGGGGGCATTGTCACCTCACCAACCCACTTCTCACTTATGGCTAGTCACTCCTTCGACTCAAAGGGGGTTCTACTTGGTATATTATTCTTAGGGATTGGTAATTCCAAGATTTGAGTTCAAAGTTTCCTATGACTCAATACAAATGGTTGGATCAACCAATAGAAGCTAAAATAGGCTCCCAAACATACAATCAAGTGATTATTGGATGGCCATGGAAAGGAACCCTAACAAAACAACTTCAAGATCTTTAAAGAAAATTAGGATATATATATATATATATATATATATATATATATATATATATATATATGGACTTAAGGAATCAAATAATTCTAACGTTTATTTGTAATGACAATTCGATTCAAACAATCTAGAGAAAATAAACTAACTTATCTTAGGGCTTAAGATCTAGGGTCTAGCTTATCCTAGAGTTTGAGATCTACGGTCTCAATTTTCTTGGATGATTAAGGGAAATAAAAAATGGGAAAAAAGTTTACTTCAACAAGGAACAATTAAACAAATAAACATTTATCTTATGAAACTAACTTAGCACATAAGCATTGATCATATGGAACATAATATCAAGATAAAACAAATAAACTAACTTATTTCACCATGCATCATCCAAGACCCACCATTAGCATCCATGGAAATAGATCACATGACATCACAATTCTAGCCAAGAAAAGTAACTCAACTTATACAATCATAGCAAATTATAAGACAAAAAAATTGCAGAAATTTCAAACCTCCTGACATCACAATTCTAGCCAAGAAAAGTAACTCAACTTATACATTCATAGCCTATAAGACAAAAAAATTGTAGAAATTTCAAACCTCCTAAGGGGTTTGAACCCCAAATCCAATCATGCCAAAATGAGAGGAAATGCACCTATGTTTATATAGGAGGTGCTCAACTTTCCTCATAATAAAATATTAATTTTCTAGATTGGAATTCCCTAATATAGTCTATGGAGGGGAATGTTATGAATATAAATTACATAAAATAAAATAAATGTAAATAAATGTAAATAATAATGATTATCTAAAATAGTCATTAGTTAAGTGAAAAGGCATGTCTAAAAGACATGCCTAATCATGAAAGGTCACCTGCTGAGGTATAAAAGCAGGGCCTCATTGTAACATTCAGATCACTTGTATATATATATATATATATATATATATATATATATATATATATATATATATACCGCTTGTGTATTTTTACATTCAAACCAACAAGCTAGCATTTTCTATGCTTCAGTGGTATCAGAGTCATGTCACACAATATAATCATGTGGGTCTTTGAACGTTTTTCGCCACATAATGTGCCGTTACGTTCACATCCTAATTACGTTGAGCAGTTTAATAAAATTTAAGAAGTATTTCAGTGATTATAAAAATCACGTGCATAAGTTAAAGCATGTTGAAAGGAAATCGATAACAAGGAAAATGATCTAGATGATGATTCCAATGAAGCTTATACAGATCAAGATGAGGATTTAGATAAATCTGATCTTGATGTGAATGAGGACGATCTAGATCAAGATAATGATTTCGATGAAGTTGATAAGAGATCAAGTCTTTTAATCAACAAGCTTTGAGGACAAAGCTTTTGAAGAAAGAGGCAATGTTACGAATATAAATTACATAAAATAAAATAAATATAAATAAATGTAAATAATAATGATTATCTAAAATAGTCATTTGTTAAGTGAAAAGGCATGTCTAAAAGATATGCCTAATCATGAAAGGTCACCTGCCGAGGTATAAAAGCATGGCCTCATTGTAACATTCAGATCACTTGTATATATATATATACACACCTCTTATGTATTTTTACATTCAAGCCAACAAGCTAGTATTTTTAATGCTTCAGGAAAAAATGCCTTCTTCACTAATTAATTAATCCAAATTACATCAAATGTGTGCTTTTTCATACCACATTTACAAAACCTAGGTCAAAACCACCCCAAAGAAAGGGTGCACAATCCCTCAAAGAGCAACCAATATCCGCAAATGAGGGGACAAGGGGTGTTATAATATAACACCTAAACTCCAAAGGCCTTTTGAATATCAACTATTCCACAAGTCATGCAAACTAAATTGAAGGTGCCCTCCACCCATAGCCATGTGGACCTTCAACACGTAAATCTTCAATAAAAACCACAAGATAATACCCTTTCAAAGCAAATATTAAAACTATGAAAATAAATGCTAAGTACTCTACGTAAGGATTTCAAAATAGATATTCATTCTCCATGGTAATTATCCTTAATCAAATAGCCCAATTCTTCCTCCCAATGTAATCACATAAACCTACATAAAAGATTTTTAAAATCAAAGGAAATGCTCGTAAAAGCACCAAACTCTTCCACATTACCCCACAATAACACAAGATGGTCCAATGGCTATGTGTGAAGTTAATTGCCCACCAGTCCAGTGGTTAATCCCTCAAAGAGCGACCAATCTTCACAAATGAGGGGACAAGGAGTGTTATAATATATCACCTAACCTCCAAAGGCCTTTTGAAGGTCACTTATTCCACAAGTCATACAAACTAAATTGTAGGTGCCCTCCACATATAACCATGTGGACCTTCAAAAAATAAATCTTCAATAACAACCACAAGATAATACCCTTTCAAAGCAAATATGAAAACTACGAAAATAAATGCTAAATACTCTAAGTAAAGATTTCAAAGTAAATACTCATTCTCTATGATAATTCTCCTTAATAAAATAACCCAACCCAATTGAATGTAATCACATAAACCTAAGTAAAATATTTTTAAAATAAAAAGAAATGCTCATAAAAACATCGAACTCTTCCACATTACCCCACAATAACACAAGATAATCCAAAGTTCCCTGCAAGTCCTCGGGTCCATTTCCAGGGTCTCTATGTACACCTGTTGAGACTACCTACATGCGATTCTGATAAAAAAAAACACAAAATATCTCCCAATGGGAACTTAGCCCCCGCGACAAAGGTCAGCCCAATACACTCTGCCAAGTCTTCAAGGTGCTTGAAATGTGGACATACCATTCTACACGGCAAGGAAATTTTGTGAGCCACCTCCTTTCACAAGCCACACAGATAACTCGAACAAAGCGTGGTGGTCTTGGCCCTTACAATACTTGAAGTAAGTTCACAAATTATAATTGAAACTCACAAAGGTTGACTATAAGTGAAACTCGGTTTGAGAATTTCACATAAAAAGGACCTTGAAGATCTTAAGGTCGGCTCCAATTGTTTATATTGGTCTGCCTGTGCAAAGTTATTCTTTATTTGGAAGGTATCTAGTCTCTGTGCCTCCCATCATTTTTCTGACATCAACCCTCTCTGCTCTGAAGCTAGAGTGTTCCCACAGTCGTGAAGCACCCCTTACATCCTGTAACATCCGCTGGAGTATTATATCAATTGCCAACAATATGGTCTTATTCTTCAATGTATTCATGGCTGATGCAATTTTAAGGCATAGTTCGAGTGCTCAATGAGAGGTCAGACAACTCTTTTCTGGCCCCGAAATAGAAGACTGGACGAGAACTACAGTACTACTGGATGTGTAGCACAATTATGTCAACGGTGGGGGTAAAATTTGCTAACACAGGCTGCAAACTGAATTTAAATGACTCGAATATGTTCAAAATGAATCCATTGACGGCCTACAGACTGATACCTAACTCAAATTGTTGCAGGGCATAGGAGAGAATCCTGCCACATCAACTTTTTTTAATTCTGACGTAAAATCAGGATTTTTTTTTTTTAAATATAGATTTAATATGAGTTGAGAGATCTAATTTCTTCGGGTGTAAATTTTTTATGAGCCAATATAAATTAAATGTTTTGTTTAGTTATTATTATTATTGTTTATTTATTTAGATTTTTTATAATTTTTATTTTGGGGGACGAACAACAACGTTACACATCATACTGGGCTGTAGAATGAGTCTCTCCGCTCAACCACCCTATACTTATTGCAATAGCAGAAAGAAATAAAAAAGTTGGCGGAGTGTGCTCTCCCTAACCTAATTATGTATTGAATACTGCTCCACAAATTGTATTATCCACAGTGAAAAGGCTGGCCAGATTTCTTGAAAATGCGTATGCATTTACAGTTAATAGTCCCATCATGCTCTAACATTATTAGACCATAGTACTCTCTAATAAAAGACCTCATCATCAACCACTATGTCTTAATGCTTGGAATGTATTAAATCAGATTATACATAAACTATAAATGTGTAGTTATAACAATTAGAATCAAGTCACTTGAGATTAAGTCAATGATCTCATATGTAAATGATGGAAATATGCTAGTGTGGAGTTCAAGATCAAGGTGTGATTGGTGAATGGATAGACCAATAGATCGTACAAATATATTTTTATGGATCATTTGACAAACTTGCCATAATGAACTCGGGTTATTGAAAAATTAATGATGGGAGTATAATATGTCATGGTCCAACATAACTGTGAATGGGAAAGGGGGCCTATGGGAAAGAAAATCCTTTACTACAATGCTTCAACCTTGGATTTTATATCTTTTCCAACGTGTTCCTTAAATGAAGCGATATACTTCCATTGACTTATAAACTAATCATAGTCATCTAGTCAACTAGTGGGTGAAACTACCAAGTCACAAGGAACTAGTTTTCAAGTGTTTGGTATCCACGAGCTCTCATTACTATTGCTAACAAGTACAAGGCTCAACCAACATCAAAAGGATTCTCATATGATGGTATTTGGTAGATCCAAAGAAATATTCATGATGGTGTTGATCAGAAACACCATCCTTCTTCATAACAACTGCTTAGTTGACATAATATGAATTGTATTTTGTAGGGGGGTTTTATTTCCATTGGTTTTTCCCTCTTTGCCTCACTCTTCTCATATTGTCACTTGCATAAGTTGTTTCATGAGTTCCTAACATGACTGATTTTTTTTGGGACTCGTTGATTGTTTTTTGTTATACATGAGTGAGTACCCAACATCGCTGAGAATTTGGGAATCATTCACTAGCATACTCCCTATGGGCTTTCAAGTTGGTGGAGGGGTGTTGGGGCACATTATACACAATAGTTCATCAATACCTACACCTTGGACATAATTAGACCCTATTACATACATTACTAGGGGCACATATGACCACTTGTCATTCACTACTAGGAATTCCCTATCATTTGAATTTTTTTCTATTTTTAGGGTTTTCTATTTTTCATAGGCCTATTTTTAGTAGAGGGTGCCACTTAGGATAACACGTGGCACTGATTAGACTCTAGTTGAATGTTGATAAATAATTCCACTTCATTATTTCATACTACCTCATGCATATGCCTTCCTAGAGTGAGTACACACTTCCTCCCTACTTTGTAGAAGCTAACCACCATTTTTCTCTCTCCTCCCCTTCATAGTTGACTTTTAGTCCTATTTTGTAGTTTTAACTAGTTAGTTCACTCAATTTTAGGATATTTTGCTAATTTTACGTCTCCCACTCTAATTTTGACTTATTTGCCAACTAGGGAAAGTGCTTTTGAGTTATACTAAGGGGATGCACATGGGACCTCAACCTAATTCAAATTGGTTGTATTCTTGGAGAGTATATATAGACTTGTATTCATGTTCAACAATAACACATCCTTGGATTTTATGTGTTATTCGAATTGTCTCCTTGGTTCATTAGTCAAATTCTCATCAACTTTATTCTCTCTTCTTACTTCTTGCAAGTAGCTAGTCTAGTATATTTTTTACACTTAGATCCTCTAATTGTGCTTAAAATCCAACATTAGGAAGCACTATAACACAAGTCATGGAATTATTTCCACAATGGAACAAGTGTTGTCATATGGCTATAAATGTAAAAAGTCTATTGGGAATATTGATGAGCATCCCTTTTGTTCACAACCTAACCTTTTTCTAGAAATGACTTCAACATAGCATATTTTGTGCATGCAAAGAGTTTTGTTAGAATTGTGCCATTGAATTGTCTTGACAAAAATATGCTTTGAGTTATTAAGAAATTGGTTAGAGAAGATTGTTATACCTGATGCCGTGGTACCACATGTGGTAGACAATTAAGGCTTCCATGAGAATTGGTGCAAGTTTTCCATATCATCTTAATAAGAAGAACTGAGATGATTGGGTCATATCAAGCAAGCCAATTTGAGATAAGACCGTTGTTGGATGAGAAAGTACCATTTCATGGAAGGTTAACAATGTTAGCCCAATTTTGGTGGATGAATACATTAGAGTCAAAATCATCTTAGTGAGAAGAGCTAAGATGATTAGGTCATATAAAGCAAGATTATTTGAGTTAAGATTGTCGCAGGATAAGTAGGGTTAGTTTCATGGAAAGTTAACAATATTGGCCCAAATTTGGTGGATGAATATGTTAGAGAAAATAATAAAAGGGTTAAGTGGGACTTAGTCTTGGAGAATAAAGTGAGGTAAAAATGAATGTGAAAAGATCATATTTTGATGAAGCTCTAGACTAATATTAATGTTATGAGTGTTTTAGACATGTATAATGGGTCATCGATCAATAGTTTTAGATCTTGAGTAAACAAAGTAGCTACTTTGGGAAAATTTGTGGAAAACAATGGAAAAGGCACTATCACAATATCGTAATATGATCACAATATGATACATCAGCCATCCTTGCTAGTGTAGATCATGAAGGCATCTCAACTTGGGCATAAATAATTGTAGATGGACGTTAAATGAGAGCAAGATCACCATTTTCTCATAGGTTTTCTGAGCATAAATTTTTAAAAATATTATGAAATCAAATGCTTAAGTTATTGGCTATTTAGGGTAGGTTCTAAACAATTTAGTAAAATAAAATCCGTGTCTTAATTTAGATCAATCAAAGAGAAAATATATTGTTATTTAGAATAGATTTTAAAAAATTAGCAAAATAAATACATTCTATGCCTTAGCTTATACTAATCAAGAAAATTATATAGTTAGTATAGGTTGGATCCAAGTCAAGTAGAGATATAGTTAATGTGATAGAATAAAAAATAAATTAGAATGTAAAACAAAGCAAAAATAATATGAAAGATACAGAGTTTTGGGCAGTTATTTTAATTGAAGAAGATAATAGACTAGTGCCTAGAGAGGGTTATGGGGTCATTACACAATGAGATTTAGGGTTCAAGAAAAGGCAATGTTGAGTGCAACAAGAAGGACTATTTCTCAGGCATTGTCTAGGGCCATTAGGTTTTCTTCAAGGATGCATGGATTGGCCCTCTCGGAATCCTCTCCAAGCACACGAAAGGTGATCTCAAAAGTTGGCTAAAGAAAAATGGAAAAGCCCTAAGACATCATACCTCAATGTAATGAAATGATTCTTCAATGGTCAAAGGGGGGAGCCAAGTTAACTATACCTTGAGTTACCCTTCCAAGTGGAGCAAGCTGTCATTCTTTGACCTTGTTGTAGTTTTGTTCTCCAACAAACTTGGAAATTCTTCTAGCCTAACCTTTGAAAAATATCTAATCATCACTTCGAGAATGATAGATACACAAGATTTCTTTAAGCAAGTTTTCTCATTAGTCTCCAACAAATAAAAGTGAGAGCAGTCTCTTCCTTTTTTTTTCTTCAAAATGGTATCTTGATATTCCAAATTGAAATCAAAGATACTTACAAAGTCCAGATTTACAGTTGACACTAAAAAACAAAGGATTCAAAACCAACTTTGGAATGACTGGATACATGAAATACATAGTCATACCTTCAAAGGAGTAGTCCTTTACGTCAGACCGACATGGATGAGGAGAAAAACAGAAAAATAACAGATGAACATAAGATACATAAACTTCAAAACAACTGTGATAACTAAGCAAAAGGACCCCCAAGAGCAACTTATTGAGAAGCTCAGAAAATTTGGATAGCACCTAAATATAGGAATTGACCCTCTTTCCATTCTTGAAGCTGAAGAGAACCTGCGAGTAACAATAAACCTTTTTTAGACATGACATCCACCTGATGGTTAAATTCCTTGTGCACATGAGAAAAGGAGAGGGATTGAAATTCCTTGAGAAGGCCCTCAACCTTAGCCTTCCAATAACTTAAATTCAAAACCTGTAAATCTGCCTTTTTGTTAAGCCAATCAATAACACACTTGGAATCCCCACCAACCACCAAATTCGAGATATTTAGAGACCTGACAACAAGAAGAACAACCCACACAACCAACAATTGAGCCTTTGTATTCAAGGCCTTCCCAACACCCAAACCAAATTTCAGAAAGTGATTATGATTTGACATAAGAATAAAACCTCCCCCACAATTACCCAACTAACAAGCTCCATCAAAAAACTGTTGGGAAATCCTCTTTTAGGTGTGGATAGATTACTTTTCTAGTTCTATGGCTTTTGACTTTGGGAGGGAATTCCCGGAAGTAAGAAACCACCTTGGAAGTAGCTCGAGACAAAATTTGATACGATTTTTCAAATATATTTTTGTTCCTAAGGCCCCATAAGGACCACAATATATAGATGGGAAGAGTATGAAGCCTCCTGCATCTGTTATACTAGTACCAAAGACATTCCTCAAAGGAATCAAAGAAAAAGAAACATTAACACCAAAAACTTCAAGGACATCTATCTAGAGGTCTCTAGCAAAACTACATTTGAGGAACAAATGGAGTGAAGTTTCAATTTCTTCCCCACATAAAACACACAAGCTAGGCCCTTGAAAACCTCTTTTTTGTAGATTCTCTTGTGTTAACAATTTATTTTCCAGGGCTAGCCAAGAAAAAGTTTTAAGCTTGGTTGGAAGCACCTAATGCCAGATTATTGAGGGCCACTGACATGCTCCTTCAACATATGATAATGTAGAGATAACCATATAGGCTACTTTAGGTTCCACCTTACCAAATTTATTGTCTCATGTCCACAACAATTGATCTTCAACATTTGAAAGACCAATACCACTATTGGACATCATGTTTAGAAAGTTGTCCCACTCATAAGCGAAGGGACCTTGAAGCTGAAGATCGGTCGAAGAGATCCAATGGCCCCTGGACACTTCAAAGGGGAAAGAACTAAAGGCTTGGGCCAGAACGAACAACAAGGAGTAGACAAAAAGCAATGAGCATCACCACCCAAAAACATATCCTTACCCAAACAAATCTCATGACCATTGCCTACCCTCCAAGCTAACCACTCAAATAACCAGGGAAAGGATGACATAGGGCGTCTCTAGACAAGAGAACGAACAATCGAAAGAGAACCATCAACAAAGTTTAGAATCCAATCTGACCTCTTCAACTCCTAGATAGAGTTATTTACTTTCCTAATGGAAGCGTATTTGTGAAAGAATTTAGTATTGTCGTCGCTTTAGGCAATACAATTGGCCCTAATCTTAATTCTCCAGGATTCTTCATTCAACTTTAAGATAGCAAGCTTATTTGATTGGAAATTGCATAGATGGGCTTTGATCTCCTTGGGAAAACAATTACTGAGGAAAGAATGGCTAGAAAAGTCATATTCCTGTTCAATCTCAGAAAGCTAAAAATTCAATTTTCTTTTTCAGTCCTTTTTCCATTTAATTACACACTTCTTAAGTGAGTTTAGATTGAAAGCAAAGGAATCCATATGAGAATCAAAATTGGGAAGCTCCATATTAACCCAACGACCTCTGACCAGGGAGTTGAAGTCTGAATCATTGAGGATTAATTTTCCATGTTTTTATAAAAAAAAAAGAGTTTCTAAATTCCATTTTCTCTAAAAACAATTCACCCAAAAATTTTAGGATAATTTATTCATTTATTTTAGAACAAAAATTGGGCAGAGCTAGTACCCACAACTCGCAAGCTAGTATTACCAGTAACTTGTGACTTGGCAAGGGCCAAGATGTTCATAAACACTAGGTACCACTCAATGGGGACACCTATCGCTCCAATTGTATCACAAGGGGCCATTATTAATTTATCAACATGTACAAACTCTACCCCTCTCTAGTTTTGAATCAATGACATCTTATGAGGAAGAAGATGCTCTTAACCATACGGCCCACTCAAGCTATACTTAGGATGAAATAACTATATCTTAAAAATTGCCAAAACTTTAAAGAGATTAATATCAAATCATTAGAAGTTTGAATGTCTTTATAAAAATATCAGCAAAAGTTTACAATTTGCACATTAAACACTACTAATATTTGCCGAAGTTTTGGCACTTTAAGAAAATATTTCATCCTACAACTTTTTCTCCTTCACAATAGATGGTGTAATGCGATGTTCTTAACTCAAATTGTGGGAAAAAACCATTGGCCCAAGTCAAAACAATGGAAAAAATACATCAAGTGGGAACAAATGACCCTCATCAACCTCCAGCACATGAGAACTCGACAAGTATTGTTAAATATGTAACAAAAACTCACACATATGAGCCTAGAGAGGCTAAATTAAGTTTGTCTCCCTCAAAAGTGGCCGAGGTCCCTTAAAATAAGTGAAGACATGGTCAACCAAGAGGCCAAAGAATAGGGCACCCATCCAACCAACTCCCAACAATGAAGAAAAGGAAAAAATAAGAAATAACCGCTTCTAAATGCATGATGTCAACTCAACATGTGTGAGACATTAAAGGAAAATTCCAATCTGAGATGGCATGTGTGGCTTCTCAACTAGGGTGCTCCTTAGTCAAAAGAGGATTATTAACTACCATTTTATCTATAACCATCATAACAACCTATGAACTTATGCAACCACCTCCTTAGAGTCCTCAAATGCCTCAACAAACTCTCATGCGTGGTCCAAGGAGGGAATAATCATGCATGTGGCATGCGACATCTGTTATGATGGTCCATATCTAAATGGTCCATGTGACATCTGTTATGAAGTGGTGTCCCCATCATCTACTAATGAATTTCATGGATGCCATTGCAGTGACACATATCTCAATGAGGTACACAAATCAAAAGAAAAATGGCACAAATCTCAATATTTATGGATATGGATAAATATAGGCACACAAATCCCAATGCAATGTCATAGATCCCAATGCATGATATTTGAATCCCAATGAAATACATCTATTTGTGGTAGGTCCAACTTCTCTATGTGCCATTAGGTAGTATACCCCTTAGTGATATCTTCAAACACAATGTAACAAAAGTTAATTTTTAAATTTATTTAAGTTTTACCATGGGTTAACAACAATTAACCCTTATACATGTGTCAAATCCCAAAACAGAGTGTATTTCTAGGTCTATAAGTATAAGGTCAATGATACTATGGAGAATTATGAAAGGGAAATAGAAAACTTTATGTCATGACCTTTCAAAGCCATGTAATGATGTGTAGGTCTTATATTTGATCATCTAGATTTCAAGAGCTAGGAGTTTTGTACACATAAGCCTTTAAAGAGGGAGTTTAGCATTGAGCTCCCTTTCCTGCACATTGTTTCTTAATCTTCCTTTTGATTTTCTCTTTAAATGTTATTTTCATTGAACAAGTCCCTTGTTCTTTAGATATTCATAAATAACCATAGGACTAGGGGGAACAATCCCATAATAAAGGTGCCATTCACTCAAGCTTTACATTTTACTAGTTTTTAACTTTATTTTCTCTCCATATTTTTAGTCTTTTTAGCTTTAATGACTTAGGATTTTCTTCATTTAGACCTTTTTAATGATATTTGACAAGTCAACATGAAAGAGGGAAAGTCTTTTTATGGATAGAATGTAGTGAAGGAGTATAGTGGAAGGTGTTAAGCATGGTTGGGATGTGTAAGATTCTATGTTAACTAGTTTCTTCATAATACAAGGTGACACAAGAAATAAGAAAAACCATGTACCTCCCATGGTACGATGAGGCAAAGAATAAAACTATAATTGAAGTGTTATTATATTTCATTATAGTTTACCATTTTCACAACAAGATTAAGAAGTTATATCACCACATCCAACTAAGAACATTAATACATGGAATATCAAAATATAATATGTTGTAACTAAGTTGTACCATCCATAAGTGCATTTATAAATCTAAGGGGCGAGGGTGGAGTATTTGATATACCACAATTGAGGTAGCACAACACTATATTTGAAGGAGAAAATGAGAAATTTGTCTAGGTTTGGAGAGTCTGAGAAAACATGGAATATCGAAATAAAATATGTTGTAACTAAGTTGTACCATCCATAAGTCCATCTACGAATTTGAGGGGTGAGGGTGGAGTATCTAATATACCACAACTAAGCTAGCAAAATATTGTCTCTAAAGGAAAAAAATAAGAGAATTGTCGAAGTTTTGGGAGTGAAAAAGAGGGCTCATGGAACAACAAAAATACACCCAAGTGAGGGTGCCTCTAAGGTAATTACCCCTTAAGGGGTAATAGATCATTCTTTGAATTTTTATTTTGTATTTGAAAAAAATAAAGAAGAAGGCAGTCCTCATGTTATATGTTATAGTTGAGCTGTCCCATATTGAGTTTTCCTCGATACATTTTGTTTTCATTATATGGATGATGTAGACATTTTATTATTGTACCTTTTTTCTTTCTTTCTATAATCTCAATTTATATCAATATTTAATAATTATGCTTATATTATTACATTTTAATTATACATAAACACCACATAGAAGAAGACAATATTGCAATGTTTTGTATTAACTTGTAAGACCTCTTTTGGTGAGTTACACAAGGGAATATTTATATTAGGTTAACTTAAATCTAAAAAATCTATATTAGTATGTGTAGAAAATCCATAAATTATATTAATGTCAAATAAAAAACCTGATTTTTTTTTTATAACCACATAAGGATAAGATAAGGGTTCTTTTTACAATAATTGAAGCTTTGAAAAGAAAACTGCCGGAGAAAAAAGAGGAACTCACTTCCTCTCCCGAGAGATGTTGTTACATATCGTTATATTTAAAAACAATAAAATAATATTTAAATTAAAAAATTAAAAATAGTAATAACCCAAAAATTAATATGGAAATTTTGATTTCCACTTCAATTTTGCATCAACTTTACATAAAGAAATAAGGTAATTAAAAGTCTAAATAAATAAATAAAATAATTTTTTTAGTATGAGAGTTATGTACTTTATTCACTACCAAATATAGAGTTGATAGAAAATAATATTATTGATATTACAACATGTTTAATTCATTCATTTTATGTTCAGTTTACATGTAAAAATTAAGACAAAAATATTTTTAATAACAAAAAATATTTTACTATCAATTATAAGCAAAATATTTCAATATCTATTTTAAAATAAAAATTAAAATATTTTCATCATTAAAAAATTTTAAAAAATTTCTTATATTTTCACTTCTCATTACTAATGAGATATGTAATTTATTTCAATCTTAAAAGGAAGTTTATAGGTTAAAAAAAACACTAATAATAAATAAAAGTTTAATATGGATTATACATCAAATATTTCAGCATGCATGTTGAATTAAAGATTTTAACATCAAATATCTACAGAGAAAAAGTCTGACATAATTTTTAGAAGCGCTTTCTAATTCAAGGTATGAAAAAGATTTGTAATTCTTTCAATATTTAAACTGAATTTGATATAACATTTTAAAAAATATTAATAATAATATATATATATATAACAAAAAAAAATATATATATATATATATATATATACTAATTCATTTCCAATTCAGTAAAATAACCTTGCTCAATGTTCTGAACACAGTTAAAAGAAAATAAAAATAAATGAAAAATATGGAAACATACCCTTTAAATATAATATAAAAGAGTGATATATAAATTTGAACATTAATAGGTAAAATGAATAAGATCTCTTATTAACCAGGTAAATGAGTTACCTCTTAATTTAATCAATAACCCCACTCTTAATTATTAACCCTTTATTCAAATAATTATTAATTTTTTTATTGAAATAATTTAGTTTTAATGCATTATTAAAGTGGATTTCAGAATTGGCATGATAACACAGTAACCGGACCTCAATTTCAAAATTATGGAACAAGAAATACCTCTATCGGTCTTCTGCGGAATGCGTTTTGTATTCATGCATTCGTCAAATGGGCCTAGATTATATCCTTTGTGGGCTCTTTTCAAAAACTATGTGTTTTGTTTCGTTTGTTTTTTTTTTCAACTTATGTTTGAATTTTCAATTTTATAAAATAATTTAAACTTTTAATAATGTCAAATCTGGTTTTGATAATTATACTGGTTGGTACAAAATGGTTGGTCAAAATTTTTATTATGTGATTTCTATCGAAAGATTTTGTTTAATATAAAATCATTTTTTTTAAGTTAAAATTTAATAATATTAAATCAATTTTTTAATAACCAAACTTGTTAAAATGCAACTATGATGTTTTTCATTTAAATATATATCATGCTTTGATATCATATTATAAAATATTAACAATATGAATAAACATTAACATGAAGTGGGAGGGGCATTTTAACCATCTCAATGAGTAATTATAGGAAGGGACACACCATGCTGTTTCCTTTTTTGAGTAGTGAAGGCATGTATTAAATCTCAAATGCATATAATGATGGCTCATAACTCCATTAAGCTGCGACACCACCCTGTTCGACTGCATTGTATGATTTCAGAATGTGGGAGTCTGATCCCGCATGGAAGAATGATGCTGTCAAATTTAAGTTTGATTGTCGTTTTAATGGAGACATGCCTCTTGCTTTTGGAGCTGCTCAAAGAGATGGGTTACCATGGGGAAGTCTTTGGTAGAAATTCATTGCTTTGCAAACTTGTCAAGTTGTTTCCTTCCCAGACGTTCCCTTTGTCAATGAGAAAAGCTATTGTTTATGTCTTTCTTGCCTCGCCAGTGGCTTGATGATATTAATGTGAAAATCTCCTGACGGGGGTTGGGAAGTGGATGAAGTTTAATTGTTCTCTACTAGTTCCTAGAGCCACTGCGCAACCCACCCTCGCTAGTTCTATTCAGTTCAATCTCCAGTCTACACCACCAAATGTAGTAATGATTGGTCAACACGTTCATTGCAAACATGGTACAACCTATTATGAGGCTTGAGGGCTTGCTTTTGGGCAAAATCATTTGTGTACCAACTTCATGAACACACTCTGCCCAATATCCAATGCAAATTGGAGGAGGTCATATAAGAATTTCTTAGAGAATGAGGGTTTCTTTCAAAACTAAAATCATAGTTGAAGTCTCTATGAGGATCAAAGACACTGAAAATACTTATGGGAGGAAAAATCAAACATGATAGATCCATATTGGAAAATGAAGTCTTTACTTAGAAACAAGGACTCCTCCTATTGAAGCAATTTCTATGGTGCGAGTCATAAGGTATTTAATTTTTTTTGAGAAAATGGAAGAGGGTAGATGGTCTAAGGTTGTATTTAATGATAGATTGTGCAAGAGCAAAAAAATTGGATGCAACAAAATAACAAATGGTTTAGTAAATGGGGTATTTGCTTAAACGCGTGTCCCATAAACATCAAAGAGATAAAAGCTTTTGTTATGGAAAAGTTCCACAAGCGTACTTGGCATAAGGAGCCAGGAAGAAGAAAAATTACTATATTGAAGTGTTTAATCCCACTCATAGCCATCAACCAAAAGCATACATAGAGGCCAATATCTCTTGGAGAGCCAACATTCTTATTGCTCAGTTAAGGACTAATTCTCATCAACTCCGTTGTGAAACAGGGTGCTGGTAAAGGCCAAAGGAAGTGTGGGAGGAAAGAGTGTGCATTTCTTGTTCTTTTGGAAAAGTGGAAACTTAAAAAAATTTCATTTTAGAATGTGAGGCCTTCAAAGACAACATGGAAAGTTAGGCAAATATGTTGCCAGCTAGCTCTCGGGATAATCTATTTAGCGAGGGGTTTGTCGAGAAGCTGGGAGCATTTATTTTGAAGCTTCACAGAAAAGGGCCGAATACATCAAGCATATGAAGAAGCAATCTGTCCCATAGGCTATCTTTAGCCTCGTGGACGTTAAAATAATTTCTTTCTTTCTTTCTTTGATTGCCATGATGCAAAAAACGAGATCTTACTCCAATTGGATGAGTTACAACTTCAAATGAAAGACATGGACCATAAAATGGAAAGAATTGAGGCATTTTTGGGTCCCCACCACATCCATGGAGATTCACTCAAGAAGGAAAACATTCGATTGAGGTGGAACCAATACAATCTCTGTTTTTCTTGTTGTTCTCCTATTTTAGTAGTTTTTCTCCTATCTCAGCCTTATCATCCTAGACATGCTAGTTTGTTAGAAGTTATTATTTTTGGGAACAAACCTTTGCATATTTTGATTTTAATTTTAGTTCTTAAACTCTGAAAATTAAGAGCTTGATGCACTACCACTAGTCTAGTTTCCCTAATGGCACATGAAGACATGTAATGACTATTTAGACATGTAACTTCATATATCAATAGAATTTTAATTTCACCTCGTGCAATCCCAAAAAAAAAACAATATCAATTAATCATGAATATCTATTCAATTAGAAATTGATACCTATGCTTTGACATTATAAAATACTAATTATATAAAGAGAGAAATGTAAAAATGTATATAGAAATTGTAAAAATTATTATAATTGAGTGATTAATTGGTATAAAATATATTTATTATTAACTGTTATTTATGAATGTCGATTGATTTATCATCATTTAAAAAAATCACATGAAAAGATAGAACTTAACTCCTACAAAATACTTAGGCGTGTTATTTCAGTACACTTTGAATAGTACCAAATATTTCTAAATCTTAAATCATTAACATATTACAATAAACTTTTTCTCTTATCAAAAATCAAATTATTAACTTATTTTCTTACATGGGAAGAAACATTTTTTAACTAACTATAACATCAAAATTAAATACATAATTTTTTATTATAAACACAATTATTTGATATTTAAAAAATCCATATTTTATTTTAAAAATTAAATCACAATATTTAAATAACTTAATTAAAAACTTTCATGATTTTTTAATTTTTATTTATATATAAATAAAAAATTTAAATTATGATACATTATTTTTTTTACGAGTCGAAGAGATAATTTTATTTAGAATTTTAGAATTTTTATTTATTATTTTCATATTTATATTAATATTAATAATTTTTCTAAAAATAATTTTTTAGTAATTTAAACCAATATCATATTATTAAAATCATATTAATGGTAACATGATAGTTGATATTAACATTAATTTTTAATCGCTAAATACTAATTATCCTCTCCTTAAAAATGTTATTCATTTATTTAGATATATAAAAAAAATGATGTAAATATTAATAAATATTTATTTAAAAATGTTTGTTATTAATTTAAATAAATAATTTATGAGAAAATTTACATTTAATCATCACTAATGTAGTTATGTGTTTATCAACTTTCTTTGATTTTATACCTAGCTTTTTCTTATTATTATTAACAGTGTTTATCAACTTTCTTTGATTTAATACCTAGCTTCTTTTGATTATCATTAATAGTTTCACATTGCTAACAATGCCTTGTTCAATGACCCGATAGTCTTTGACTATGTATTTACATTTACATTGATAGGCACATATATGTTAGAATTGGATGGTAAGTTTTAGATTGAGAAGTGGGGATATGTACAATCGTTGTCTCCTTTTTTAGTCCCGATATTGAACATTACATTCACACGAGACTAAAAAATGATGTTCAATTCCTATGCATAGGATATGACATTGTGTGGGAGTAATAATGTATACTAGAGAAAACCCTCTCTTCTTTTCGAGACAAAGATATAGGATTTCCCCAACAAATCAATAACAAATTTGCTTACAGAACACTGCATGTAAATTTGGGACAAGTCTACCAAGGAGGAGGAATTGCCCAGACGACCACTTTTGGCCAGAATTTGGGCAAAAAATTTCAACAAATCTTGCAGAAGTAGTGTTTAAATCTTTTTGAAGGTGGCAATGGATTCAACACCATCAAAAACCTCTGGGGCACCCTAAATCTTGAAGTTTAATAACTTTAACCCAGATTTACAAAAATCCCTGTCGGAATTGATCAAAACATTGCTGGAATTTTCAATAATTTTTAGGGCAAAAAAGCAATCTGTTTAGACTATAGCGTAAATTTGGTGGTGACCACAATTGTTGCAAATTGAATTTCCTTAAGAGATTTTATGAATTTATCTCCTACATTCTAGCCATTGTGTAATTGCCTCAATAACATGGTCTTAATGTGTTTATGCAACAAATTGGGCCTATTGGCGCACATCACGTATATATATATATATATATATATATATATATATATATATATATATATATATATATATATATATATATATATATATATATATATATATATATATATATATATATATATATCAACTATAAATTAATTTCAGAACTAAGGATTCTCTGATGAGAAATAATTTGAGTTTCATCTTTCAGATCCATCACATTAAGAATTTTGTTGTGCCAACAAAATTCTTAATGTGATGGATCTGAAAGATGAAACTCAAACTCACATGTGCAAATTAATCAAACAAGCAAAGTGAGGTGATCAAAATTGTTTGGAATGTCCCTTCAAACATATTGCTTTGTGATACATATTATGTTTATGAAATTAAAAGTCTCTAAATAGCAAATGAAATAGAAGAGGACTAGCAAAAACCTAAGTTCCAAAAATGCTAGTGTTGTGAGCTATCAAGGTAGCCCTCATGAGACTATATGCTTTTAAAATTATTTTCTTTTAGAGATGTTTCCTAGTTCAATAGATTGGACCTTTTAGTCCATAACTATCAGCATTGTGAAGCAATAACTTAGGCTAACCCAGTTAAAAATATTATGGTTGCATTGACCTTTACCCACACTTATATAGACCAAAAAAACATCCCTAAATTGGAAATGGGTCTAATTAAAAAAGGGATATATTCTTTCAAATGAAATTGAGATCAACGATTCTACTATTCCAATGAGATTTCAATGCTAGGGTAGGTATGCCTATACAAATGTAAAGGAGGGAATTATAGCCAACTTGCTTCACCAACAAATATCATTTAGAAAATTTATCTCTCGATCTTATATATATAACTTTATTTTCCAAAAGCTACTAGACCTCTATCCTTGATAAAAGTTGGAATACAAGCTCCTATACAAACCTCTTAGTTCACTATCCTTCACTAGGTGTGATGTTGGGTTGTGTTATATTGTTTCCATGACTAGCCCACGTAGTTAACTGGGAGTTAGAGGGGGGGAGGTCACAGGGGGTTTGAGGGGTACTCGTAACCCCACTTTATGGGGTTCGGGGCAGCGCCCCAGAAAATTTTGGTTTTGGACCCTATGTTAGGTTGGGCGAACCCACTTATGGTTTTGTGCATGATTTTCACACATGTTTTTTGGACGTGATAGTTTTCGGTCCATGGTATTAGACGTGATGGTTTTTCGGTCCATGGTATTGGATGCTTCAACATGTATAAATATGTATTGTAACATTGAAAGGAATATAATGAAAAATCAAGCTGGTAGTCCTGGTTTTGGGATCCAGGGAAAAATCTCTGTGTATATGTGTTTTATGTTTTATGCTCTCGCATTGTTTATTTTCTGTCTTTTAGAATTCGTATGCAGGTAATTTCTATACGGGGTTAAAACCTACATTTGGTATCAGAGCAGTTTTGGCTTCAAGGGGACGCCTTTGTTGCTTAGGGGTTTCGCTCGGGCCTGTGGTAGACCCTGTTCAGTGGGAGATCTGTGAGATCGATTCTGGTGGTGAAAGAAGATGGTGAGCGGTGGAAAGATAGAGATCGAGAAATTTAATGGTCAGAGTTTTGAGTTGTGGAAACTCAAGATGGAGGATCTGTTGGTGGATAAATATCAGTGGATTGCGGTAGATCCGGGTACTAAACCAACGGGAGTGTCTGATGAAAAATGGAAGAAGTTGGATCGGAAGGCAAAGAGCACAATACAATTGTGTGTCTCAGATTCAATATTGCTGAATGTATCAGGGGAAGCTATGACGAAGGCTTTGTGGGACAAGTTAGGGACTTTGTACCAATCTAAGTCTTTGGTGAATAAACTGTTCCTTCGAAAAAAACTATATAACTTGAGGATGAAAGATGAAGACTCAGTGACAAAGCATCTGAATGCATTTAATACTGTGGTAAGTCAGTTAGCATCTGTTGATATTAAAATTTCAAATGAAGATAAGTGCATTAGTTTGTTGTGTTCTCTACTAGATTCGTGGGATAGTCTGGTTATTGCAATAGGTAGCAATGCAATTGCCTTGCAGTTTGATGAAATAGTCTCATCCTTGCGGATGGAGGAGATGAGACAGAAAAATCTGGAGAGCCAAAATGGTGATGCCTTGTCTGTACAAGGATGGTCCCAGAACAGAAACAAAAATAAGTCATTGAGTGGGAGATCTAAATCTAGAGGGAGATCTAAATCTCCAGGAAAACATGTAAAGGTGGTGTGCTGGAAATGCGAAAAGGAAGGGCACTACAAAAGGGACTGTAAATCTAAAGCTCCTGATAAAGGAAAGGGATTTGATGATGCTCCTTTTGCAGAAGCAAAAACCACCTCAGATGAAGGTGGGGATGTGTACTTGGCTTATTCAAGTACACATGTAGATCATGAGGCATGGTTGATTGACTCAGGTGCATCCTTTCACTTCACTCCCCATAGAGAGTGGTTCTGCGAGTATGAGAAATATGATGGTGGTGATGTCTTCTTAGGGAATGATAGGAAGGCTAGAATCATTGGTCGCAGAAAAGTAAAGTTGAAGTTGCAAGGTGGAAGGGTTAGAACACTTCCTGCATATTCCTGCATTGGCCAGAAATTTGATTTTTGTAAGCAAGCTGGATGATGCAGGTGTAAAAACAGTGTTCAAGAAGGATACCTACAAAATGGTTTGGGGAGCACTGGTATTGATGCAGGGAATTTGGATTGGAACTCTGTAAAAGCTGCAAGGTAGCACTGTTATTGATGGATGCAACAGTTCTGTGGTTCCTAAAAGTGGAGCAGAAAATCTAGTGGTCTTTGGAGAGAAGACCATGTTGTGGCATCAAAGGCTTGGACATATTGGAGAGAAGGGCCTTCGAATACTTCATGGTAAAGGTATGGTAGAAGGTATGAGTAATAGCTCTCTAGATTTTGATTTCTGTGAAAATTGTGTATACGGGAAGCAGAATCGGGTGAGTTTCCCCTCTGGTGGTAAGAGGGCGAAACATATACTATAGCTTGTGCACAGTGATGTGTTTGGACTTGTGAAGGTTCCATCACTGGGTAAGTCTGTGTACTATGTATCAATAGATGACTTATCAATGAATACATGGATATATTTCCTTAAGAAGAAATCTAAAGTCTTTGATAGGTTTAAAGAATTTAAGGCTCTAGTGGAAAACCAGACAAAGAAGAAGATAAAGGTGCTGAGGACAGAAAATCGTGGAGAGTTTTGTAGTAAGGAATTTGAAGAATTCTGCAAGAAGTGTGGTACAACACGACAGAAGACTACTCCATATACACCTTAGCAAAATGGAGTTGCAGAAAGAATGAACAAGATGTTGATGGAAAGGGAAAGAAGCATGCTCAGTGGTGCCAGGTTAGGACAAGAATTCTAGGCAGAGGCGGTGGATACTGCATGTTACTGGTCAACAAGGCACCTTCATCAGCGTTGGAGGATAAGACTCCACAAGAGGTATGGACTGGTAAGAAACCTTTCTTTCACATCTAAGGGTATTTGGATGTGATGCATATGTACATGTTCCAAAGGAGAAACGAACCAAGTTGGATAGTAAATCTGAAAAGTGTATCTTTATTGGGTATAAGGATGGTTTAAAGGGTTATAAGCTTTGGAACCCAGTAACAAGGAAGGTTGTGTACAACCAAGATGTGGTGTTCAGAGAGTGAAAGATGTTATTAAACATGAAGTCCAACCAAAGGAACCTAAGAAGATAGAGTTTGAGCTAAAGGAGGAAGAATCAGAATCTACAGCAGAGGAGGAATCAGAAGATGAAGAGCCACAAACTCCCGCTGTGAGAAGATCAATTCGAGAAAGAAGGCAGTCAGAAAGGTATAGTCCATCTGCTTTCTGTTCAAATTTTGCTTTGTTTGTTACTGATGATGATCCCAGAATTGTGAAGGAAGCAGTGGATTCAGAGGATGGAAAACTCTGGAAAGAGACCATGGTTGATGAAATGGCATCTTTGCACAAAAATGAGGCTTGGGATCTGATGGAGTTATCAGCTGGAAGGAAAACCATTGGCAGCAAATGGGTGTTCAAAAAGAAGGCAAATGCAAAAGGAAAAGTGGAGAAATACAAAGCTTGGTTGGTAGCAAAAGGTTATTCCTAGGTGCCGGGAATTGATTTTGGTGATATTTTTTTCTCCTGTTGCCAAGGTAAATTCTATTAGATTACTTTTATCTGTTGCTGCTGCTTTTGATTTTGAGGTAGAATAGATGGATGTGAAGACAACATTTCTTCACGGGGATCTAGAAGAGGAGATCTACATGAAGCAACCTGAAGGCTTTGCGGTGAAGGGTAAGAAAGAACTGGTATGCAAGTTAAAGAAGTCTTTGTATGGGTTAAAACAATCACCAAGGATGTGGTATCATAAATTTGATACATTTATACAGGGACTTGGCTTCACCAAAAGCAAAGCAGATCACTATGTGTATTTTAAATTAATTGGTGACCGTGTTATTTATTTGGTCTTGTATGTGGATGATATGTTGCTAGTTGGAAATGACAAAGAAATTATCCAGGATTTGAAGACCCAATTGTCCCCCAAATTCGACATGAAAAATCTTGGTGCTGCAAACTATATTTTGGGCATGGAAATTAAAAGAGATCGTACAAAGAGGAAGCTCTGGTTAAACTAGAGGAAGTATGTCGAGACAATACTGCAGAGGTTTAATATGCAGGATAGTAAACCGGTGAAGGTTCCTATTCTTGTAGGTGTGAGGTTATCCACTGAACAGTGTCCCAAGACACAAGAAGAGGAAGAGGACATGTATCGTGTTCCATATGCAAGTGCAGCCGGTAGCCTGATGTATGCAATGGTCTGTACTAGACTAGACATTGCACATGCAGTGGGAGTATTGAGTAGGTTTATGTAAAAACCAGGGAAGGAGCACTGGACAACAGTGAAGCGGGTTTTTAGGTATTTGTGTGGCACTAGTGATTATGGTTTGTGCTACCAAGGAAGACCATGATTGGATAGAGTGTTGGATATTCATGGCTTTTTTGATGCAGACTGGGCTGGAGATCTGGATCAGAGAAGATCTACAAGTGGGTATGTGTTTACCCTATTTGGAGGTGCAGTCAGTTGGATGAGTAAGAAACAATTTGCAGTGGCATTATCAACTATAGAGGCAGAATACATGGTAGCCACTCATGCAAGCAAGGAAGCAGTTTGGTTGCAGAGATTGTGTTCAAGTATGGGGTTAGTACAGGAAGCTATAAGGATAGACTGTGACAACCAAAGTGCAATTTTCTTGGCAAAGAACCCTGCATATCATTCAATGACAAAGCACATTGATGTTCAGTATCACTTTGTGAGGGATATGATAGAAGACAAAAAGGTGTTGCTGGTAAAGGTGGACACTTTGAATAATACTGCAGATGCATTGACAAAATCTGTGAGCTTTGAGAAGTTCTCTTGGTGTAGAGAAACAATGGGTGTTTCAGGGTTGGAAAAATGACTAAACTCTCTTGTGGCCCCCTGTGGAAAGAAAACAACAAGTGGGAGAATGTTGGGTTGTGTTATATTCTTTCCATGACTAGCCCACGTAGTTAACCAAGGGTTAGAGGGGGGGAGGTCACAGGGGGTTTGAAGGGTACCCGTAACCCACTTTATGGGGTCTGGGGCAGCGCCCTGGAAATTTTTGGTTTTGGACCCTATGTTAGGTTGGGCGGACCCACCTATGGTTTTGTGCATGATTTTCGCACATGTTTTTTGGACGCGATGGTTTTCGGTCCATGATATTGGACGCGATGGTTTCTCGGTCCATGGTATTGGACGCGATGGTTTTTCGGTCCATGGTATTGGATGCTTCGGCATGTATAAATATGTATTGTAACATTGAAAGGAATATAATGAAAAATCAAGCTGGTAGTCCCGGTTTTGGGATCCAGGGGAAAATCTTTGTGTATATGTGTTTTATGTGTTATGCTCTCACATTGTTTATTTTCTGTGTTTTATAATTCGTATGCAGGTAATTTCTGTACGGGGTTAAAACCTACATGTGAGAGGATCCTATGTTAGTTGGTTTCATGGCCTTCGAGAATTCATGTCAGGTAGCAAAACTTCCCCACTTATTATACAAAGAATTCCACACATCTTTTGTTCATTATGGAATTGAAGCCAAAAATTTTGACACTTCAGCTAAAGGAATATGCTCATTAGCCTAAGAGAAAACAATCAAAAAATCCACTTGTTAAAAACAAGGCCTTTGTAAAGAGTCCTTAGTGTCAACCATATATATTTTGTGTTCTAGCTTCAATCAACAAGAAAAACAATAGATGGGCATTATCAATCAGGAGGTATGCCTTAAAGTGAAAACATTTTGGAATCCCTTTGATGATGTATTATTTCCTATTCATGAAATTTAATATAGAACCACAATTATTACATTGTGAGATTCACTTAATGGCAACCATAGATCTCACATCTTAAGGTAAATTAGATGGTAAGGTACCTCAACATTGTTGGAATTCACCAACTAATAATGGAAAACTATTTTATTTTGAACCAATTAATAGAAATATAATTGGTTTTTCTCAATTTCCACCATTAACACACACACACCATCACATCCAATTGACCAAAATAATATAACATTCCACACACATAATTTTAACATAGATGGGTTACCAATTACTCAAGTGCAACCATTAACACAATGACATTCAAAATATTCCATCACGTAAGGAAACATGTTTACCCTAGAAACCTAAATGGGAAAACCAACTTTGAATGGGTACTCAATGCATTTTAACAATGTGAAAAATAGTCCAGCAATGTCTGTATTCGTCTAAGATCATACAGGTAATGTTTGATGCAAGAATGCATTTCAAATTTGCCTTTTTTTAAACGTATTTAGCTATGCGTTTTTTTTTCCTTTTAGCTGTCCTTATACGAATCCAAATACAATTTCATACTTGCTTGAGGATAATTCACACTATTTTGCAAAACAAATTCGTTATATGATATGAAAAATCATGATCTTGGTGCAAAACTTCCCACCGAACAATATCGTGATATGTAAAGTTTCTCATAACATTGGTTAATCGTTTTTTCTGTAAAACATAGTGGGAAATCTCATCCATTCCAAATAATTATCTCTGAATATGCCAAAGGCCTATAATGTTCACCTGGAGAAATGTTTATTTTATTATTACGAAGATCATAAATACTGTATGAATCGTTAAATCCACATAATAGTGTTTTTGTTATCGACTCTTGATCACAATAATCATTTTCATCATTGATTTATGTATTGTCTCTGTCTCACATGCACATGCATCTTTGTTTTGATCAAATACTTGTTTCCAATTTTCATTATCCTGACATTCTCTAGTATATAGAGTGGATTTTTACACAATCATCTCAATGCCTTCATGACTTTATGAACACGTATTTGCCCAACAACAAATATGCTTTTAAACACTAAACGTATTTTAATCGCCATGACCATAGTACTGGATTAATTATGTCATGATGCAGTGCAATTTGAATTCAAGATATTTCAGTAGGTACATTGATTAGTCCACCAGTCAATGCCAATTGTGGTTTTCTAAAACGTTGTCCAAGTTTCCGTATTTGCAAAAATGGTAATCGTAATGATATTAGTCTCTCCTTCAATTCATAAATTTATTTCACTATGGAAATTTTTCTATTACGACTAATTCACTCTACAACTGCAAATTTGATAACTTTATCATTGTCTAATGCCTTTCTGCATTTTTTTCTTATGCACTTAATTTTGGACGCGTTGTTGATTTTTTTTTCTATGACAACATCTATTTTAAACCAAGTTTGAATGCATATTGCATGGTCATAAATTGGAACATCTTGTATTTTCTTAAAATACTGTTGTTCAACCGTTGTTCCATATGTATAATCAAACATCTGTAACGATTTTTTATGTTCATTAGTAGATATGCTATTCTATATTGAATTTCACCGTTTGAATCGTCTTTTAACTTGACTTGTTTCAATAAAAAAAAAATTCTTTTGTATTTTTTGAGTTCATGCAACAAAGAACATTGCCTCTTGCTTACATTAACAAGATTTTCATTAAGTTTCATAGTATCTTCATCAATGTCTATGTTCTTAGAGCTACAATTTAATGGCTTTCATAGTTTTCTAAGAACACTTTCTTCGAAAACGTCCTTGTTTCTTATGTCTTTTTGGACTCAATGCATTGATAGACGTGATCTCTTGTTCGCATGAATAAAATCTATGTTAATTTCTATGCCATTTTCATTCTCGTTCATGTTTTCGAATTCATTTGTATTAACGCTACTATGTTTTTTATTCAATTCTTATATACATTTCTCTTCGTTAATTGTTACAATAGGATGTGAAATGTTTTTTTGGTTGTACTGTCTCTTTGATAGGTACAAAATGCAAGTGACCTATACTTGTAGTAAATTGGTTAACATGGAATATCATTGTCTCTTTCCTGCACCCACTAAATTTAGACACAATAGTTAGAGTCTCAGCGGACCATATGCATTATATCGTTATGTTCAAGATATACTGTATCCAATCATAAAGAAAAATGTTGCCATCTATTTTCCCTTTTTCAGATGGTATTGCTAATTGTATAATGTATCCTTACCAATCTACTATTCCAAGAGTTTTCTTAATTGCATGTTCATTCATGTATTTTTATATGCATTCTAATGTAAATGAATCATTATGCATGATTGCATTGCAAAAATTCTATGCAATTACGCATCGTAATTAGGGAACATCATATTCATTCTCCATCAATTGACATATTGTTTCAAAACAAATTTTACCGTATATACTATTGAACCCGTAAAATCTCTTAAACATATGTCTACCTATTCTTTTTTCTATCTACATCCATCCATGTTCTATTTGTTCATATGTTGTTATATTTATTATAGGTTCATGATCAATTCCTATTGAACTTTTTTTCTTGCACAAAAGTTGTTCGAAATGTACAATAATTGAATTTTCATCATGGAACAATATGTCATAACTTTCTTCACACAAATTTGAATTAAAATGCAAATAATTTTTCATTATTTTCTTTGACCAAAGCCTTATGGGAATTTTTGGCCAGTTCGATAACCAATGTATATCAAATATGTCTCCCAAAAGTCTTCGTTCTTCCTCAACGATAATATTTGAAGCTGATTTTGTTATTCTTTTCAAGTAAACATTTGGGTTATTTATACCATGCATTTGCATTAATGCATCTATATTTAAATCACATTCACAAGATAATATGGCTTCGACCTTCCGTTCATGTAAACAATTCCTGAAATGTTCTTTTGTTCCTTCATGCAACTCTCTTGATGTGTATCTAAAAAGCAATAGAGTTCGCATAGTATTGAACAAGCAATATCCCACAACATATGCAAAATTGTTTAAACAAAATAGATTATATTGCCTTAGTATTTCATATGTACCATTTCTTTTTATAGTAAACAAATTATTCTCCATTGGTTCTTTAGCAATCACGCTTCAAACACACTTGTTCATTAATGCTTTAACAATCATGCTTAAAAAAAAATTAAATTCACTATGAGCTATTACTCAACGATAAGAACAACGTAAACAATGTACAGGAAAACGAGAAAAATGATATAGATACAACCAATTTGCGTAAAACTCTTGTGTATGAACGAGACATAGAATCACAAAAAAAATTAACAACAATGTACCTGATATGGATATCGTAAAATCTGTATCTGTTTTCAAAAACAAATATTATGCATAATTCTTATGCTAACAAGCAAAATACACAGTTCTCAGAAGAGAGTTTGATTCCAACAACTATGGGAAAAACCATTCGTAATGAGCCCCCGCTTAGAACTATTAACTATACCAATATGCATTGGAAATATGCATGCCAAAAAGAATGCATGATCAACACCTAGCCAATGAAAATACCGACACGTTTCTTATTAAATTACGTCACAAGAGATTTATAAAATTTAGTCCTTTTGATCTATGATTCGTACACTAATGAAAAAACACATGGTTCTCAGAATAGACTATCGATTCCGACAACTATGAGAAAAAACATTCATAACGAGCCCCTTGAGAACTATGACCTATTCCAATATGCATGCCAAAAAACATGCATGATCATAAAAGCTTCATATAACTTAGAACTTTAGATTTATGATTTGCATTGGATAATGAGTATGCACAATAATAAACACAATATTTGTGTGGAAAAGTTACACACCTTTGCATTCACTCCCCCCCGCCCCCGCACAGTTCTTCGACACACTTTCCTTCTGCATTATACTGATTTTTAAACAATCAAAGCTACGCAATATCAATCACTCCATACAATGTATCACACAGTTTCATATTTATTTAATTTCCTACGTTTTTGTGATTCAACATAGATATGTTTACATGATATATCTTGTCTAACATGTGTCGCATGAAAAATAGTTACACATGGTAATTATACACGAAAGAGAGAAATATAGAGTTAAACAACATTGAGAACATCGTTGATAAGCGAGTAATTTTAAGTACATAACATAAATGGCTAGAAAATTACTCTTTGCACAATGCATTTAAAAGATGCAAGTATTATTTGAGATTTTATTTCTTTACGCGAGATTTTATCTCCAAATTTAGCATCCCATAAAAGCACATCTTTGACTTTCAACTGTGCTTTAATGACATCTCTAAATATCTCATGAAAACTAGGAAATATTGAATATAAATAAATGCATAAACACACTTTCCTAGTTTTCAATATTGAATTTCTACATTTGATGCTTCTTTCTTGATAAGTTGTTTTACCTTGTTTTCTAATGACTTCTTATCCTTCTTAAGTTTCTTAATTTGCGACAATAATTTTTCGCTATGGTTTTTAAATCGAGAAACTTCTTCATTTTGTCAACATTGATTTTGTCAATTTCTTTTTGCATATTTTGTAATACCTTTTTACCTTCTTGAGACATTACTTTTGAAATATCTGAGATATCTTCTGGTGCTACTGAATTAGGTTTCATTGTAACATCTTGGAGCGTTGTTTTCTTCTTCTTGTAAGTAAATGTTAAAAACTTTTTCTTAGTATTTAGAATAAAGGAACCTAGAGTTTCCATCCATGGTGATCCCAAAACAATGTCACTATCGTTAAAACATAATGTTTTCACGGTGAATTGTGAGGTAAAAGTATAATCTCCAATACCTAGGTGTAAATTGCTTATGTCGTATTGTTTGTTACATGTGCCAAAAATATTTGTTTCAACTATATTTGATTCAGGAATCACCAATTGGTTAGCACATTTAGGACTAATATAATTACTTGTTTCAGCAACACTGATAGAGATTATGATATCTCTTCCTGCGAGCGATCCTTTGATTTTAAATAATGTATCAACACATTTACCAAAGGTTTCAAGAAACCTTTCATTACTAGTCTCCATTTTTCTTCTTAAATATTAAATACTTTTTAAATCATTTTTTTTTTTTTTTTTTTTTTTTTTTAAATAAATACCTTTTGTATATATATATTTTTCCAAATATTTCCCCCTTATATATATATGACTTAATTTTTTTTTAATAATAATTTTTTAATATATAATTATAATTTATATATATTATAAAACTATAATTATATAAAATCTATATAATATATTTATATTTATATATATAACTATATAATATAATTATATATATATTTTAAATTACATACATTAATTTAAGAAATCGTACGATTAATGGAAGGACGTGACGAATGACTGTAAGAAGGCCACGGGGTTAAGATGCACTATTGGAATTAGATGTCATGGAATAGAGGAGCAAAGGTAGTAGCATGGGGAGAAGGGGAAGCAGCGGGTGGAAGGGAGCATCGAGAGTGTGCGGTGTGGGGTTGGGTTATTGAGAGCTGCGACTTCTTGCCGAGTAAGAAGCCCGGTGTAGATGGCGTTGGGTTGTCGAGCACGAGAGCAGATGTCGCGGTAATACGGGGTAGCCAAGGGTGTGGGACGGCAACATGGAAGTGGAATGGATTAGCAGCGGAGTATGGTCGTGGACTGAATGGAACTGTACAACTGGACGATGGTGCCTGGACTGCAATTGGTCCGTTGACTATGGGGCTCTGCCGTGGACGAGAAGTCGACAAGATAGCGGTGGAGAAAGCGACTAGTCTGAGTTGTTGGCAGCTATGAAAATGTGGCAATGGCAATTGACGGAAGCGACGACTCAACGAGCTACACTCAGAGGCAGTCATAGGTAAGTTTTTTTTTTGCTTGTTGTTTTTGTTTCTTTTATAATTTTACTTCCTCCTCCTCTCTCTCTCTCTCTATATATATATATTCTTTTTATTTTTTAAAAATATTTTCTTAATATAATATGTTTTTATATAATATTTTAATAATATTTATTTTTTTTTTTATTTTTTATAATTTGTTTTCGAATGTATAATCTATTTTCTTTGGACTATTTTTTTATGGCCAAAGGCCTGATAGCTAAAAGAGGAGAAACTCCCAATTTTTGAGTGAAATGCTTCAATCATACGGCAACAAGGTTGACGGAATGTTGATGGCCAAAGGCCTGGATCGGAGAACGAGGCTCTTGTGCAGCGGTTGAGCTTGCCAGAGGATCGAACAACTCTGATACCAAATGAAGCGAACAAAGTTCCTTATACAAATTAATTACTCTAGAAGACTTGGAATATAAAGATATCCATGAGGATACAAATATTATATTAAATGTGTGAATAAGAATAAGAATAAGAATGATGATCAATTACAATGAGAACGAGAGGCTTGCTTTTATATTAGGGAAGTGTCTCTTCACGAAGAGTCATGTCTCATTTATACATGCCTCTTCAACCTAATTACTAATTAACTAATAATTATTTATGCTTATTATCATTTACATTATTTTACATTATTTATATATATTCTATTCATTACAGAATTTTACTTTGAGATTCTATTTCTTTACATGAGCTTTTATCTCCAAAGTTGGTGTTCCTCTGTGCAGGACGCCAACACATAGATGAACACGCCTTAAACTTTCAGTTGGGTTTGGATGGCATCTCTAAATATCGTATGAAAATCACTAAATGTTGAACATAAAACAACGAAAGATAATACATATTGGATATGGCGTTTAAGCTCAATTGAAAATCAAGGATGTATTTTCCAATAAATCATGAATCTGAAAAACAACCAACATTCAAACGACCAAGGAAAATTTTAAGGATGGAAATTTATTTTAAAGTTTAGAAACCTTGGCGAATCTCACTAGTACATAATATGCAATTTGTAAAATGTTTGTCAATGTTTTTGTAAAAGTATTCAAATTTCTAATAATTTTATATAGTCTCTATATAAAATTTTGGCGATTTTTAAGGTAAAACAATTTTATACTATAAAATTTGGGCGAATAATTTTTAGAAAAAATGAAAATTAACGAATCTTTTTTTTGGAAAAAGCATGGAAAATTAGCCCACTTGCAAATATTAGCCCCTAAATTTTTCCCTACAAACGACCACAGTTTTTTCTCTGACAAAGTGAAAGTTGTATGCACAAGCATTTGTTAATCATTGTACGGAGACATAGGACCTTTACACACTAGGGAAATCATTTCTTTATTTAATTTTTAAACTCTTTTCCATTTATAACTTTTTGTAGATATAGCTACACGGAAGAACAATTGCACATAACTAATTAATTAACCAAAGGTTGCGCTCTCAACTAATACAGAGCTAAGATTTTTTTTTATTATGCGTAATGAAGAATGTGCCAAAGATGGAGTATGTGTGGGAGAACGTAGGTGCAGAAGGGACACATATTGCTAATACATTTATTTTTCATTTGCACAGTCTAGCATAAGAAAAAAGGATAACTGAAGTGTCGATACTACAAAACAAATGAATCAATATGTTAATAGGAAAGAGAACACAATGACAAATTTACAACATGTCCCTAGATAGATTGTTATCTAGATAGGTTGTTATCCATATTTTTAATCGTCCCATTTATTTCGATGCAATATTGATGACGTAAATAAATTTTATTTGGTTAAAAGCATAGGCAAAACTGTGTTCGAGCACAAAGGAATTACCACAATTTTTTTTATTAATGACAATTGAATTGAAAGAAAGCAACCAACATTATTCCTGAATCACATGCCAACAACAACAAAAAAACATGCGAACATCCATTTCGAGTCATTGGGTATCGAGATGATATGACTGAAAAAGCGTTGTGCTAGCAGGAATTGGTATCAATTTCAGAGGTGACACATGTATTCTATCATTTTCGAATTGAATTGAAACATATTTCACACACTTTCCACACGTGTATCGATTTGGATCTACAAGTACTAATAATAAAGCCAATGTAATGATCATCTAGATAGATCAACGCTACGAATACAGACACAATTTAAAGGAGTGGTTATGATCCAATCAGACCAGATGGCTTTGAAGAGAAGCTCTGTGATTATCAGGAGGTCCTATTCGATCATAATTTTCTGCGTTGACAATATGGGCAAATGATGCATTGCGAATTCACCAGAAATCTTGTTCAACAACAAAATGAACACTTTTATCAACTTGTTAATGATGATACCATATGCCCATATTTTCGGCACATAATATTATAATTGAAAAGATGAAAAATTTGGTCAATGATTCATCGTATTAATTGAATGCAAGTAAGTTTTATGAAATTGAAACTTATTGGTGATTAATAGTTTCTATGTTATTTAAAATGAAATAGTAATGTTTCATTTGCAAAAGTTTTCAATGGAAAAGAGCTCAAAATCAAACTATACAAAATAATTGCACCAACACCTACTATCTTGATCTCACGATGAGAGCACTAACCGAAGAAATGTCACGTAAAATCCATACATATGTTCTGTTTCTATGGATTTTTGACAATATCAACACACCAGAATTTTTAACAACGCACGCTAATGGTTATTGTGAAACAACAAAGTGATAATACAGGAAATATGTATAATGAAATCTCTCCCACAATGAAATAATTCTGTAAGAAACTCTCACCTATTGGAAATCGAATGCGAAAGTGTGGAGAATAGTGATTTTTATGCACTCTAGCAGAATCAACTTCTTCTACGCTAAAGACTTTTTTAATCAATTGATTAAAGGTTGTGTTATGTGCACAATGAAAGATTTGTTTATGGTTATCTTTGTGTAAATAGGAAGTCCATTGTGTGGAGGAAACTTTCAAGCTTTCATTATGTGGACCTCCGCACTCCGCACAATGACAAATTTTTCGCACAATAATCATAAACAAGTTTTTTAATCACAAAAATTACGAAAATACTTTTTTTCATTTTCACACCTATAAAAAATGTCGGTCCCCGCTACTGTGTTATTACCTATCTTTACGAAGACATGCAAAAGTGCAAAGAACAATGATTTTTTTGCACTCTCGCAAAACCTCTTCTTAATTTTGGTAGCTCAGGGACAAATTCCTCGTTTGGACAATATTCTTAATCAAGGAAGACCTCTACTATCCCTTGGAAGAATTTAGGAAAAATATATTTTAATATGGAAAGCCCCCATGTGCACAAAAAGGACAGGTCAACTCGAAAGGAAATTGGACACTCTTGGATGGCTGTAAATACTATTCAAGTGACCCTCATTTGGATATCATCAATCATTCTTATTTCTATGTTTTGGCTCACATAGGTTTGGTTCGCTAAGATTGGTTCGTATAGGTCTGAAATTGCAGGGTCTGAAGCTCGCACATGTGATCTGGGGTTTTGATTTGCAGTCGTAGGGTTTCCATAAGGAATTTTTGGTTGCAACCACAGGAACACAAACTTATCCATGCGATTGAAGGGTTTCAGTCGCACGCACGTACACTTTCTCCATGCGGTTGGAAAATAGGGTTTCATTTTATCAGTTGAACACAAAGTTCGATAGTTGACTGCAAATATTGAAAGTTGACCACAAGCTTCTAAATCAGGGTTTTGATTGTTAGTATTGCTGGGTTCATCTCTTGGATATTGTTTAGTTAATTTTGTTGGATAATTTTTGTAGTTCAATATATGGATCATTGTACTATCTCTTTTTTGAACATTTTATGATAATCTAATAAGAAGAAGAATTTGAAAGAGTTTTCCCCCTTGTGGGGTTTTTCCCTGGTCTCCGACCAATCATGGAATCTCTATGTGTGAATGATTTTCTTCTATTGTTCCTTTATGTTATGCTACATTCATGATGATATTGTTCTTTTTGTATAGTTTCATATGTTGCTGAATAATGTTATGATGCTATAGGGTGAATTAAATGAATAAACTTATGAAATGAAATTACCTAAATCAAATAACAATATTACCCTAAGAAAAATTAACACCTTTTCACCTTCATTCTCTCGCACATATCTCATTTTGTGCACAATCTTCATTCCGCACAATTAAATCTAATTTTCCCTTTTCACCCCCATTCTCACACACATTGCTCATCCTCCACACAATAAAAGCTCCGCACAAGGAAAGATTCATAAAAGGAAACATAATAATACCAATTCGAAATTTGTTCATAATTAAATTAATTACCTATCGAAGATATATTTTAAATCTGACACTGCGAGGTGGAGTGCAAAGTTTCAGAAACCCCAGTGGATTAGCATCATATAAGGAGGCAATTTAATAAAAAATCCCCAATGGAATTCGATCTTACCATGACACAGCGAATGGGAAGATACATAGTTCATCTATGTGAATCCAAAATATCCCAAGCACTTATATTGTTGAATAGATGGAACATGTTCCAACTATGGCAGTCAATCTATCAAAGGTTAATGAACTATTCAAGGTCCTCCAATATTGAGATTTTATTTTTAGATTCAATGGGTCCTGGCCCAATTGGAGGATCTACATCAGTGGGTATTCTCCACTTGGACTACCAACTACAATATTCATTTATGCCCGAAGGGATTTTTTATTGCACAATTTGATACAAAGAAGGCCTTTGATTTCGCTTTAAATGAGGGGCCATGGTTTTGGGGCAGAGCATGTCTTTTTATAACTCCATGGTTTCCAAGCTTCGATGCCAACACAATGGTGATCTCCAAAATGTTGATTTGGGTGAGGTTGCATAACCTCTCTCTTCCTTTTTGGCACCACCAAGTATTATAGGGAATTGAAAATGCATTGGAAATATTCATAAAGATGGATCTGGAAAGACCTTAAAAATGAATTTTCACCTTTGCCAAAATCTATGTAGAGGCCTATCTTAGCAAAGGTTTACCTGATCATATTCACCTCATTCATAATAGTTCTTATTGGACCCAACCATGAGATTTTGAGAACACAACATCCATGAGTCGTATTTGTTTTCAATCATGACATTTACAAAACACGTGTCCACAAGCAAATAAAGCTCCATAAAGGAAAAAGATAGCCTTAAAAGCCAAAGTGATGGTAGAGTTCATATGTACACCTCCCAGAAGAAGAGGACGATGAAACAAAGAAGAATCATATAAACATAGAGGTTAAAAAACAACAAGGCACATCATGGAAAGAGGGGAAGAGAAGGCAGGAACAATGGTTCAAAGCCAAAGAAGTACTAAAAAAGAAGAGATTGCAGTGCAAGAGAAAGAGGAAACACCCACTAAAACAAAGGTGGAAGGTGTAAAAAGATCCTATGTATCTGAGAGCTCAGACTCAGATAAAGAAGTCCCCATGAAGGCAGATGACAATCATTTGGCAATTGTAACTTTCGCTTCCATCCAAGGAGTTTGGTGAAAAGTTGAGAAAAGGAAAGGTAGAAATAGGTAGGCAAGTGCCTTTTATCACACTTAGCCATAGTTTTTTTTAATAGTTTGTTCCTCTTATTTGTGCATCAATCATAGGCTAGCATGACCGAATTCTTATCAGCATATGCATAATGTAATTTTGTTCATTGTTCTCAGGTTGGATAAAATTACATTTTTCCTTTGAAAACAAATATTTTCACTCAAAAATAATATGGAAAGATCAAAGGAATATTAAATGTTTGCGTATATTGATTTTGTTACTTGGTGAAATAGATAAATAAATAAGTTGATTTTAGAAAAAATTGTTGATTTTAAATTTTGAGTATCTTGATGTAGATTTACACGAATGCATATCAATATTTCATTGTATTGATAATGTTAAACAAAAGAATTGCCAACAAGACAACAATCTACAAAAATGTAAAATAAAATGAAATTAAATGTAAATAATGACAACATCAAATTTGTGGGAGGAGATTACTTTACAATATGTGAAGGGTGCATGAATTATAATATTTTATTAATTTTATTTGTAGTAAATATTTATGGATATTTTCCTCAAAGTGCACACACACACACACACAAACATATATTTGTGAATATTTTTAGGCATACATCCTACGATGAATTGATTTTATATGTGGCGAACAATTGTGTTGATTCTCCTAGCATACATTCTACATAGGATCTCTCCATGAATTATTTTATCTACGGCGAATATTGCGGTGTCATGAACATTTATCTAGTCAGGTATATACTTCATGGTCTATAGCATTACACCATAATTAACTTTGCAACAGTATACCTACAATAACTTTTTGGGAATATATTCTACGATAATATACTTGGCCACTCATAACCTAAGTGCATAAGTTTTGTTTATTTATTTTGTTTATTCTTTTTTATTTTTTTAATTATGAATACTTCACAACATATGCCAAAACCTCAACCTAGCAAGAGAAGGCCAAGTGAATTCACCCAAAAAAGTCTTTATGGAATATAAACTACAAGAAATGGAAAATTAGAAACAATCATTGCACCTCAAGAGATGAGATTAAAAAGTTAAAAGAAAATTTAAATAACAATTTGGCCCTTAGTAGTATGGAACTTAAATTAGACATCAAACCCATCAAGGAGGAAATGAACTAGCTAATTGAGTTGGATCATAAGCATAATACAAGAGCCTTGAATCTTATAATTGTTGGTATAAAAGAATAGAAAGATGAGGACACACTTGCAATAGTAAAAGAAGAACTAAAAAATACCTCACAAATAGAAATAAATTGTCTAATAGAAGCAAGAAGGTTGAGAAAGTATGTAGAGTTTAATTTTGCGTTCAACGAGTGCCCATACTTGAAATTTGAGTAAACCTATATGGAGCTAAGTCAAAGATACAATTAAAAAAATAGTTTTCTTCTTTTCCCTCCAAAAATAATTACCCCCAAAGATGAGATCATCATCATGAATCTTATTGATTCTTTTAAAGTTAATTTTGTTAAACATTTTTCATTTTGTAGCCTATTTTCGACTTCAAAATTCCCCTAATGGGTGACGTGATGGATGGAGGATGATATCCATAGTGTAATAAATGGGTACATTTTTTATGAAGTATGGAACGACATGTTTTACCACCATCCTGTTAGGGGAAACCACTTGACTCATTGTTTTTTAATCATATCTAAAGCAACAAAGATATCCTTCTAAGCATTTATTCACAATCCCAATTTTCCCATAATATTGAGGATGGTAAGATGAGTTGTGAGCCAATTGAGTATTTGAATAATAAAATAATTCGGACCAAAAATTTCCAATGAATATGGATCTTTGTTATCTTACAATAATCTTGGGAATTTCATATAACTTTTGATTTCCAAATGAATGCTATTGTTAATGTAATTTCTTTAAAAGGATGAGAAATATAACAAAAATGGACGTACATTATCAGTGAATCTACAATTATCTAGATGTCATTATTTCCTTCATATTTGAATAAACTTTTAATAAATTCCACTGAAACTTCTTCACAACATTGAATTAGTATAACTAGTGGTTGTAGGAGGCCTATCATCTTGATTGTCTCTCTCTTATTCTATTGGAAGACCACATATTCAGCCATAAAATTTTCAATATCAGTTTTAAGGCCTTCTCCAAAAAATTCATTCTTGCTCCCGTAGTAATTTTCAAAAATCCTAAATTTCCTCCTATAGAGGAAGTGTGCAATTCCAAAAGTACCTTTTGTTTGATTTGGTCATTCTTACATAAATATAGATGATATTTAAACCACAATATATCATTCTTCCACATAAATTTATCTATAGCACTTGGGTCCTCTTATATTTGTTGAATGGTCTTGGATACTTTCTAAACCTACTTCCACTTTACCTTTCTTCCATCAAATCAATTTGCGAAACAAAAATAGCACAAAGTAAACCCTCTATTTCTTATTCTTTCCTTGAAAGTGCATCTTCCACAATATTATGCTTTCCTTTTTGGTATATAATTTCAAAGTCATAACCTAACATTTTTGTTGTTCTTCCAAAGATAATCATTGATCCAAGAAGTACTTCAAATTACCATGATTTGATTTTACTTTGAAGTTTCATCCTATAAGGTAAGGGAATCATTTTTTAATTGGATGTAGTATGACCCATACTTCTTTTTCATACATAGGTTTGAGTAAGTTATTTCCTTTATGTTGATTTCTTTCAAAGACAAGGTACCTTCCTTCTTGCATTAAAACCGCATCAATGCCATGGCTTGAGGCATCACACTCCATAATAAATCTTTTTGTGAAGTTAGATGTGGCTAGGACAAGGGTCGTAGACATAGTCTCCTTAAAATTTTCAAGGATTTGGTTGCTTCTTGATACCAAGACAATGTTGCATTCTTTAATAATGTTGTTAGAGGTGTTTCTATATGACCATAATTCTTGACACACTTGTGGTACTATCTTGTTAACCCTAAAAATCCTGTAAGTTTGTTCAAAGTTTTAGGGATGACCATTCCATCATACCATGACCCAAATATTCCACTTCCTGAACCAAAAAACATACTTGGAAGGTTTTTCATATAGTTGTTTCTCTTCCAATAGTTTTAAGATCTTGGCAACATGTTGTACACACCCTTTTGAAGATAATTCTATCAAAAAATACTAACACACATTTTCTGAGAAAGGATTTGAAAATATAATTCATTAAGCTTTGAAATGTTGAAAGTGATTTAGTTAGTCCAAATGGCATAAATAGAAACTCATAATGATCTTCATGTGTCCTAAAGGATGTTTTGGGAATGTATTTTGTGTCCTTCTGATTTGATGATATCTGAAATGGAGACCTAACTTAGAAAAGAAAGTTGTTCCATGTGATTCATCTAATAATTCATTAATGATACGGATATGAAACTTATCTTTGATTTTCATTTTGTTGATTTGTCATAAATATAAACACATATGCCATGAATCATCATTTTTTGTATCCATCACTATTGGTGAAGTGAAATAACTTTGGCTAGGTTGAATGATGTCAGCCTCTAACATTTCTTGAATCAAACACTTAATCTCATAATATTATGCATATGGATACCTGTAAGGCCTAGTTTTAGGTAGTATACTTCTTGGTTGCACTTAAATAACATAGACATGTGGAATACCCTTAGGCGTGTCTCCAAATGTCCTGAAATGATTTTGATAAGTTTTCGGATATCCATACAAGCAAAGGATATAGATGCTTTGACATCTAGTAAGCACAATTATGCAATTATGCCATGGTGTTCCTTTTTGAGTATTTTTTTTCAATGTCTTTAGATATTATCACTTTAGAGGGTTTCCATTAGATATCTCTAATCTCAATTTTGTTCATGGGAAATCTCATCTAAAAAGCGTGAATATTAAGGGCCACTATTTACAATGAGTGTAACCTTTGGACCCCTGATACAACATAATCACTACCCATTTGTATTGCAATCATGGGAATATCCAATAAATATTCCCCCATATTGAGTTTAATACTATGGTAATTTCCCAAATAATTAATGGTACCTCCATATACAATCATTACTTAAGTCATTGGTGCTAGAATTACAAAGCAATTGAGAAGTTTTTCTAATTTGTAATTGATGAAGTTATGGGTACTACCTGAATCAATCAAAATTGTTACGTTCTCATTTTAGATATACCATTTTATCCTAAGGTTTAGTCGAGTATTGATGTCAGTCAATGCATGAGAAGATATTTTTGGAGTAGTCTCTTTTATCTATAGATATTGTGATGGTTCCAAATTGTAATTTTCTTTCTCCTGAAAATCTGTGTAGAATAATTTTCTACTCACAACATTTATGCACCTTATTGTACTTGTCACAATTGAAACATAGTCATTTTCTGATCCAGGTGGATATTCGTGGCCACCTGGACCCCCACCATTGTTTCTCTCAGCATTTTTAGTTTCCTTAATTGTAGTACAATTTACAGTTGTTGTTGTTGTTTTTTTTTTTAGGTCCTGAACTTCCGGAGCCGTTTTGAGGCCCTAAACGACGTTTTTTGAGAAATTGGGGTCCATGGCCTATGTTGCCCTTCCCAAAGTGGTAGTGCTCGAATAGATCTTTTTAACGAGCTATTGTACACGTCAAACGAAGATCGTATGCCAAAGTTACGACCCCGGGAAGTTGATGTACCAATTTACCCAAACAGGGCCCACAGTTTGGCGTTTCATCTTCTAGGGTTAGGTTTTGGAATGTTAAGGGTTTTCCATTGTTTCTCAACAATAAATAGGGCTTCGAGCCTCATTGTAACATAGTTTAGAGGCATGTAGCCACCACACATCTCTTCTCAGAGATAAGCTACCATCGCCCTAGCTGGTTTATTTCCATTACTGTTTGTAAGCATATTTCAGTATTTTACATTAATGAAATGAAGTATTATTTCTGCTACATATATGTGTTTATGGTTATCTCTGTAATTTGTTGCGTCCCTGTTTAAGTCCGGATCAGTGGTATCAGAGCGGTCTGCTTTTTCTCTGTTTTTCTTTGCATGTCCCCAACGAGGTCGGGATATAAGGAGTTAGGGCTTGAACTGGTCGAACCTTTGCAAGACCAGCCTCAAAAATCCCGACGGCCTCCCATGGCGGATGAGAAGAAAGATGAGGGGGTAGGAGATCCTATCAAAATCTTGCTCGAAGAAGCCCTTGAGCGACAACGAAATGTGATGATGGACAACTTTGCCCAGATCCTTTAGCGGCTACCCAGAAGCGATGCATCGGCTTCCAGCAACTACTCTAGAAACGCCACGCCCTTTAAGGTACAAGTTAATTTTGCAATCCCCACATTCGAGGGTCAGAGAAATGCAGATGCCGTAGATAAATGGTTAAATTTGCTAGAGGGTTATTTTTCTGTTCATGAATTTTTGAATCGGGAAAAGATTGTTTTCGCTCTTCTCAAAGCAGCCCCCCACGTCAAGGACTGGTGGGAAACCTACTGCGAGCAGAAGGATGAAAATACTGGCTCACTATTTTCAGCCGCACCCACCTAGAATTCATTCTAAGATGCCATCAAGGAGCAGTACTACCCTGTCGGAAGCTATGAGGATGAATACATAAAGTGGACCATGCTGCAGCAGGGAAGGGACCAAGACGTTCCGGAGTTCACCAATCTTTTCCATACCCTTCGCACAAAGTTGGGTATCAAGGATTCAGAACAACATTTGATACTCAAATACTGCGGCTGCCTGCACAAGTACATCTAGGAAGAAATAAAATTCCTGAACATCTCCTCGCTCGACACAACATACCGATATGCTGTCAAGGTCGAGCAGAAGTTTAAACAAAAGAAGCGAGACTTTGGATCTGTGAATCTGAAGTAAGGGAAAGGTGCCCCTAAACCACAGAACAAAGGACAAAGCCAAGGCGGGGCAGCCCAAGACAACCCGCCAAAGTTGCAAGCAAAGAACAACGCTGCGAAGCAGAAAAAGGACATGGGAAAATGGTGTGAGTTCCATAAGAGCTCCACTCACAACACAAGTGAGTGTTGGGCCAAGAAGTCACTGGTGGCTGAGCTAAAGGTTTCAGAATCAGATGCATGTTTCGACTATGAGTTAGAACCCGACAAGGGGAATGACAAAGAGAAGCAGATCATTGATGCGGATCCCAACACCATTGTTGCTACTGCCAAGATCCAGAAAAATGAACCTGAAGATCTAGAGGAGGAGGAGCGTCTCTTGCACTCCCAAATGTGGGTAAAGGGCTCCCCACTACAGTTCATTATCGATAGCGGGAGCCAAAAGAACCTGATTTCGGCAGAGGTCGTGAAGCGGTTGGGCTTACCGACCACAACACATCCACAACCATACACTATCGGGTGGCTTCACCAAGGACGGGATCTTCGTGTGAGACAGCAGTGTCACCTTCCATACAACATCAAGCCCTTCACGGATGAGGTATTGTGTGACATTGCTCCCCTTGAAGTTTGTGATGTATTATTAGGACAACCATACTTGTGGAAGTGACATGCTGTGTATGAATGAAGGCGCCGTGCTGTTATTATTACATTGGGAAATAAGTTGTATAGGATACCAGAGGTAGCACCACCTACTGCCATCTCTTTGATTACTGCAAAACAATGCAGTAAGATCATTTCCAAAACTGGGAAATTTGTTTTCTTGATGATACGCCCTCAAGGAAAGAAGAAGATGGTGGCCATAGCCTCCAGACAGGGCCCCTCCGCACGACAACTATAGATGGACAAGGTCGTGGAGGAGTACGAGGACATCTTCACCTCCCCTGCAGGGGTTCCTCTACACTATCAGGTTAAGCACTCCATCGATCTAACCCCAGGTGCGCCGCTAGCCAATGGACCAATTTATCGGCGCTCCATTCTGGAGAATGAATCAAGAGGCAGATTCAAGAGCTGCTATAGAAAGGTCACATCCGTCCAAGTTCTTCGCCTTGTGGGAGCCTGATCGTGTTGGTACAGAAGAAGGATGGGACTTGGAGACTCTGTATTGACTATCGGGCACTGAACAAGATCACTGTCCATAATAGGTACCCGATCCTGCGGATTGATGACCTCCTGGACCAATTAAAGGGGAAAAAATATTTCAGCAAGATCGATCTGAAGTCAGGATATCACCAGGTACCAATCGAACCCTCTGATGTGTGGAAGACTGCCTTCAAAGCCAAGGAGGGCCTTTTCGAATGGTTGGTTATGCATTTCCGATTGAAGAATGCTCCTGCAACCTTCATGAGGCTAATGAATGACATCTTGCGGCCATTCACCAACTCATTTGTAGTGGTATACTTGGATGACATTTTGATCTTTAGCCAAAGTTGGGAAGAGCACCTCCACCACATCCGACAGGTTCTCCAAACACTGCAACAACACAAGCTATGTGCTAATTTGGAGAAATGCACTTTTGGCATGACCCAGGTTCAGTATCTGGGATACATTATTGATGAACAGGGGGTGCATGTAGATCCAGCCAAGATCCAAGTCATTCGGGATTGGCCATCTCCAACCACTCTAACAGAGCTCCACAGCTTTCTAGGTCTTGCCAACTTCTACCGCAGGTTCATGTTGGGGTTTTCTCATATCACTTGGCCCTTGAGTCAAGTCACCGAGGGAGGAGCGAAAGAAAAATTCTTTTGGTCTAAATCTCAACAGAAGGAATTCATAGAGTTGAAAGATCGCCTCTGCACAGCACCAGTGCTCGCGTTACCAGATTTACAACAACCATTTGAGGTCAAGACAGACGCCTCTGACTATGCTATTGGGGCAGTCCTTACTCAACACGGGCATCCAGTGGCATATCACAGTGAAACACTTTCAGACACAGTCCGGAAGTATCCCACTTATGATAAAGAGATGTATTCCATTGTGCAGGCTTGCCAACAATGGAAGCATTATATTTTGGGGAAGGAAACGGTCATCCACACAGACCACCGACCCCTGTAGTTCATACAGACCCAAGGGAAATTGTAGAATGATTGCCATCAAAAGTGGTCTACATACCTGCAACAGTTCCATTTGAATATCAAGTATAACAAGAGTAGCACCAATAATGTTGCAAATTGCCTCAGTCGACCACCGATCATGGCGTTAACCACCGTGCTCAACTCTTGTGGGCACGAGACTTCTGATTGGCCACTTCTCTACAAAAGCGACCTAGAATTCAGCCACACATACCAGACACTCTTAGAGGGTCGGTATGTTCTAGATTTTCACCTCCAGGATGCCCTGTTATGCCACCTGGGTCACCTTTGTGTTCCTTCAAGCGAGCGTGCCAAGATGATTTGGGAAGCACACTACAGTTGGGCTGCTGGGCATTTCGGGGTTGAGAAAATGGTGGCAGTACTGCAAAAATATTTCTATTGGCTGAATCTTCGACAGGATGTCGGGAAGTACATTAGATCATGTACTGCCTATGCTATTGCCAAACCGACCATCAAGAAGCAAGGCCTCTATACCCCGCTGCCTACCCCTAGTCGACCTTGGGAATCCATCTCCATGGATTAGATGTCAGGCCTTCCTTCCACTAAGCATGGAAATGACTATGTTTTTGTGGTCGTCAACAGGTTCTCGAAGATGGCCATTATGGCGGCCTGCAAGAAGAATATCACAATAGAGGCCACCGTTAAACTCTTCTTTGAACTAGTGTGGGTGCACTTTGGGATCCCATAGTCTATCATCTCAGATCGGGATAGTTGGTTCCTCAGTACATTTTGGTCCAGTCTCTGGTCAATGCTGGACACCAAACTCACTAAGTCCACAACTTTCCATCCTCAAACTGATGGCCAGACAGAGGTTGTCAATAGGATGATTGTACACATTCTGCGCATGTACAACTCAAAGCATCCACGCACATGGGACGAGAGCCTCCCCTATGTTCAGCACAGCTACAACCGATCTCTTCATAGCTCGACTGGCCACAGCCCTTTTCAGGTGGGCTTGGGATTCCAACCACTATGCCCCATTGACGGGGCCATGCCACTTGCAGCTACTCACACAGATTCGGCTCATGTCCAGTCCGAAACAGACAAGGCAACCAGCTTCATTGAGCACATCCAGCATATTCGCCGGCAGGTCCATGACATTTTGGAGAAATCAAATGCCAAGTACAAGCAGTGACATGATCAACATCGGGTGCCACACAAGTTTCAGGTGGGCGACAAAGTCTGGTTGCATTTACAAAAGGAATGCCTTACTGGAGCCTATCGGAAACTGAGACCAATCTGGTATGGTCCTTACACCATTACTAAGGCTATGGGAGACAATGCATTTGAGCTCAGCATTCCTCCATTCCTTTGCCTGCACCCAGTGTTCAATGTGGACCGCCTTCGGCCATACTTTCCACCATTGCTAGACACATCCGACATTGCAGAATAGCTCACACCCACAGAATTAAATCCAGATAGCATGGAACAAGCTGCAACTGATCGGATCATGGACACACAAATCAAGAACACTCGCCAACAAAATATCCAACTGTATAGAGTTGTCAAAGCAGGCCAACTCCTTCACCAGAGCAAGTGGCTCACCAGGGACCAAGTTCAGCAAAAGTTTCCTCATCTCATGGAGGAACTCAACACAATGGGGACCATTGCTTCCGAAGGGGGGAGGAATGATCCAGGTGGATATTGGTGGCAACCTGCCAAGTCCACCTGGACCCCCACCATTGTTTCTCTTAGCATTTTCAGTTTCCTTAATTGTCGCACAACTTACTAGTTTTAGCAGTTTTTTTTTTTGTTTTTGTTTTTGTTTTTTGTTTGTTTGTTTTTGTTGTTGTTGTTGTTGTTGTTTTTTTTTTTTTTTTTTTTTTTTGGTTTTGTATTTTGTTTTTTTGTTTTGTTTTGTTTTTTGTTTTTTGTTTTTTGTTTTTTGTTTTTGTTTTTGTTTTTTGTTTTTGTTTTTGTTTTTTTTGTTTTTTTGTTTTTTTTTTTTGTTTTTTTGTTTTGTTTTGTTTTGTTTTGTTTTGTTTGTTTGTGTTTGTTGTTTTATTTTGTTTTGTTTTGTTTTGTTTTTTTTTTTTTGTCTTGTTTTGTTTTGTTGTTTTGTTTGTTTGTTTGTTTGTTTTTGTTTTTGTTTTTTGTTTTTTGTTTTGTTTTATTTTTTATTTTTTATTTTTTATTTTTTGTTTTGTTTTATTTTTTATTTTTTATTTTTTATTTTTTTTATTTTTATTTTTTATTTTTATTTTTTTCGGGTCCTGGACTTCCAGAGCCGTTTTGAGGCCCTAAACGACGTTTTTTGGGAAATATGGGGCAACATGGGTCCTTAGAATGATATTTCCCTCCCCAAAGTGGTAGTGCTCGGATAGATCTTTCTAACGAGCTATTGTACGCATCAAATAGAGATCGTATGCCAAAGTTATGACCCCAGGAAGTTGATGTACCGATTTACCCAAACGGGGCCCACAGTTTGGCGTTTCATCTTCTCAGGTTAGGTTTTGGAATGTTAAGGGTTTTCCATTGTTTCTCAACAATAAATAGGCCTTTGAGCCTCATTGTAACATAGTTCAGAGGCATGTAGCCACCACACATCTCTTCTCAGAGATAAGCTACCATCGCCCTAGCTGGTTTATTTCCATTACTGTTTGTAAGCATATTTCAGTATTTTACATTAACGAAATGAAGTATTATTTCCACTACATATAAGTGTTTATGGTTATCTCTGTAATTTGTTGCGTTCCTGTTTAAGTCCGGATCATTTTCTATTCTTTTATCCATTTGACGAGGTGTCAACCTTGTTGGTTGAGTGATGTTAGGACAGGGAGAATGATTATCTTTATATTTGCAAGTGATGACTCTTTTAGTAGCCATATTTTTACTTTCAACTTTCCTTGCTAGGCTAAAAGCATGTTCTATGGATTTGGGTTTAAAGAGATGCACTTCATGTTGGATTCCTTTCTTTAAAGTTCCCAAAAAAAGATCCAATAGTTTATCTTTTGGATGTCGTTTATCCCTAGACCCAATTTTTGGAATTATTGAATTTGCTCTACAATTGGACTTTTTTGTTGAAGATTTATAAATTGACTAAAGAATGTATTGCTTTTAATATCCCCATAATGCACCATTCATCCATAAAAATAGATCAAGAGTCAATATAATATTTATATCCTTCACAACCATTGATACAATACAAAATGATCATTTTTCTAAATACAAAAATGGAATAGTTACCTTTTGAATGGTTGACACTTATTGTAAATCAAAGTGTTGATTCACTCTGGATATCCATATTATATGACATTTACTATCAAACTTCCTCATATCAATCTTCAGAGTGAAGTAGTTCCTTGGTGCTAACTGGAAGCCCTTATAATCTTAATCTTGGAGGAATGAATAATCATGATTCTATGAGTCAATCTTTATTTCCTCCACATCTTCATGCTTTCCTTAGGTCTTGATATGTTTGGTAAGGAATCTCTCATCTAGGGTATGTATGATGGAATTTTGTAATTGTTGCATCATTTATCCATATTTTGATTCATGAACTTTCTTCATGGAATCTATCCTTTGATCCATCAATTTTTCCATTTATTTTTTAAGGTAATCCTAAAAATGTGATAAATCCATTTGTTTCAACAAACCACTATTCATTTCATGAACTAAAATAAATAATTAAAGTATAGTAATAATAATTTAAAATTCTTAGTTCTTTTGTAAATAATATTATAATAATTTAAAATAATAGTATAATTTAGTTAATTTTTATGATCTTTTAAATCCTATATAATGAGGTAAGTGTCTTGATGTTTATCATGAATTGATGTCTATAGGCTTTTACCAACCATTTAATTTATATAACTATACTAATTATATGCCAAATTTTATTATGCCTCTAACAAAGGCTTCCACAATTTTAATTTAATTATCAATAAGTATTAGGTGAATGGTGAGAATTTATCCTCCATAGAATATTCTAGAATATTCTTAGAAGTATACACAAACTAAAGGCTAAAATTTCTTTTCAAAGTAATTATGTCATTTTTTGCCCTTTTAATTAAATTCATTAACTAAAAAAATGCAATATGAACAACTATTCAGTAGATTCTTTCCTAGGAAATTTTAATGCTCATACCTCACCTTACTTAGAACATTTTGTTTTATCTCAAATAGAAAATTTCTCTCAAACAGATAGTTCTAAATGTATTAATTTTTTAGATAATCTTGTAAATAAATCTTTAGTTTGGAAATTATTTTTTGACAGTTCTAAGTCTAACGAAGGAGTAGGAGCAGGATGCGTGTTAATAAGTCCAGAGGGAGATAAGACTATGCTACCTTGCAGACTCGAATTTGATTGCACCAACAATGCAGCAGAATACGAGGCTTTAGTCCAAGGGTTGTACAAAGCAATTGGATTAGACGTCCAATATCTTCAAGTTTTCAGAGATTCTGAAATTGTAATAAGACAGGTACGTAATACTATACATTGTTTATCAGGTCATTTAAAACATTACCAATCTTTAGTCCAAGATCTGACTGAACACTTTATAGCATTTAATATCTCATCAATTCCCAGACTCCAGAATGCTAGTGCAGACCTCCTAGCTAATGTAGCTTCCAAGCTCATTCCTTCAGAAGATTTTAGCCCTGATCGATTTTCAATTTAATTAATTTTTAGAACATCTATTCCTGATAACATTACCAATTGGAGGATTTTCAATGACGATCCTGATATTGTGAGTTTCCTCACATCTGAAGGATCCTACACCAATCAAATAATTGACGAAGACCAACATGACTAACAACTGCAACAGGATAGCATTAACAATGCCATACCTAAGTCAGTAGTCAAATTAGAAGATCTTTATGATTTGAAAGATCGGTTTAAAAGATCTACTAATTCAATACTCCAAAGTTCAACCTTGAATTATGAATTAGTAAATCTAGGAACTGATACCAAACCACAGAATATCAATCTAGGCCTTGGTCTAGCTCCTGAAGAAAAATTAGCGTATATTCGTCTCTTGAGACAATACAAAAGTGTCTTTGCTTGGAATTACGATGAACTCAAAACGTATGACACATATATCATCCAACATACTATTCCAATGATAGCAATGAAAAACCTATCCAACAAAAGTTGAGAAAAATCCATCCCAATCTAGAAAACCAGATCAAATCTGAACTCAATAATTTATTGAAAGCCAAGCTATTTTTTCCCGTTCGACATTCCAAATGGGTTTCCAATATGGTCCCTGTTAGAAAGAAAAACGGAGACATTAGAATTTGCATTGAATTTCGAAATCTTAACAAAGCCTGCCAAAAGGACAATTTTCCTTTGCCTCCCATGGAACAAATACTGCAGGCGGTCGCGAGCTCAGAATTGATGTCCTTCTTGGATGGATTCTCAAGATACAATCAAGTGTTGGTACATCCCGATGATCAATTAAAAAACACATTCAGAACTAAATGGGGCACATACGCATATCAAAAGATGCCATTTGGTCTGATTAATGCTAGTGCCACATTTCAGAGAGCCATGGACATCGCATTCAAAGGGTTAGTTAATAAATCAGTGGTAATCTATTTGGATGATATAACTGTATATTCCAAGAAACGAAACAATCATCTTAGAGATTTAAAACAAATCTTCCAACGTTGTCAAAGGTATGGAATTTCACTTAACCCGAAAAAATCTTTTTTCGCATTAAGTGAAGGAAAACTTCTCGGATTCATAGTGTCAAAATTTGGAATTCACATTGATTCTGACAGAATCAAAGAGATTTCTACTGTACCCCTACCTCACAACAAGAAAGCCATGCAATCTTTTTTTGGCCAGATTAATTTTGTAAAGAGATTTGTTATAGATTTTTCAAGAATTGTGTCTCATTTACAAGCAATGATTAAAAAGAACTCAAACTTTAAATGGGGCCAAGATGAACATGAGGCATTCAATCTGATCAAACAAGCAATCATTAATGCTCCATCTTTAGCAACTCCAAATTTTTCCGATCCTTTTATTTTATATACATTTTCCTCTGATAGGTCATATGCTGCGATACTCAAGTAAATCAAGAAAAGGCAGAAGCCTCAATTGCTTTTTTCAGCTCCAATTTACAAGGGGCTGAGTTAAATTATTCAGATGTGGAGAAACAAGCTTATGCTGTTTTCAAAGCAATTAAATATTTCAAACCTTTTCTACTCAAAACACATACAAAAATCATAGTACCATTTCCAGCGGTAAGAAATATTCTAATACAGAAGGATGTGGGAGAGAAAAGAGCCAATTGGGTTACTGCCTTATAGGAATATGACGTAGAAATCAAACCAGCAAGTATTGTAAAAGGTCAAGGCTTTTGCAAAATGCTGGCCGGAGCATCGCTGATGTTCGAAATTCCATCTGCAGAGATACAAATGTACGAGGTAAGCCTAAACGATGTTGAGTCATTATACGCTGATATCATTTATTATCTAAAGAATGGATATGCTCCTTCAAACCTCGATCATACAAAGAAAAGAGCTTTAAGGTTGAAAGCCAAATAATATTAGCTTGTGAATGATGTTCTTTTTAGAATAATTTCTGATTATGTTCTCCTTAGATGTCTTGAAAAATCTGAAGCTGAAAAAGTCTTGCAGGAACTCCATGATGGGCTAGTAGGCGGACACTACGCTGGAGACGCTACTGCTCATAAAATCTTATGCGCAGGTTACTACTGGCCCACACTATTCAAAGATTCACATAACTACGTAAGGAAATGTCAAGTCTGTCAAACCGCTGCTGGGAGACAAAAGAAACCATCCTTGCCACTGCAACCAGTTAACATTGAGCAGCCTTTCAATCAGTGGGGATTGGACATAATAGGTGAGATCGTTCCTCACTCTTCTAAGCAGCATAGATATATTCTTACAGCAACAGATTACTTTACTAAATGGGTAGAAGCAGTTCCACTCAAGACGGCTAATGCTGAAAATATCATTGAGTTCATAGATCAGTTCATAATCACCAGGTTTGGGTTGCCTTCTACTTTAATGTTTGATAATGCATCATATTTTTCTGGTAATGCAATGACCGAATTTGCACTCAAAAGAGGTTTCAAACTCAAATACTCTGCCAATTATTATCCACAAGGGAATGGGTTAGCTGAATCTACAAATAATAATTTAATCAGAATCATTAAGTGAACCATTGACCAAAATCAAAAAAACTGGCATAAGTCTTTAATATATGCTTTATGGACAGATCGAATAACGTAGAAAGCCTCCATCGGCACTTCTCCCTTTAATTTAGTTTATGGGAAAGAAGTGGTTCTTCCAACTCATTTGGCAATTCCCTCTTTAGCCTTGGTTCAATATATTGATGAAGCACCAACTTCTTTCTTATAACTAAGGCAACAAGAAATAATCAAGTTAGAAGAAAAACGAGAACATGCCAAGATAACTCACGCTCATCATCAAGCCTTAGTAAAAGCCTCTTTTGATTCCAACATGATATCCAGAAAAGATTTTCAGATGGGAGATCTAGTTTTAAAATGGGACAAGGCTCATGAGGAAAAAGGGAAACATACAAAATTTCAACGAATGTGGCTTTCCCTTTTCAAATCATAGAAGTCATAGGTCCGTCTACATTTATGTTACAGGATTTAACAGGAAAAAGAGATTCTTTACCTGTTAACGGTCAGATTCTCAAAAAATATTTTCCATAGGAGATCATTCTTCTATTTTGTAGAATAGTTGTTTTAGTTTCATAATAAAACCGGTTGTAAATGGTTACATTCGGGATTCATGAAAAAGACATAAATTCTCTTTTAGATTTTGTTTTTCACTTGTATAAATAGAATTCTTTTTAGAAAATTGATCATTATTATTGAAAGATACAGTTAAAAGTTCTAGGCCTAGAAATGATGCTAGTTTCAACTGTATAAATTTTGATAAAAAACGACCTTTAGTAAAGTATTGTTTTGCATCAGTCCAATGAAAGGTATCAATATCAAAACGAAGATTCTCTGTAGAAAAGCTCTTTCCAAAAAACTCTATTATTGTTGTCCAGAGCCATCTTAAGGAAACAATGACTTCCTCCCCACCTAGGAAGCTACAACGTTCAGGGAATGATCCAATGATACACTTTAAACTTAAAGAGTAAGAGGTCTCATCACGAGCCGACTTATCATGATCATAGATATTATAGCTTGCTGACTTTGCCAATACTACATACCACAACAGGGCAATGACTCAAGATTGTTGCAATCAAAAGACAAGGGGTCTCATCACGAGCCAGCTTGTTCAGCAAAGCTATAAATCAGTGAATGACTGTGTCATAAATTGGCTATCAAACCAAGACATTGTTCTTTAAGGATAAAAAGAAAATGAAAGCGATAAGTGTGGATATGGATTTCTCTTTGAAAATTGTAAATTTCTCTAAGTAGGATACATGATCATTGCTGGGTAATAGGTAACCCTATCGAGGCTATAAACGCTTGCTAGCAGCAGAGGCTCTACCTGCAATAAATGAGCATATTCAAAACTGATTTACAGAGAAGGCTTTGTTTTTATCTTTATAAACTAAGTAATAACTGATGTAGATACAAGGACTAGCTTAAGGGAGTAAATAATCAAAGTTGAAAATAGAAGAAACAAAATATCATTGATAGGTAAAAGCATAATGTACTTTGTCTTTCTATAATAAAGTTTAATTTCCTGGAAAATTTTCTGTTTTGGAAGTTAGAAAATTCAAAAGAAAAACAGAGATAACTGGTTCTTCCAAGTGAATCGCCAATTGTTGTGGCCAGCAACAACCCCCCTTCTTATTTGGTGTTATTACTAATACTAAATAAGTGGGGACCCTTAGTCAAAAAAATTTAAAAATCAACTAGTGCTTATATTTCCTTTTTCAATAAAACTTACCATCTTAAACTTAAGAGAAAACCCTTAAAAATAAAAAAAGCCTAAGTTTTATGATAAAGTAGCATTATTCCTTGGGAAATATCGCATCGCAAAAGGATCATGAATACCCCCTTGCAAGCCGAATTCTAAAAATGCGAAATCGCGATATGGGACTACGGACATATATCGCATCGCATGCGTCAAACACCATTTACATTGAAAAACTTTAAACTGCCGATATGCGACGACGCATATCGCAAATCGCAGGAAACAGATTAATGAAAATTTTCATATGCCACACTCCCACGATATCGCGATATTGCGATAGAGAAATTCTGCGATATTGCGATAAAAGTGGCAATGCGATAGCACGATTATGCGATAATGCGATGTTACGATCTGCGATATAGCAAGCAAGCGATGTCGTGATTCTGCGATATTGCGAAGCAAATCGCAAAATCGCTTCATCGCAGATCCTGTGGGCTCGTGGTTCGAAAAAGTATTTTCCATAAACCAAGACCTGGTTATGCGCTTTAATGCCAATTAATGAGTTAGTTGCCAGTAATTAATGGAATAGGGTTTCGTGCTTATCAAAAAATCATTTCATGTAAGGTGGTGTATTTTATATGTCTTCGGCATTTAAAGCTTTCCCGTCACCTTTCCTTATCATTATTCTCACTTCACTTGTAAATTGCATGAACGAAGAACAGAGAACGATACAAAGCAGTACGCAGGATACTATGGGAAAGAAAGGCAAAGCCCTGAGCTCTAAAGAGAAGGAAATGGCGCCCTTGTATACAGACACCGCCTGCAACCGAGATGTTGGTATTGCTACCTGGGAAGGCATGTACAATCTACTTGAGGAAGAGAATCCCAGAGTAATGGAGGTCGAGGCTACTGCAGGCTCACAAAGTTCCTCCGAGGCATCCCTTATAGAGCTAGCTTGTTCGTTCTTACACCGAATAGCGGCGAGGCCCAAAATTCTTCCATACACAGACATGGTTAAATGGATACTAGATAGCACAGATATCAGAGATAGACAGTTTAAGACTCAGGGTCAAGAACTGACGGAATCATTATTTTTACAAATTTTGAGCTTTATATCCGCTAAAAGGAAAAGCGTAAAAGGCGAAAAACGCACCAAGGAAGCCCGGATCAAGAAACGGAGGCAGTTTCCGATGCGCGATTAGCGCCTAGCGCTAATCGCGCATCGCTGAGCAAAATTTCTTGAAAAGGAAAGCTCATAATTGCTCAGTCACCTGTAAGCCCAAAAATTTGTAAGAAAGCAACGATAGAGGTGAGAAGTAAAACTTGAATTCTAAACCAGTGATATTTGTCAGAAATATCTTCAAAATGGTATCTACCAAAGACACAACAACTACAGGCAGACTGGAAACAGAAGGCTCAAGAAAAGGCAGAATCAATCCAAAGGTTAACCAAGTTAAATTGGGATTCTTACTGGATGTACTTGGTAAAACCACACAGCCAGTGCATGACTCTCAAGTGCATCATCAATTCTGCCGAGAAGATGGCACCAACTCTTACCGATTTTGTTTTCTCGACACAACTAAAATTGGAAGTCAGCCAGCCGACTCTTCTCAAACAGATGTTGAACGCGTGCGATTTCAAGGATCAAATACACAGTTAGTTAGTAATTTTAGTAATTTTAGTTTTAATTTTGTTTTATTTTTGCTCAAAGTAAGGACGGTCTTTTAAACTACTTCCTGCATTTTTGTAATAATTTATTTTTAGATTTAGTTAGTAGTATTTAAACCCTTCTCATGCATTTAGAGAAGGGTCCTGAAATTTGTCAAAAACTCATCCCCAGAACATGCACTTTTGTACCCTCTGTGGAGGTTTTGATGAATGAATGGAACATGATTTATCAATATCTGTATTTAATATCTGCTACTAATGTTGCATTTCTATACTCTTAGTGGATGTTGGGTTACGAAGAGATAAATCATTATCACTTGAAGCTCATGAGTAGGACTAGTTATAAATGGTACTTTTATCTCTTAACTATTTCTGCCTTTTGTGTTAAAAGTGATATTCAAGTTCAGTTGTTTATATATTGATGTGTGAATGCTTGAGTTATCATTTGGCACTTTTGTACGGTGATAGCTATTTATTTATTCTTAATGTATGAATAGCTTATTATGTGATATGTTTTTCACAACTGTTTCGTCTAACTTTTTATAAGAAGTGGTTCATCTTTATTGAAATATTTTCTCATAGTAGTTGAATGATATTTATTACCAATTTTTATTTGAAATCATTTTAGATCGCATAACAGAAGGATTACACCCCGGGTTAGTGTAGAATTAGATGTTTCTATTTATTAGAATAAAATTTGCACGTTATTAGATTAGAGTTAGAGCATCTCACTTAGAAACTTTTAGAAGGGAAATATCAATTCTTCACACACATACAAATAAATTGGGAAACTGGTCCCATATCCCCAGTCGGACCCACTATATCAAACAGAAAAGGAGCTGCTAACCAAGGTCCGGACCAGGTGGGTATCCCCCTTATTGTAGACCCGATTTTCGGGGCTTCAACACTTCTACATGGATGAGTTTCCTTTATAGGAAAACTCATGCAACTGATAGTACACTGTCATTGTCTTTAATATGAACCGGGTCTTTCTCAGAATAGACATGCATGAGTTATTGATGAGAGAATCTTCAGTTATCCAGAGTACACTAGTTGGATGCATGCATGCATTAACTGACTGAACTCACAATTAGTTCCTCAAACAGTTTGGAACTAATTTAACTGGACTTAACTCAATAAACTAAGCTAACTAATTACAACTCAAATATAACTCAACCTTATCTCCTTAATTAAGGGATAATCTCCTTAATTTAAGGAATAACTGTTGCATGACTTAAAAAAGACTTCTAACTTGAATTTCTCCAACTAATTAACTCAAGATGAATTAATTAATTATTTTTCAAGCAGATGGTGAGACTAAATTCGAATTTTAATTCTCAATTCTAATTCAAGGACAAATTAAAGTTGGAATATTCTGGATTCTATTTTTATCATTTCTTGTTTCTATTTTCAACACCATTAACTTTTTAAAATTTAAAAAACCAACTAATCAAATAAATACAAACACTAAACTCTATTATATAGTAATCCATAATCATAACCAACCACTACACAATTTTTAATATAATAATCTATTAAATATAAAAATAAGAATCACTCATCCCTAGTTATTGGTGAGTTCCCCTTAATCTCTACACAACATAAATATCCAAAAAAATATACATTCAACAAGAATTACTCATTCCAACCCTTTCTATATATTTAATTTTAAATATTATTTTTTAATGTTAGTCCGAATTCAATGGTAGAGTTGAACTAAATCCCTATACAGTTTGACCAATGGTAAAAGGAGTTATGGAATTATTTTTATTTTTTTTATTTTCATATTTTAAAATATATAAAAACTTGTTAAAACTCAATACAAAAATTGCTATATAAATCAAAAACTAATTTCTTAGATTACGATCAAATCCCAACACTTTGACATTGTCTGCGACAAATATGCATGATATAAAATTTAAATGTTTGAATCGATTGAGAAGGGGATTGCATATGAAATGAAATGATATTTTAAGGTCCAAGAGACTAAAAATAGTCTATGAGACCATTAGTTCCCTGTTTTTCACTTTTTGCAATTCAATCATTTTCCAATTCAAATTGATGATGCGCTGGCCCAACCTTCCAACAATCCCCTCGCTAAAAAGACAATGCCAAGAAACTAATGCTAACATGTTCTCATAACTTTCTTTGATGTCTTTGAATGCTTCACATTCCAAAATGAAATGTTTTTCCGATTCCACAGCCCCAGACGTGCAAAATGTGTACACCCGTTCTTCCCAAGCTTCTTTAGGTCGTTTCCACTGTCCTGTTTCACACCGAAGTTGATGTGAGTTGGTCCTTAATTGAGCAATAAGAACCTTTGCCCTCCATGGAATGCTAGCTCCAATGAACTCTTTTTTTTGTAGATCACACGTAATGTTGAATTCCTTAATGTAATATTTCTTCTTTCTACCCAACTCTTTTCCCCATACCTTTTTATGAAACATCTCCATAACAAAATCCTTTAGCTCCTTGCTATTTGTGGGACAGGCATTGAGGTAGATATTCCATTTTTTCATCCATGTGTAGTTTTGTTTCATCCATGTTTTCTTTCTTTCACTCATGCCTTCATTGAAGATAACATTAGGCCATCTACCTACTCTCATTTGCTCAATTCTTTTTAGATATCTTATGAGCCACACCATAGAAATTGCTTCAATGGGAGTTGCTCCTGTTTCACTCAACATTATCTCATAATGTATTGAAATTTTTATTTTGAACTTGCTCATGATCAAGCGTTTTTGGATTTTCTCAATTTGTTTCCATTTTGAGACGGGAGTGCTACTAGCCAACAATTCAAACCCATATAGCATCACTGGACAAACTAGGAGTCCAAAAAGCACTTTAATCATTTTCCAATCCCATAACTCTGCCTCTCTACATTTGTTTTGAAGAGCATATAATGCTTTCCACCCTCCTAAAATTCTCTTCTTTTTGCAATCCTCCCAATTGAGTTTGTTGTTGAAACCAATCCCAAGGTACTTATACTTATTTACTTCTTCAAGAATGTTGTCTTCAAAGAAGAAAGTATGCTGACTCTGCTTCCTTTTATTAGAGAAAATCATTATTTTGGTCTTACTAGTATTGACTTGCATCCCCACTGCTCTACAAAAGTTCTCAAGGGGATATAAGTGCATTTCCAATCCATGGGTTGATTTAGAAATCAATACAATATCATCAGCATATAAAAGAATCTTTATCACAAACTTCCCCAACCAAACACCATCTCCACCTTGTAGATTTAGACACTCTTCCAATTTATCAATATATAGACCAAAAAGGATAGGGGATAAAAGGAAACCTTGCTTGAATCCAATGTCACTTCTAAAGATTTCTGGAATACCTACTGAGGTTCTAATTTTGACTTTCACTTCTTCATAAAGTCTATGGACAACGGCTCTATAATGCACAGGAATTTCAAGTTCTTCTATTTTACACCATAACTTATCCCTAAGGACTGTGTCAAATGTTTTTTTGAAGTCAATAAAGCAACAAAATACTTCTTCTTTGTCCCCCCAAACCTTTTCAACAATGTGTCTCAACGTGATACCATGATCCACTATAGAATGCTTCAGCCTAAAACTTGCTTGTCCTCTTGCCCTCTTTTCTTTTACTTCTTCCCACTTACTAATTATGTCTTCTACCATGCTGCCAAAAAGATTTGAAAACAAAGGATTGATCATAATTGTTCTATAGTTGGATGGATTATTAATGTCTCCACTTTTAAAAAGGGGTATTTCTAGGCTAGTTGTCCAGTCTCTTGGAAATGCTTGCTGAATGATGTTGTTGAATATTTCTGTGATGTGCGGTGCAAGAGCGTTCATTCCCCATTTTAGATACTCTGCTTGAAGTTCAACCAAGTCCTTTGCCTTTCCTTTTTCAGCTTCTTAATTCCATTCTCCACCTCCTATAACGTGAAGAGATTTGAATTTGTGTTTATCCTAGAGGGGGGCTCCACCTTAGATTATTTCTCATAGAGTTTCCTTGCATATTCAAACCATTGATTGGCTGTAATATTATTTTCAATTTTCTTCTTCCTTAGTTGCAGTTCCTGCCAGAAAAGCTTTGAATTATTCTTGCTTAAATATATTAACTCTTCTTTCCTTATTTGCGTGAACCCATATTTTTTCCTTTTTAGTATCTGGTTATATAACTTTACATTCATTTTCTCCTTTCCTGCCTTTTTCAAGGTTCTCCTTGCCATTTTTCATTCCTCATCAAACCAAGCATTTATAGGAAAATAATTTGCTTATGATTTCCTATTTTTTTCTCTTTTGCACTTCTCAAGTGCACTTTGAATTATATTTGTTAACTCATGACTATTGAAGCTTTTAAAACCAATTTTCTCATTCTGAATTAATCTCTCTAACATTGTCTCGAAGATAGTATAATTTTCTTGTGTTAGAATAATTTTTCCCCTTGATAGTGATTGCCAAGAGCATTGGGTTTTCATCCTATGCTGCCTTTCTTCTAACCATGATAACCTTATATAAATTAGGTTATGGTCTGATTTTAAGTCCCAAATATTGTTTCCAATACTAACTTCATCTATCTTTTCTATCAAGCTTTATGAACACATCACATAGTCAACAACACTTGCTCTATTGTATGTGTTGCAAGTGAAGTTCCCAGACCTTTTCCATCTATCTAGACCATTGCAAATAATTAAGTTGAAAACCCCACATAGTGTAATAAATTCCTCTCCAAAATGATTACTAACTTTGTCATCTTCTCAACACGTCACCCATTGGGGGTTCTCCTCTTCAGTGAGCCAAATAGGATCGTTATCCTCTTTCCAATAAAGAATGCTAACATGATTGTTTGTTGTTCTAGCATTGAAATCTCCCAGTAAAAGAACTTCTCCCTTCTGAGAGTAGAAGACAATATCTTGTTTTAAAGCTGCATATAGATCCTTGCTATTAAGCCCCTTATTTTTATAAGTTTTTGAGATTTGAGGGGAAAAATAACATGCTACAATTCTTATGTGATTCTCATTCTCTGATATTTTCAACCACAAATATTGTTTATTTGCATCTTCTTTAATTAACTGAATGTGACGACCTTCTTTTTCTTTCACTAAAACTAGTATTCCCCCATACCCTTTGCCATTTTATGCTACCTTGTTCTAAACTACCAACTTCAAATAACCATCAAACACAAGATTTTTGCAACCATCATGCTCAAGATACAATTTTGATTAACAAAGGGCAGGATACAATTTTGATTAATCACCAGTGACTCAAATTTGACTTTAAATGAAATCAATTGCTACTCTGTGTTAATAAGAATGTAGCTGCTTTAAATTTATTTAAATAAAAATCAACGCGAAGTGTTAGAAAATTATATATTACGGAGCAATGGAACACATAAAATATTGCAGAAATATAAACACAGAAAACGCATAAAACAAGAGAGACACAGATATATGTGGTTCACCTAGTTTGGGCTATGTCCACGGAGAAACAACCAGTCCTTCCTTTTATATTATCCAACAAACTAAAGAGATACAACCTACAACAGATTCGCTGTAATACCCTCTTCGCTCTCAATCTCCTCTCTCTTTCTCACCTAGAATACAGATCTACATAGACGCAATACAATTCCCTCATATATAGTGAGGGGTTGCCTTCTAGGGCAAAAAACCCTAAATTAAACATAACTTCTCTCGTCAGATCTCCGCCTAATGAACGACCCAGATTGACTAGAAATTATTGTACTTTTACAAGGCAATTTTACATCTATTCTTAGCTTCGGGGGCGCTGCCCCTGAAATCCCCCGCCAGGGGGGGCTCCGCAAAGGTTGCAGCCACCCCCCCTTGGATCCCCCTTGCAACGAATATTTTACGGGCGGCGTTGCCGCCCCATTTTGAACTAGGGTCCAATGTGGCAATACCTTTGAATACAGAAGATAATCAGGCTCCACACCCAACACGAAGGCCATGTAATTTCTCAACTGCTAATAAACCCAAGTGTCAATGATCATATGACTGCAAGCTCCAACCCTTTGATGCTCTTTAGCTTCACACATATGTTTGCCTGGAACTCCTCCAGAGATATCAATGTTTTCATATTTGGATCGATGCAGTGTTAACAGTTTGACGGTCTCATGCTCGGTCATTGAACCTCTGAAGCACCTCCACGCCATTTGTGCCATTCAGTATCATGCTCGATATTTTCTCTAGGAAATTTGTGCCTTTGTAAATTTGTTCATAGGGTTCAATACAGGGTTTTGGTTGGACTTTCACACATACAAAACACTCTTGCAACACCATAGTAACCAAATCCAATCGTGGAAAGAGGAAACAATCGATAACAGGAAATTTATGAAATATGAATACAAGAATTATACAAAGTTTTTCATACATACACAGAGCATCCTTGTGACTCGTGTTGATCACATCTAACCATTGAAGATAAAGCACACGATTAATAAAAATTAAAAATACACTACACAGGAAACAAAGAAGTAACATAGATTTCTCTGCAGAAGCGTAGACAAGAAGGGAGTAGAACAACAACAACAACAGAGGTGTAGACCAGGAAAGGAAGAGAGATGCAACACGTTTTTGGGATGCACGTTGTGTTTGAAAAATACCACGAATCATTTGTATAACAACTGAAGTAATAGTTCATGTTTGTGTAGTTTTTTTCCAAGACCTCTGATGGACTTAGACATGGACGTCAACCAATTCCTTGAAACTCATTAGAGCCCCCAACTTCGCCTGAACCTGTAGTAATAGTGGTTGACGATCAAGGGGTACAACTTGAAACTGGGGCTCATGGAAAATCCATGGAGTTGGATTTATCATTCTGGACAGCCTAGGTAAAACAAATGTTGTGAAAAATGAAATTTCTGGAAACTGAAAACAACAAGCTCCATTCATAAATACACACCATTTATTCCAAAATCTCAGAGGTGAAAGGGGATAATTTATCCCTTAAGAAGATATTACATGAAAGAAAAGAGTAGGAAATTCTCCATCCTCCAAATGATACATCACATGCAGAAATTATCGACCTTAAAAGCAAGCAGGAAAAAATCTGGTCCCAACAGGCCAACTTCAAACAAGAAACTAAGACACATCAATTCTTGGGAACAGGTGGTTTGAGTAAAGGATAGAACTACTACCCCTATTGTAGTAGTTGAGGAGGTGGTGCAAGCAAAACTTGTGGAAGAACACACCAGACGGGAAAGAGATTTGAATCTCAAGGTGAGAGGTCTCCCCTTACCTCACCCCTCTCTGAATCCTATGGAAGTGGGGGCTAGGTTCCTTCAAGATACCCTTAGCCTCCCCAATATAGCTCTGGACAGAGCTTGGTTGGGCTACGACTCCACTCTCTTCCTTAGGTTCTAGACTACATTTGATCGACTCCATGCCCTCAGGGATAAGCGAAAGTTGTTTTCTCTTCCCAGTAGGATTTTCTTGGATGAGGACCTCACTCGAGCACAAGTTGTGGAACTTAAACAATCCAGAGAATAGGTTATGGCAACACGAAAGGTAGGGAAATGGGTAATTATCAAGAATCTCCAGGCAATCATTCAGGACTCCTTCCCACCTGAGTGGGAACACCAAACTGGAGGTTCCAAATGACAGGCCTGCTTGGGGAGACTACAGGGTACATGCATTTCTATCCGTTGTTGGAATGACAATGGATATTTCTGGTCATCGTCGAGACTCTTGTATGACACTCTCGAATCAACGAACATCCTCTTCGTGACCGAGACTCATGCAAGCCATGTTTGACCTCTCCAAGATATTGAAGGTTACCATTGGTTCTTAGTTTGCAGGCAGGAGATGAGGAACTCGAGGGGCGGGGGTCTCAGAGGATCAGGTGGAGTTGATTGTTTGGCTAGTGACTCACTCCGAAACATGTTGTCTTTGATAGCTAAAGATGAGTTTTCCAGGTTTATGTGGATTCAGATTAGCGTTGGAGTCTCTCCTATGAGGGACATCTACATTGCAGTTTGTTACTTTCCCCCAGCTTCTTCACCATTTTCCATCCAAAATGGCTCAAATGGGGACCCCTTTATAGTCTTGTAAATCAACATCACCCAGTACTCTACTGATGGGGAAGTCATCGTCCTAGGTGAATTTAATGCTCATACTAGAGATCTCTATATCCCTCTCCATGACCAATTAGATGATGTGTTTGTACCCAACGACTTCACTGGATGTCAGATGATGCTTTGGGGCCCACTACAGTTTATGGTAAGCATCTATTGCAATTGTGGGAATCACAAGAGTTGTTGATTTTAAATGGTCTCCCCTATTTTCCAGACTCCTGCTTTTTCACATGCTGACCATATGGCGGGGGTGTGAGTGTAGTTGATTATGTACTTGCTAACCAGAACTTACTCCCTTTTATTCACCATCTCTCGGTCTCCCCCATCCCCCTTGCTGATCATGCACTTCTTTCCTTCTCTCTCTAGTTTGACCCTCCCTTTCCACCCCATCCTTCCCCTTAGGGTCCACCCCAAACCACATTTTGATTTGACGAAGACGACCCTGACATATTCTTCTCTACCCTACGCAAGATGCTCCTATCAGAGACCTAGTTTTCCTTGCTTGATCCTGCTTCCACTAAATACACTTGACTTTCATCTTCCATTTGGGAAACAACACTCAAATACTTCCCCCACTCCACTCGTTCCACTTCCAACTCCCCAAAATTTAGATCTTTCCCCATGAACAAATGGTACGATGACAAATGCAAGACTCTACATCGAGAACTTCGATATGCTTTCACCCACTCTCAACCCTTTTACCCTGACATCAAAGCTTCTTATCATCGTTTCCTCCATTTCAAGAAGCCAATCTTTGTCTCTCATAGAAGACAAGAACTTTCTGCTCTCATTTCCCACTCCCCTAAGCAATTCTGGCATACCATCCTCCCCCGACGCTCCCCTCTTCCATATTACCTCGAACCTACATCTGTGTTCTTTCACACTTCCAAACTTTATGATATTCTGGGGTAGGCCCAAATTCATGTTACGTCCCTGTTGTACTGTTCAACGACCCCCATTTTAATATATTATAGATTTCCTATGAAATTTATTATATTAAAATAGGGACCCTTTAGTTTAAAAAAAGCCTTTGATTTTTCTAAAACAAACAAAAAAATTTAAAAAATAGAAAAATCAACATAAAAATTGTTAATAAAATCTTATAATCAAAGATTAATACTTAGGCTTTTTAATTAAAACCCAAGTATTAAACCTTGATTATCCAAAAAAAAAACTGAATTAAATATTCCTCGAGACACAAACAATACTTAAACCTAAGTATTAAACATTATGGGTTATTTTAATAAAAAAACAAAATAAATTGGAGTTTTTGATCCCCAAAGGTTATTCCATTACAAACTCTGACTTATCCAAAGGCTAAGACTTCCCCACATTGCAAATAATAAAAGTTGCAAAGGCTTAAGCACATGTCCCATTACCTTAGTTGAATTGTGATTGCGATTGCGATTAGGTCAACTCCATTGTGATATGCGATATAGTAGGACCCACGGGGATTATTCACTGTAATTCATTAAAATCCCACATCTGTGAAATCACAAGAGTCTAAAGGCTCTACCCTGCTTTGGATTATGATATGAAATTAAGCCCGGACCCGAAGGGATTATAAAATCCATTCCATAAATCCCCCTGCATTTGGAGCTATCGCAGTTTCCAAAAGTCCATTACCCGCTACACACTGTCGATTGCGATATGCGATAAGGCTTAGAACCGCTTGGATTATTCACTGCAATTTATATTAATATCGCATCCGGGGCTTATATCGCAATAAAAAAAATCTAAAAGTCATGCCTCATCCCAATGTTGATTGGGATATGAATCCCAACACTGATTGTGATATGACATCAGTAGTGATGTCAGTACCACGTCACCTGCCACGTCAGTTCCACGTCACCTGCCATGTCATGTCCACATCACATGTGATGACATCCTCCACGTCATCTTGCACATCACAAATCACAAGTCTTTTGGGACTTAAACCATATATCATGTGTGCCTCCACTCCAAATGCCTATTGCGATAATATTCAAAACTAACTTATCTTATAAAATGAACGACTTAGATCTAATCCACCCAAATCAACGACATATAAGATTTCAAACCCCCTTGTGCTCAATTTTAAGTTTCTTAAGAGGGGAGTCTGAAAAGTGGTTTTTTCCCATCTAGTCCTATAGCTACATGTCACTCCTCCATTCTTTCGAACCTCCCTCTTCACAAATCGCTTACCCCTTATGACACCCTCTGAAAACATTGTTTCTATGTCTCCTTCCCATTCCAACTGTGATTGCGATTTTATTTGAGAAGGCCGCCTTTTTGGATTTTATATGAAATACTCCTGTTTTAATTTGATTGCAATTGTTTTATGAACTGTCCCAAAACTCTGATTTCCGATTGCATTAAGTTGTAAAGCTCCACCTCCTCACTCAACATTCCTCTCCATGATGCCTATGTCGGATTTATTGCGCTCTATGTTTTCCTGATTTCCTGCAAAAGTGATTTGTTTCAAATAAAACTCACTTATCAGTTTGATTTATTTCCATCTTATCGATTATTGTTTGTCGTGTTTAGGTTCATGACAGAGAAAGACAACTGTGCTGATTAGTGGCAGATCAGTTCAAACAGACAAACAAACATCTAAAGAATTCGATGGAACAAATGAAGCTAATGAAGAGAAAAAATGATTTTCGGAAACTTATACCAAAATATCGATTTCCTTTAAGCATTGTTGAAGGGATCTGTTTAATGCCCTCAACACTCTACACAATAGATTAGATTTGTTTTCAACTTTTTAAGCTTAGCTATTGTAAGAAATAAAGGTCTTGAATTTTATGAATAAAGGCTTACAAAAGCTTGCACTATTGTACTTTCATAATTTCTCAATAGAACGACTCGAACATTGTTTATGAATTTTCAATAAAGAATCTTGAGAAGTTGCACTACTGTACTCCTGGAATTATATTTGTGATATGAAATAAACTGCTGCTATTTCCTTTGTGAGTTGAGAAAACGTGCATATGGTATATCTATCTTTGTGCCTCTGTTTTATTCATAAAATAAATAGTGAATTTATCTTTTCAGATTGTTTATTACATAGTATTTAAAGAGCAATGTTACATGTATCCACCTCTAATCATGTTGCCATTGATGCTTTTTTAAATACTTGTTAAGCAATTTGCTTTTGATATTCTAAGTGCGATACGGGTTATACACATTCTTTTGATTAACTATTTAATCAAAATAATCATCTTTAAATATTTTCATTTCCATTGGTGTTTGATCAGTCTATATTGTCATTTACTATGGAAAATCATTATAGATCGCATTTAGATGAATGTTAAACAATCCTGGGTTATAGAGTAGATTAATGTATATGTTTTCCATTTGATTCATTATTGCAAATCCATCTATTTCACTCCACTATAAGCACTACACATTCACTTAATCACCTTCACTGGGAAATTGGTTCCATTATATCCATTCAGAGCCACTACTTAAATGGAAAAGGAGTTGCCTTAAGGTTCGGACCGGGTGGTTTTCCACCATGTTGAAGAGGCCTCAAAACTTCTTGGCGCTAGAAGGGGGGCCTACAGACTATGAATGGAAATTAAGTCCAATCCAAAATCAAAAGGCCATTCCAAGAGTCATTCCCCCTCCGAGCATCCAAAAAATTCCAGATCCCCTCCAGAATCTCCTACTTTTAAAGCAGGAGTTGTACAATCACTTCCCAAGTTTCCTAGAATACTTCCTGAGGTAATCCAAAGTTTCCGAATGAAGTATAACTCCTATTTTTCCCGGAATTGGTGTTTTAACTCGGTCTCAAAGTACAAAACTTGGCATCTCTCCATTTGAATTTCCACTTCAATCCTTCTGAACGAAAACTGCTACATCATATTCCCAAACATCTACTAGTGAGATTACCTCATTCTCTCATTCACCAACATCTCCATTTCTTCCTTTTTCATTTCCTTTCTCTCTACCGTTCACTTCATTTATTTCTATTTCCTCTACACAAACAACTAGTGATGCCTCAAGTAGTACTATCACAACTACCAGTTCTTCTTTCATCACATCCACCTCCCTAACTGTTACAATGGAAGCTAGACCATGGTCCAATACGAGGCTATTCAAATTCCAGCACCACTTCATCCTCTACCAAAATATACTGAAAGATGGCTTCCCAAACTCAATCTTGATGATGGGTTACTTGCTGAAGAGCACCTTCATCATTATATGTTAGCCATTAATCTTAATGACGTAGCTGAAGAAGTCGTTGTTGTTAGATTATTCCCATACACTCTTATAGGATTAGCAGGTTCTTGGTACTTTTCATTACTAGTCAATTCTATTACTAGTTGGGATATTTTTGAAGAACAATTTTTTACTAGATTTGGTGATGATCGCTCACCTGCATCTCTTATCAATGACCTTTCCAATTTAAAAATGAATTCAAGGGAAAAGATAAAAGATAAAAGATTTCAATTCCAGATTTAACAAATTGTTAAATAAAATCCCAGCTACTTCTAGACCTGGTGTCGATGTACAAATAGAATGGTATATATCATCTCTTCCTTCTAAAATAGGAATTTTTGTAGATAGAGCTAATAAAAATACCTTGGTAGAAAACATGAAATAAGTTGTCCGTAGAGAAGGGAATAAATGCACTAGAAAAGAAAAAAGATTAGGACGACAGAAAATTGAAAAGAGTTACATTTAAGGATGAAGCTAAAAATACAACACCTAAAGATCCCTTTGATCTTGAAGGCTTACAACAAGTCCTCAAAACTTTTTCTAATGAGATGGTAGAGATAAATAAACAAGTAGCTGAATCTTCTTCTTCCAAAAAACCTTTTAGAAGATTTAGAAGAATTCAAGCACCTAATCCATAACCTCCAAACACAATCTCTAATGTAGAAGCTGATGATGAAGATGAGGAGGAAGAGACATTTTCTGATGAAGAATCCCAAGATGAACAAGTAGCTGAGTTAAATGGAGTGTGGTATTTTCTTCTTCCTATTCCTGAAGAATCCCAAAATGAATAAGAAGAATTACCTGTTAGCACAAGAAGTAAAGGTCCATTTGATCCTATAAAACTAACTCAAAAATAGAAACCTTCAACTTCCACTGCTAAAGATAAATATGTTGTTAAAAAACCCACTTCCACTTCTCCCCAAACAATTCCGTCTTCATCCAATTCTCCGTCTTCACCCAGAACCTTAGTAGTTTCAAATACTATGAATTACAATATAGTTGAGGATATGAAGAAAATAAAAGCAAACATTTCCCTTCATGAACTCACTAAACTCAATCAACAACATAAATTTTGATTGAAATAATTGAATGCAGTGCTCACTTCTCCTCTTCCTACTGCTATGGTATCCAAAGCTTCTAACTGAATGGGTAAACCTCCTGGTCATTCATTATTTGATTCCTTTGATGCTGTTATGATAGGTGACAAGTCTAATTCACATACTCCTCCTTTTCTTTTGACTTTTGAAATATTTAACAAAAATGTACATAATTTCTTAGTAGATTCAGGGGCTTCTTCAAATATCATGCCGTATTTAGTTTGTCTGAAATTAAACATGTCACCCCAGAAAAATCCAGTTCACATTGTGCAACTCGATAGGAAAAAAGTCAAAGTTCTAGGAGAAATGAATTCAGTTCTTATTAGATTATCTTCGAATCCTGAAGTTTGTCAAATAATTGACACACTAGTTGTTGATATCCCAGATTTCTACAGTTTAATTCTTAGTAGAGATTGGTCAGAAAAAATACATAGTTATTTTTCTACTGATTGGTCTCACTTATGGCTCCCATTTAATGGAAATCCAGATCAAATTAGAATCGATTGAGAGAAACAAATGAAACATTCAGTAACAAATTTTGAAGGTGAAAATGAGGTAGTAGTATTTAATAATAACATTCTTGGAAACTAAATTACTGAATCGTTTTTTGAGAATATTAAAGCACAAACATCACCATTTATGATTAGTTATGTAACTTCTCAAATCAAACAAATTTCACAAATAGATTTTTCCAGATGTGTAAATATAATAGAAAAACCATTAATTAATTCTTTATTTTAGACATTGTATTTTGATGGGTCAAAATCAAGTGATGGTGCAGGAGTAGGTTACATATTAATCAATCATGAAGGTGTGAAGACAATGCTGACTTGCAGATTGGAATTCGAATGCACAAATAATATTGCAGAATATGAGGCATTGGTCCAAGGTATGTATAAAGCAATTAGCCTTGATGTTAAATACCTTAAAGTTTTTGGAGATTCAGAAATTGTAGTTAAACAAGTAAAAAACATGATGCATTATATCTCCACACACTTGAAGCATTATCAATCATTGGCTCAGTCTCTCACTTCACATTTTTTAACGTTCAATATTTCTAATATTCCTAGGATTCAGAATGCCAGTGTTGACCTTCTTGCTAATGTTGCATCAAAACTGATCCCATCTGAAGATTACAATCCCGATAGATTTTCTGTAGAGTTAATCTTTATGCCATCCATTCCAGATAATATCACCAATTGGCGGGTATTTAATGATGATGAAGACATTTTAAGCTTTTTAACTTCTGAAAAATCATACGATGACCAAATTATTGATGAGGATGAACAAAATGATCAATTAAAATAGAAAATTGAAGATAAGCCCATACCCAAATCTGTAGTAAAACTTGAAGATCTCTATGATTTAAAATACAGATTTAAAAGAGTTACTAATTCAAAACTATAGAGTTCAACTCTGAGATTTGAATTAATAAATCTTGGGACAGATCTTAAACCTCAGAAAAACAACTTAGGAATTGGTCTCTCGTCTGAAGAAAGATTATCCTTCATTCATTTGTTTAAAAAATATAAGGATCTCTTTGCTTGGAGTTATTAAGATCTCAAGGCATTTGATACTTCCATCATTCGACATACAATTCCAATGTTATCAAATGATAAACCTGTCTAACAGAAATTAAGGAAAATTCATTCGAATTTAGAAAATCAAATCAAAACAGAATTGAATAAACTCCTTAAGGTTAAAATCATTTTTCCTATTAGGCATTCAAGATGGGTTTCAAACTTGGTACTTGTTGGGAAGAAAAACTTTGATATCTGCATTTGTATAGATTTTAGGAATCTCAATAAGGCTAGTCAAAAGGATAATTTCCCGCTGCCCACTATGGAATAGATTTTACGATCAGTTGATGGTTCCAAACTCATGTCTTTCCTTGATGGTTTCTCTAGATATAATCAAATCATGGTATACCCAGACGATAGGCTAAAGACTACTTTCAGAACCAAATGGGGAACTTATGCCTACCAAAAAATGCCATTCTGTTTAATAAACGCAGGGGCCACTTTCCAACAAGCCATGGTCATAGCTTTCAAAGGTTTGTTAAATAAAACAATGATTGTTTATCTAGATGATATTACTATTTATTTGAAGAACATAAATAATCATTTACAGAATTTAAGACAAAATTTTGAATGTTGTAGAAAATATGGTATCTCACTAAATCCAAAAAAGTTTTTTTTCACTCTCACTGAAGGGAAACTTTTAGGATTCATTGTGTAAAAAAATGAACTTTACATTGACCCTGATAGAATAAAAGAAATTTCTCCACCATATAACAAAAAAAACATGCAACCATTTTTTGGACAGATCAATTTTGTCAAGAGGTTTGTCCCTAATTTCTCACAAATTATTTTGTCGTTACATCAAATGATTAAGAAAGATGCAGTTTTTAAATGGGGTCATCATGAAAAGAAAGAATTCAATTTAATCAAAGAATAAAGTATCACTGCTCCAACTTTAAATATTTTGAATTTCTTCGATCATTTCATCTTATATACATTTGCTTTTTCAACATATTATGCTATTGTTTTGACACAAATTGATAATCAGAAAATTGAAGCACCAATCTCATTTTTTAGTTCAATTTTTCAGGGTGCTGAATTGAATTATTCAAAGGTAGAAAAATAGGCATTCTCTATATATAAATTTGTAAATAATTTTAGACCTTTTCTTCTAAAAACACACACAAAAGTAATAGTCCCATTTCCAACAATGAGGCAATTACTAATACAGAAAGAACTAGGAGAAAAGAGAGCAAATTGGGTAACAACTCTGCAGGAATACGACATTGAAATTAAACCACCAAAAATTGTCAGAGGGCAAGGTTTGTGCAAACTACTTACAGGAGAATCCAACTTACCGCTCGAAGGGGACACAGGTAACAATGAACACATTTCTGAGTTAAGTGTAATTGATGTTGATTCCCAAGATGTTGATTTAATTTTTTATTTAAAAAATGGATATGCTCCTCCCAAACTCAATTATAAAAGAAAAATATATTTATGATTAAAAGCAAGTCATTATGAGATTGTTGATAACGTGTTATTTAGGAGGAACTATGATTCCATATTGTTAAGATGCCTTAAAAATTCTGAAGCACAAACAATTTTGCAGGAACTTCACGATGGACCAACAGGTGAACACTTTGGAGGAGATACTACTGCACACAAAATCTTACATGTTGGATACTATCGGCCCACTCTCTTCAAAGATACTCACGCATACGTAAGGAAATGCAAAACATGCCAAATTGCTTCTGGAAGACAAAGGAAACCAACCTTGCCTTTGCAGCCAGTTAACATTGAACAAACTTTTGAACAATGGGGACTGGATATCATTTTTCTAAACAGCATAAGTACATTATGATTACTACAGATTACTTCACTAAGTGGGTGGAAGAAATTCCGCTAAAGGTAGTTAATTCTGAATATGTTATTGAATTTATTGATCAACTTATCATTACAAGATTTGGTTTGCCTTCCGTACTTATATTTGACAATGCATCCTATTTTTCGGGTACTAGTATGATTGAATTTGCAATTAGGAGAGGTTTTACACTCAAATATTCTGCCAGTTAGTTTCCCCAGGGAAATAATCAAAAGAACTGTTGATCAAAATCAAAGAAACTGACACAAAGCTTTAATATTTTCTCTATGGGCTTATAGGATAACTCAGAAGGCCTCTATAGGCACTTCTCCATTCAAATTAGTATATGGGAAGGAAGCCATTATTCCATCACATTTATCTCTTCCTTCATTAGCCCTAGTTCAATTTATTGAAGAAACACCTTCTTCTTCCTTGCAATTAAGAAATTCACAAATCCTAAAACTAGAAGAAGAAAGGGAAAAAGCCAAACTCACACACACCAAACATCAACAGATGGTGAAAGCTTCTTTTGATGCAAGTTCAGTCACACAAAGATCCTTCCAAGTTGGAGATCTAGTTCTCAAGTGGGACAAAGCATATGAGGAAAAAGGGAAACATATCAAATTTCAAAAATTATGGCTTGGTCCATTTCAGATTGTTGAACAGATAAGTCCATTTACATTTATACTTCAAAATTTATCAGGAAAGAGAGATTCTCTTCTTGTAAATGTGCTCATCTTAAAAAAATTCTTTTCTTAACTGTAAAAAAATAATAAAAATAAAATCTGTAAAAAATCACTTCCATTTGTACATCCCACTGCAATTTACTTTCCTTTTTATAGATTTTGTTAATAAAATGTTAAATAGTATCCTATTGACTTTTCAAATTTCTCTTAAAATCAGTTTATGATTTATTCAATTTGAAGGTAGGAAATTTTTAGAAGTGGTTACCAAAATTGAAAATAAGATAAAATTATAGAACTCTGAAAATCTTTTCCATTAAGTTGTGAAATCTGTAAAACCTAAAAAAATTATATCCTTTTACTTTAGTTTCAGTCAAAATGGTTATCCTTAAAAAGTTAAGACCATCTTATGACTAAAAACTTTCAACTTGAATTTGTCATCCAAAAAACTTAATGAGTCAACGATCCTCCCCATCCATTAAAAAGAGAATTGTTAGAGTGTAATTCTAAAATATTGAAAAATCTAAAAAGATAAGAGGTCTCATCACAAGCCTGCTTACCATGTTCATAGGGAACCAATTAAACTGACATTACCACACTGATCACCAAATGAGGGTAATGGCTTATGATTTTTAGTTGTAAGCCAAGGGGTCTCATCACGAGCCATCTTGTTCAGTTTGATTGTTACTGAAGAATGAAATTGTCGTTATCTGGCCACCAAACCAGGACAATGGCTTTTTAGCATCAAAAAATAAAAAGAAAAGAAAAGAAAAGAGAAATAAAATTTACCTCTAATTGTTGCACTATTAATTGGATGGGATACTCGATTGTTGTTGGTTAAAAGGTAACCTTTTCGAGGCCATGAACGCCTACTGGCAGTAGTGGCTCTACTGTGAGAAATGAGTATATTATAAGCTAAGTCGTAAAAGCCCCCTACTTTATTTTTACAACTGATTTCTGACTGATACAAGTAAATAGGAGTTTTTCATTCACAAACGGTTTTTAAAAGAAATTGCAATTTAATGAGTTTTATAGGCAAAGTAATTTTTTATATAAATATTTCGAAAAGTAGATTTCACTTCTTAAAATTGTTTTTATTGAATCTTTGAAGAAATTCATTATTTATTCATGAGAGATAACTGGTTCTTCCAGTGAATCACCAATTGTTGTACTGTTTAATAACCCCCATTATAATATATTATAAATTTCCTATGAAATTTATTACATTAAAATAGGGACCCTTTAGTTTTAAAAAAATCCTTTGAGTTTTCTAAAACAAACAAAAAAATTAAAAAAATAGAAAAATCAACATAAAAATTGTTAATAAAATATTATAATCAAAGTTTAATACTTAGGTTTTTTAATTAAAACCCAAGTATTAAACCTTGATTATCCAAAAAAAACTGAATTAAATAGCCCCTGAGACACAAACAATACTTAAACCTAAATATGAAACATTATGTGTTATTTTAATTAAAAATATATATATAAGAGTTTTTGATCCCCAAATGTTATTCCTTTACAAACTCCGACATATCCAAAAGCTAAGACTTCCCGGGATCGAAAAAAAAAAAGTTGCAAAGGCTTAAGCACATGTCCCATTAGCTTAGACAAATTGCAATTGCGATTAGGCCAATTCCATTGCGATATGCGATATAGCTAGACCCGCGGGGATTATTCACTGTAATTCATTAAAATCCCGCGTCCGCGCAATCGCAAGAGTCTAAAGGTTCTACCCTGCTTCAGATTGCGATATGCGATTAAGCCTGAACCAGATGGGATTATAAAATCCATTCCATAAAGCCCCCTGCGTCTGGAGCTATCGCAGTTTCCAAAAGTCCATTCCCCGCTACACACCGTCGATTGTGATATGCGATAAGGCCCGGACCTGCCTGGATTATTCATTGCAATTTATATTAATATTGTGTCTAGGGCTTATATCTCAATCACAAAAATATAAAATCATGCCTCATCCCAATGCCGATTGCGATATGACGTCAGTAGTGATGTTAGTACCACATCACCTGCCATGTTAGTTCCATGTCACCTGCCACATCATCTCAACGTCACATGTGATGTCATCCCACACATTGCAAATCTCATGTCTTTCGAGACTTAAACCATATATAATGTTTTCCTCCACTCCGAACACCGATTGCGATAATATTCAAAACCAACTTATCTTATAAAATGAATGGATCAGATCTAATCCACCCAGATCAATGGCATATAATATTTCGGACCCCCTGTGTTCAATTTTAAGTTTCTTAATGGGGGGAGTCTGAAAAGTGGTTTTTTCCAGTCTAGCACTATAGCTACATGTCACTACTCCGTCCTTTCATACCTCCCTCTTCACAAACCGCTTACCACTTCTGACACCGAGGCTCTAAAAACACCGTTTCTATGTCTCCTTCCCATTCCGACTGCGATTGTGATTTTATTTTAGAAGGCCCCTTTTTTGGATTTTATATGAAATAATCCCATTTTAATTCGATTGAAATTGTATTACGAACTGTACCAAAACTCTGATTTCCGATTGCGATAAGCTGTAAAGCTCCACCTCCTCACTCAACATTCCTCTCCATGATGTTTGTGTCGGATTTATTGCACTCTACGTTTTCCTGATTTCCTGCAAAAGTGATTTGTTTCAAATAAAACTCACTTATCAGTCTCATTTATTTCCATCTTATCGATTCTTGTTTGTCATGTTCAAGTTCATGACAGAGAAAGACAATTGTGCTGATCAGTGGCAGACGAGTTTAAATAGACAGGAAAACATCCAAAGAATTCGTGGAACAAATGAAGCTAATGAAGACAACAAACCATTTTCAGAAACTTCTACCAAAATATTGTTTTCCTTTAAGCAATGTTGAAGGGATCTCTTTAATGTCCTCAACACTCTGCACAATAGATTAGAGTTTTTGGTTTTTGTTTTTTTTGGTTTTGTTTTTTGTTTATTATTTATTGTTTATTGTTTATTTATTTATTTATTGTTTATTGTTTTGTTTTTTTGTTTATTATTTTTTTTTTTTGTTTTGTTTTGTTTTGTTTTTTTTTTTTTTTGTTTTTGTTTTTTTTTTTGTTTTTGTTTTTGTTTTTTTTGTTTTTTGTTTTTGTTTTTGTTTTTGTTTTTTTGTTTTTTTTTTTGTTTTTTTTTTTTGCTATATAAACTTAGTCGCTGTAAGAAATAAAGGTCCTAATTTTTATGAAGAAAGGCTTACAAAAGCTTGCACTACTGTACTTTCATACTTTCTCAATAGAACGACTAGAACATTGTTTGTGAATTTTCAATAAATAATTTCAAGAAGTTGCACTAATGTACTCCTAGAATTATCTTTGCGAGAAGAACTAAAGTGTTGCTCTTTCGTTTGTGAGCTGAGAAAACGTGCATCTGGTATTTCTATCTTTGTGCCTCTGTTTTGTTCATAAAATAAATAGTGAATTTATCTTTTCAGATTGTTTATTACATAGTATTTAAAGGACAATGTTACATGTATTCACTTCTGATCATGCTGCCATTGATGTTTTTTAAATACTTCTTAAAAAAATTTCCTTTGATATTCTAAATGTGATATGAGTTATACACATTGTTTTGATTAACTATTTAATCAAAATAATCATCTTTAAATATTTTCATTTCCATTGGTGTTTGATCAATCTATATTGTCACTTACTATGGAAAATCGTTATAGATAACATCTAGATGAATGTTAAACAATCCCCGGTTATAGAGTAGATTAATGAATATGTTTTCCATTTGATTCATTGCTGCAAATCCATCTATTTCACTCCACTATAAGCATTACAAATTCATTTAATCACCTTCATTGGGAAAATGGTTCCATTATATCCATTCGGAGCCACTACTTGAACGGAAAAGGAGTTGCCTTAAGGTCTGGACCGGGTGGTTTTCCCCTGTGTTGAAGCAATGATTTTCAAGGCCTCAATAGTCCCCACCCTCTTCCTGTTACCTACTCTCAGACAAAGATATTAGACAGGCCATTTGGGTGATGAACAACAACAAAGCAGCAAATGAGGAAGGCTACCAAGCAGAGTTCTTTAAGCACGGTTTTCGTGCTTTGGTTAGCTACTTGGTTTATCTCTTCAACCATGTAGCCCGTGAAGTTTTTCCACCAACATGGTCACACTACATCATCCATCTGATCCACAAATCAGGCTCCATCTCAAATCCCAATAACTACATAATGATCATGGTGGGCCACACATTCTCGAAGTTGTATGCTACTGTTCTACATAGGAATCTCTCCAATGACCTTGAGAAAAGACAAATCAGAGCTAGGGGGAAAGCAAGTTTTTGACTGACTCATCAGAACATTGACCACATCTTCACCCTTTGCGCCGTGATTGAGGATGCACGACACCGCTCTTCGAAAGTCTGCTGTTGTTTTGTAGATTTTTGGAAAGCTTTTGACTTTGTTCCAAGGGAAGACTTACTCTAGAGACCTAGAGACATTGGCATCTCGACAACCCTATTGGCAGTTATTACGCAGCTATATGAGTTTTTCATTGGTCGTCTTCGCACGGCTCAGGGGATGTCTTATTTCATCTGAAGCAGTATTGGGGTTAAACAGGCTTGTCCACCGTCCCTACCCTGTTTGGGATCTATATTGATGAGTTAGAGGCATTTCTACACAAGCATATCTAGGACACTGATGGATTCCTTATTCACCATGTTCTGATATATATTATACTCTTTGTTGATGAGGTGGTCCTCCTCTCCTCATCCTCAAAAGGATTACAAATGCAACTGTATGCCTTAGCTCTGTTTTGTGATCTTCGACAGTTGACGGTCAACCCGGGTAAAACCAAGGTTATGATCTTCAATGGGGTGAAGAAAACTTCAAACCTTCACTTCATATTTAGAGGGGAGGAGGTTGAGATCACCAGCACGTATACTTACTTGGGGGTGCAATTCTTGGGTCCCCGCTTCATTTTGCGACAAACGCTTCAGCCTCAAATAAATAAAGGATATGGATCCTTAGCCCTTCTCGAGAGAAAGTTATTTCGACATAACTTCTAGGACATCTCGTCCAAGATGAGCCTCATGGACACCTTGATCTGTCCCACTATTCTAAATGACCAAGAGATTTGGGGACCGTCTTTACTTGAGTTGGATTGAGATTCAACTGAGAGAGTCCATATTATTCTTCCCCGCCACATCATTAAGTGGAAACAGACAGTACCTCAGCACATCACCCTTGCATAGTTTGGAGCTCAGCCCTTGCGACTTGAGATGGTCTTTAGATTGGTCTCATTCTTGCATCATGTCTGGGGCATTGCAGACTCAATAAAAAGTAGTGACCGATATCCTTACTTGGCATATTTCTCTTCTAAGACTATTTCCTGTTCTACTCCCTCAAGCCGAGTTAGATGTTGGTTTACAGTTGTTTTAGATCTCTTAAAGTCAATGGGCATTTAGTTGGATCGTCTCCCTCCTTTTTGATATTCATTAGATGCTCCCAGTCACCTTTTACCTACTAGACAGGAGTTGAACAAGATCATCAGGGAGGACATGTACAGGTAGTTTGTCCAGGTCACCTAGGTCAATCCTCCGGGAGGGTTGTGCCCAAAGAAGGCCTTCTACACTGAGCACTTCTTGGAGTTGAGTGACAGGATCATTTTTTGACCCTAGTATAGGTTTCGCCACTGGATGCATGCTATTCAAATTCCTCTAGGCAAATTCATAGTAGGTTCTCATAGAATTCGGTCAGAGACGAACCACCAAATTGATAGACCAGACAAAATCTGCCATGTATTTCTTTACAAGAAGTGGAGACCAAGGTGCACTTCAATTTTGGATAACATGTCTACTATGAGATCAAAGGAAGGTTCCATTGCTTGTTCAAAAATTCTCAGACCCTCGCCGACTTTTTTACGTATCTCTATCAAAGATGTTCGACTCTATATATGCAGGAGGCTCTTAGTTTCCGAGCACATATTCTTTAGCCTCCCATCAGACCAAACCCCACACAGAGGGTCACGACATTCTTCAGGGTACTACCTTCAGACAGGGGCCCAAGAGACTGATTGATACCAGTTGTTATCCAGAATCTAGATCAGTGAGGATCCATGGGACCTCACCCTACCACATGAGATTGCAGCAACAAATTCATCTCAGATACATTCCTAGGAGACGAACTAGGTCCTCTAGACCTCAGCGGTGCATGAACTCCACCTGACAACGATTTAGTGGACAATCCGCACTCTCCACCGACCCTTCATCGGGCCAACAAACTTTGTGTAGTTTTTTAAGTGTTCTTCATTCAGCCTCAGATGTTAGGAGAGATGGGTTTGATCCTCAGACCCATTACCTCTTGGATCTTCTCCGTCAGGTCATTCCATACATTATATCTTTTATGTTCCTAGATTATCTCTTTTATATTCATGCATTCTATCTTTTATAGGAGACCGTTTGGTTCTCCCACATTGTATGGACATCAGTGTACTCAACAGTCCCTTTGACCTACTTTGTGGTCAATAGTTGGACAAATATGATTATCTCATCTTATGTTATCTAAATCAGAGCACCCATTAACACTTAGCATCTCAAGCTTTGTCGCAGGCTCCATCCCCTTGATTCTCTTGAGCTTCACACATTCGTCTACCCACAAATCTTCCAGAGATACTAATGTCTTGATACTTGGAAACTCTTCTAACTTAAAGCACCCATTAACACCTAGCTTCCTAAGCTTTTCCACAACCTCCACCCCCTTATCCTCTTCATATTCGCACATCTTTCAGCCCACAACTCCTCCAGATATACTAATTTTTCCATACTTGGCAGCTCTTCTAACCCAAAGCACCCATCAACATCTAGCCACTAAAGCTTTGTCGCCTTCTCCATAGTAAAAAATTTCTCTAACTCAGAGCACCCATTAACACTTAGCTTCAGAAGCTTTGATGCAAGCTCCAACCCCTTATGATTTTCAGTTTCACACATCTGTCTGCCCACAGTTCCCCCAAAGATACCATTTTTTCCATACTTGGCAATGCTTTTAACTGAGAGCACCCACCAACATCTAATAAATGAAGTTTTGTCGCAAGCTCCAACCCCTTGATGTTCTGCAACTTCACACACTCCGATGCCCGTAACTCCTCCAAAGATACAAGTGTTTCCATACTTGGAAGCTCTTTTAACTCAGAGCAACCACTAACATTTAGGTGTCAAAGATTTATCTACTACACCAACCTCGGTATGCTTTTCATCTTCACACATCGGGTCGTCTACAACTCCCCTAATGATACCAGTGTTTCAATAGTCAGCATCTCCTCTAACAAAAAGCATCCTGAAACATATAGTCGTTGAAGCTTTATTAGTTGGGGCAACCCCCGTATGTTCTTCAACTGCATACAATTATCTATCAGAAATTGCTCCAAACGTAGGGGCAACTACAAAACACAAATATTGTGGTGATATTAATAGTCACTAAACCTACAAACATTGTGGGGATATTCATAATCACTAAACACATAAAATTTTACACAACAAATTTAAATTTACCTGTGATTCATGTTTCCACAATGTTTCTAATGTTCCCATGGACACTTGAAGAAACTTTAAATTCTTCATTGAAATCTAGGGAGGCAGGGAAGAGTACGAACAATCTATTCAATAGAGCCATATGAGATTCAGAGACTTCACTTTCCTTAGAATGTGTTCCAAGGGAGAACCTTCGATATCAAGAAGTTGTAACTTCCTCATCTGAACATTGTCAAATTCATTGTCTTCTTGATATTCACACAGACCCATTATAATTCTGTGGACTGTTATTTGTTTTTGTCCATTTTGGAAAAAATGATGACTATTAAATGTAGTTTCTTGCAAAATAATGAACGACTACAAAATTTGAATTGTTTGAATATTATATAAATGATTGAAAGATGGAAAACTTACAGATGACTGCCGCAAAAAATCATCAATCAGAGTCTCTGTCTAACCCCAAAGATGAAATGGTGATGAAGAACTAACAACATATCTTCCCAAATCTCTTAAGTGGTCATGCATGTGGATCTTTCTCAATCTCATTCCACGTAGTGCATGAAGATCCATGAAAGTGTCCCATTCCAACACTTCCACCAAATATTTGCTTTGTAGAGTTTGAAACCCCAACTTGCCTGCCCAATGTGAACCATCCCATATTATTTTGGTCGTATCCCTATCTTCTCCTATGAGAAAACAGGCAATGTCCAATTTTATTTTTTTTCCCTCTAAATCAAGAGTGTCATAACGAATTTGAAGCCTTTCTTGGATCTCAATGGGAAGTATCTTTACAAGTTTGTCCAATTGCTTCTGCCAATAGGACATGTCATTGTTTCCATAGAGAAGTTCCCTGGACACTTTTAACGACAGAGGTAAACCATCACAAGCGTCTACAAACTTCTTAGTTAAATCTTCAAATTTTGGGAGTGGGTCGAGATGGCTGAAGGAATGATGGAAGAAGATCTTTAGGGAATGATCTTTATTAATCTTGTTTAACTTATAAATTTTTGATTCTTCTACCCATGATCTTGTGAGTACACTCGTGTTTCGAGACGTAAACAATATTAGGCTATCTGGGTGGATAGAATTTTGATTTGGCAGAAGTGCATTTGGATAATCCAACTTATCTACACCATCTAAAATTAATAAATTTTGATGACAAGGTAGATGCTTTTTAAGAATTTCTATACCTTCATCCTTATTGTTCAGTGGAATATCTGATCTAGTCAATCTCTTAAGAAGACTACTCTGCAATGAAACTAAAGAGCCTTTATCTACAATTTCTCTTACATCGGGTGAGCTCATTCGATTGAAAAGGATTTTTGCTAGGGTTGTCTTTCCTACACCACCTAACCCAACAATCCCTACAACCTGAGGTTTTCTTCCACTTCTCTTATGCTGCAATAAAACTCTATTTTCAAAATATGCTACCTTTTCATCTTAGCATGTTGGATATTTGGCTACATCTAATGGATTCTTTACATTTCTCAACATGCTTTCAATGACCTCATTGAGAAAGATTCCCTCGTTACTGGTTATTTATAGGGGAATAAATATAACTTGTGAGAAATAGAAGTCTATGTTATATAACCAACATAAAGTATAAAAATATTTAGAGGTTAGTTTGAGTTCTAACTATGTCGTCTTCTGTGCAAGTTTCTGCAGGGCTTGAGCATAGACTCCATCTTGCCCCAACATCCACCTAAGATCAGTAGGTTTGGCGTGGTAAAATACTAGAATTATAGGAGCATTTGACTCCAACATTTAGAGGAGTTCATTTAGGCACCAAGTTGATTCAACATATATGATAGAGAAAATGACCACATGGACTGATGATGTTTGAATAGCCCCTCTTATTTGAGAGTTTATAATAGTCTCCTCGTTGCAATTCCTTCTGATCTAAAAAAACCCTCAATCTGTATAAATGAAACCGATGGTAGAGATGGTTCGGAAGGGTTTTTCTTGACATTGATACCACGGTGGCTAATAAACACATCGTAGTATGAATTGTTGTTAGTGTTAGGATCAACAGAGGTGGAGGAAGATGTAGCCATTATCAATTGGAAAATAGACATAGAAATAAGGGAGATTTGAGGGATAGAAAATGAATAAGAATCAAACGTAGAAAACAAGGGCGAAGATGAGTTTCTTATGTGGAGGAGAAATTGTGGAAACATGCTGATGTCAATGTTATGCAGAGATTTCTATATACCAATACACATGAAACCCTTCACTCCTCGGTTGTGCAGAGATTTATATGCACCAATACACATCAAACCCTTCACTTATTTCTATTTTATGTCTGAACACGTGTTTTGGGAGTGGCCAACCATCAATGCTACCAAAGTCTATGTGGAATCAAATGACTTCACTCCTCAGTTGTGTAGATATTTCTATGTACCAATACACATCAAACCCTTCAGTTGTTTTGATTTATGTCTGAACGTGTGTTTAGGGAGTGTACGATCATCAACACTACCAAAGTTTATCTGGAGTCAAACAGAAATGTACACAATGCACCCTAGGTAATCAGTAACCGCGTGCATGAGCAGTCACCGAAAGGAAAATTAAGTGACAGGTGATAAACAGAGCAACGAAAAGATGGAAGCGACACGACAACAAATAATTGGAATTGGCTTGTCATTGAGCAGTTTATGTGCAGGGTTATATATGCCCACCGTTGGATAATATACTTGCTTAAATTCTAACGGTGGGCATATACATCGCCACATATTTAATTCCCATTGGCATCTCAATTATTTTGTGCCAAATAGACACCACTCAAGACAAATAAATAAATAATGGACACCAAGAAACTTGGTCACGGTTTTGTAGAACTTTTATTTGTCATTCATATAAAACCAATACACCTTTTGGTTTTAAAATGTATACTAAAAATAAAGGGATCTTTTGGACTTATAAATAAAACCTAAAAATAATGGAATCTTTTGGATTTGAAAAGTTAATTACTATGCTATTTAGTTATTTTATATTAAAAAAAAATTTAAAATTGTTGTAGATGCGATGTGTCTCAAGTATTTATTTATTTATTTTATATATATATATATATATATATATATATATATATATATATATATATATATATATATTCTATTTTATTTTTTATTTTTTATTTTTATTTTTATTTTTTTCGGATAAGAGTTTGTCTTTTTTGGATATAAGGAATTTAGAGGCATTTGGAAAGAGTAAAAGCCTACCCCTTTACTCCTTATAAACCATAATTCAATTGCAGTAGTTTTGGAGTCATCCTACATTAACATATATAAACCAATGATAAATATCCCTACTAATAATTGAACATTTAAATTATGATGAATATCTCTACTAATGATTAGACATCTAAATTATGATAAATTTTCTTGCCATATTAAAAAATAAATGAATAAAAATAAAAAATTATAGTTATGTATATTCTAGAAGATCAAGTAGAATTGAGAAAGGAGGTTCAAAAGGTAAAGGAAGCTAGGAAGGAAGGAAAATGGGCAATAATCAGAAATAGAAAAGCCGTTATTCGAGATAGAAACCAAAAAGATAATAATAAATAGCAATTCAACATGCTCCAGATTCTTTCTTGGAACTGTCGGGGCTTTCCATGGAACAAAGGCCCCAAGCTAAGTTGGATCTCGAATGATGTTGATATTATTTTGCTTGTTGAAACTTGGGAGCACGAAGAATCTAAGGTCCCTAACATAGATGGCTTTACATTATGGTCTACCTAGAATAAGCGATCCTCCTGTAGAGGCATTGGGGGTATAGCTTGTTACATTAAGAAGAACATCTCTCCCCATGCTAGGATTTATAAAAACGACCCTTACAACCAATATAGTTGGATAGAAATTACTGACATTTATGATAAAAAGACCTACATAGCAATCTGTTATTCCCCCCCCCCATCAATTCTAACTTCTATAAGAAAAAGAATCTATATAAAAATAGTCCTTACAATGGTTTAGAGAATGATATTACTAGCCTAAGAAATGAAGGAAATATCCTTTTAATGGGTGACTTTAATGCTCAAACTCCAATCAACCAAGCTATTCTTCTAAGCAAGCATTCCAACCCTAATCCTCTTTGGTTAGACGAAGACTTTCCTCTAGCTAGCCAGTACAAAAGGAGCTCTGAAGACCTTGGGGAGAATTTGTTTGGGTCAGAGCTAGTCAAGCTTTGTAGTGCTCAGGATATCATAATTTGCAACGGTCTAAAGAAGTGGCCCAATTCTAGCTAGATGACTTGCATCCATGGGCTTGGTAGTAGCGTGGTAGACTATGTTATCTCCGATCTCCCTCTATACAACGAAATAACAAATTTTGACATCTTAAACGACCATGAGCCTGGCTCTGATCATAGGCCTTTACTTATAACTCTCAATTTTGTCATGCATAGAGATCCCATAGAAGATAATCCTTATAGTCAAAAGAAGTTAATCTTTGATAGAAATAAAAAAGATATCTTTCTAAATGAATTAAAAACTAATTTGCTTCCTTTATCTAGTATAGACAACATAGAATATCTCTATCATAATTTTACTACAATCCTCTCATATTCTATTAACAAGTTCTCAGTTGAAGTTTCAAGTAATAAAAGAAATAGCAAAACCAAACCATGGTATGACAAAAATTGTAAAAGTGCGAGGAGAGAAATTAAGGAAGTTGTTGATGAATCTCTTAAAATTGGCAAGATAAAAATATACAAAGCCCTAACTAAAAGGAAAAAAAGGTAGTATATTCGTAAAAGACAAGAGAATCTCTTACACCTCTCTAAGGTAGCTCCTAAGAAATTCTAGAGGTAGATTCTAACTAGGAAAACTAAAGATAATAATAAAATTGCTTTACACGACTGGAATTCCTATCTTAAAAAGCTTTATGAATCTCCAAATGTCATGGATAACTTTGAAACCCTGCTCACAACGAAAGAAGTTTTCTCATTAGAAGACATTAATTTTGGGGTTAATCGCTTGGCTAATAGGAAAGCTAAGGACATTGAAGGTTACCAGGCGAAATCTTAAAAATTGGAGGTCCTGTCCTCATCCCCCACATTCACAAGCTTTTCAATCAAGCGGTCAAGGAAGGTTCCCTAAACCATGGACTCAAAGCCTCATTATCCCTATTTTTAAAAGTGGGGATACAAATAACCCCTATAATTATCGGAAAATTATGATCAACCCTCTCGTAGCCAAGTTATATGGTATTATTTTGGAAAGGAAGTTAAGCATATGGCTTGAATGTGAAGGTAAGCAGGCTAAAGGCCAAGCGGGTTTTAGAAAGCAGCACTTTACAACAGACCACCTCGTTACACTTAGGATCATTGTGGAGGAATGCTGCAATGATAAATCCAATCTCTTTTGTTGCTTTGTGGATTTTAGAAAGGCTTTCGATACTGTTCCTATAAACAAACTTTGGAACATATTAGAAGAGCTAAAGGTTCCTTTTGAGTTGAGAGTTGCCACTATAAGGTTATGCGAGAATGTAATTTCCAAGTTAAAGAGTAATGAGGGGTGGATGAAAGATATTAAGTGTAATATCAGAGTTGAAAAAGGTTGCCCCCTTTCCCCTACCCTATTTGGCATTTACATCGACAAGCTAGAAGGTTGTTTAGAGGAAGCATGATGTGTTGGCATGATCTTAGCTGGGATAATCATCATCCTTCATCTCTATGTTGACGATATTGTTCTTCTCGCAAGGTGCCCATCTGATCTTAATAAGAAACTTATACTTCTTAAGGATTTCTGCTCTACCATGGGTATGATTGTTAACACTAACAAAACAAAAGTTATGATTATCAAATCCAAGAAGGACACTTACGCTAATTTTATGTATGACAATAGTAACTTGGAGGAAGTGTCTTCCTACAATTACCTAGGAATTGATATTCAGCACAAGCTCAATTGGAACTATAGCATTGAGAAAAGGATTAATGTGGGATGGAAAGCTTATTTTGGTCTTGAAAATAATTTTAAAATGGTAAACCTCGTAATGTGGGATAGAAAGAAGTTCCTCTTTGAAACTTTAGTCGTTCCAGTTATCTTATATGGATATGAGGTTTGGGGTTGTAGCATCTCTAGAGAATCTTGGAGAAAGATTGAGCAAATCCAGAAGCATTTTATAACGTATAACCTCAAAATTAAAAGCAACACACCCTATCCTATTTTCCTTATAGAAATGGGTCTTTCCCCTATCAAGAGCCTAGCTATGACTAGGCTTCTATTGTACAAGCACAAACTCAATAACGTAGGATACCATAGACTTCCTAAGCTAGCTTTAAATTCCAGCCAAAACCACCTAAGGCTCAAACGAGGTTGGTATAAAGACACCAGGGCCTGGTTAAACCATTGGGATATCGACGAGAATGTTGCATTGCACAACATTATTAACATTAAAAATATTGTTACTTCTAAGTTCAAAGAAAAAATGTGGTGTGAGAAAGATTTAGCAACTAAAAGAAAATTAAGATATTATAAGGAGGTCATGAACCCCAACCTAGAAGATCAAAAGTATCTCTTTGTTTTAACTAGCTCAAAGAAGAAAATTAATATAGCCAAGATTAGAACGAACTCTCATGTGCTCAATAGTGAAACGGGTCGTTGGGCAATTCCTAAAACACCATGGATGGAAAGGTATTGTCATCTCTGTGAGAATACGCACATCAAGGATGAAAATCACTTCCTCTTAGAGTGCCCCACGTACAACCACATTAGATCTCAATTTCAATATCTTTGTTGCAACATTGACTTTCCCAGCCTTTTACGTTGTCATAATTACAGTGAGCTCCGGAGGCTTCTCTCCAAGTTTTATGAGCATAGGAATCAAATCTTAAATCAAACTAAATAATTTTGTTTCTTTAGGTCCGATAGACCAAAGTTTGGTCTCAGTGGACGTTAACCATCAACATCATCATCATTATGTTAAAATTAAAATACACATAAAACTAATGTATTTCTAAATAGGTGGATAAAATTAGGAAAGTAAATTTTTATGTTGGTATAAAATAATAATTGATTTTAATGAATTTTATTTAAAAACATATATTTTTTTTAAGAGTGGTCTATGATGGTAAAGTTAATTTTAATTTACTAATGAATAAGTTTTTCGTGAGAACCAAAGATATTTGTAAAAAATATTTTTCGTGAGAATCAAAGATATTTAAAAATAAAATAAAAAATATACTAAAAATACATTAAAACAGAATAAATTAAATAATTATAAAAAAGCATAAATAAAATTATATATATATATATAAAATATTAAAATACTGAAAAGCAAAAAAAACATTAGAATAAAAATAAAAAATATTAGAAATAAAATAAAATAACATAATATAATAACATAAAATACTTAAAAAAAAAATTAAAAAACTTAAAGCTTAAAATTTATTTAAAAAAACTTTAAAAAAATTAAAATTAAAATAAAAAAATAAACATTAAAATTAGAATAAAAAAATAAAAAAATCAACCTCTTAGCCGTGGGTTGGCGGAAGCAATTATGGGAATGGAGCCTCCCCCAACGGGGGCCAAGGGGTAGGCGGCCTTCTCTGTCAGCCCTACGACGACCCCTCAGCCCCCTTGAATCGACTCTCTGTTAGCAAGTGACCGAGGGTTCGTGGCTGGGCCGATGAAGAGGGTGCTTGAAATCGGGTTCCTGCGCTGAGAACCAAGGGGTTTGAATTTTTTTTGGGTCAATTTTAATAAAAAATAATAATTTTAATTTATTGAAAGTATTTTATTTTTAAGTGTTTTTTTGTTTTTTAATATATATATAAAATATGTTTTAAAAACAAGAGTAATAATCTTTAATTTTGTTTTATATAATTTTATAATATTTTTTAATTTTCATATTTTTATTTTTATTTAATTTTAATGTTTTTTAAATGGTATTTTTTAAGTTATTTTTATTTAAAATTTTATATGGATTTTTTTTGGGAAAAAATAAAATAATAATTGTTATTTTATTTGGATATAAAATTCATAAAATTTGTTTTTTTGTAAGTGTAGGTGGTGCTTTCCTTTTCTATTTATATTATTCAAGACCAGATACATCGTTTTGGTGGCCTCAACCTGTCCCGAAGGGAAACTAGGTCTGTTGGCCACCTAAGTTTGCTATAAGCATTCCAAAAAAAAAAAATCACTAGTCTTTCCATCCAGGCTATGTGCACTAAGCAGTTAAAAATACTTAACAAACTAAGAACTAACATAAAAACAATTGAAAAAAAGAGTTGCCACTAACAACAAAAGAAACATTGAAGGATTATTCCTTCCGGTCATCAGTAATCAGATCAGCATTGGGAGGGGTTGCCATGGGTTCTGTGGGCGCTTGAGTCTTCTGAGCCATCTGAGCCAGCCTCTGTTGGATCTCATCCAACTTGTTATACTGCATAATCATAATCACCTGCGTATTCTTCATTTCCTTTTTGAGGTTTGGCATCCCTTGGGCAATATCGGCCACTTCCCCTGCCACCTGCTCCAGCGCCTTCGCAAGGAGCCATTTTAAAACCCAGTAGACATGAAGGGCTTGCTGGTAGAGCGTCATCCATCCACGAGAGTTGCCAAGATCTTGTATTATTTCTGCCCACTCTTCTATCTTAGGGCCTGACTGTTCTTCCATCACATTTGCCTCCATTTCTTGTATTAGCCGGCGGATGTCTTCATCCGCCCCCTCTTTGTAGGCTCTCTCAGCTTCTTGAACTATATTCAACATGGATCTCCTTCCCTTGCATTGGCTAGCTAGCATTGCTATTGACGGGTCAGCTCTATTCTGCTAGCTTGGACGTCCTCTGCCTCCACGCCCCCTTTCGCGGCCCAGGCGTGCCATCTTTCCTTTTATGGTTTCCTGTTTACAATTTTCATTCACAGAAGTTAGATTTTGAAGATTTAAGAACTTGCCCTCCTCCTTAACTTTCTTAGCTCTTATCCACCCCCCTGCTCTAGTCACCTTCATTTGTCTGGGAGTTTTGATGATTATCTTCTCTCAGATGAAGAAAGGTAAGAAGGCCTTCTGTAATATTAACCAATGCTTGAGCCAGGTGCCGCGTTTTCAAATCTTGCCTTTCTACCTCCCTCATATCCTTTGTCATGGGCTGAGCGGCCTGATCCTCATTGTTTCTCCCCAAACTATCTTCTGGGCAACCCTTCCTCCATCCTTCTGGTGCCATTCCCTGCTTAAATCCCATTTCTTTTGTAAAATGCATGTCAGAGTAAAAGGCAACCCCGTGACTGTTCTCTTCTTCCTTGGAGGCATCCAACATTCCTCTTTCATCCATCATACTATTCAAGACAGAGAAAAAACCAGAAGAAGGTCCAGAGATGACATACCCGAAATTGCAATTTCCCTTCGAGGCTCCCACCGGTTGCGCAGCTCCCTACTCCTCTTCCTCTCGACTTGACTTACCTATCCTTCTCCACTTCGCCACCTTCAAGTATTTCAACCCACCTGTCCCACTTTCTATCCCATTACCGCCGCCAATTCTGTGTTTCTCTCTCATCCCACTCTTTCCACTTCATTGTCTTAAATTATGCGCTGACATGCAGTACGCTACCGTGGCATGATGGGCGGCGCTGCAAGCCAGAAAGGATCCCCCTGTCCTGCTGCACTCATGATTTTTCCTACTACCCTCACCTGTTTTCCTCCACGCCCTGATCGGGGGCCATCTGTATCTATTGTCTGTTGGTATATTCTTCATTATGATCTTGAGATAGTATCATTTTAAGCCGTTCTAATTCTGGCTTCTCTGAAAGAGTCGTCCAGATATTATCCAATTTTCCCTTTTGTTCCTGGCTTCCCCAATTTGCGAGAAAATCCGCTGCTCTGTTGCCTTCTCTTCTTACATGCTTAATGATCATGTACTCAAATCTCTTTAAGATACTTTCTAGCTCTTGGATCAGGCTAGTCGTCCTCCAGCTTTGGGTTACTTTGTCCTAAGAGGTCCCATTAATAAGCTTTTTAATTATGTGTGTGACCATTTGTGAGTCTCCTTCCACTTCCAGGTTGTTATAGCCATTTCTGATTGCTATCTTCAATCCTTGATAAACTACCATCAATTCGGCTTCATTGTTGCTCATGATGCCTCCATTATCTGAGTAAATCCATTTTGTTCTGCCTTGGTCGTCTCGAAAGAGGCCACTGATCCCTGCCGGGCTCGGGTTACCTTTAGATGCTCCATCAAAGTTTAACTTTATAAATCCTGCTGAGGGGCTGTTACATCCTATAATGGGTTGTTTCCACATTTGTGGAGCAACCATTCCTTGTTGTAGATTCAGCTTTCTTAGAATTTGGTCTTCTTCTGGCATCGTTTCCTAGTCCTCTGTGCTCCAAGTTTCCGCTAAGATGGTCTCTCGAATATGGCTCAGCGTTTTTCCCCATATTTGCTCTTTAGACATTTCTTTATTTTGAAAAATTCTCCTATTTCATTCTTTCCAGATCATCCACATATTCATGCCTATTGCTAGACTCCAGGCTCGTCTGACCACAGGGCTTGTGAAATGGCCTCGTCCCCATTGTTTAATTGTTTCCATGATGTTCTGTTGATCTCTGTGAGTCCTTCCAAAGAGTCTCCTTACTTCTTCCCATTGTTGCTATGCTCCACTACATGAATTCAGGAGATGTTCCTGCGTTTCCTGATCTTGTTTGCAAAGACAGCATCTTGGGGGACCCTGAATCTCGCGCTTTTGAAGTTGGTCCCACATCAGGATGCGGCCTTTACATACTAGCCACAGGAAATGGGTCACTTTTGGCCACTAGTTGCTCCTCCAAATTTGTTTCGAGATAACTGCCATATCATCTTGTTCTATCTGAGTGGAGAGATGGTATGCTTCTTTAATTGTAAAGTTTCCCTTCATTGTGTAGCCCCATCTCAATATGTCTAGTCTTGTTCTTATAGGTATTTTCCTTGTCTGCATTTATTTTATATATATTTCTCTTTGCTCTCTATCAACGTGTCCGTTCCATTCTTCCGGATTTTTCCAGGTTCTCCACGATTCTTCTTGGCATCCTTCCTTCTAGAAATCCCTTACAAAGTTCATCCCTTCCTCTTTTGCCTTTTGACATATGTCACTTAAAGCTTGTAACCCATTCAATCTTTCTCTTTGCTGCCAGGCTTCTTCCCAGAACTTGGCTGAACTTCCATTCCTGATTTCCCAGAAACCATGTTTAGTTATTATCTCCCTGTTTTCGCTAGCCAGATTCCATATTGTAGAACCTTTTGGGGTGTCCCTTATTCTTAGGATTTCCTCTGGACTTGTTGGCATATTATATTTTTTTTGTCCATATTCTTTTCCATAGGTCAGCTCCTCCCTTCATCCACCGCCACCAAAGTTTAGCTCCCATTACTTGGTTCAAGGAGTAGGGATCTCTGAGACGTAATCCTCCATCCGTTTTACTTTTCACCAATCCCTTCCAGGATCCGAATGCCCATTTTCTTTGTTCCCTCCGTCCTCCCCAAATGAATTTTTTAAAAATCTCCACCATCTTGACACACGCACCTTTTGGGGCAGCCATTGCCGAGAGTTGTTAGATCGGGATCGATTGTAGCACTGCCTTGACCAATACTGCTCGGCCTGCTATATTCAGCATTCTGAAGGACCAATTGGCTAGTTTGCTTGCAATTTTCCCAATGGTTTGTTTTCAATTCGTCATTCTTAGCGGATTTAGAGCTAATGGAGTGCCTAGATATTTTGTGGGTAGTTCTCCTAAGCGAAAACCCAGAATTCTTTTTAAAAAATTGCTGATGTTTCCTGCTGTATTGAAAAAATAGGTACAAGACTTTTCCTTATTAATTTGTGTACCAGAAGCTTCCATAAAGAGGTCTAGTATCTCTTTTATTCTTCTAGCTTCTCTGAGAGACACAACACCAAACAACATGATATCGTCAACAAATTGTTGGTGAGTGATTGGTATATTACTGCCCCATATCTGAATTCCTCTAAAATTCATAAAATTTGTTATTTTTCCAAGTTTTTTAATTTAATTTTTTCATAAAAATCGTTTATTTAACATGTTATTTTTAGCCAAAATGTTTATATTTTTTTTTCCAATTTTTTAATTCAAATTTTTCATAAAAATCGTTTATTTATCATGTCATTTTTAACTAAAATGTTTGTATTTTTTTAATTATATCCATGCAAAATGTGTATTTTTTAATTATTTTATATGTATTGAATTATTAATTAACAATATATAAATATATAAAAAAAATTAACTTCAAAATATTAAATTTTTTTTTTTTTTTTTTAATTTTGAAAAAAAATTGTGCATACTTCAGACATAAGAAAATTTAAAGTATTAAAAATATGCCTAAAAAAAATAAAAAGAGAGGATGCTACTTTCAAAATCCACATGAAAATCTCCAACATTTAAAAATGTAAAATGTGCATAGTTAATACATACTCCCCAAAAAATATACTCCAAAAAAAATGTGTATTCTAAATCAACACTTTTCAAAATCAAATGATTTTTTGCAACTCTAAAAAATGTGATAACTCAATACACTTCACGTTTGATTGGTAACTATGTTTTGAACGATCATTCCTCCATCTTAATTTAAGTGCTTTACAATAATGATGTTTGGAAAGTCACTAGCTAATTTGACTAAACTAAAAGAAAACCCGAGAAATAAAATAAAAATCATTGCAATTACCTCTTTTTTTCACTACAAACTTCTTATTGCAATATTTTGATTCAACTTGCAAGTGGAGTCTTCTCAAACCCTTCGAACTTGTTCGATCACAAAACACAATCACTTACCCACAATGTAATAATTAGATTTCCAATTAATCAACATTGCCACAAATTTCTCTCAATGTAATAATTAGATTTCCAATTAATCAACATTGCCACAAATTTCTCTCATAATCAATGAAACTACCAACAAAGTAACAAACACAATTACAAACTCACCATAACACCACTTTCATAAGAAAAACACTTTACCTTACTTCTTTAACAAATACTCTCTTATGGCATTGGATTTCCTTAAACTCTCCTACAAGGAAGTTGAGCTCAACCCCACTCTCTCATAATAATAATAATAATAATAAACCCTCTCATACCATACCAGGTAGAACAATAAGAAAATAGAAATTATTTCCACAACTCATCAAAACTATAAATTACTTTATTCAAAGTCAAAAAGTCTTACATATTTATATGTCCAAGTTTGCCTTTAAAATAAATATATTATCTTAATTTATCTTAACACAATAACACCTTATGAGAAAATATTAAATCCATATATATAAATATAATTTAATTGCTTCTTAAAATTTATAAACAAATTAATTAAATAAATATTCTAGTCTACTTTACAATAATTAAAAAAAACACTTTAAATAAAAAACATTATTCACCAATAAAAATATAAATAATTATACATATTTAGTTAATTTTAATTAAAAACATTTTAAAACATTAATGATCACATTCTCATTATGTGCATTTGGTTAGTTGATATTTCACTTTCACTATTAAAGTAATAAATAAAATATTTCGATATCTATGTTAAATAATACAATTTTATATAATTGTACAAAATAAAATCATTAAAATTAAAAAAATTTTTTATCTCTGATAAATATTGAAATATAGAACATAAATAAATTGTTTGAGATCCATATATAGATAAAAAGTAGTTGAAAGTAAAATAATTTAGATCTTAAATTTTTATGATCCAATTTGCAAATAATAATGATGTAATTAATCCAAAAAATAATATTATTTAAAATAATTTAGTTAATAAAAATATGTAACTCATTCAATTTTTAATATAAAATATTAATAATAATAAATTATTTAAAAATATAATTTAAACAATAAAAAATACTTTAAACACTAAATTTAAAAAAAAAATTAAACCTATTAATATATATATATATAGATTTTTGCAAATTTTACATTTTAAAACAAAATTGAATATAATGATCAGTCTCCGCTTTCGGTAGATCTGTGATTAAAATAAATATAACCCACCAAAATTACAATCTTTAAAATAATCCAATATTAAATATAAAAAATAAAAATTATTCATTCGAAAATTACTCATTCCAACATATTTGATGTTAAATATTGGTATCTAATGTTTTACTCATTCCAACATATTTGATGTTAAATACTGGTATTTAATGTTTTATCGAATTCAACTGGGGACTTCACATACATATGAAGTTTGACCAATGGTAAAAGAAGTTTTTGGAATTATAAAAATTATTTACATTTTAAAATATATATAAACTTTTAAAAAGCTCATTAAAAATTTGTATAATTTGTTATTCAAATTTGGCTTAAAAAAATTCAATTTCTCCTCTGCGTTAATGTCAATTGAGGTGCTTTAAATTTAAATTTATGTAAATGAAAATCAAAGAGAAGGCCACGTACTCGCTGAACTGCGAATAAACCAATTGTGGATATGGGTCTTGTGACCGCCTCTTACAATATTATCTGCTTCTTCTGTTTCGCTTTCCATCTCCTCCCTCGTGTAGAGCGCCTTCCTTTGCTTGGAATATCTGGTCCTCTCCTCCCAGACCGGACACTGTAATTTGGGACAGTCAGAGAGATCAAGATTCTCTAACCATGTACAATGTTCAATACCTTCCACTTGTTCTAACTCCCAGCACCAGCTGACACTCAGCGTTGAATGCGTGTAAAATGGAATAACCCACGTATGCTCTTCAATGTCACACATCCAGCTGCTGAAAATTCACTTAAAGATACTAATGTTTCCATAATTGCAGCTCTTCTAACTCAAAGCAAGCATGAACAAACAGCGTCCTGAGCTTTGCTGCGAATTCTAACCCCCTTATCCTCTTCAGTTTCACACATCCTCCTGCCCACAACTCCTCCAGAGATACCATTGTTTCCATACTCGGCAGCTCTTCTAACTCGGGCACCCATCAACACCTAGAAGCTCTTGTAACTGGCACCCATCAACACTTAGATTTCGGAGCTTTTTAGCGACCTCCAACCCCCACTGATACTCTGCATGAGTGTACAATGGAATAACCCATGTATGCTCTTCAGCTCTTGTAACTCAGAGCAACCATGAACAAATAGCGTCCGGAGGTTTGCCGCGAATTCTAACCCCCTTATCCTCTTCAGTTTCACACATCCTCCTACCACCAACCGCTCCAGGGATACCATTGTTTCAATACTCGGCAGCTCTTCTAATTCAGAGCACCCATCAGCAATTAGATGTCGAAGCTTTGTCGCGACCTCCAACCCACTATCCTCTTCAACTTTAAACATCTTGCTGCAGACAACGACTCTAGAGATACCAGTTTTTCCATACGCAGCTCTTCTAACTCAGAGCACCCATCAACATTTAGCGTTCTGAGCTTTTCCGCGACCTCTAACCCCCTTATCCCCTTCAGCTTCACACATCCTCCTGCCGACAACTTCTCCAGGGATACCAGTGTTTCCATACTCGCAGCTCTTCTAACTCAGAGCACCAAGAAACATTTAGCGTCCGGAGGTGTGCCACCACCTCTAACCCCCTTATCCTCTTCAGCTTCACACATCTTGCTGCCCACAACTCCTCTAGAGATACCAGTGTTTCCATACTGGGCAGCTCTTCTAACTCAGAGCACCCCAAAACATTTAGCGTCTTGAGTTTTGCCGCCACCTCTAACCCCGTTATCCTCTTCAGCTTCACACATCCTGTTGCCGTCAATCCCTCGAGAGATACCAGTGTTTCCATTCTCGGCAGCTCTTCTAACTCAGAGCACCCATCAACATTTAGCATCCGTAGCTTTGCCGCAACCTCCAACCCTCTTATCCTCTTCAGCTTCACACATCCAGCAGCTTCCAACTCCTCAAGATATACCAGTGTTTCTATACTTGGCAGCTCTTCTAACTCAACGCACCCGGTAACACTTAAGAATTGAAGCCTTGTTGCAAGCTCCAACCCCTTCACACTCTGCAGCTTTGGACAGTCACTGATACTTAGGCTCCGAATATTTATCCACTGGCCCAACCCGGATATGTTTTTCACGTTCACACATTCCTCGGTCTGCGACTCCTCTAAAGACACTAGTGTTTTAGTAGTCCGCAGTTCTTCTAACTTGGTGCAATTTGAAACAGATAGTCGTTGAAGCTTTGGCAGTTCGTTCAGCCCCCGTAAGCTCTTCAACTGCTCACATGTGTCAATCACCAACTCCTCCAAACGTAGGGGCAGCTACAAAACACAAACATTGTAGTGACATTAATAGCCACTAAACACAAACATCGGAAATAAATGGTCACTAAACACACAAAAGATTCCACGACTTTCAGTTTACCATGGGAATTATTTAAAAAAAGAATGACAAATATTTTTTTGGAAAAGAATGCAAAATTAGTTTTTATAAATTTTTTTATAAAATATTTATAGAAAAAGAATGGACAAATATTTCTTTAAAAAGAGATGCAAAATTAGTCCATAAAATCTTTTTAATTATATTTTTATTTTTATTTATAATCTTTATAAAATATTGAGATATTTTTTAAAGAAAGTGCATTCTCGTTGAAGAAGGATCATATTACACATATTCGCTGAAAGCAAACATATACAACACATATCGCTGAAAAAACCAGATATACGGACTGCAGAACAGCATTATATACACCGCGAGTTGAACCCCAGGCGGGGAGGCTATGAACGGCCGTCCCTAACCACCGTCATATTACATATTTACATTTATATTACCGCGAGACATTTCCGAGTATAAAATCTTTATAAATTAAGACATATCTACATTACCACTAGACATTTCCGAGAATAAAATCTTTATAAATTAAGACATCTCTACATTACTGTAGAGCTCCTCTCATTTATTGAAAAATATATCAACCGTGCAATGAAACCCCCAAATTAAATGTTTTTTAGGCGATCTTAAGATATAACAAGACGTCATTCAAAACGTCATTCAAATCACATTTATTTACTAACCTATACACGAGCACGCTAGTGGAATTAGTATATAGTTGTATTTCTTGATTTTCTCTCACATGACAAATTGAGACTCAAATACATTATCCTCACATAAAAAAGCTTGGAAAATATAAGTGGATCTTTGAAAGCCAAAATAACTACACAAATTTTGCAAATTGCAGTTTCTACTATATTCTTCAAAATTTCCTGATTTTAGCTTAAATAAGCAGATTCAAAGGCAAAAGTTTAAGGAAACTATACACAACAATTAGTCTAAGGTTTAGGCCATAATTTTAAAGTTAATAAAGAATGGAAAGGAACCTTTAATTTAATATCTGAAATTAATGTTGAATGTAAAATGATAATACTTGCCGAGCAAACACGAGTTCACAGATCAAATTAATAGCTGGAAATTGTGTGAAACACGTCAGCAGTCAACTGAAACCCAGTATCTTCGAATTTTTCAGTGTGATTTTTTTTTGGATTTTTGGATTTTTTTGATATAGCTCATAGAAAATTTTAAGTGTGATTTTTTTTTGGATCTTTGGATTTTTTTGGATATAGCTCATAGAAAATTTTAAAGTGAAATTTCTATTTGTGTTATTTAAAATAGTTTTTTGATTTTTTATATGGATTTAATAATTTAAAAAGCTCTTAGGGCACTTGGATTAGATTATTCATCAAACTTGTGATTTCATTAAATTCCAGTTAAATTTTAGAAAAATTAAACTGGGAAACCCACCAAAAAACTTCCAAAAAATAAAGCAATTCAAAATTTCAAAATTTTATGGTTAAGACGAAAAAACAATGAAATCCTTTAATATAAGAAAAATGCTTCACAGCAATAATTCGTGAAAGCAACCGAGCTCATATATCAAATTTATAACTGGAGATTGTCAAAGCAACCGAGCTCATGTATCAAATTTATAATTGGAGATTGTGCGAACAAGTTCAAAGGACAACCAGAATGAAGTCGAACTCTTATTGGCCGAAATGTTGATGCAATCAAAATTTGAAGTGGTGACTCCAAAGTCTATCTTATAAATATTTTATAGGCTCAAAAATATTGTGTGTCGTACATCGTTGTTGTAAAGTTCTTTAAAGACAGAGAAGTGATGTGGAATCAGAGTTATTACTCTGTATTCAAAACTGTAAATAAAAACTTCAAAAACTTCTTCCCGGTGACAAATGCCACAATCGAGACATTTACTAATGTATGTAATAATACATTTATTTGTTGTATTTTGTAATACTGTATTTGTACTTTCAGTTTACCACTAATTACCACTAAACACACAAAAGATTACACAACTTTCAGTTTACCATTAAACACACAAAACCTTACACATCAAATTTCAATTTACCTGTGATTCCTGTTGCCACAATGTTTCTAATATGCTCCCGGACACTTGAAGAACCCTTAAATTCTTCAGTGGAATCCAGGAAGGCAGGGAAGAGTACGGACAATCTCTCCAGCGGAGCCATATGAGATTTGGAGATTTCACTCTCCTCATGATGCATTCCAAGAGAGAACTTACACTATCAACAAGTTGTAACTTCCTCATCTGAATACTGTCAAATTCATCATCTTCATGATAATCACCATGAACCATTCTAATTCCGCGCACAGTTAGCACATGTCCATTCTGAAAAATGATAACTATTACATGTTTTTTGTTGCAGAAGGATGAACAACAAAAAATTTGAACATTTGAACATAATATAAAGGATTGAAAAATGGTCTACTTACAGATACCGCCGCATGAAATCATCAATGAGGTTCCCTGTCCAACGCCAAATACGACATGGAGACGAAAACCCCGCAATGTATCTTCCCATATCTCTTAAGTGGTCATGCATATGGATCTTCCTCAACCCCAACCTACTTTTATGTGGGTTAGAAATATCCGTCGGTTTGTCCACCAGTTCCACCAGGCACTTGTTTTGCAGATTTCGAAGCCCCAGCTCGCCTTCCCAATCTGAGCCATCAAATATTGTGATGGCTGTATCCCTATTTTGTCCTATGAGAAAACATGAAATGTCCAGAAATATCTGTTTTTCCTCTTCTTCGAGGGCGTTATAACTAATTCGAAGCCTTTCTTGTATCTCACTCGGAAGTATCTTTACAAGTTTGTTCAATTGCTTCTGCCAATAGGACATGTCATTGTTTCCATAGAGAAGTGCCCCGAACACTTTTAAAGACAAAGGTAAACCATCACAAGCGTCCACAAACTTCTCAGTTAAATCTTCAAAGTTTGGAAGTGGATAGGACTGGCCGAAGGCGTGGCGGCAGAATAGCTTTCGGGAGTACTGTTTTTTAAGCCCGTTCAACTTATAAATTGCCCATTCTTCTACCCCGGATCTTGTGAGAACACTCGTGTCTCGAGATGTAATCAATATTAGGCTGTCTGGGTGGATAGAATTTTGATTTGGCACAAGCGCATCTAGATGATCCAATTTATCCACATCATCTAAAATTAATAAAGCCGGGCGACAGGGGAGAAGGGTTTTGAGCATTGCTATACCTTCATCCTTATTGTTTATTGGCAGATCTTTTCCTGACAATCTCTTAAGAAGACTGCTCTGCAACGAAACTAAAGAGCCTTTATCTACAGTTTCTCTTACATCGGATAAAAAGCAGCATCTGTTATACTGTGAACTCATTCGATTGAAGAGGTTTTTTGCCAGGGTTGTCTTTCCTACACCACCTAACCCAATAATCCCTGCAACCAGAGGTTTTTTTCCACTTCCCTTATGTGGCAACAAAACTTTATTTTCAAAATCTGCTACCTTTTCATCTAATCCCGTTGGATATTTTGCTACATCCAATGGTTTCTTCACATTTCTCAACACGCTTTCAATGACCTCATTGAGCAAGATGCCCTCGTCACTGGTTATTTACAGGGGAATAAATATAACTAGTGAGAAACAGAAGTCTATGTTATGTATCCAACATAAAATATACAAATATATAGGGGTTAGTTTGAATTCTCACCCGTTACACGCCTCCAGCTCTAAACCACTTATTCCGGAAACATCAGAAAGAGCGTTTCTCCACTGTTCAATAGTGGCCGAGTCGTGTCTCTGGTTCCTTTGATGAGCTTCAGAATCATACGTCGTCTTCTCTGCAAGTTTCTGCAGGGCTTGAGCATAAACTCCATCATTGCCGAGCGTCCACCTAAGATCAGTGGGTTTGACGTGGTAAAATACTGGAATTATAGCCGCATTTGTCTCCAACATCCAGAGAAGCTCGTTCAGACACCAGGTTGATTCAGCGTATCTGATAGAGAAAATTACCACATGGACCGAGGCTGTTCGAATAGCCCCCCTTATTTGAGAGTTTAAATAATCTCCTCGTTGCAATTCCTCCTGATCCAGAAAGACCTTCACTCCGTACGAATGAAGGCGATGGTAGAGATGGCTCGCGAGGGTTTTCTTGGTATCGATACCACGATGGCTAATAAACACATCGTAGTATGAACTGCTGTTATTGTTGGGATCAGCCGAGGTGGAGGAAGATGCAGCCATTGTCGATTGGAAAATAGACACGGAAATAGGGGAGATTTGAGGGATGGAGGATGAGTAAGAATCAGACTCGACAACAAGGGAAGATATGAGTTTCTTATGCTGAGGAGAGGGAAGATATGAGTTTCTTATGCTGGGGAGAAATTGTGGATACAGTCGGTTGATGGTATTTAACTAATCAATTATTTATATATGAGATAAATAAAAATAAATTTTATTTTAAAATAATAAATTTAATTTTATAATGTTAAATTTTGGATAGATTTTGTGGATACAGTTGGTTAATGATATTTAACTTATTTGAGATAAATAAAAATAAATTTTATTTAAAAATAATAAATTTAATTTTATAATGTTAAATTTTGAACAAATTTTAAATATTTTAGTGAAAGAAAAATTAAAAACAAGTCAATGAAAAATGTTATTTATAATAACCAGGCGAACGAGTAATGGCAGGTAATGACAGGTATAATAACAACGTGAAGATGGGGTCACTTAAAAGAAAATTAAAGTGATACATCAAATCATATGGGACATTTCAACTAATTATATTTAAAATAAATAGAAATAATTTTATTTAAAAATAAAAAATTTAATTTTATAATGTTAAATTTTAGATAAATTTTAATTTATTTAAAGTAAAAAAATTAAAAACAAGTCAAAGGTAAACAAGCGAATAAAACTGAATACTTTATATACTGCTAATGGCAGCTATGATAACCACGTGAACAGGAGAATGCAGGTATAATAACCACGTGAACTGGGACCGCCGGAAAGAAAATTAGAGTGAAGGGCGATAAACAGAATAACGAAAAAATGGAAGGGACACCGCTCAAAACAATCACCGCGTTATAAGCCGTCCACGAAAAGATGGAAGGCACACCGCTCAAAACAGTGACCATGTTATAAGTCATACACGTTCCTGATTAAAAGCTGTCAAGAATAAAAGAATAAATTAATGGACACCAAGAAACTTGCTCACGGTTTTGTATACCTTTTATTTGCCATTCATATCCCTTGTGAAAAAACCAATACACCTTTTGGTTTTAAAATGTGAATTCAAAATAGAGGGATCTTTTCGATAAATAAAACCTAAAAATATAAGATTTTTTTGGATTTGAAAAGCTAATTATTATGTTATTTAGTTATTTTATCTCGTTGAAAAAAATTTAAAGGCCGTTGTGGATGTGATGGATGTTTTAATTTTTCATCGAAAAAAATTTACAAGTCGTTGTGGATGTGATGGATGTTTTAATTTTTCATTGAAAAAATTTACAAGCCGTTGTGGATGTGATGGATGTTTTAATTTTTATTTTGAGATAGGAGTTTAATTTTAATGGGTATAAAAAATCTAGAAGTATTTGGCAAGAGTAAAAAGTAAAAGTCTATCCTTTATAAATCATCGAGTGGTTATAAACCATCAAGTGGTTTTGATGAGTAATTTTACATTAACAAATAACAGCCACCAATGAATATATGATAAATTTTTCTACTATATAAAAAAAATTAAAAATAAAACAAAAAACAAAACAAACACTGAAAACTTGTATAGATATGTATATTATGTTAAAGTTAAAATACACCTATAAAGTAATGTATTTCAAAATGAGGGATAAACCCCCGGGTGCGAGCCAACTTTGATTAGAAGTACAAGCCAACTTTGATTAGAGGTACAAGGCCATGAAGGCAAGGCAGAGCCCCGCCACCTTCTGTTCCGCATGTAGCTAGCACTTGGAAAGGTGGCAACAAGCATGCAGGAGTTAATGCATGCGAGTGGGAGGAGTTAAGACAAGGGGGAGCGGGAAGAGGGTCATTTCGACAATGGAGGTGCTGAGCGAGAGAAGGGTCCTAAGGGTCCTACGATGGTGGAGTGTTGTTTGGGTGCTAGCAATTCTAGGAGTTCCTCGCTGCTGGACGACGACCTCTGCTTCAAAGCGGAGCGCTCTCTAGTTTGCTTCAAAGGGGAGCGCTCTCTAGTATTTCTTCCTTCTAATCCTTGTAAATCAAATTACAATGGAGACAAATAGTTTGGCCCCTATCAAGGTTCATGTGTTGGGTTGGGGGGTAACGAGTTAGAGGAAAATCATAGGCATGGCTTCACATGGTACCTGGGAGGACCAGTTGTAATTGTAATGTTTGTTTCAGTGTTTCTGAAGTTTGGAATTTGTCTGTCGAGGATGGGGGTTTGTTGGGTAGAAGAAGAGGAAGGGAGGGCGAATGAAAGGGGTACCCTGGAGACAAATAGTTTGGCCCCTATCAAGGTTCATGTGTTGGGTTTGGGGGTAACGAGTTAGAGGAAAATCATAGGCATGGCTTCGCATGGTACCTGGGAGGACCAGTTGTAATTGTAATGTTTGTTTCAGTGTTTGTGAAGTTTGGAATTTGTCTGTCGAGGATGGGGGTTTGTTGGGTAGAAGAAGAGGAAGGGAGGGCGAATGAAAGGGGTACCCTGGAGACAAATAGTTTGGCCCCTATCAAGGTTCATGTGTTGGGTTTGGGGGTAACGAGTTAGAGGAAAATCATAGGCATGGCTTCGCATGGTACCTGGGAGGACCAGTTGTAATTGTAATGTTTGTTTCAGTGTCTGTGAAGTTTGGAATTTGTCTGTCGAGGATGGGGGTTTGTTGGGTAGAAGAAGAGGAAGGGAGGGCGAATGAAAGGGGTACCCTGGAGACAAATAGTTTGGTCCCTATCAAGGTTCATGTGTCGGGTTTGGGGGTAATGAGTCAGAGGAAAATCATAGGCATGGCTTCGCATGGTACCTGGGAGGACCAATTGTAATTGTAATGTTTGTTTCAGTGTTTGTGAAGTTTGGAATTTGTCTGTCGAGGATGGGGGTTTGTTAGGTAGAAGAAGAGGAAGGGAGGGCGAATGAGGGAGAGAATTGTAGAATGAAATGGAGCCTTTGGCGTCAGATTCCCCTGGGTGCGAGGAAAATCCAATTCAGAGACAAGGAGAGGTTGTGTGTCCTTGGGGGGAATTCCAACTGACCTTGCCCAACCCAGAGCCAAATTCCTGTGCCAAAGCCCATGGTAAAGAGGTGCTTTGCAGCAAGTTCAAAGGGAGTGGGGCTCTAACCCAAGGGATACTTGTAACCCCGTCCAACCATAACAATTATGCTTGGCCAATTCATTTGAATTTTGTTGAAAACTAGAATTTTATGATGGAAGATATGAGGTATGCGAGAAAAGACCCTTACTGCCTGGTCCAGCGTTGCATGAAGTAGGGAAAGGCTGGTGATCATGAGTTCACAAGCATCTCGTGGTGGCTTTCAATCAATGAGAGACAGTGGAAGGAGGCTCTTATTTGGTTAACATCCTGTGATTGTGTAGTAGGTTTGTTGGAGGGACAAGACCACTGGTTGCATCGAGTTCCCGTCCCGCAGCCAAAGATAACAGTAGAGTGGAAAGACTAGGGAGGAGAGGAGAAGTTGAAGGCTCGAGAAAGCATGGAACGTGTGAAGGGGCCACAAAACAATGTAGCTGGGAACAGAGTCCACGAGAGACAGAGTAAGAGCACACAGGCTCAGGCAGCAGGCCTAGTTCTTCTAACGGGCCGACAAGGAGGGGCTGTGGGCGTAAGGCGATAATTAACATCATTGAGGAGGCTGCTCAAGCATACCATGCCAACAACTCGAACCCGATAAAAAATCTAATTGCAGATTGGGAGGAGGAAATTTGCTAGGTTGGGGAAGAATTTGAGAATCGAGATGGACCTGGATGAGTGGGAGGAGGAAATTCCCTAGGCTGGGGAAGAATTCGAGATGGACCTCGATGAGTGGGAGGAGGAAATACGCCAGGATGGGGAAGAATTCGAGATGGACTTGGATGAGTGGGAGGAGGAAATTTGCCAAGTTGGGGAAGAATTTGAGATGGACTTGGATGAGTGGTAGGAGGTTGCACCGGACCCCAGGTATACGAGGGGGAGAGTAACCCAATATCAACAGATAATTTGTCTGTTTTGGATGATGAAAAGTATATTGGCAAAGGCCATAGATCAGTCTCCTCTTGATCAGTGTGCTCAGGCCCATTCAGAGCAGCATGAAGGCCTTCGGGGCATCTCAGAGAAGTTGGAGCTCATGAGGGTATTGGAAAAAATTCAGTTTTAGCTACAACAGCAAAGCGAAGAACTAAGCTGATTGAACAACACATCCCGTGCATCCCTCACTCGGAGCTTCCTGGTTCCAATGTGAAAGATCCTGCCCCAGTTGACTCAGATGATGATGATCAGTGACAACATACTCCAGTTCTCTTTTTTGAATGCTTTTATATAGATATAGACTTGTTTACAGTGGTTTACAGTGACGTAGCGCATAGGAAGTACAAAGACTCTCAGGTGTATATGGCATGGTTGGAAAAACTTATAATTTTGTGTTTATGGATGGCTTATTTTGCAGATAGGTGGCCAACAGACTTGGTTTCCCACTGGACAAGTTGAGGCCACCTAACTCATGGATATATGGATGTAACCTACCTTATTTACGAAAATTAATAGAAAGGAACCACCAAGCTTGCAAAAAAATAAAAATAAGTGAATAAAATTATGAAAGTAAATTGTTACGTTAATATAAAAAATATTGATTTCCATGAAATTCTATTAAAAATATATATAAAAATTTTAAGTGTGGCTTACGATGGTAAAATTAATTTTAATTATTAAGTAACCTTGTGAGAATCAAAGATATTTGTAAAAAATAAAAATGAGTGTAAATCTTTGATTATATATATAATTTTATGACAACTCTTTCCACTACCAATAACAAGTTCTCTACCATAGGTGTCTTATAAAAAAAATAATATAACTTCCAACTATTGGTATGGTAATGATTGTAAAATTGTCAGGAAAGCAATTAGAAATGCTCCTAACAAAAGTGTAAATCTTCGAAAAATAAGTATGTACAAAGCCCTCATTAAAACAAATAAAATATATAGCATTTTCTTCACCTTTCTAAAGTTGAGCCCAAAAAAAATTGGAGGAAAATTCTTATTTGTAAAATGAAAAAAAATAATTCAATCCCCTTAAAGAATTGGGATATATATCTCAAGAATCTTTATGATTCCCCTAATGCCATGGGCACCATCTTGAACACTCCCCTAGAGGAGGATATCCTGTCTTTGGAAGAAGTTGAGTTCGAGATTAAGAAACTTGCTAATGGGAAGGCTAGGCTATCACGCTGACATTCTCAAAATGGGAAGATCTATCCTCATCCCTCATATACACAAACTCCTCAATCTGACAATGAAACAAGGTTTCCCTAAGCTTTGGATGCAAAGCCTTATTGTGCCTTTATTTGAAAGTGGGGATAAAAACATTCCTTCTAACTACATGACCATTATGATTCGCCACATTTTGGCCAATCTATATGGGGTCATTTTGGAAAAGAGATTAGCCTTCGGCTTGAAAGCAACAATAAAATAGTTAAAAGGCAAGTTGGATTTAGGAGACATCACTCAACTATAAACCATCTTGCTACTCTTAGGATGATCGCTTAGGAATGTCATAATAATAAGACTGATCTCTTATGTTGTTTTGTTGACTTCAGAAAACCTTTCGACATCGTTCTTAGGATAAGCTATGTAAGAGGCTAGAAGAGATAATGGTTCCTTCCGAGTTGAGGGTTGATGTGACTAGGCTATACAAGAATATTATTGTGAAGCTCAGAACCATCGAGGGTTGGACAAAATAAATTTCATGCAATATCAAATTTAAGCAAGGATGTCCCTTATCCCCTAACATTTTTTGCATTTACATTGATAGGCTAGAAGAGTGTCTAGAAGCTGCGGGATGTGATGGCCTTAGGCTCACTGGTATGGTCATTATTCTTCTCCTTTATGTTGATGATTATCATTATTTTAGCTAAGACCCATCACAATCTTAACAAACAACGTAGAATCCTCCAGGCTTACTGCTCCAAGATGGTTATCAATGTTAATACCGATAAGACTAAAGTCATGATAATTAAATCTAAAAGGATCAACTATGATAATTTCATTTATGATAATAACTACTTGGAGAAAGTTTCTTCATACAAATATTTGGGAATTGACATCCATCATCATGTCAATTGGAATTACAACATTGAGAAAATAATAAATGGAAGCTGGAAAACTTATTATGGGCTTAAAAACAATTGTAATTCGATAGATCTTTGGGCAAGAAGTAAAAAATAATTCCTTTTTAAAACTCTCGTCACCCTTGTTATCTTATACAAATGTGACAAGGAAATCATCTTGAAGAATAAGAATAATATTTAAAATATTATTACTTCCAAATTTAAGGATAAGTTGTGAGACGATAAGGAGTTAGAGGTAAAAATGAAGCTAAGGTATTATAAAGAGGTGATTAACCCTAATCTCAAAAGCCAAAACTATCTTTTTGCCTTGACAAGTACTAAAAAGAAAATGAACATTGCCAAGATTAGGACTAATTCTCATGAGCTTCATAGTGAAACCAAGTGTTGGTGTATTCCCAAAACACCTTGGAATGAAAGAGTTTGTCATTTTTGTGATACTAAGAAGGGTGAAGATGAAAAACACTTTCTCCCAGATTGTCTAGCTCATACTCCATCAGTGCTAATTTTCAAAACATTTGCCACACTAGCAACCTTCTTGACTTGTTAAGTCTGCAAAACTAAGGTGATGTAGGTACACTTCTCTCCCTTCCTTTTGATTATAGAAATAAAATGTTAAAGAATCCCAATTATTCTTTTTCTTTATTAAGGTTCAGCAAACTATATTGATCTTAGTAGATGCTAATCATCATCATATAGTCCTACACGTACAAAAAAACAAAAAAAAAACAAAAACAAACAAACAAACAAACTACTCACCATAAGTGCAATCTTCAATTTATTTATTGCTGAAAATTACTTTAAATAGAATAATACAACTGAATCCAAAGCTTGATTGGAAGCAACCCCACCTTTACATATTCAAGGCCTAGCATCCAACACAAGCTTGAGCTACAAGTACTTGTGACATTGAAATATGAGAGCACATTTTGCAAAACATGTTATTTTACAGTTTGCTTGCTTGTTTAACTAGATTTAGTTGGTTGTTTTGGATATAAGAAAGTGTGCAAGCTACCGAGAGTCGTGCACAGGTGGTGCCTGTAATTACAATTTCTAGCAATTTTCAATCCTATCTTCATGGATTCGTTTCTTCACATGCCCCCCAATTTGCCTTTCTGTTTTTCCTCTCAATCGATTAAGAGTGTTTCTTGTGAGTGGAAGTGGATATAATACATAATAGAATGTAGCTATGGAATTGGAATTTATAAAGGTGTATGCCTAATGTTTTTTTTTTCATTCTTTCCTATCTGAAATTCGGTAAAATTATAGTTAAATCATTTAAAACACTTACATTATATATGCTACATACATGTTTAAAGTAATTATATTATATTTCAGATAAAATTTACTGAAAAAATATAATCAAATAAAAGCCAAAATAAAAAAAATTAATTAGATTACAACTTTATAAAAAATGATATCAAATAATATCAAATAGTATTCGATGAGAGAGAATCCATGGGAATGGTGTTTTTCAGTGGAGTAGTAACTAGTCGATAGTTTACCCTTTGGTTTTTGTGCCTTCCATTTGCCGGTGGCTGTCCTCCGACGTCTCTCTGTCTCGAGTACTTCGATGGGCTCACTCCATCTCTGTTACTCCTTGTTCTAGGAGAAACGAAGACAGAGCTAGGGGAGTAATAGAGACAAAGTGGGCTCATTTGAGTACTCGAGATAGAAAGACGTCGGAGGTCAATCACCAGCAAATGTAAGGCATAAAAACCAAAGGGTAAAACGTCGACTAGTTAGACTACTCATGAGACAGAGAACGAAATCCAAATGGAGCAGGGAGTAACAGAGACAGAGCTAGGGGAGTAACGGAGACAGAGTGGGCCCATCGGAGTACTCAAGACAGAAAGATGTCAGAAGACGGTCACTAATAAATGGAAGGCACAAAAACCAACGGGTAAAACATCGACTAGTTAGACTACTCCCTTTTCACTGACAATGTGATGGCGATGGTGCTCGGTACCTACCCATGGTCAAACATTGGTGGCGGGGTTCTTGGAGTTCGATTGGGTCATGCAGTAGTTCCCACCGAACACCCACAACATGATCAATGGGCTTGGGCCCCATACTAATGAGGGCATGATCAAAAGGGAATATCTATGAAAGCAAACGAAAGGGATGAGCCTTTTGTCTTGTCGAAACTGAGTGTATAACAACAAGGCATGATCAAAATAGTGAGAGTTGGGTAGGGGAATATCAACGAAGTTGATTAGGCCGATGGTAAGGCTTAACCTTGAGATATAACAAATAATAGACGGACAATTGTGAAAGGGACAACAAAGAACAAGGACAAATGACATGCAGATAAAATTGGGAAACCAATGGTATTTTTGTTTACTAGTATTAAAAGGAAAAGGTGTTTTCTAATGTTTTAGAGTTTTGGTTGGAATTCGAAAACAATATTTTTATTATTAGATTATGTATTTTTTTTCTTTTTTCTTTTTTAAATTAGTTTTAAAATTGAGACATTATAATTGTGTAGCGTTTATATATCATTACAACAAATTCTTATCAAATTTTTGATAAATTAAACCAAAAACAATACCTCCAAAATATAGAATAATTAAACTGCAACTTAAAAAATAACCCTCTTACTAATATATGCTTTCCTTGCTATCTTCCTTAATGGGATACTTTCCTTAATATATCTTCCTTAATGTGATATGTGTTCGATATTGAATATTGTAAAAGTTACAACCCATTGCCTTAATGTCACCAACAAATTACCATGCAACTCCATTCATCAAAGAAAACCAAAACCTACCATCCTGAATATTGTTAAGGGGCATTGCATATTGACCCTACAAAAGGAATAAGGTTCAACGATATTTTGGTCATAGAAAAATATAAATGATAAATACTTATGATTGCAGTTGCGGTAATCGAATATTGGAATATTCATGGTTGTGGTTATAACGTATTTTCTTTTTAAAATAATAATTGATTGACAATCATGTATATATTTTAATGGCATAGTCTAACTTATAGACGAAATGGTCTTTTTCACGATATTTTTCCTCGTTAATTTTAACCAAAATTAGGCACAGATTTTAAAAAATGTGAGCTTAAGTAGTTTAATTTATAGAATTTGAGTGCCCCAGAGATTTTTTAGGGTGTCAAATCTATTTATGCATTCAAAAATGTATTTTAAGCAAAAAAAATAATATTCTTACTTGAAATTATATGGCCAGATTAGGGTGAAAAAGGCTATTTCATCTATAAGTTAGACTACACCTATTTTAATTTTATCTTGAATAATATAAATTTTAATAAATTTATATATTTAATTATAAAACATTTATATTAAATAAATTACAACTTGATAATTTAATAATTAATTTCTTAGAATAACAAAATATACAAATAAAAAAGCTTTTACCTTTCCTTTTTAACTGAAGTATAACCAGGTAACGAACAACCATATACGAATTATTTCGGGAAGGAGACGACCGATGGAGATGGGTCCTCGGAAACGAAGAAAGGAATGGGGCTAGGGTTTTGCCTGTTATTCACAGCCTGCGCCTCCCCTAAGGCAGCCTGACCCTTCTGCAGTTTTCCCCTGGCCCCCGTACGTCGACCCGTTACTCCTTAGGCACGTCCGCCTTCTGGTTTTTACTTTTTACTGTTACAGTTTTACTCTCAGCCTCCAACTGGCCTCTATAGCGACACTCGACCTAAGGTTTCTGAAGGCAGCTAGCACAAGTTTTTAGAGTCAGTTATGGAGGGTCTACTTGACTACACGGAAGACCCTCTCGAGGGCACCTCCATTTGGACTTCTTTGAAGATTATTTCGGCAAACAACTTTCATTTTGGCGATGAACTCACCGACGCAGTAGCCTCGCTCCCCTCAATCTCAGGGCCCTCGTGCTCGGCAGCGACTTTCATCGAGGCCACCCCATCTATCCCTGACCTCTCATCCCAGCCCTTGTCTCCCTCTACCCTCAATTTCATAGATCAATCCCTCGATCCAAGTTTGGGCTTATCTACAAAAGGCCTCCCCTCCTCCGTTGGTTCCCGCTTCCTCTCTGCAGCTTCCATCAGCGATCCTGTTGCCCCCGCCTCTAGACTACCCTCTCCGGTCTCACCGCTTCCCTTTTCCGGCAATTTCACTGAAGTCCCCCCCATTTTGAGGGTTTTCCCCTTAAACCCTTCCTCGGGCAACACTACTCCTGAGATAAACCCTTCCCGTGAAACCTCTTTGAACCCCTCCCCTAATGAAGGCCCCCGCAAAGTAAAGAAGCTAAGGATCCTTAGACCTAAAGATATGGAGGTTTTCTTAAGGCTAGGGGAGGATTTCCAGTGGAGCGAGGCCATGGATACAACTGAGCGGGTTCTTGTAGGAAGAGTCTGAGGTTGCCACTACATCATGACTAGATTAAAGCAGTGGGTCTCAGATGTTTGGAGCGACCACCTTGCCGAACTCCCGGTGGTCCAGACTTTCGTGAAAGGATGGTTTACACTCCAGTTTGCCAGGGAAGAACACACCAACTGGGTCCTTTCAGCGGTCTGGCACATTGAGAAAGCTTCAGTCCTCCACCGGTGACGGACTCCACTTTTTGACCCAAAAAGAGAACAGTTGGGGGCTAGCCCTCTCTAGGTTAGACTGCTTGGTCTACCCCTTCAGTTCTGGTCTGAAGACATCTTCAGGCGCATCGGGAACTCTCTGGGCACATATCTAGAATATGACAAGTCCTATCTCTCGACAAGGAAGATGGTGTATGCTCGAATTCTGGTTCACATTGACACTAGTGGCGAATTACAAGAATATATTACAATTCAATGGAGGAACTTCCCCCACAGGCAGAACCTAGACTACGAAGGGGTTCCCTTTAGATGCAGGAGATACCACAAGGTCAGGAATTTATTTAAGGATTGCCCCCTCAATAAGAATTCCAAGAACTCAGATGGAGGGGAAGATGGAAAGACAATTCCCTCTAAGTCAGACCAGAATCAGGGGAAGCAGGTCCGCAACTCAGATGAAGGGAAACAGAGTGATCCTGCACCAATTGATCAATCTCTCTCGTAGGGATCCCCGAAGAAACGTGGTAGACCTCTGCTTCAGCCTCCCTCCCCTCCTCTCACTAGGGCAAGAGCGACTGCAGGGTCGGTGGTTTCTTCAGGTAAGCAACATATTTCCCCTCCTCCCTCTTGTATTCATGCTTTTGATGATTTAAAAAAATCTCCAATAAACAATTCTATGAAGGATTCTGGTTCCCCTTCCCCTCTAAATGTGTCCCCTCGTCCCCCATTGGTTGTCCCCCACCCTTCCCCTCTCCCCCCCTCCCCTGAGGCCCCCCCTTCCTCCCTTCCCCTCCCCCTTGAGAGCGCCCCGGACATAGTGTCTGGCTCCCCTCCCCCTTGCTACCAGACCAGGTCCAAGGCTAAGCAGAAACCAGTCCCTCAGGAACCCTTTGGTTTGGATCCCTCCCTGACCCCCTTTCCCCCCAAACTCCCTTGGGGACGACCCTCCTCTCTCTTAAAGGCACAATTTCAAGTTGGGGCAAAATTTCTCTAGGAAAGCAATCTACCATCAATCGGGTACTTAGAGCGTTGAACCCCTCGGCTGCCACACCCCCCACCCTACCCCCCCACCCTTACGAAGATAGCTTCCTTCAACTGTAGAGGACTGGCTAGGCCCGATAAGAAACTAGCCCTTCGCATATTGTTTCAAACTTCCCCTGTCGATATCATCCTCCTCCAAGAGACCATGGGACCCGCTGACTCCATCTCCCATCTCCTGGAAGCCATGTTCACCGGATGGAGTTTCTTTGGGATAGATGCCAATGGAAGATTAGGTGGCCTAGCTATGGGCTTCAATACCCGTTCTTTTCATCTCAGAAACTATTGGGGAGGCCACGACCACATGGGCGCTAACCTATTCTCATCAGAGTTGGGACTAGAGATTCGAATCCTCAATGTCTATGGGCCTTGTCAACATAGACCTGCTTTTTGGGACCATTTTCTTGACTCTATTGTTCTTCGGACGTGGGGATCTAAACTTCTCCTTAGGCCACTCAGAATCTTTGGGGTTTCATGCCCAGCAAGGCCCCTTATCTGCCTATTTCGAGAATTTATTGGAGCTCCATAATCTCCTAAACATTCCCTCTGCCAATCTCATGCCTACCTGGAGAAACAACAGAGCTAGAGAGGACAGTGTTGCGTGAATATTAGACCGTTTTCTTATAAAGGAAGGGCTATTATCTATGGGCCTCCTACACAGACAATGGGTAGGCTCAGGAGGAGTATCTGATCACCTCCTAATCTTCATGGAAATCAGAGGAGGTCCTCAAAAGCCCAAGGGTCCATTTAAGTTTAGCTCATCCTGGCTAAAAGATCCCTCTTATATTCAGATGATCAAGGAATTCTGGAAGGCTCCCCCCTGAATGTGTGTGGTAACATTGAAGAGGGCTTTGCCCAAAATCTCAGGGGGCTAAAGAACCTTTCCAAAAACTGGGCTCACAACAAATGCATAAAAGATGAACAAACCCTCCTAAAAGCTGAGTAGGAAATAACTAAATTAGAAAATGACCTGATCCGAACCTACGGAATGAATGATCAAAAAGCTAGACTCGCGAAGATCTATACCACTAGAAGAAAAATCCTAATGGAATGGGAAGAAACATGGAGACTAAGGAGTAGGGCGACCTGGCTTCTAGAAGGGGAAAATTTTATCATAAGTTTTTAAATGGAAGGAAAAACATCAACACCATCTGGCAACTCTCGGATGAGCATGGTCATCATGCAAACACCTTCCCTCAGCTGGCCACCCTTGCAAACTCTCATTTCAAACAGATTTACAAGGCCCCCCCTGAAGCTAATCTTGCTGAAATCATGCAAGCGGCCCAACTTTTCCCTCGATTTGTGGACCAGGAGGCTAACATGGAGCTGACAAAGGAAATATCAATGGGGGAATTGGAAGCCACGATCAAGGGGTTCAAGAAGGACAAGAGCCCAGGACCGGATGGTTGGGTGATCGAGTTCTATTCAGCTTTCTTTGACACTCTGGGAGGAGACCTCCTGAACGTCCTAGAACACTCCAGAACCTGTGGATCGCTCCCTGAATCCCTCACCTCCACCTTCATCGCCCTCATTCCAAAAGCTGACAACCCATCCACTTTTGATGACTTCAGGCCCATCTCGCTGTGTAACTGCATTTATAAAATTCTAGCCAAGATCATTGCAAACAGGATGTGGCCCATCCTTTCCATGTTCATCTCACTTGAGCAATTTTCCTTTCTACAAGAGCGACAAATTCATGAAGCAGTAGGAACCGCACAGGAGGTGCTTCATTCGCTACACTCCAAGAAAATCAAAGGTATGATTCTAAAGGTAGACCTTTCAAAAGCCTTTGATAGAGCAAATTGGTTTCACATCAGAATGCTCCTAACCCACCTGGGTTTTCCTTTTGAGTTCATTAAATGGATCATGTGCTATATCACCAATATTTCTTTCAGCGTGCTTATCAATGGAGTTGCTTCCCCTTTTTTTTACTCAGAAAGAGGACTCAAACAAGGATGCCCCTTATCTCCTCTGTTGTTCCTTCTGATAATGGACAATCTTAGCAGGCAGATAAAAGATGAGCATAGAAGGGGTAGACTACAAGGAATTAAAATTATAGCAGACTGCATCTTAACTCATCTCCTTTTTGCGAACGACGTGCTCATTTTCCTCAATGGAAGTATTGGTGACCTAACCATCTTGAGGAACATCTTCGCCCTATTCCAAAAAGCTACAGGCATGACTGTTAACTGCAACAAGTCGACCCTCACAAAGAATGGATGCTCTCCCCACAAAATCCATTATGCACTGCATCGTTTTCAATATACCTTGCTCAAGCTGGAGGAGAGGCTTAAATATCTCGGTTACAAGATGAAGCCTTTGGGGTACAAAATTGCAAATTGGACCTGGCTAATATCCAAATTGGAAAAGAGATTAAACATTTGGTACCACAAATACCTTTCTAGTGCCAGCAGACTTACGCTTATCAAAGCTGTCTTGGAAGCCACCCCAGTCTACTGGATGTCACTGGCTTGGATCCTTAGGGGCATCCTAGCCAGGATCGAGGCCATATGCTGCAGATTCCTCTGAAAAGGGAAACAATCAAGAATAATTTTTGCATGGGTAAAATGGGAGGCCATTTCTCTACCCAAGAAATCGGGTAGATGGGGCATAAAGAAACTAGAATATTTCTCCTCAGCTTTGGCGGCAAAACTGGGATGGAAATTACTCTCATCGAATAGCTTATGGACAGGGGTGGCCTACTAAAAATACATCGGCCCTGTGCCTCTGATGGATTGGATCTTCCAATCTCCAAGTATACACCCAGGGGTCTCCATTATATGGAAGGCGATACTAAAATCCCTCAACATCATCAGGGAAGGTCTCACTTAGAAAATCCAGTCAGGTATGAGAGTAAAAATTGGCCGAGATCCCTGGATTGGATGTGGAAACATGCACAGGCTGCTAGAGGACTTTCGAGCCTTCCTTAGGAACAACAATATTTCATTTATAGGTCAAATAGCTGATATGGAGCGCTCTACCCCTTTCCAGCAAGCTTGGAAATCAGCCCAAGATCTAAACATTCCACCTCAATAGACTCATCTTTGGAATGACTACACCGAGGCCCTCTTTGAGGCTCAAATTAGGATTAGGGAAGAGGAAGATGAAGTAGTTTGGGCACTCTCAAAAGTAGGAAGATATATGCCAAAGGAGGGATATTTGGTACTTGCCGGGGAGCGTCACCCACAAGACCTAGAACTTTGGAGGAAGCATTTATGGAAACTAAAATCCCCCCCAGGAGCAAACCACTGATGTGGACAATTCTGAAGAACAAAATCCCCATGGGAGATAACCTGTTAAAGCGAGCTCATCATGGCCCCTTCTAGTTTCATATTTGTAAAGAAAAAACGTATCTACAATCCACCTCTTTATTGATTGTAAGGCTGCATGCGATCTTTGGCTATCAATCTCAGCAGCAATCCCCTCCCAGACAAGATGGCAGGGTGCTTCAGTCTCGGAAGCCTGGTCATCTTGGTGGACTAGAGCCATCCCTAAAAAACTCAAGAACCTACCTCTCCTGCTCTGTTGGGGCCTTTGGATAGCAAGAAATAATCGCATCTTCCAAAACTCCCAGCCGCATTGGCCTTCCATCTCTGCCTGAATCATCTTTGATTACTCTCTCATCCCTGAAGACGAAGATATACCCAGATCCAGAATTGTCATTCTGGAATCCATAAACCACTCAAAGCCATGGGCCTATTTTGACGATTCTGCCCAAGAGGAGGGATGTGGGGGAGGAGCCATTTTAAACCTCTCTATTTCACATTCTCTCCACATTCAAATGGGGTTGGGGGGTGGTACAAACAATTTTGCGGAACTGTCCTCTGCAAAATTCCTCATCCAATATGCCTTACAATCCCAATGCCCTGACCTTCAGGTCTTTGGTGACTCAAAAATTCTTTGTGATTGGATCAATAAAAAGACCAAATGCTCAGCTTTCTCTCTGTTTCACATTCTAGATGAGGCCCATTGTCTTATTACTATTTTTTACTCTTTTACATGTTAACACATTTACAGGGAGTGAAATGCGGATGCTAACAGCTTATCCAAAGAAGCTGTGCACAGGCCTCCCGGCACTTGGCTGATATAGGAGCACAGAGAAGGGCATTTCTATCAATTCTACCATAGACCTTTTATGGACATAGATGATGTAGAAAGCTCTCAGGGAGCTTAGTTTTTTGTTTCCTTTTCTATTCACAATTTTCCGTATGTAAATATTCATATGAACTATTTATTTTCTAGCTACTTCAAGCACTACTTTTTGACTGATTATAAAACTGGCGGCCTTAGGCCAATTTTTCTTATTTTTGACAAAAACAACAAAATGATTATCTAAAGCAGAAAGCCTCCCTGCGTGGAAGAAAGGCAAAATTTTTCTTGCTCTTTTTTGATAACTGACAGGCATAGCTTCATATAGCATATGCTCTTGCATATACAACATGTAATTTTTATACCTCAATGAAAATTACGTTTTTTTTCCAAGGGAAAAAAAACTGAAGTATAACCATACAATATATATATATAGGCGACGGGGTTAGGGTTACTTTGCAGCGACTGTATGCAGAACTCTGCATCAAGGGTACGACATCGACTGCCATTGTAATACTTTTCTTGACGCCATTCCCACCCTCGTTTCCCACTCCCCATAACTGGAACGGGCAGTTTACCGGTTTCCTTAGCTCCATGTGGTTAGTTTTCTGTTCCATCTACCCTCTCCACCGACTTACCTCCGTTTTTTGCTAGCATCAACCTGAAGGAAGCTGTCAGTAGGCGTTCTAGATAGTTATGGATGATTTGGTTGATTATTCTGCGGATCCTTCGGAGGTTGTGCCCATCTGGACAATCCCCAGGACCACAACAATGTGCTACTACACCTTCGATAGCAAGCTCTCTGAAGAAGTTGATGCCCTCCCGCCATTCTTCTACTCCTGCATTTCCTCTGTGACGTTGCCTGAGGACACCCCTTCGCATTCGGATCTCATCACTCAACCACTCTCACCTCACACTCTGTCTTTTGCGGATTCTCTGCCTAACCCTAGCGATAAAACCATAGAAGGGGCACCGGTTACAAACCCTCCTACAATCGCCTCTGGTAATCCCTTGGCCAATCACTCTCTAGTCTCTGCTACACTGGATCTTGTTAAAACACCTCCCCTTACCTCGGAGGCTCCCCCTCTAGGAAATTTCACCGATATTGGTCCCATTCCCGGTTTCTTTGCTTCTATCTCATCAGTGGCTGCGACGGGCTCCAGGGCACCCCCTACATCGTCGACTGCACAACCTGCCAAGGCACCAGAGATTACGGCTGCAAAATCCTTCGGGGCTTCTAAGAGGAAGAGGTGCTTAAAGCTCCGGAACTGTGAGGTGTTCCTAAAGCTCACTTAGGACACCCAATTACTGAAATCCATGGAGACTACAGAGAAAGTGCTTGTTGGATGGGTTCGTGTCAGACACTACAGTGTGGAAAAGCTCCAAAAATGGACAACAGAGGTCTGGGGAAATCACCTAAAAGACCCCCTAAAGGTCCAAACTTTCATCAAAGGTTTTTTTGCCCTCCGGTTCAGCTGTCTTGCTAACACCAACTGCGTTCTTTCAACAGTCTGGCACATTGATTAAGCACCAGTTTTTCTCAGAAGATGGACGCCTATGTTTGACTCGGAACAGGAGAGGGTCGATGCAGGACCCATATGGGTATGCCTTCCAAGGTTATCTTTACATTTCTGGACAGAAGATGTGTTCAAGCGGATTGGGAATGCTATCGGCAACTACCTCACATATGATAATTCTTTTCAGAGTACGGGGCGCATGGCTTTTGCCAGGATACTGGTGCACTTAGATCTCTCAGATGGCCTTCTGGAGTATATTAACATACAGTGGCGAAATGATACAAGAAAGTAGATATTGGACTATGAGGGTGTCCCTTTTAGGTGCAGGTGATGCCATAAGGTGGGTCACTTGTTTAAAGACTGTCCACTTAACGACAAGGGTTTCAAAAAAATCATAGTTCAGGAACCTGTGGCACAGGATCCCCCAATCCAGGAGGAGCAGACCCAGAATTCAAAGCCTACAGAAGGAATGGCCGAGACATAGAAGGCCTTAGAAAGCAAGGCTACAGACCCTCCACTGACCACTCTGAAGAAGCGTGGCAGGCCTCCCCACCGACCTCCTCCCCCACCTCCAACACGAGCACGGGCGACCTCCGGTGACTCTCCTTCTCCGGGAAGCAGAGCGGGGCTGCTGACAGCCTATCCAAAGAAGCTACGATCGAGGAGCCGAGCATCTGGATGATCTGGGAACTACATGATGGACAACACTACCAATATTATCACCGACCGTTTATGGATCAAATAGTTTAAATTTTTTATGGCACATGAACATTATCATTTTGTGTATATGTTTAATTGCATGAAGAACTTCACAGTTTTTTCTATATCCAGTAGTTTTTACAGTTTTACATATATTGTTGCCTCCCTGCGTGGATCAAGGCAACAATTTTTGAACACTGTTGTTTGTTGACGATCAGGTTTTTTGGAAAATGATTTGAATATGCATTTTATGCATCTGCAAAATGTAATTTCCTTTTACTAATGAAATTATGATTTTTCCTAGGGGAAATATATATATATATATATATAGATATTATAGAAGATTTTGTATTACATGAAATGTACAAAGATTACATCTAAGGGAGCTCTTTGGCTCGATAGATGCCAACATAGTTAGAGGCCAAAGACAAAAAGATAATAGTGTAGGAGGATACATTTGCCCAAAATGGAGAAACCAGATGCCCTTCTAGAATGTTCGGTACATCATGACATAAAATGACATTGAGATAAGAACACAAAAGGCCTGGAAGCATTGTGTGATGACAAAGCCAAAATCTACTTAGAGAAGTGTGCCTCGCCCACCTAACGCTCTAGAGGGTCTTCCCAAACCAATGGGGTAGGCTTGTAGTAATCTTCATCGTCGAGAGGTGTGCCCTTGTAGAGTCATGAGAAACGATCCTTGCATGATGTTCAGTTGGCTGAGGGAGGTGAGCTGCGACATGGATGATTGTGTGGAAACCCTTGTTGCTAGACGGGCTAAGATCAACAAGAGTGTTCTTAGTATCTTCGTGTGGCTATTGACGCTTGGGTGACTAAATACAAAATATAGTGTGATGTGTTCACGAGCCAACAGGGGATTGCGAGGAGGAGTCATTAATTGTGCTAATGGAAGGCAAGGAGTGGTTCTTGACTTGCATGCCTAGAGTGTCAGCAACGTTGTAAATCACAACCCGAGCATGAATACAATGGAAGTTGAGATCCAAGATGTTGCCTTTGAGCAATATTATTGTTGAGAAATGACAACAAGAAATTCCAGTTTAAATTGTCCTTGAATTAAACTGAGAATTAAAATCGAATTCTATTCTCATATCAACTTGTAAATAGTTAATCAAGTTTAATTAACTTAATTAGCTTAGGAATTTTGAGTTGGAAGTCTTTCTGTAGTCATGTATATGTTCCCCCTAAGTTTTAGGGGTCCAATATGAGTTTAAATTGAGTTGGAAATTAGATCACTCAGTTTACTGAGTTAAGTTTAGTTAAATTAGTTCCAAACTATTTGTGGAACTAATAGAGAGTTAACAGTCAGTTGGTGCACTAGTGCATCCACAAGTGTCACTTGCGTTAACTGGAGATTCCCTCATCGGAAACTCATGCATGTCGATTCTGAGAAAGACCTAGTTGAGACTAGAGTGTAGGGATAATGTCCTATCAGTTGCATTATTTACTGGATTGTAAATATCATGCATCCATCAAAGATTGATCCTATGTTTGGATTGCGCAGTTTTGGAAGCATGAATTCCCTTTAAATACAAGTTATTCATCCTGGGAATTACACAACAGATTAGAGGCTTGGAGAGCTGAAAGATTGGCTGAGTGTTGGCCAAGAGCTAGCTTGTGAGCTGAGAGAGTTGAGCATACTTGTGCGGAATTGTTCTAATGAGAACAAGCTTTGTATCTTCACTCATGTTTCCAATATATGCAATACAAATAACGAGGTTTTGAGCAGTGGCTTTCCCCAGATACATCTTGTGTTATGTGTCATTGATTTATCTTCTTCTTGTTCATGTTGTTTTCATTTGGTTGAAAGTAGAAGTAGATTCTTGTCCTGTGCTTTAGTACATTGCATGAGCTTGTGAATCTACAAGATTTTCTACATGGTATCGGAGCTAAGAATAATATACTAGAGGAGATTTCAAAGTTTTGAGTTTTGGGTTACAAGTGAAATTCGAATTTGCAATACATACTTCAGGATCGACAGATGGCGTTCTACGGTTTGCGGCTCGAGTATGCCTTGGAAGGCAACTCGAATTTTATAGCATGGAGGGACAAAATGGAGGTTGTGCTAGAGGATAATGGCTTGAAAGAATTCGTTGATCAAGAAATTCCTAAGCCAATAACATCAGATGCACAAAATTTGGTTGAATGGAAGAAGAATGTGGCGAAGGCAAGGCGAATAATCCTTGAGGGAGTTCGAGACCACATTGTCTCGAGTCTCCATGGCAAGGAAAATATGTATGATATCTGGAAAGCATTGAAAAACTTTTATCGGAAATGTGCACTGAAGGACAAACTTCGAAAAATCAAAATGGGGAAAGGCGAGACTATTCCAAAATACTTAACCAAGTTCACTTAGTGTCATCATGAACTTGGAAGTGTTGCAATCACAGTTTTCGAGGATGTTATGCTCGGTCTTGCTCTTCTAGGACTCCCAAAGAGTTGGCATAGTTATCAGGACTCTATCAATGGTTGGGAGAAGCTATCGGATTAGGAACAATTGTGGTCGGATTTGATGCAGGAGGAGATCAAGAGGAACACCAGGGATGGCTCTTCATCAAAGACTAATGATGAAGAGAATTGTGCCTTAGCGATTAAGGCGAAGAAGGGGAAAGGGAAATCTTCCCATTCCAAACTGGATTCTTATCATGTAGGTATGAAGAAAGACATGAAAAAAGTGAAGTGTTTTCATTGTCATGAGCTAGGCCATTTTGTTACAAATTGTCCGCTCAAAAAGTCCAAGAAGAAGTCCTTAGGAGGAGTGGCGGGTAAGGCTTTGGTCTCTATATTCAAATTCGATTTTTCCCTCATTGCATGCATGGTGTCATCAATGATGGGAAGTGTATGGTACTTAGACAGTGGAACTTTATTCCACATGACTGGTGAAAAAGAGTTATTTAGTGACTTGGAGGAGAAAAATATTTAGATGCATATCAAGATGGGTGACAACAGGAAGTATAGTGTTACTAGATTGGGCACGATTATTTTTCAGAGGGAGCATGGGGTTCCACTCACCTTGAAGAATTTTATCTATGTGCCCGGGTTGAAGAAGAACTTGGTATCTGTTGTCATGCTTGAGGATAAAGGCTATGATGTGATATTCTCAAAAGGAAAGGCGTTCCATCGACACATAGCCACGGGTCAAGTAAAGAAGATAGGGATTCAGGTGAAGAATCTCTATAAGATGGAGGTAGAGGAGTGTGTTGCTTTAAGCACAAAAGCATAAAGGGTGCAGAGCCGAGATGTTGGTGAGTTGTGGTATAGGTGATTGGGCCACTTGCATCATGGGGCTTTGAAGATATTGCAACAGATCTCTACTAGTCTTCCCAAAGGTATGCTTGAGCAAGTTGACACATGCAAGGGGTCTACTTTGGGAAAATACACCAAGTCTTCCTTTCATGACAGAGACATTTGAGAAGAGACTATTCTAGAGCGAGTCCATTCAGATGTGTGTGGACCATTATCGACAACTTCCACGACCAAACACAGGTATTATGTTATATTTGTTGATGATTTTTCTCGTAAATGCTAGATATTTTTCATGCAGAAAAAGGATTAAAATTTCACAATTTTGTAAGTTTAAAGCATTGGTGGAGAAAGAGTCAGGCAAGAAGGTTTAAAGTTATACGGAGTGATAACAGTGGCGAGTATGTCTCAAATGAGTCTAAGAACTTCTGTGCAGCGGAAGGGATAAAACAGGAGTTGATGACACTCCATAACCCTCAACAGAATGGGATGGTCGAGAGGAAGAACATAAGCATAGTAGGAGAAACAAGGGTGATGTTGCATGATCAGGGCTTACCACTACACTTGTGCACTGAGGCATGCAACACAACGGTTTATGTTCATAGCCATAGCTCACATCAGATACTTGAGATGAAGACATCCGAGGAGGCTTATCCAGTAAGAGGCCAAATGTTGGTCACTTCAGGATTTTTGGGTCATTGATATATTTCCATGTGATCAAAGATGCACGGAAGAAGCTTGAGCCGAAAAAAGAGTTGGGGATATTTGTGGGGTACACTGATACACCTCACTACTATCGGGTGTACTTGTCGACCATCAGGATAACAATGGGTCGAGAAATGTCATATTTGATGACGAGAAGGCCATGCGAGTTTCCCTTGAGAGGGAGCTTCATCTACATGCGGATGAGGAGATTTTAACTCCTAAGGTTGAGGAGCCTTAGATTGATGTGGAGTAGCCACATGCAGAGGATTTGGGAGTGGAGACATCCACTCAGGTAAAGTCTTCCAGAGAGGGAAGAAAGTGCACCAGAGAGATTGACAGATTGTTCGATGATGCATGGGAGAATGTGGGAGCACCCACTTCTCAACACATGCAGAGAAGATCACCTGAGAGGTACACTGGATACATGGCTCTTATGGGCGAATGTGTTGTCACAGAGAAATATTTTGTAGTATACCTAAGGGGGATAGTATGGGGTACAGAGGGAAGTACCCAAGGGAATAATGTAATAATGGGATGGGTCATATTTATATGTTAAGTCCATGGTATTAGATATATGATATTGAGAGAACCATGGTAATGAACCATGGTATTGCATGTATGAATCATATATAGAGGCTAGTGACTCCCCATTTAGAATGTTAAGGATTATTGTGTTGGCAAGCATATGGCTTGTGTAATGTTCTCTTTCCTTAAGGAGTGATTGTATGGTGTTACCCTACCTCAAGGGTTTGACATTAATAAAGATCTCAAGTTTATCTATTTCTCTCTTGTTATTTATGGGTATAGTTGGTATTTTTATTTTATTTGAAGATTAGATATATTACAAGTGGTATCAGAGCACTTTCTTGGGAAAAGAGGAGAGATATAATTTTTTTTTTTTTTAGAAATTTTTTGGAGCGGCGAGTTTGCAGATCAGATCTGTAAACTCTGGTGCAAAATTTGAAGAAACAAATTGTAGATCCGGATTCTTTGCAAAAAAATATGCAATTTCAAAAAAAAAATCGACCGAATCGGAGTCCGGATGAGGGAGATATCTTTGATCTAAAAAACAGCTATGTTGCAGAATTTTTTTGATGAAAATTCATGAACAACAAGTCTTCAATTAATTTTTGTCATTTTGTGGGGAATTTTGAAAAACTAATTGTAGATATGAGATCCTATTGAAAATTACCCAATTTCAAAAAAAATATCGGCCAAATCAGAGTCTGGATGAGTGAGATATCGCTGATTTAAAATCAGTTTTTTTTTTTAGAAAATTTTGTGATGGCGGGACAATGGCAGCGCAAATATGAAATTCCAGTGCCTAGATTGGGATTTCTATCACATGGAAAGATGCAGAATGGTCATTATATTACCGAAAACATATCATTATAAGGATTCTGAGCAATATTGACCGAACTGGGCCATTTTAAATTTTCGCCAAGTAAATGATTTTTTAAAAACTCTCTTCGTGGCTTCTAGCAAGATGTTTTTTTACAGGAAAAATGATGGGCCAGCTATTGAAAATTTTATAGCATTTCATAAGTTTGACTTCCCAGGGTGTTGGAAGGACAAAATAGGGTATTATTTGAAAGATGAGGCTACTATATGGTGGAAATCACTTGACAGTGAGATTTTGAAGTTATGTCGTGCTAACAAAATTGAAAAACTATTTTTGGACAAATGGTCTCATACTAGAAAGAAGGAAACCAAAAAACCTAGCAAAGATTTTATTTTTACAAGAAAGAAGGAAACCAAGAAACCTAAAGGGTTATTTTCTGCTGGTATCTCCTTATTACAGGTTCATGGATTGATTCAGAAGGAGAAAATCATTGCGTTTATAAATCCTAGCTGCAAGCATAATTTTATCAATGTTAATTTGGCAAAAAATTGCAAGTTCCAGCAAAACACATTAAAAACACACAGGTTGATGATGAAGATGTTCAAGTTTATAAAGATTTGAAGCTTTCTATGGATAAGTATGTGTTGCATTGTGATTTTTATACTTCAGATATGGATAACATGGATGTTGTTTTGGGATATCCTTGGATGGAATCTGTAGGTACTGTCAATATTAATATGCAGAAGAAATTCATGAAGCTCTGGTATAAAAAAGAAGAAAAATACATGGCAGGATATTTCCATTAAGACCCAAGTAGAGACTATGGAGGCAGAAGCACAAATCTCTAATGACACTGACACATCAAATGATGAGTCTTTGATGGTCGACAACCAAACACAAACATTAAACCAGGTACCAGAAAAATAGGTAGAGTCCAAGGAGGCTAAAGCAGAAAATGTTACAGGTACTGATACATCAAATGAGGAATTCGTAGTTGAAGTAATATTGGAAGATAAGAAATAACAACAGGCACCACAACATGTACCAGATACCAATCAGGCTCCATTAGGTGATGAATTAAAGAAAGATACACTGTTGGTTAAAATTTCAGCATATCGCCACCTACATCACCCCGCAAGAAAACAACCAACATGATGGCAACAAATTAGCCACAAGGACAACAAATTCCACATGACAGATAGAAAGGGGCAACAATCCACCCACAACACATCAACACAGAAGAGCTGTCAGGGTCAACTTTCATCTCAAGCAAGTAAGGCACCATCTAGATCGAGGGTTCACCTTTCTCTTGGATGGCTAGATGCACATGCATGGTACCAGTGGACTACTCTTTTGAGTAGATCTTATTATTTGTGTTCTTATATTTCGAGGAGAAAACATGTTTAAGGGGGGTGGAATGTAGTATACCTAGGGGGGGGGAATAATATGGGGTATAGAGGGAGGTACCCAAAGGAATAATGTAATAATGGGATGGGTCATAGTTATATGGTAAGCCTTTGGTATTAGATATATGGTATTGAGAGAACCATGGCAATGACCCATGGCATTGCATGTATGAATCATATATAAAGGCTAGAGACTCCCCATTGAGAATGTCAAGGATTATTGTATTGGCAAGCATATGGCTTGTGAAGTGTTCTCCTTCCTTAAGGAGTGATTATATGGTGTTACCCTACCTCAAGGGTTTGATATTAATAAAGATCTCAAGTTTATCAGAGCACTTGTAATGGATCTAACCTGTAAATATACGAAAATAGAAAATATACCCAAAAATAACAAGAGAGAAATAGATAAACTTGAGATCTTTATTAATATCAAACACTTGAGGTAGGGTCCTCCTAGGTATACTACATCTTCCTTTAAGGAAGTAGTGCAGCAACCGGTTGGGTTGATGCCATGGTGGAGGAGTATGACTCTATGGTTCGTAATAATGTTTGGGATGTGGTCTTGAGACCGGAGGGCAAGTCAGTGGTGAGCTCCTATTGGTTTTACAAGGTAAATCAAGGTGAAAATGGTAGTGTGGAGAAGCATAAGGCTAGAATTGTGGCCCGTGGATTTTCACAGGTAGAGGGGATTGACTATGATGAGACCTTTGCTCCTATTGCAAGGTACTCGTCAATTAGATCTGTATTGGCACTATCAACACATATGTGTTGGAAGATACATCAGATGGATGTAAAGACAACCTTCCTTAGTGGCATGATTCAGGAAGAGATGTACATAGAGAAGCCTAAAGGTTTTTAGACCTTTGACTGTGAGTCACATGTGTATCGGCTTAAGAGAGGATTGTATGGGCTGAAGAAAGCACCCCGTGAAGCACAGGTTCATGAAGAGTGAAGCAGATGCATGTGTCGGCTTAAGAGAGTGTTGTATGGGCTGAAGAAAGCACCCCGTGAAGCACAGGTTCACGAAGAGTGAAGCAGATACATGTGTGTCGACTTAAGAGAGCATTGTATGGGCTGAAGAAAGCACCCCGTGAAGCATAGGTTCATGAAAAGTGAAGCGGATGTGTACCTGTACCACATAGTGGTGGAAGGTAAACTTTTGATCATTGTACTTTATGTTGATGATCTCATACTGATAGGTGATGATCAATTGACCAAGCCTTGCAAAGAGGACCTTGCAAGAGAGTTTGAGATGAAGGACATGGGGCTCATGCATTACTTTCTTGGCATGGAGGTATGGTAGGGAGATGGGGAGTTGTTTGTGTCTCAAGGCAAGTATGCCAACAAGATACTAAGGAAATTCCACATGGAGAGCAGCAAACCCATGGAGGCTCCTCTAGAAGGTAACTGGAGGAAGGAGGATGCTACTTCAAGGGAAGTAGTGGAAGCTATTGTTTACATGTAGCTTGTGGGTTCACTCATGTACTTGGTGAACACATGATCGGATATGTGCTATGTAGTTAACCAACTTAGTCAAGCGATTGTTAGGCCATGGTTAGGCCTACCAAGTTGTATTGGAAGGAAACAAAGCATGTGTTGAGATAGCTCAAGGGCAATTCTTAGTATGGATTATGGTACAAACAGACAGAGGGAGTGAAGCTTCAAGGCTTCACCGATGCAGATTGGGCAGGGAGTCCATCTGACAGGAAGAGCACATCAGGAGGGATCTTCAGTATTGGGTTAGCGACAATTTCTTGGTACAGTAGGAAACAGAGATCAGTTGCACTCAGTTCAGCAGAGGCAGAGTACATGGTTGCAAGTCAAGCAGCATGTGAGGCTATTTAGATGAGGAAGATCCTGGTTGGTTTGTTTAGTCAATAGATGGATCCAACTATGATTTATTGCGATAATGAGAGTTCTATCAAACTCTATGAAAATTCAGTTTTTGATTATCGGTCCAAGCATATTGATATCCGATATCATCATCTTAGAGATTGCGTGTTGAGGCAGATTATGTTGCTAGAGTACATTCCCATGGTGGAGAAAGACGCTGACATGTTGACAAAGGCATTGTCAAGATGTAAATTTGAGTTTCACAGAGACAGGATCGAAGTAGTTGATAATCCTTTTCTTGTTGAGAGGAAGTGTTGAGAAATGGTAGCAAGAAATTCTAGTTTAATTTGTTCTTGAATTAAACTAAGAATTAGAATTCTATTCTCATAACAACTTGTAAATAGTTAATTAAGTTTAATTATCTTAATTTGCACAGGAATTTTGAGTTGGAAGTATTTCTGTTGTCATGTATATGTTCTCCCTAAGTTTTACAGGTCCAATATGAGTTTAAATTGAGTTGTAAATTAAAACACTCATTTTACTAAGTTAAGTTCAGTTAAATTAGTTCCAAACTGTTTATGGAACTAATAGAGAGTTAACAGTCAGTTGGTGCACTAGTGCATCCACAAGTGTCACTCTAGTTAACTGAAGATTCCTTCATCAAAAACTCATGCATGTCGATTATGAGAAAGACCCAATTGAGACTAGAGTGTAGGGACAATGTACTATCAATTGTATTATTTACCGGAGTGTAAATATTATACATGCGTCAGATATTGATCCTATGTTTGGATTGCACAGTTTTGGAAGCATGAATTTCCTTTAAATACGGGCTATTCATCCTAGGAATTATGCAAGAAATTAGGGGCTTGGATAGCTGCAGAATTGGCTAAGTGTTGGCCAAGAGCTAGCTTGTGAGTTGAGAGAGTTGAGCATACTTGTTCAGAATTGTTCTAGTGAGAAAAAGCTTTGTATATTCACTCATATTTCTGATATATGAAATACAAATAGCAAGGTTTTGAGAAGTGGCTTTCCCCAGATACATCTTGTATTATGTGCCATTGATTTATCTTCTTCTTGTTCATATTGTTTTCATCGATCTATTGGCTTCCGTTGGTTGAAAGTAGAAGTATATTTTTGTCCTGTTCTTTAGTACATTGCATGAGCTTGTGAGTCTACAAGATTTTCTACAATTATAGCCTCTTCTTGGCCCTTGAAGTGGCGACCAAGAACATTACGAAGAGCCCATAGGTGGTCTCAAGTGATGCAAAGCTCTTGAGCTTCAGCTTTTGGGACCCTATGATGATGGCAATGGGAGATAATACTGTCAAAGTGTCCATCATCCTAGTCATGTCAGGGAGGGAGGGGTGGCCTGCCCCTTCCTATACCTCCCCTATGAGGGCATCTATGGTCCCTCACCATGTATACAATACTGACCTCAAACCAAATTTATCTCACTTCTACGAGTTGTTGTTTTCTATTGTCGCAATCACATATACATCTGTCGGTGGCTTTCGTATCATGCTACCCTGCTTGGCAAGTGAATGGATGGGTGTACTAGGCCAAATCAAGCTATAAACGTTGAGGTAGTGTGCGCTGGCCACCACCTCCATGCCTTGGAAATTAAGCACTATGGAGAGTGTGCCAATGGTGTTCTCGATCCTCTGCATTATGCGTTCTGTCAGTAATCATAAAAATGGCTATTAATGCTCCTTAATTTCCTTACATCACCCGAATTCGAAGATTTAAAATCATAATGATCAATTTCATGGCACAAAGAGACCCAATTTGGAGTATTTAAAGAGTTTGTGGGCACTTCAGTGCTTAGGATTCGATCCTCAACCTGTTTATTGGCAAGGAAGTTAACTAGGGAGTTGACCTTCCACTATACTGGGAGAAGATAATGGATTCCTACTGCCTTCTGTCTCGAACTGATCTTCTCACACCCAGAGTTTGTGGCTCTTCATCTTCCGATTCCTCCTCTGTTGTAGAGTTTGATTCTTCCTCCTTAAGCTCAAACTCTATCTTCTCAGGTTCCTTTGGTTGGATTTCATGTTTAATAACATCTTTTACCTCTCCGAACACCACATCTCGGCTATACACAACCTTCTATGTGACTGGGTTCCAAAGCTTATAACCCTTTAAACCATCCTTATACCTAATAAAGATGCACTTTTCAGATTTACCGTCCAACTTGGTTCGTTTCTCCTTTGGAACATGTACATATGCATCACATCCAAATACCCTCAGATGTGAAAGAGAGGGTTTCTTACCAATCCATACCTCTTGTGGAGTCTTATCCTCCAATGCTAATGAAGGTGACCTGTTGAACAGGTAACATGCAGTATCCACCACCTCTGCCCAGAATTCCTATCCTAACCTGGCACCACTGAACATGCTTCTTGCCCTTTCCATCAACGTCTTATTCATTCTTTCTGCAAATCCATTTTGCTGAGGTGTATATGGAGTAGTCTTCTATCATGCTATACCACACTTCTTACAGAATTATTCAAATTCCTTGCTGCAAAACTCTCCACCGTTATTTGTCCTCACCACCTTTATCTTCTTCTCTGTCTGATTTTCCACGAGAGCCTTAAATTCTTTAAACCTGTCAAAGGATTCAGATTTCTTCTTAAGGAAATATATCCATGTATTCCTTGAAAAGTCATCTATAAATGATACATAGTACACAGACTTACCTAGTGATGGAACCTTCATAGGTCCAAACACATCACTGTGCACAAGTTCTAATATCTGTTTCGCCCTCTTACTGCCAGAGGAGAAAATCACCTGATTCTGCTTCCCATATACACAATTTTCACAGAAATCAAAATCCAGAGAGCTATTACTCATACATTCTACCATACCTTTACCATGAAGTATTCGAAGGCCCTTCTCTCCAATATGTCCACGCCTTTGATGCCACAACATGGTCTTCTCTCCAGAGACCACTAGATTTTCTGCTCCACTTTCTGGAACCACAGAACTGTTGCACCCATCAATAACAGTGCTACCTTGCAGCTTGTACAGAGTTCCAATTCGAACTCCCCGCAACAATACCAGTGCTCCCCAAACCATTTTTCAGGTATCCTTCTCGAACACTGTTTTCACACCTGCATCATCCAGCTTGCTTACAGAAATCAGATTTCTGGCCAATGCAGGAATATGCAGAACACCCGAAAGTGTTCTAACCCTTCAACCTTGCAACTTAAACTTTACTTTTGCACGACCAATGATTCTAGCTTTCCTATCATCCCCTAAGAAGACGTCACCACCATCGTATTTCTCATACTCGCAGAGCCACTCTCTATAGGGAGTGAAGTGAAAGGATGCACCTGAGTCAATCAACCATGCCTCATGATCTACATGTGTACTTGAAGAAGCCAAGTACACATCCCCACCTTCATCTGAGGTGGGTTTCGCCTTTGTAGAAGGAGCATCATCAGATCCCTTTCCTTTATCAGGATCTTTAGATTTATAGTCCCTTTTGTAGTGCCCTTCCTTTCCGCATTTCCAGCACACCACCTTTACAGGTTTTCCTGGAGATTTAGATCTCCCTTTAGATTTAGATCTCCCACTCAATGACTTATTTTTGTTTCTGTTCTGGGACCGTCCTCGTACAGACAAGGCATCACCATTCTGGCTCTCCATATTTTTCCGTCTCATCTCCTCTGTTAGCAATGATGAGACTATTTCATCAAACTTCAAGGCAGTTGCATTGCTACCTATTGCAATAACCAGACTATCCCACGAATTTGGTAGATAACACAACAAACTGATGCACTTATCTTCATCTGAAATTTTAATATCAATAGATGCTAACTGACTTACCATATTATTAAATGCATTCAGATGCTCTGTCACCGAGTCTCCATCTTTCATCCTCAGGTTATACAGCTTTTTCCGCAGGAACAGTTTATTCACCAGAGACTTAGATTGGTACAAAGTCCCTAACTTGTCCCACAAAGCCTTCATCGTAGCTTCCCCTGATACATTCAGAAACACTGAATCTGAGACACACAATCGTATTATGCTCTTTGCCTTCCGATCCAACTTCTTCCATTCTCCATCGGACACTCCTGTTGGTTTAGTACCCGGATCTACCGCGATCCACTGATCTTTATCCACCAACAGATCCTCCATCTTGAGTTTCCATAACTTAAAACACTGACCATTAAATTTCTCGATCTCTATCTTTCCACTGCTCGCCATCTTCTTTCACCACCAGAATCGATCTCATAGATCTCCCACTGAACAGAGTCTACCACAGGCCCGATCGAAACCCCTTAGCAACAAAGGCATCCCCTTGAAGCCAAAAGTGCTCTGATACCAAATGTAGGTTTTAACCCTGTACAGAAATTACCTGCATACGAATTCTAAAACACAGAAAATAAACAATGTGAGAGCATAACACATAAAACACATATACACAGAGATTTTCCCCTGGATCCCAAAACCGAGACTACCAGTTTGATTTTTCATTATGTTCCTTTCAATGTTATAATACATATTTATACATGCCGAAGCATCCAATACCATGGACCAAAAACCATCACGTCCAATACCATGGACCGAAAACCATCACGTCCAAAAAACATGTGCGAAAATCATGCACAAAACCATAGGTGGGTCCGCCCAACCTAACATAGGGTCCAAAACCAAAATTTTCTGGGGCGCTGCCCCGGACCCCATAAAGTGGGGTTATGGGTACACCTCAAACCCCCTATGAACCCCCCCGCCCAAACTACACAATCGGTGCAATGAAGGGGGGGCTCTGCACCCCCTTCTAACCCCCCGGTTAACTACGTGGGCTAGTCATGGAAAGAATATAACACAACCCAACACACCAGTGTGCAAAAATAAGAAAATTAATGTGACACTTATAAAAGGTGAATGAAAAACTGAGCCAACACTTCTAAAAGCTAATACAAGTTAAAATGCCAACAACAATGAAGAGAAATAAGAAAAACAACACTGACATAAGCGAAATGACAAAAAGTGAAAAAAGACGACAAAAGCAAGACTCACCCAGAAAAGCATCACAAACTCCATTGAAGGCTCCTTGATCTCCTTGGGAATGCTAGAGTTCCAAGATTGAATGTACAAATGAGATCTAGAGGAATCTATTAAATAGATATAGGTTGATTAGGGTTTATGATGTGCATGCCTAAAATCAAGGAAAAAAAGACTTTGTAGAAAGTTCCAAAAATAGTAACTGTGCCACCTACAGGAAACTAATGAAGACTCCCTATTTTCCACGGATTCTTTTTGCTTCTTTGCTTTTTCGGGAAACTTACCATGCACACTACCAAGAAGGATTGCACAATTCCTAAGGATTGGGCAACTTCTTGACTCAGTACATTGCATAGATTATGAGCTGATGAGATGCTTTGCACAATTTCTGAGCTTAAGGTTGGGTTGCCATCTAGAACTGTGTAGTTTCAAAGCTCAAGGCTGGCTTGCATGTCTAGATTATGAAATTTTGATCCTCAAGCTGCCCTGCCTTCCAAGATTGTGTAGTTTCTGGAGGCAAGCCCAACAATGCTTGTAAGGTCAAGTCAACAGTTAGCTTGTGTTTGAAATATATTGAGTTGGGATCAACTTCATCACAGACACAACATGAAAATATTAGTCTTGATCAAAACACGAATACTTAACGGCAGTAAAATATAAGCTCTTGTGGACAGAAGTGAAGGTTCCAAAATCAAAGCATGGGAAAAATTTTGGAGGGTGGTTGTAGCAACTACAATAACTTCTTTTTCACAAAAACTATTGTGCTCCCTATAAAGTTGAGACATGGGGGCATATGTCTTCTTCCTTGATTCTCACTTAGTGATATCCTAATCTCCAATTTATCTTTGAAATGTCTTTGCTCCTCTTAGCTAATCTAAGAGGTCATCAAACCTAGATAGAAGGTTTTATTTATTCATAATGGCTTTTTTCAATGGCCTAAAGTCAATACAGAACCTCGATGTTCCATTCTTTTTCAAAAAAAGTATTATGTTGTCTAAAGTGAAACATTTGGATATATGTACCCAATTTTAACAACTCTTTTAGTTGCATTTGTAACTGTTTAATTCTGGTGTGCTCATTTTGTAAGAAGTCTTCGATATTGGGGTAGTTCAAGGCATTAAATCAATATAGAAATATATTTCAAATTTTGGTAGAAAACATAGTATTTCATCAAATACATCCTCAAACTCCCGCAACACTAGAAAATACTTAAGGCTTGGCCCTTTGGTCTTAGTTGGCTCTACTGCACGAGTTGCATACAATTGATATCATTACTTGAAACATCTATTTAGTTGTAGGTTGAAATCTCCCTCATAGAAAAATGGATCTTGGAATGCAAATTTTTCTATCGCCTTTCCTTTGATGTCTGTGACTTTCAAGTTCTTGATCTCGTACAATCTGATTTGTATAGGAAGAGTTGCCCAAGGTGCTTTCTTCTTCCTGTGCAAAGCTGCTGAAAACCTTGTAGAGAGATGATACACAACTTCTTGCATGACTAACTTATCGGTGGCATACCTCAAAAAAGAATGCAGCGACTTCTATCCATCAAACAATCTGAGGAAAGTGCCATCCATGAGGCAAACCAATCTGCTATATCCGACATTGCTTCAATGGCCCCACATGACATGCAAGGCGGCTCTTCCTAAAAATAAACTTGTCTAACAGAATGAGGAAGTGGTCAGTTAGCTTTTCCATTATTCCTCTCTGGCTGCACTTTGAGAGCATTTTGCAGTAGAATCTATGCACGGCAGGGTCTCGTGGTGTCCAAGTCCAATTCATGCCAGGGAATGAATTGTGAGCACAGATTTCATCCAGTACATATGCAAGCATGTAAAATATAACTTGTCTTCCCTTGGGAGGATTCAAGGCACTGACTACATGGATACTCAACTGTCGAGCCAACAAGTCTGACTAGTTGAACGACTTCCCTTCATGCACAATGTGGTTCAGTAAGAGTTCCCACCATTCTAGGAAGGTCTCAGTGCTCCGTTGTCCATAGATTCTGCAACATAAAACTATCAAAAGTTGATAGGCCATCCGGAGAGATTTTGTCTTATAGGTGTTGATGGGTGTCTGATGAAAATTTGATGGCTCTTTCACCCAGATTTTAACAATGTCCTTTGTACTCAAGTAGTTGGTGGTAACATAAAAGTAAGAATCAATGAGAGATTTCGACTCCGACAAATGATACATGAGATGGAAATCTTCTTCCAGAAAAGAAGCAAGCCTTTGTCCGCTAGCATTGTTCAAAGTTATAATCTTGAGATCAATATGTGAAACTATCCATCTGATAACATTTTCACATCGGTAGGTCAGATATCTGTATGCAACCTTTTGTAGTCCCGATCGTTGAACATTAATATATACTTGTCGATCTTCTAGATCTTCTTTGAAGCTCCTTGTTGAAAATGCTTCGTTCACTTTATTCCATGTGATATCTAATTCATTTTCTATGAACAATTGAGTATCTGAATAAACTGACAAATTTACTAGCATACTCTCAACTGCCTCCCTGGTATTGCTCTCTATGGTATCCTTTGAAGCAACGCTCTTGGGTGCCATGATATTGGTGACTGATGAAGAGAAGTGCTCAACAGTCATGATACCTATAGGAGGAAAAGGAACTCATGGCAAAAATAAATTAGCTTTAGAAAATCAGCTTACAAAGAAAGATCACAGTAGCAACCATTGAATTGAAGGGAAAAATTGTGCAATTCCTGAGGTCAAGGGAGAGGGACTGGCTGCAGGAACTGTGCATTGCGTAGTCTTAGCAACCAATGATGCAGCTTGAGGCTTGAGACTGCGCAATGCATAGTTCAGCATGTGCAGACTGAGGGAGAGACTGAGCATTGCACAGTCTCAGTGGCCAAGGGATCAGGTTTGAGCCCTGGAACTACACAATGCATAGTTGGGTTAGCCTGTATTGTGCATTGCACAATCTCAAAGGCCAAACTAAGAGATTGAGCCTTGGACTTATGCAATGCCCAGCGAGGCAAGGCAAGTGTTAGCCAAGTGAAGTGTAGATCTGCCCGGAAAGAGTGTGGGAAATTGGCAGATTTGAGTGATGGTGCAAGTTAAAGTGTATATATGACTAAGTTAGATCAATGAAAATCAAGTGCAAAAAATTAACATGAGGAAGGAAAAACAAACATGCACGGAGAGTCGACGAAACGACGATCACTAGTGTGCAAAAATAAGAAAACTAATGTGACACTTATAAAAGGTGAACGATGAACTGAAGCAACACCTCTAAAAGCTAATACAAGTTAAAATACCAGCAACCATGAAGAGAAATAAGAAAAACAACACTGACATAAAAGAAATGACAAAAAGTGAAAAAAGACGACAAAATCAAGACTCGCCCGGAAAAGCGTCACAAACTCCACCGAAGGCTCCTTGATCTCCTTGGGAATGCTAGAGCTCCAAGATCAAATGTACACATGAGATCTAGAGGAATCTATAAAACAGATCTAGGTTGATTAGGGTTTATGATGTGCATGCCTAAAATCAAGGAAAAAACGACACTTTGTAGAAAGTTCCAAAAATAGTAACTGTGCCACCTACCGGAAACTAATGATGACTCCCTATTTTCTAGGGATTCTTTTTGCTTCTTTTATTTTTTGGGAAACTTACCATGCACATTACCAGGAAGGATTACACAATTCCTAAGGATTGGGCAACTTCTTGACTCGATACATTGTGTAGTTTATGAGCTGATGAGATACTTTGCGCAATTTCTGAGCTTAAGGTTGGGTTGCCATCCAGAATTGTGTAGTTTCCAAGCTCAAGGCTAGCTTGCGTGTCTAGATTACGCAATTTTGATCCTCAAGCTAGTCTGCCTTCCAAGATTGTGCAGTTTCTGCAGGCAAACCCAACAATTCTTGTAAGGTCAAGTCAAGAGTTAGCTTGTGTTTGAAATATATTGAGCTGGGATCAACTTCATCACAAGCACAACATGAAAATATTAGTCTTGATCAAAACACGAATACTTGACGACAGTAAAAGATAATCTCTTGTGGATGGAAGTGAAGGCTCCAAAATCAAAGCATGGGAAAAATTTTGGAGGGTGGTTGTAGCAGCTACAATAAATTCTTTTTTCACAAAAACTATTGTGCTCCCTATAAAGTTGAGACATGGGGGCATATGTCTTCTTCCTTGATTCTCACTTAGTGATATCCTAATCTCAAATTTATCTTTGAAAATATCTTTGCTCCTCTTCGCTAATCTAAGAGGTCATCAAACCTAGTTAGAAGGTTTTATTTATTCATAATGGATTTTTTAAAATGGCCTAAATTCAATACACAACCTCTATGTTCCATTTTTTTCACAAAAAGTATTATGGTGTTTAAAGTGAAACATTTGGATATATGTACCCATTTTTAACAACTCTTTTAGTTGCATTTTTAATTGTTTAATTATAGTGTGCTCATTTTGTAAGAAGTCTTTGATATTGGGATAGTTCAAGGCATTAAATCAATATAGAAATATATATCAACTTTTGGTAGAAAACATGGTATTTCATCAAATACATCCTCAAACTCCTGCAACACTAGAAAATCCTTAAGACTTGGCCCTTTGGTCTTAGTTGGCTCTACTGCACGAGTTGCATACAATTGATATCATTTTTGAAACATCTATTTAGTTGTAGGTTGAAATCTCCCTCATAGAAAAATGGATCTTGGAATTCCTTGCACAACACTTAGCTTTCCTTCTTCATCATGACATGTAAAATTCTCACTATAACAATCTAGGACAACTTGATGGTGTCCAACCAACCTATTCTGATTAGGATATCATAAGACCTTAATGGTATTATATTCAAATTAGCATTTGTATTCCATCCATCTAGATCTAATGGACAACCTTAGGTGTTCTCAATAATCCTCCTTTAGGTCCCAATGACTAGTTAAACTAACCATGATCTTTCAAGCTTACTTTTATTTAAATGAAATTTCTTCACTAATTTAGGATCAATGTAACTCTGACTTTCTCTTGAATCAATTAAAATCACAACAAGATAGGTTGATTTACAATCTTACTTTCCACCTCAACAATATGATTTTGACATTTTGCTTTTTTATTTTGGCATTACTACATATACACTTGAATATCTCTACCCATGTCTTCTATTGTAGTAACATATTATATTTTTTCTAGAGTCCTTATTTTTTCTTCTTTATGAGGGAAATATTTATACATGTCCTCTCCTTTACATCCCTAACATTTTATTGGTGGTCTTCTCCCTTTTCCTAAGGAGTCTACCATTTCTATTAAAAGGGTGTTCAATTCCTTCTTTCTATGATCTAATTATCCTTCTTCTTATCCTTACAAGATATCTAGAAGGTAACTTTTCCTTTTTGTTTCTCATACAAGTACTTTTCCAATGGTCTTTGTCAGAGTATTGGGTTCATCAAATTGAATTTTATCTTCTAAAAAATGGTAGTCGAGTTAAGAACCTTTGTTTTTTCACCTTCTCCTCTTTGATAAAGCATATATACCTCAACAACACCAAGAACTTATATTCATTTTCCTGCATGGTCATGTTACAATTTGAGTTCAAAGAACTCTTGCATCTTCTTGTCATAGTAGTGCTTGAAAGATATTGTGGCTGAATATATTTCTTGAATTGTTTCCAATAAATCGTTTTCTCGTTAATGTGTTTGATTTACTTCAACAAGTCCCACCATACATAGATTTTTCCTTGCAAATGATTTATGGAAAACTTCTTGATTTCAATATCGTATCCTCTTTGGTTTTCACCATCAAAGGACAGTGGTTTAACCTTTATAAGTTCACTCTACAAGATGTCCAATTCATATCTCCTTCTTTGATGCCTAACAAGGAACACTTCTATGCTACTACTTAACTCTTTAGAAGCACAAACATCTCTCATTGAATGAGTAGGTGAGTATTGTTGTCTTTTAATTCTATCAACACTTCTTGAATGCCTGGATATTCTATAACTATCCCTTCATGCATGAGGTCTTCCTTCATCCTCATGTCTTGTACTTGATCCATTCATATTTTCTTTTGTAGTTGGTTTATGACTTTCTAACAAATATATGTTTATTTGTTTTTGTTTCTCTTGACTATTATAAGTTGTGTAATTCTACACTTCCATCCTTAGACTCTTCATAGTGTCTACCATCTCACGAGTTCCACTCTACCAATATTTCCATTAGATTGTCTCCTCATTACCTAGGATGATGTTAGGCCTTTAGCTTCTCTCTCATGGCTGTATGATCTTTGTGCATCCTCCATGCCTTTTATTTTTGATCATGAGCTTTATTTGTTCCTCAAGTACCCTTAACTCTACAATTTATGGAAATTAAGATTAGACTTGGCTAGTGGCCCTCACAAACATTTTCATAGTCCTCATTGTGTACCTACCCATGAAATTTCATCCAAATCCAACTCTGGCCAGAATAAGTTATTGACTCTAATATTTGTTTTGTTTTTAAAACATAGGCCATAATCTCATTGATGTGCCATAACATGTGGTTGTCGATGTGGCACTAGTGTCTACCATTCAACCTCCTACATAGCCATGTCATCCCCCATGCCACTTGGATATCCCATCACCCTTTGGACTCCTCCTCCTCTCTCTCTCATTATCCTTTTATTTATTATTTTAATCAAATGTAGGTCCTACCTGTACCTCACAGTGCATATGGTACCATGTCATTTGTTGAAGTGACCAACAAAGGTTCTATCTTATCATCTTTCTGCTCACATGCAAATTGCAAATTGTTGATCCTAAATCGACGATGGTGATGGATTACAAGGCATCAACTAGCATAAGAGTTGACAACCCCACATATTCCTGTAATTGCTTACCACTAGTGATATGAACGAGGAACACACAAGGAATCCCAATAGGTTATGGGAGGTGATAAATTGCTATTATTATAATTGTTCAATGTTATTACATTACTAGTCTCTGAATTTTAACATATACAAACCTACATTGTTAATATGAGGATTAAAACTAGGGTATTGCAATGAAAAGTGTTGACTGTATCTTCATTTTTCAACCACAATTGTACCAACACTAGAGAGAGCTAGCACATAATGCACCATAGCCACCATATACACCTGTCTATCATCCACAACTCACTTGGATTACACTTGAATCCTTATCAAAAACCACTTACATATACTCATGGCGCCTTAGCGAAATGTGACAAACAAAAGGCAATTCATTGTCTCCTTAGCTACCATGTAGGGACTCAATAGCTCAAGTATAGCTAGGCTGCAAGACCATTGACATTAACTCCATCCACTGAATGGTTTCAGTGCCATATCATATGTGACTTCTTGCATGTTATTCCATAGATAGATCAACCATAATTTCATCTTGTTATTGAATGCCCTAGAAAATTCAACACAAGTATAATAATGGTTTCATGCAAGAGAACCCAACTTGAGAGGAGATGCCAAATAGACAAAGTGATAACAAGAAGCATATTGAGGACAAAACCATGCACCAATTACCTCCAAACTTCACATGATTCATACAAATCAACTTGCTTCTTCGATTATGATGTTTCCTTTCTTAACCTCTTGAGATATTGAATTGTTCATCAATTCCTTGACTTTTCTTAAGGTGTCTTCTTTTTCTCATTAAGTTGAATTTGATTGTGGAAGAAAGAAAATTAACCTCCAGATAAATTCACATATGGTAGGCCTAACTTAGAATTTCATAATGAAAACAAATTAATGCACCCTCCCATTGAAAGGTGAACATAGTCTATAAGTTGCACAAGCTTCAATCTTCTTAATGGAGGCATTGCTATCGGTTGAAACAATGATTGTCGATGGCTTCACATAATTCTTCAATGTTGTCTTTCGCACATAAAATAACATATTTTTTCTACAATGGCACCAAATGTATTTTATCCAATATAAAACATAAAATATATTGATTTTATTATATGTCCATTTGGAATGAAATTACTGATCAAATGAGAACTATTGCCTCAAAACGAGAACTAGCAAAAAAACACCAGAAAAACATGAAAAAACAGTCCGAAAATGAAAAGTGTGTATGTTGAAACGACATTTTTTTTTTCTTTTTTTTTTGGGGGGGGGGGGGGGGGGGGGGTTTAAAATTCAACATTTTCTAAAACCAATTTTTAAACATAAAATGACACCCTGAAAATGAAAAGTGTTGATGTTGGAATAACGTCTTTTTTTTAGGTAAATTTTCAACATTTTTTTAGCATTGGCGTTAAAAATAAAATATCACGACTTTGAAAAAACTTAAAATTCCAACATTTTCCAAGCATGACATTAAAGATAAAATATCATGTCTCGGAAAGACCTTAAAATTCCAACAATTTTCAGCCATGGCGTTAAAGATGAAATACTTATAATTGTTTTCAACCATAACATTAGAGAGAAAATACATATCTTAGAAAAACCTTAAAATTTTGACAATTTTTCAACCATGGAATTAAAACCAAGTATCATGAGTACAAAAAACCTTAAGTTTTCAATATATTTCAAACATGGTATTATGGAAGAATTATATGACTAAAAAAATATTTAAAAATGAACACTTGAATGAAAGAGTCATTATACCAAGAGTAATTTTTTTTAAAATGTTAAAAGTATAGTTATTTTAAAATTTTAGCCCAAAACAACTTGACACATTGCAACTTAAATTTAAGAATCAATCATCAAATTGACACGCAGTGTAGGCGAACTCGATCCATTGCAATGAAATCTTAAAAATCAACCATGAAATTGATACATTGTGGAGACAAACTTGATCCATTATAACGAAAACTTTAAAATCAACTATCAAATTAACACATAATGATGTTGCTAGTTGAAAATCGACATGGACCTTGGCGAAAAGAAAAAATAAAATAATAATAAATAAATAAATATGAAAAAAAAATAAAAATTAAAAGATGAAAAAAAAATAATAATAATAACTAATAAAAAAACTATATTAAAACATAAAATAATAATTAGAAAAAAAGACTAAAAGAATTAATCACAAAAATATATATAAAAAAACACGGAGGCAAAAAAAAATATTAAACATAAAATTTGTTAAAAAAGATAAAATTAAGTCATAACGATAAAAATTTAAACAAAATAAATTTTAAAAAATAAAAAATAAATGATTAAATAAAAAATATTTCCAAAATACATACTTTAAAGGAAAAATTTAAACCAAAAAAATCAAAATCAAAAAAATAAAAGCAAATTTGATATTTTAAAAAATAAATATGAAATTAAAAATACATTAAAACAAATTTATTAAAAAAAAACATAAATAAAATTTTAAAAACATTAATTCTTTAAACATAAATAAAATTTTAAAAACATTAATTCTTTTTTAAAACATTAAAATAAAATATTAAAAAGATTCGAAAACAGAACATTACAACAAAAAATTTAAATATTTAAAACATAATAACATCACATTTAAAAATAAAAAAACGAAAAATTTATTATAAAAATAAAACTTTAAAAAAATTAAAATTAAAAAACAAAAAACGAAAAAATAAAAATAAAAAATTAAATATTTAAAACATCATAACATTACATTTAAAAATAAAAATACGGAAAATTTATTATAAAAATAAAACTTATAAAAAATTAAAATTAAAATTTAAAAAAAAAAAAAAAAATCATTAAAATTGAAGAAAAAAATCAACCCATTGGTTCTTGGCTGGCGGAGGTGATTCTGGGAATCGGACCTCCACTAGTCAGGGGCCAAGGGGTCACCGGAGTGGCATGCATGCCTTTTTTGTTGGCCCTGCCTTCGGCCCCCTTGAATCGACCCTCCGCTAGTGCCGACCCCCCTTGAATCAACCCTCTGCTAGTGCAGGGGATTGAGGGTCGGCACAACCGACGGAGAAAGCATTCAAAATCGAGCCTCCCCAACCGGGAGCCAAGGGGTTTGAATTTTTTTTGTCAATTTTAATAAAAAGTAATAATTCTATTTTATTAAAAGTTTTTTTTTTAAGTTTTTTCTTTAAATTTTATTTTATTGTTTTTTTCCTAAGTTTTGTTTTTAACATTTTTTTTAATGTTTTTAATTTTTATTTTTTATTCTAATGTTTTTTTTAATTAATTTATTGTATTTTTTAATTAATTTATTGTATTTTTTTTTTCATCTTTTTTATTTTATATTTTTTAAATGTTTTTTTCAGTTATTTTTACTTTAAATTTTATATAAATAATTTTTTGGAAGGAGAACAAAAAAAACTTTAAATCTCATTTTATTTCGATATGAAATTCATAAAAATTGCATAAAATTTGTTATTGTTCAAAGTTTTTTAATTTAATTTTTCATAAAAATCGTTTATTTAACATGTCATTTTTAGCGAAAATGTTTGTATTTTTTTAACTATATCTATATGCGAAATGTGTATTTTTTTGTCCAAGTGTTTAAAATTATTATTTTTTAGTGGCAATTATTTTATGTGTATTGGATTATTAATTAACAATATATAAATATAAAAAAAAATTAACTTCAAAATATTAATTTTATTATTTTTTAAAACTTTGAAAAAAATAATTTAAACATTGCAAAGAAAAACAAAAAATATAAATTTGGAAAACCCTTAAAAAACAAACCTCTTCGGACAAAAAATAAGAAAATAAATAAGATAACTTGAAAAATGGTTCAATAATGAACATTAAACAAAACAAAAAAATTGTGCAGAAACTTTAAAGTATTAAAAATATGCCTAAAAATGATATAAAGATATGCTACTTTCAAAATTCAACATTTAAAAAAAAATTCCATATAGTGTCAAAAATAAGCCAAAAAAAAGGCTTGACATTGCATCAACACTTTTCAGCATGAAAATGACTAACATTTAAAAAAATGTGACTTAATACTTAAAAAAATTTAAAGTGTCAAAAATATACTCCAAAAAAGAAAATCAGATGATTTTTTGCAACTCTAAGAAAGTGGGAACTCGGTATACTTCCCGTTTGATTGGTAACTATGTTTTGAACCATCATTCCTCCATCTTGGTTGAAGTTCTTTACAATAAGTGATTCAACGATGTTTGGAAAGTCATAGGTAATTTGACTAAAGCCAGAAAAAAATCATTACAATGGATCTCATCTCTCACTACAAACTTCTTATAGCAATATTTTCGTTCAACTGGCAAGTGGAGACTAGAGCCTTCTCAAACCCTTCTAATAGTTGATGGTGTTGGCCTAAAACGAGCTCTCTTGTTCGATCAAGAAGCACAATCACTTATCTACAATGTAGTAATTAGATTTCCAATTAATCAACATTGCCACAAATTTCTCTCATGATCAATGAAACTACAAACATAATAGCAACACAGTTACAAACTCACCATAACACCATTCTAAAAAACACACTCTACCTTCTTTAACAAATGCTTTGTTATTGCATTTGATTTCTTTGGGCTCTTGTACAAGGAAGTTGAGCTCAACCCCACTCTCACATATTACCCCAAAAAAAAAAAAAAAAAAACGCCATACCATGTAAACAATATTTCCACAACTCACCAAAACTATATATTACTTTATTCAAATGCAAAAAGTTTTACATATTTACAGCCAAATTTTACTTTCAAAATAAATGTATTATCTTAATTTATCTTAACGCACTAATGTTTTTTGAGAAAATATTAAATCCACACACACATATATATATAACTTAATTTAGCTTTTTAAAATTTATAAACAAACTAATTATATAAATATACCAGTCTACTTTACAATAATCCATAATTGGGCCTAGAAGTTGATTCTGCAATGAGTATGAAGGTGATGTGTAATTTCATGAGTGTCTCTTCAAAAAACTTTAAACAAAAAAGCTTTTTCCGCAAATAAAAACATAAATGGCTATATATATTTGGTTAATTTTAATTAAAAACATTATAAAACATTAATGATCACATTCTCATTATGTTCACTTGATTGGTTGATATTTCACTTTCTCTTCGAGTGATAAATAAAATATTCCATTGTCTATGTTAAGTAATGTAATTTTATATAATTATAAAAAGATTAAATAACATTTTTGAGATCTATCAATATAGAACATAAATAAATTGAGAAGAAATCTTCGGCAAAAATTACATAGAGATAATTTTGTCGACGCGTTTTACACCAAATTTTTTTTATTCAAATCAATTAATTCGGTTATTAATTTTCTTATTAAAATAAACATAAATTGACAATTTTATAAATATATATTAAAATAAGTGAGTTAATATACTATAATCATAAAATAATCGAGTAATTAAAAATAGATAATAGTTAACTATATTTTAAATAAATATAAGTTAATTATATTTTAAATAAAATATTAGTTAAAAGGAGATTTAAATCTTAAAATAAATTAATTATAAATCAACGAGGTTATATAAATATTAGTTAGTTGTATAAGTTAAAAATAGAATATTCTATAAATAGTTAATTCTATTTTAAAATATAAGCTAAAAGGACATATAAATAAATAAATAAGTTTCATATTCATAGTCAAAGAGTATCTTGATAAAAAATATTAGGGAATTACAATATTACTTAATAGTTTTAAATTAAATAAATAAATAAAATAAAATAAAAATACCATAAATAAATAAATAAAAATATTAATTTTAATTTAAGAATTAAAGAGCTAAATAAATAAATAAATAAAAATTTTAATTTTAATTTAAGAATCAAAGAGCTTGGAAAAATATATATATATATATTAATTTTAATTTAAGAATCAAAGAGCTTGGCAATAATAATAATAATAATAATAATAATTAATTAATTAAAATATTAATTTTAATTTAAGAATCAAAGAGTTTGAATATATAAATATTATTGAATTGAGGCTTCTATGATCCATATCAAGTTTAAGAGAATATCTTTGGCGTAAATCACAAGATAAAACATTTGTCGACGCGTTTGGAACCAACTAGTGTGGTTCATCGTCAGGTCAGGACAAGTTGAAGAGACAGATCCAGCTTAGCATGTTAAATAGTTTGAGCAGAGCCTCCAACGACTATCACGACTAACGGCTACTTTTGACTATAGGACCAGAGTCAAAATTAGTTATATTAGGAGACCAATAGAAATATATAAAAATTAATTTAAATGGTGTTTAAGGTTAGTTAAAAAGGGTATAGTTGCCCTTTCTTCCTAGTGTTGTTTTTTTTCTAACTTTCGATGTTCTCTCTTTATTTCGCGGATCTTTTTCCTTGATGCCTTGACTTCATCCTAGAGTTTCTCCTTTTGACTCGGTATAATTTTTTATTCATTTATTTTTTAAGTTAATAGTATTCTATTATTATTAGTATTATTAGTATTATTTATTATTATTTTTATTCTTAATTAAACTATATATATATTTATAGTTATTCTTATTAATTTTTAATTTTAATTTTATTGCTATTATCTTTATTTTTTACTTTTATTTATTCATTTTGATTTATTTGTTTATTAGTATTATTAATTAATTAATTAATTATTTATTTATTTATTTAAAAAGAAATAAATTAATAAATAAAATTATTTCTATTTTTATTATTTATCTGTTTACTTTATTATTTTACTTTATTTTATTTGTATTTATTTATTTAATTATTTATTATTTTACTTTATTTTATTTGTATTTATTTATTTAATTATTTATTAATTGGTTTGTTTCTATTTATTTATTTATATTTCTATTTCTATTTATATTTATATTTTTTATTTATATTTATTTATTTATTTATTTTTTAATTAATTAATTAATTAATTTTTATTTTTTATTTTTTATTTTTATTTTTATTTTTATTTTATTTTTTTATTTTTTACTTATTTATTTATTTATAATTTTTCGATCCATTATTTTTATTAACTCTAACTAACTTTTATATGTTATTTATAATTATACAACTTATCCCCCTTTTTCTAGCTAATTGGTAATTTTTAATTAGCAAACTATACCCTTTTTAACTAACCTTAAACACCATTTAAATTAATTTTTATATATTTCTATTGGTCTCCTAATATAAATAATTTTGACTCTGGTCCTATAGTCAAAAGTAGTCGTTAGTCGTGATAGTCGTTGGAGGCTCTGCTCAAACTATTTAACATGCTAAGCTGGATCTGTCTCTTCAACTTGTCCTGACGATGAACCACACTAGTTGGTTCGAAACGCGTCGACAAATGTTTTATCTTGTGATTTACACCGAAGAATTTCTCTTAAACTATATAAATATTAATTTAAAAAAAAAAACTCAAGGGAGAAAACGATTAGGAGGAGAGGGCTGGGACCAGCAACTACTGAACTTCCAGCCATCCTCTCTATTGAGATTGTTTGGCTTTTTTTCAATCTCAAGGGCTTCTCTAAATTTCCGGTGATGGAATTGCTAAATTGTTTGAAATATACATATTCACAAAATGTGTATATGTATATAATGTGTGTTAATGTTTACCTTTGTAAAATATTTCAATGTTTATGAGAAAAAAGTAAATAGAAATAAAATAATTTTGTTAGTAAAAATGTGTAATCCATTCAATTTTTAATATAAAATATTAATAATAATAAATTATTCAAAAATACAATTTAAACAACTAATATTGTTTTATAAATCTCTAAGCACTAAAAAGATTAAATCTATTTACTTATATATCTTTTCCCAAATTTTGGATTTTAAAAAAAAAAAAAAAAAAAATATAATGTTATGGAATCCAAATTACACTAATAACCAACCACAATTACAATTTTAATATAATCAAATATTAAATATAAAAATAAAAATTACTCATTCAAAAAGTTTCTTCGAAAATTACTCATTCCAACATATTTGATGTTAAATATTGGTATTTAATGTTTTATCGAATTCAATTGGAGACTTCGAATACATATGAAGTTTGACCAAGGGTAAAAGAAGTTTTTGGAATTATAAAAATTATTTACATTTTAAAATATATATAAACTTTTAAAACCCCATTAAAAAAATTTGCTATAAATTATAAACTAATAGCTAAACCAACCAATTTGAGATTGGTGGCCACAAAGATGCATCATATGAAATTTAAACGGCTGAATTGATTGAAGAGAAGATACAAAAGCATCTTTATCCCATGATTAATTAATCAAATAGGAAACCAAAATAAAAAATAATACAAAGACCAGGATACACACATGCTTAACCAGTTATTCAAATTTGGCTTTAAAAATTTCAATTTCTCCTCTGCGTTAATGTCAATTGAGGTGCTTTAAATTTAAATTTATGTAAATGAAAATCAACGAGAAGGCCACGTACTTGCTGAACTGCGAATAAAAATGGTCTTGTGACTGCCTCTTACAATATTATCTGCTTCTTCTGTTTCGATTTCCATCTCCTCCCTCGTGTAGAGGGCCTTCCTTTGCTTGGAATATCTGGTCCTCTACTCCCAGACCGGACACTGTAATTTGGGACAGTTAGAGAGATCAAGATTCTCTAACCATGTACAATGTTCAATACCTTCCACTTGTTCTAACTCCCAGCACCAGCTGACACTGAGCGTCTGAATGCGTGTAAAATGGAATAACCCACTTATGCTCTTCAACTTCACACATCCAGCTGCGGAAAATTCACTTAAAGATACTAATGTTTCCATACTTGCAGCTCTTCTAACTCAAAGCAAGCATGAACAAATAGCGTCCTGAGCTTTGCCGCGAATTCTAACCCCCTTATCCTCTTCAGTTTCACACATCCTCCTGTCCACAACTCCTCCAGAGATACCATTGTTTCCATACTCGGCAGCTCTTGTAACTGGCACCCATCAACACTTAGATTTCGGAGCTTCTTAGCGACTTCCAACCCCCACTGATACTCTGCATGCGTGTAGAATGGAATAACCCACGTATGCTCTTCAGCTCTTGTAACTCAGAGCAACCATGAACAAATAGCGTCCGGAGGTTTGCCGCGAATTCTAACCCCCTTATCCTCTTCAGTTTCACACATCCTCCTACCACCAACTGCTCCAGTGATACCATTGATTCAATACTCGGCAGCTCTTCTAACTCAGAGCACCCATCAGCACTTAGATGTCGGAGCTTTGTCGCGACCTCCAACCCACTTATCCTCTTCAACTTTAAACATCTTGCTGCAGACAACGACTCTAGAGATACCAGTTTTTCCAAACGCAGCTCTTCTAACTCAGAGCACCCATCAACATTTAGCGTTCTGAGCTTTGCCGCGACCTCTAACCCCCTTATCCCCTTCAGCTTCACACATCCTCCTGCCGACAACTTCTCCAGGGATACCAGTGTTTCCATACTCGGCAGCTCTTCTAACTCAGAGCACCAAGAAACATTTAGCGTCCGGAGGTGTGCCGCCACCTCTAACCCCCTTATCCTCTTCAGCTTCACACATCTTGCTGCCCACAACTCCTCTAGAGATACCAGTGTTTCCATACTGGGCAGCTCTTCTAACTCAGAGCACCCCAAAACATTTAGCGTCCTGAGTTTTGCCGCCACCTCTAACCCCGTTATCCTCTTCAGCTTCACACATCCTGTTGCCGTAAATCCCTCGAGAGATACCAGTGTTTCCATTCTCGGCAGCTCTTCTAACTCAGAGCACCCATCAACATTTAGCATCCGTAGCTTTGCCGCAACCTCCAACCCCCTTATCCTCTTCAGCTTCACACATCCAGCAGCCTCCAACTCCTCAAGATATACCAGTGTTTCTATACTTGGCAGCTCTTCTAACTCAACGCACCCGGTAACACTTAGGAATTGAAGCCTTGTTGCAAGCTCCAACCCCTTCACACTCTGCAGCTTTGGACAGTCACTGATACTCAGGCTCCGAAGATTTATCCAGTGGGCCAACCCGGATATGTTTTTCACGTTGACACATCCCTCCGTCTGCGACTCCTCTAAAGACACGAGTGTTTCAATAGTCGGCAGCTTTTCTAACTTGGCGCAATTTGAAACAGATAGTCGTTGAAGCTTTGGCAGTTCGGGCAGCCCCCATAAGCTCTTCAACTGCCCACATGTATCAATGATCAATTCCTCCAAACGTAGGGGCAGCTACAAAACACAAACATTGTAGTGACATTAACAGCCACTAAACACACAAACATCGGAAATAAATGGTCACTAAACACAAAAGATTCCACGACTTTCAGTTTACCATGGGAATTATTTAAAAAAAGAATGACAAATATTTTTTTGGAAAAGAATGCAAAATTAACTTTTATAATTTTTTTTTATGAAATATTTATAGAAAAAAAATTGACAAATATTTCTTTAAAAAGAGATGCAAAATTAGCCCATAAAATCTTTTTAATTATATTTTTATTTTTATTTATAATCCTTATAAAATGGTGACATATTTACATTTATATTACCGCGAGACATTTCCGAGTATAAAATCTTTATAAATTAAGACATATCTACATTACCACTACATTACCACTAGACATTTCCGAGAATAAAATCTTTATAAATTAAGACATATCTACATTACCACTGGACATTTCTGGGTTGTAGAGCTCTTCTCATTTATTGAAAAATATATCAACCGTGCAATGCAACCCCCACATTAAATGTTTTAGGCGATTTTAAGATATAAAAAAACGTCATTCAAATCACATTTATTTACTAACCTATACACGAGCACACTAGTGGAATTAGTATATAGTTGTATTTCTTGATTTTCTCTCACATGACAAATTGACACTCAAATACATTATTCCTCACATAAAAAAGCTTGGAAAATATAAGTGGATCTTTGAAAGCCAAAATAGCTTCACAAATTTTGCAAATTGCAGTTTCTACCATATTTTTCAAAATTTCCTTATTTTAGTTTAAATAAGCAGATTCAAAGGCAAAAGTTTAAGGAAACTATACACAACAATTAGTCTAAGGTTTAGGCCATAATTTTAAAGTTAATAAAGAATGGAAAAGAACCTTTAATTTAATACCTGAAATTAATGTTGAATGTAAAATGATAATACTTGCCGAGCAAACACGAGTTCACAAATCAAATTAATACCTGGAAATTGTGTGAAACACGTCAGCAGTCAACTGAAACCCAGTATCTTCGAATTTTTCAGTGTGATTTTTTTTGAATTTTTTTTGATATAGCTGATAGAAAATTTTAAAGTGAAATTTCTATTTGTGTTATTTAAAATGGTTTTTTGATTTTTTATATGGATTTAGTAATCTGAAAAACTCTCAGGGTACTTGGATTAGATTACCTATCAAACTTGTGATTTCAATAAATTCCGGTTAGATTTCAGAAAAATTAAACTGGAAACCCACGAAAAAAACTTCCAAAAAATCACACTAAGACAATTCAAAATTTCAAAGTTAAGACGAAAGAACAATGAAATCCTTTAATATAAGAAAAATGCATCACAGCAATAATTCGTGAAACCAACCGAGCTCATATATCAAATTTATAATTGGAGATTGTGAAAGCAACCGAGGTCATATATCAAATTTATAATTGGAGATTGTGAAAGCAACCGAGCTCATATATCAAATTTATAATTGGAGATTGTGCGAACAAGTTCAAAGGACAACCAGAATGAAGTCGAACTCTTAATGGCCGAAATGTTGATGCAATCAAAATTTGAAGTGGTGACTCCAAAGTGTATCTTATAAATATTTTCTAGTCTCAAAAATATTCTGTGTCGTACATCGTGGTTGTAAAGTTCATTAAAGACAGAGAAGTGATGTGGAATCCGAGTTATTACTCTGTATTCAAAACTGTCCAAGACCGCATAGGTCATGCACAAACAAATAAAAACTTAAAAAACTTCTTCGAGGTGACAAATGCCACAATCGAGACATTTACTAATGTAAATAATAATACTCTTTATTCTTTCAGGTGACAAATGCCACAATCGAGACATTTACTAATGTATGTAATAATACATTTATTTGTTGTATTTTGTAATACTGTATTTGTACTTTCAGTTTACCACTAAACACCACTAAACACACAAAAGATTACACAACTTTCAGTTTACCATTAAACACACAAAACCTTACACATCGAATTTCAATTTACCTGTGATTCCTGTTGCCACAATGTTTCTAATATGCTCCCGGACACTTGAAGAACCCTTAAATTCTTCAGTGGAATCCAGGAAGGCAGGGAAGAGTACGGACAATCTCTCCAGCGGAGCCATATGAGATTTGGAGATTTCACTCTCCTCATGATGCGTTCCAAGAGAGAACTTACACTATCAACAAGTTGTAACTTCCTCATCTGAATACTGTCAAATTCATCATCTTCATGATAATCACCATGAACCATTCTAATTCCGCGCACAGTTAGCACATGTCCATTCTGAAAAATGATAACTATTACATGTTTTTTGTTGCAGAAGGATGAACAACAAAAAAATTGAACATTTGAACATAATATAAAGGATTGAAAAATGGTCTACTTACAGATGACCGCCGCATGAAATCATCAATGAGGTTCCCTGTCCAACGCCAAATACGACATGGAGACGAAAACCCCGCAATGTATCTTCCCATATCTCTTAAGTGGTCATGCATATGGATCTTCCTCAACCCCAACCTACTTTTATGTGGGTTAGAAATATCCGTCGGTTTGTCCACCAGTTCCACCAGGCACTTGTTTTGCAGATTTCGAAGCCCCAGCTCGCCTTCCCAATCTGAGCCATCAAATATTGTGATGGCTGTATCCCTATTTTGTCCTATGAGAAAACATGCAATGTCCAGAAATATCTGTTTTTCCTCTTCTTCGAGGGCGTTATAACTAATTCGAAGCCTTTCTTGTATCTCACTCGGAAGTATCTTTACAAGTTTGTTCAATTGCTTCTGCCAATAGGACATGTCATTGTTTCCATAGAGAAGTGCCCCGAACACTTTTAAAGACAAAGGTAAACCATCACAAGCGTCCACGAACTTCTCAGTTAAATCTTCAAGGTTTGGAAGTGGATAGGACTGGCCGAAGGCGTGGCGGCAGAATAGCTTTCGGGAGTACTGTTTTTTAAGCCCGTTCAACTTATAAATTGCCCATTCTTCTACCCCGGATCTTGTGAGAACACTCGTGTCTCGAGATGTAATCAATATTAGGCTGTCTGGGTGGATAGAATTTTGATTTGGCACAAGCGCATCTAGATGATCCAATTTATCCACGTCATCTAAAATTAATAAAGCCGGGCGACAGGGGAGAAGGGTTTTGAGCATTGCTATACCTTCATCCTTATTGTTTATTGGCAGATCTTTTCCTGACAATCTCTTAAGAAGACTGCTCTGCAACGAAACTAAAGAGCCTTTATCTACAGTTTCTCTTACATCGGATAAAAAGCAGCATCTGTTATACTGTGAACTCATTCGATTGAAGAGGTTTTTTGCCAAGGTTGTCTTTCCTACACCACCTAACCCAATAATCCCTGCAACCAGAGGTTTTTTTCCACTTCCCTTATGTGGCAACAAAACTTTATTTTCAAAATCTGCTACCTTTTCATCTAAGCCCGTTGGATATTTTGCTACATCCAATGGTTTCTTCACATTTCTCAACACGCTTTCAATGACCTCATTGAGCAAGATGCCCTCGTCACTGGTTTTTTACAGGGGAATAAATATAACTAGTGAGAAACAGAAGTCTATGTTATGTATCCAACATAAAATATACAAATATGTAGGGGTTAGTTTGAATTCTCACCCGTTACACGCCTCCAGCTCTAAACCACTTATTCCGGAAACATCAGAAAGAGCGTTTCTCCACTGTTCAATAGTGGCCGAGTCGTGTCTCTGCTTCCTTTGATGAGCTTGAGAATCATACGTCGTCTTCTCTGCAAGTTTTTGCAAGGCTTGAGCATAAACTCCATCATTGCCGAGCGTCCACCTAAGATCAGTGGGTTTGACGTGGTAAAATAATGGAATTATAGGAGCATTTGTCTCCAACATCCAGAGAAGCTCGTTCAGACACCAGGTTGATTCAGCGTATCTGATAGAGAAAATGATCACATGGACCGAGGCTGTTCGAATAGCCCCCCTTATTTGAGAGTTTAAATAATCTCCTCGTTGCAATTCCTCCTGATCCAGAAAGACCTTCAATCCGTACGAATGAAGGCGATGGTAGAGATGGCTCGCGAGGGTTTTCTTGGTATCGATACCACGATGGCTAATAAACACATCGTAGTATGAACTGCTGTTATTGTTGGGATCAGCCGAGGTGGAGGAAGATGCAGCCATTGTCGATTGGAAAATAGACACGGAAATAGGGGAGATTTGAGGGATGGAGGATGACTAAGAATCAGACTCGACAACAAGGGAAGATATGAGTTTCAGGAGAGGGAAGATATGAGTTGAGAGGGAAGACATGAGTTTCTTATGAGTTGAGAGGGAAGACATGAGTTTCTTAGGCTGGGGGAGAAATTGTGGATACAGTCGGTTGATGGTATTTAACTAATTAATAAATTTTATTTAAAAATAATAAATTTAATTTTATAATGTTAAATTTTGGATAGATTTTAGATATTTTAGTGACTGAAAAATTAAAAACAAGTCAACCAAAAATGTTATTGGCAAATATAATAATTAGGTGAATGAGTAATGGCAGGTAATGACAGGTATAATAATCACGTGAAGCTTGGGTTACTTGAAAGAAAATTAAAGTGAAAATTATATTTGAATAAATAGAAATAAATTTTATTTAAAATAAAAAATTTAATTTTATAATGTTAAATTTTAAATAAATTTTAATTTTTTTAAGTAAAAAAATTAAAAGCAAGTCAAAAGTAAACAAGGGAAGAAAACTGAATACTTTATATACGGTTAATGGCAGCTATAATAGCCACGTGAACAGGAGAGGGCAGGTATAGTATAATAACCACGTGAACTGGGGTCGCCGGAAAGAAAATTAAAGTGACGGGCGATAAACAGAATAACGAAAAAATGGAAGGGACACCGCTCAAAACAATCACCGCGTTATAAGCGGTGCACGAAAAGATGGAAGTCACACCGCTCCCCGGAGCGGGTAATTTCGGCATTAAAAGCTGTCAAGAATAAAAGAATAAATTAATGGACACCAAGAAACTTGGTCACGGTTTTGTATACCTTTTATTTGCCATTCCTATCCCTTGTGAAAAAACCAATACACCTTTTGGTTTTAAAATGTGAATTCAAAATAGAGGGATCTTTTGGATAAATAAAACCTAAAAATATAAGATTTTTTTGGATTCGAAAAGCTAATTATTATGTTATTTAGTTATTTTATCTCGTTGAAAAAAATTTAAAAGCCGTTGTGGATGTGATGGATGTTTTAATTTTTCATCGAAAACAATTTACAAGCCGTTGTGGATGTGATGGATGCTTTAAATTTTCTTTGAAAAAAAATTAAAAGCCGTTGTGGATGTAATGGATGTTTTAATTTTTCTTTTGAGATAGGAGTTTAATTTTAATGTGTATAAAAAATCTAGAAGTATTTGGCAAGAATAAAGAGTAAAAGTCTATCCTTCTATCCTTTATAAATCATCGAGTGGTTATAAATCATCAAGTGGTTTTGATGAGTAATTCTACATTAACAAATAACAGCCACCAATGAATATATGATAAATTTTCTTACTATATAAAAAAAATTAAAAATAAAACAAAAAACAAAACAAAACAAAAAACTTGTATAGATATGTATATTATGTTAAAGTTAAAATACACCTATAAAGTAATGTATTTCAAAATGAGGGGATAAACCCCCGGGTGCGAGCCAACTTTGATTAGAAGTACAAGCCAACTTTGATTAGAGGTACAAGGCCATGAAGGCAAGGCAGAGCCCCACCACCTTCCGCATGTAGCTAGCACTTGGAAAGGTGGTAGCGAGCATGCAGGAGTTAATGCATGCGAGTGGGAGGAGTTAAGACAAGGGGGAGCGGGAAGAGGGTCATTTCGACAATGGAGGCGCTGAGCGAGAGAAGTAAGGGTCCTACAATGGTGGAGCGTTGTCTAGGTGTTAGCAATTCTAGGAGTTCCTCGCTGCTGGGGGATGATGTCTGCTTCAAAGGGGAATGCTCTCTAGTCTGCTTCAAAGGGGAGTGCTCTCTAGTATTTTTTCTTTCTGATCCTTGTAAATCAAATTACAATGGAGACAAATAGTTTGGCCCCTGTCAAGGTTCATGTGTCGGGTTGGGGGGTAACGAGTTAGAGGAACATCATAGGCATGGCTTCACATGGTACCTGGGAGGACCAGTTGTAATTGTAATGTTTGTTCCAGTATCTGTAAAGTTTGGAATTTGTCTGTCGAGGATGGGGGTTTGTTGGGTAGAAGAAGAGGAAGGGAGGGTGAATGAGAGGGGGGCGCCAATGGGTTTCACTGAGTGGAATGAGGTAGAGAACTGTAGAATGAAATGGAGCCTTTGGCATCAGATTCCCTTGGGTGCGAGGAAAATCCAATTCAGAGACAAGGAGAGGTTGTGTGTCCTTGGGGGGAATTCCAACTGGCCTTGCCCAACCCAGAGCCAAATTCCTGTGCCAAAGCCCATGGTAAAGAGGTGCTTTGCAACGAGTTCAAAGGGAGTGGGGCTCTAACCCGGGGAGCCCTGTAACCCCGTCCAACCATAACAATTTTACTTGGCCAATTCATTTGAATTTTGTTGAAACTAGAATTTTATGATGGAAGATATGAGGTATGCGAGAAAAGACCCTTATTGCCCGGTCCAGCGCTGCATGAAGCAGGGAAACGCCGGTCATCATGAGTTCACAAGCATCTCGTGGTGGCTTTCAATCAATTAGAGACAGTGGAAGGAGGCTCTTACTTGGTTAGCATCCTGTGATTGTGTAGTAGGTTTGCTGGAGGGACAAGACCACTGGTTGCATCGAGTTCCCGTCCCGCAGCCAAGGATAACAGTAGAGTGGAAAGACTAGGGAGGAGAGGAGAAGTGAAGGCTCTAGAAAGCATGGAATGCGCGAAGGGGCCACGAAATAGTGTAGCTGGGAACAGAGGCCACAAGAGACAGAGTAAGAGCACACAGGCTCAGGCAGCAAGCCTAGTTCTTTTAATGGGGCGACAAGAAGGGGTTGTGGGCGTAAGGCGATAATTAACATCATTGAGGAGGCCACTCAGGCATACCATGCCAACAGCACGAACCCGGTAAAAAATCTAATTGCAGATTGGGAGGAGGAAATTCGCTAGGCTGGGGAAGAATTTGAGAATTGAGATGGACCTGGATGAGTGGGAGGAGGAAATTCCCCAGGTTGGGGAAGAATTCGAGATGGACCTCGATGAGTGGGAGGAGGAAATTCGCCAGGATGGGGAAGAATTCGAGATGGACTTGGATGAGTGGGAGGAGGAAATTCGCTAGGTTGGGGAACAATTTGAGATGGACCTGAATGAGTGGCAGGAGGTTGCACCGAACCCCAAGTATACGAGGGTGAGAGTAACCCAATATCAACAGACAATTTGTCTGTTTTGGATGATGAGAAGTGTATTGGCAAAGGCCATAGATCAGTCTCCTCTTGATCAGCGTGCTTAGGCCCATTCAGAGCAGCATGAAGGCCTTCAGGGCATCTCGGAGAAGTATCTCATGAGGGTATTGGAAAAAATTCAGTTTCAGCTACAACAGCAGAGCAGGGAACTGAGCCGATAGAACAACACATCCCGTTCATCCCTCACTCGGAGCTTCATGGTTCCAATGTGAAATATCCTGCCCCAGTTGACTCAGATGATGATGATCAGTGACAACATACTCCAGTTCTCTTTTTTGAATGCTTTTATATAGATATAGACTTGTTTACAATTATGTAGTGCATAGGAAGTACAAAGACTCTCAGGTGTATATGGCATGGTTGGACAAACTAATAATTTTGTGTTTATGGATGGTTTATTTTGCAGATAGGTAGCCAATAGACCTGGTTTTGTGTTTATGGATGGCTTATTTTGCAGATAGGTGGTCAACAGACCTGGTTTCCCACTGGGCAAGTTGAGGCCACCTAACTCATGGATATATGGATGTAACCTACCTTATTTATGAAAATTAATAGAAAGGAACCACCAAGCTTACAAAAAAATAAAAATAAATGAGTAAAATTATGAAAGTAAATTGTTACGTTAATATAAAGAAAATATTGATTTCCATGAAATTCTATTAAAAATATATATAAAAATAAAGAAAATATTGATTTCCATGAAATTCTATTAAAAATATATATAAAAATTTTAAGAGTGGCTTACAATGGTAAAATTAATTTTAATTAATAAGCAACCCTGTGAGAATCAAAGATATTTGTAAAAAATAAAAATGAGTGTAAATCTTTGATTATATATGTAATTTTACGACAACTCTTTCCACTACCAATAACAAGTTCTCTACCATAGGTGTCTTGTAAAAAAAAGAATAGAACTTCCAACTCTTCATATGATAATGATTGTAAAATTGTCAGGAAAGCAATTAGAAATGCTCTTAACGAAACTGTAAAGCTTGGAAAAATAAGTATGTACAAAGCCCTCATTAAAACAAATAAAATATATCGCATTTTCTTCACCTTTCTAAAGTTGAGCCCAAAAAAAATTAGAGGAAAATTCTTATTTGTAAAACGAAAAAAATAATTCAACCCCATTAAAGAATTGGGATATATATCTCAATAATATTTATGATTCCCCTAATGCCATGGGCACCATCTAGAACACTCCCCTAGAGGAGGATATCCTATCTTTGGAAGAAGTTGAGTTCGAGATTAAGAAACTTGCTAATGGGAAGGCTAGGCTATCAAGCTGAAATTCTTAAAATGGGAAGATCTATCCTCATCCCTCATATACACAAACTCCTCAATCTGACAATGAAACAAGGTTTCCCTAAGCTTTGGATGCAAAGCCTTATTGTGCCTATATTTGAAAGTGGGGATAAAAACATTCCTTCTAACTACATGACCATTATGATTTGCCACATTTTAGCCAATCTCTATGGGGTCATTTTGGAAAAGAGGATTAGCCTTCGGCTTGAAAGCAACAATCAAATAGTTAAAAGGCAAGTTGGATTTAGGAGACATCATTCAACTATAAACCATCTTGTTACTCTTAGGATCATCGCTTAGGAATGTCATAATAATAACACTGATCTCTTATGTTGTTTTGTTGACTTCAGAAAACCTTTCGACATCGTTCTTAGGATAAGCTATGTAAGAGGCTAGAAGAGATAATGGTTCCTCCCGAGTTGAGGGTTGATGTGACTACGCTATGCAAGAATATTATTGCGAAGCTCAAAACCATCGAGGGTTGGACAAAATAAATTTCATGCAATATCAAATTTAAGCAAGGATGTCCCTTATCCCCTAACATTTTTTGCATTTACATTGATAGGCTAGAAGAGTATCTAGAAGCTGCAGGATGTGATGGCCTTAGGCTCACTGGTATGGTAATTATTCTTCTCCTTTATGTTGATGATTATCATTATTTTAGCTAGGACCCATCACAATCTTAACAAACAACGTAGAATCCTCCAGGGTTACTGCTCCAAGATGGGTATCAATGTTAATACCAATAAGAAGTCATGATAATTAAATCTAAAAGGATCAACTATGATAATTTCATTTATGATAATAACTACTTGGAGAAAGTTTCTTCATACAAATATTTGGGAATTGACATCCATCATCACGTCAATTGGAATTACAACATTGAGAAAATAATAAATGGAAGCTGGAAAACTTATTATGGGCTTAAAAACAATTGTAATTCGATAGATATTTGGGCAAGTAGTAAAAAATAATTCCTTTTTAAAACTCTCGTCACCCCTATTATCTTATACAAATGTGACAAGGAGATCAACTTGAAGAATAAGGATAATATTTAAAATATTATTACTTCCAAATTTAAGGATAAGTTGTGAGACGATAAGGAGTTAGAGGTAAAAATGAAGCTAAGGTATTATAAAGAGGTGATCAACCCCAATCTCAAAAGCCAAAATTATCTTTTTGGCTTGACAAGTACTAAAAAGAAAATGAACATTGCCAAGATTAGGACTAATTCTCATGAACTTCATAGTGAAACCAAGCGTTGGTGTATTCCCAAAACACCTTGGAATGAAAGAGTTTGTCATTTTTGTGATACTAAGAAGGGTGAAGATGAAAAACACTTTCTCCTAGATTGTCTAGCTCATACTCCATCAGTGCCAATTTTCAAAACATTTGCCACACTAGCAACCTTCTTGACTTGTTAAGTCTGCAAAACTAAAGTGATGTAGGTACACTTCTCTCCCTTCTTTTTGATTATAGAAATAAAATGTTAAAAAATCCCAATTATTCTCTTTCTTTATTAAGGTTCGGTAAACTATATTGATCTTAGTAGACACTAATCATCATCATATAGTCCTACACGTACAGAAATTAAAAAAAACAACAACAACAACAACAACAAACTACTCACCATAAGTGCAATCTTCAATTTATTTATTGTTGAAAATTACTTTAAACAGAATAATACAACTGAATCCAAAGCTTGATTGGAAGCAACCCCACCTTTACATATTCAAGGCCTAGCATCCACCACAAGCTTGAGCTACAAGTACTTGTGACATTGAAATATGAGAGCACATTTTGCAAAACATGTTATTTTACAGTTCGCTTGCTTGTTTAACTAGATTCAGTTGGTTGTTTTGGATATAAGAAAGTATGCAAGCGACCGAGAGTCGTGCACAGATGGTGCCTATAATTTTAATTTCTAGCAATTTTCAATCCCATCATCGTGGATTCGTTTCTTCACATGCCCCCCAATTTGCCTTTCTGTTTTTCTCTCAATCGATTAAGAGGGTTTCTGGTGTGTGGAAGTGGATATAATACATAATAGAATGTAGCTATGGAATTGGAATTTATAAAGGTGTATGCCTAATGTTTTTTTTTCTTTCTTTCCTATCTGAAATTCGGTAAAATTATAGTTAAATCATTCAAAACACTTACATTATATATACTACATACATGTTTAAAGTAATTATATTATATTTCAGACAAAATTTACTGAAAAAATATAATCAAATAAAAGCCAAAAAAAAAAAAAAAAATTAGATTTCAACTTTATAAAAAATGATATCAAATAGTATTCGATGAGAGAGAATCCATGGGAATGGTGTTTTTCAGTGGAGTAGTAACTAGTCGACAATTTACCCTTTGGTTTTTGTGCCTTCCATTTGTCGGTGACTGTCCTCCGATGTCTCTCTGTCTCGAGTACTTCGATGGGCTCATTCCATCTCTGTTACTCACTGCTCTGGGAAAAATGAAGACAGAGCTAGGGGAGTAATGGAGACAGAGTGGGCTCATTGGAGTACTCGAGATAGAAAGACGTTAGAGGACAGTCACCAGCAAATGTAAGGCACAAAACCAAAGGGTAAAACGTCGACTAGTTAGACTACTCATGAGACAGAGAACAAAATCCAAACGGAGCAGGAAGTAACAGAGACGGAGCTAGGGGAGTAACGGAGACAGAGTGGGCCCATCGGAGTACTCAAGACAAAAAAATGTTGGAAGACGGTCACCAACAAATGAAGGCACAAAAACCAAAGGGTAAAACATCGACTAGTTAGACTACTCCCTTTTCAGTGACAGTGTGATGGTGATGGTGCTCGGTACCTACCCACGGTCAGACATTGGTGGCGGGGTTCTTGGAGTTCGATTTGGTCGCGTAGCAGTTCCCACTGAACACCCACAACATGATCAACGGGCTTGGGCCCCAGACTAACGAGGGCATGATCAATAGGCGATATCTATGAAAGCAAACGAAAGGGATGAGCCTTTTGTCTTGTCGAACTAAGTGTATAACAACAAGGCATGATCAAAATAGTGAGAGTTGGGTAGGGGAATATCAACGAAGTCGCTTAGGCTGATGGTAAGGCTTAACCCTGAGATATAACAAATAATAGACGGACAATTATGAAAGGGACAACAAAGAACAAGGACAAATGACATCCAGATGAAATTGGGAAACCAATGGTATTTTTGTTTACCAGTATTAAAAGGAAAAGGTGTTGTCTAATGTTTTAGAGTTTTGGTTGGAATTCGAAAACAATATTTTTATTATTAGATTATGTATTTTTTTCCTTTTGATTTAAAATTAGTTTTAAAATTGAGACATTTGAATTGTGTCGCGTTTATATATCATTAAAACCAATTCTTATCAAATTTTTGATAAATTGAACCAAAAACAATACCTCCAAAATATAGAATAATTAAACTACAACTTAAAAATAACCCTCTTACTAATATATACTTTCCTTGCTATCTTCCTTAATGGGATACTTTTCTTAATAGATCTTCCTTAATGTGAAATGTGTTCGGTATTGAATATTGTAAAAGTTACAACCCATTGCCTTAATGTCACCAGCAAACTACCATGCAACTCCATTCATCAAAGAAAACCAAAACCTACCATCCTGAATATTGTTAAGGGGCATTATGTATTGACCCTACAAAAGGAATAATGTTCAAGGATATTTTGCTCAGAGAAAAATATAAATGATAAATACTTATGATTGCAATTGCGGTAGTCAAATATTCGAATATTCATGGTTGTGATTATAACATCTTTTCTTTTTAAAATAATAATTGATTATCAATCATGTATATATTTTAATGGCATAGTCTAACTTATAGACGAAATGGTCTTTTTCACGATATTTTTCCTCGTTAATTTTAACCAAAATTAGGCACAGATTTTTAAAAATGTGAGATTAAGTAGTTTAATTTATAGAATTTGAGTGCCCCAAAGATTTTTTAGGGTGTCAAATCTATTTATGCATTCAAAAATTTATTTTAAGAAAAAAAAAAATATTCTTACTTGAAATTATATGGCCAGATTAGGGTGAAAAAGGCTATTTCATCTATAAGTTAGACTACACCTATTTTAATTTTATCTTGAATAATATAAATTTTAATAAATTTATATATTTAATTATAAATCATTTATATTAAATAAATTACAACTTGATAAGTTAATAATTAATTTCTTAGAATAACAAAATATACAAATAAAAAAGCTTTTACCTTTCCTTTTTAACTGAAGTATAACCAGGTAACGAACAACCATATACGAATTATTTCGGGAAGGAGACGACTGATGGAGATGGGTCCTTAAAAACGAAGAAAGGAATGGGACTAGGGTTTCGCTTGTTATTCATATCCTGCGCTTCCCCTGAGGTAGCCTGACCCTTCTGCAGTTTTCCCCTAGCCTCCGTACGCCGGCCCGTTACTCCTTAGGCCCATTCGTCTTCCAGTTTTTACTTTTTACTTTACGGTTTTACTCCCAACCTCCAACCAGCCTCTACAGCGACACTCGACCTAGGGTTTCTGAAGGTAGTCGACGCAGGTTTTTAGAGTCGGTTATGGAGGGTCTAGTTGACTACACAGAAGACCCTCTCGAGGGCACCTCCATCTAGACTTCTCCAAAGGTTATTTCGGCAAACAACTTTCATTTTGGCGATGAAATCACCAACGCAGTAGCCTCGCTCCCCTCAATCTCAGGGCCCTCGTGCTTGGCAACGACTTTCATCGAGGCCACCCCATCTATCCTTGACCTCTCAGCCCAGCCCTTGTCTCCCTCTACCCTCAATTTCGTAGATCAATCCCTCGATCCAAGTCCAGGCTTATCTATAGAAGGCCTCCCCTCCTCCATTGGTTCTCGCTTCCTCTCTGCAGCTTCCATCAGCGATCCCGTTGCCCCCGCCTCTGGACTACCCGCTCCGGTCTCACCGCTTCCTCTTTCCAGCAATTTCACTGAAGTCCCCCCCATTTCGAGGGTTTTCCCCTCAAACCCTTCCCAGGGCAACACTACCACTGAGATAAACCCTTCCTGTGAAAGCTCTCTGAACCCCTCCCCTGATGAAGGCCCCTGCAAAGTAAAGAAGCAGAGGATCCTTAGACCCAAATATTTGGAGGTTTTCTTAAGGCTGGGGGAGGATTTCCAGTGGAGCGAGGCCATGGATACAGCTGAGCGGGTTCTTGTAGGAAGAGTCTGAGGTTGCCACTACAATGCGGCCAAATTAAAGCAGTGGGTCTCAGATGTTTGGAGCGACCACCTTGCCGAACTCCCGGTGGTCCAGACTTTCGTGAAAGGATGGTTTGCACTCCGGTTTGCCAGGGCAGAACACACCAATTGGGTCCTTTCAGCGGTCTGGCACATTGAGCAAGCTCCAGTCCTCCTCCGGCAATGGACTCCACATTTTGACCCAGAAAGAGAACAATTGGGGGCCGGCCCTCTCTAGGTTAGACTACCTGATCTACCCCTCTAGCTCTGGTCTGAAGACATCTTCAGGCGCATCAAGAACTCTCTGGGCACATATCTAGAATATGACAAGTCCTATCTCTCGACATGGAAGATGGCGTATGGTCGAATTTTGGTTCACATTGACACCAGTGGCGGATTACAGGAATATATTACAATTCAATGGAGGAACTTCTCCCATAGGCAGAACCTAGACTACAAAGGGGTTCCCTTCAGATGCAGGAGATGCCACAAGGTCAGGCATTTATTTAAGGATTGCCCCCTCAATAAGAATTCCAAGAACTCGGATGGAGGGGAAGATGGAAAGAAAATTCCCTCTAAGTCAGACCAGAATCAGGGGAAGTAGGTCCGCAACTCCGATGAAGGGAAGGCTGCAGAGTAATCCTGCACCAATTGATCAATCTCTCTCGCAAGGATCCCCAAAGATATGTGGCAGACCTCCGCATCAGCCTCCCTCCCCTCCTCTCACCAGGGCAAGAGCGGCTGCAGGGTCGGTGGTTTCTTTGGGTAAGCAACATATTTCCCCTCCTCCCTCTTGTATTCATGCTTTTGATGATTTAAAAAATCTCCAATAGATAATTCTATGAAGGATTATGGTTCCCGTTCCCCTATGAATGTGCCCCCTCATCCCCCATTGGTTGTTCCCCCCCCCTTTCCCTGAGGCCCCCCCTTCCTCCCTTCCCCTCCCCCTTGAGAGCGCCCTGGACATAGTGTCTGGCTCCCCTCCCCCTCGCTAACAGACCAGGTCCAAGGCCAAGCAGAAACCAGTCCCTCAGGAACCCTTTGGTTTAGATCCCTCCCTGACCCCTTTTCCCCCCAAACTCCCTCGGGGACGACCCTCCTCTCTCTCAAAGGCACAATTTCAAGTTGGCGGAAAAACTGCACTGAGAAAGCAATCTACCATCAATGGGGTACTACTTAGAGCGTTGAACCCCTTGACTGCCCCCTATGAAGATAGCTTCCTTCAACTCTAGAGGGCTGGCTAGGCCTGATAAGAAACTAGCCCTTCGCAGATTGTTTCAAACTTCCCCTGTCAATATTATCCTCCTCTAAGAGACCCTGGGACTTGCTGACTCCATCTCCCATCTCCTGGAAGCCATGTTCACCGGATGGAGTTTCTTTGGGATAGATGCCAATGGAAGATTAGGTGGCCTAGCTATGGGCTTCAATACCCATTCTTTTCATCTCAGAAATTGTTGGGGAGGCCACGACCACATGGAAGCTGACCTATTCTCATCAGAGTTGGGACTGGAGATTCAAATCCTCAATGTCTATGGGCCTTGTCAACATAGAACTGCTTTTTGGGACCATTTATTGACGTTGTTGTTCTTCAGACGTGGGGATCTAAACTTCTCCTTAGGCCACTGAGAATCTTGGGGGTTTCATGCCCAACAAGACCCCTTATCTACCTATTTTGAGAATTTATTGGAGCTCCATAATCTCCTAGACATTCCCTCTGCCAAGCTCATGCCTACCTGGAGAAACAACAGAGCTGGAGAGGACAGTCTTGCGCGAAGATTGGACCGTTTTCTTATAAAGGAAGGGCTATTATCTATGGGCCTCCTACACAAACAATGGGTAGGCTCGGGAGGAGTATTTGATCACCTCCTAATCTTCATGGAAATCAGAGGAGGTCCTCAAAAGCCCAAGGGTCCATTTAAGTTTAGCTCATCCTGGCTAAAAGATCCCTCTTATATTCAGATAATCAAGGAATTCTAGAAGGCTCACCCCCTGAATTCGTGTGGTAACATTGCAGAGGGCTTTGCCCAAAATCTCAGGGGGCTAAAGAACCTTTCCAAAAATTGGGCTCACAACAAACGCATAAAAGATGATCAAACCCTCCTAAAATCTAAGAAGGAAATAACTAAATTAGAAAATGCCCTGATCCAAGCCTACGGAATGAATGATCAGAAAGCTAGACTTGCGGAGCTCTATACCACTAGAAGAAAAATCCTAATGGAGTGGGAAGAAGCATGGAGACTGAGGAGCAGGGCGACCTGGCTTCTAGAGGGAGAAAATTTTATCATAAGTTTGCAAATGGAAGGAAAAACATCAACACCATCTGGCAACTCTCGGATGAGCATGGTCATCATGCAAACACCTTCCCTCAGCTGGCCACCCTTGCAACCTCTCATTTCAAACAGATTTACAAGGCCCCCATGAAGCTAATCTTGCTGAAATCATGCAAGTAGCCCAACTTTTCCCTCGATTTGTGGACCAGGAGGCTAGCATGGAGTTGACAAAAGAAATCTCAATGGGGGAATTGGAAGCCACGATCAAGGGGTTCAAGAAGGACACGATCCCAAGACCGGACGATTGGGCAATCGAGTTATATTCAGCTTTCTTTGAAACTCTGGGAGGAGACCTCTTGAAGGTCCTAGAACACTCCAGAACCTGTGGATCGCTCCCTGAATCCCTCACCTCCACCTTCATCGCCCTCATTCCAAAAGCTGACAACCCGTCCACTTTTGATGACTTCAGGCCCATCTCGCTGTGTAACTGCATTTATAAAATTCTAGCTAAGATCATTGCAAACAGGATGTGGCCCATCCTTTCCATGTTCATCTCGCCTGAGCAATTTTCCTTTCTACAAGAGCGACAAATTCATGAAGAAGTAAGAACCGCACAGGAGGTGCTTCATTCGCTGCACTCCAAGAAAATCAAAGGTATGATTCTAAAGGTAGACCTTTCAAAAGCCTTTGATAGAGCAAATTGGCTTTACATCAGAATGCTCCTAACCCACCTAGGTTTTCCTTTTGAGTTCATTAAATGGATCATGTGTTGTATCACCAATATTTCTTTCAGCGTTCTTATCAATGGAGCTGCCTCCCTTTTTTTTACTCAGAAAGAGGACTCAGACAAGGATGCCCCTTATCTCCTTCGTTGTTCCTTCTGATAATTGACGGTCTTAGCCGGCAGATAAAAGACGAGCACAAAAGGGGTAGATTACAAGGAATAAAAATTACAACAGACTGCATCTTAACTCATCTTCTTTTTGCGGACGACGTGCTCATTTTCCTCGATGAAAGTATTGGTGACCTAAGCATCTTGAGGAACATCTTCGCCCTATTCCAAAAAGCTACAAGCATGATTGTTAACGGCAACAAGTCGACCCTGACAGAGAATGGATGCTCTCCCCACGAAATCCATTATGCACTGCATCGTTTTCAACATACCTTGCTCAGGCTGGAGGAGGGGCTTAAATATCTCGGTTACAAGTTGAAGCCTTTGGGGTACAAAATTGCAGATTGGACCTGGCTAATATCCAAATTGGAAAAGAGATTAAACATTTGGTACCACAAATACCTTTCTAGTGCCGGCAGACTTACACTTATCAAAGTTGTCTGGGAAGCCACCTCGGTCTAGTGGATGTCACTGGCTTGGATCCTTAGGGGCATCATAGCTAGGATCCAAGCCATATGTTGCAGATTCCTCTGGAAAGGGAAACAATCAGGAAGAATTTTTGCATGGATAAAATGGGAGGCCATTTCTCTACCAAAGAAATGGGGCAGATGGGGCATAAAGAAACTAGAAGATTTTTCCTCAACTTTGGCAGCAAAACTGGGATGGCAATTACTCTCATCGAACAGTTTATGGACAAGGGTGGCCTGCTCAAAATACATCGGCCCTGTGCCTCTGATGGATTGGATCTTCCAATCTCCAAGTATACACCCAGGGGTATCCATTATATGGAAGGAGGTACTAAAATCCCTCAACATCATTATGGAAGGTCTCACTTGGAAAATCCAGTCAGGTATGAGAGTAAGAATTGGTCGAGATCCCTGGATTGGATGTGGAAACATGCACAGACTGCCAGAGGACCTTCGAGCCTTCCTTAGGAACAACAATATTTCATTTATAGGTCAAATAGCTAATATGGAGTGCTCTACCCCTTTCCAGCAAGCTTGGAAATCAGCCCGGGATCTAAACATTCCACCTCAATGGACTCATCTTTGGAATGACTACACCCGGGCCCTCTCTGAGGCTCAGATCAAGATTAGGGAAGAGGAAGATGAAGTAGTTTGGGCACTCTCGAAAGTAGGAAGATATATGCCAAAGGAGGGATATTTGGTACTTGCCAGGGAGTGTCGCCCACAGGACCTAGAACTTTGGTGGAAGCATTTATGGAAACTAAAATCCCCCCCAAGAGCAAACTACTGATGTGGACAATTCTGAAGAACAAAATCCCCATGGGAGATAACCTATTAAAGCGAGCTCATCATGGCCCCTTCTGGTGTCATCTTTGTAAATGCAACAATGAATCTGCAATCCACCTCTTTATTGATTGTAAGGCTGCTTGCGATCTTTGGCTATCAATCTCAGCAGCAATCCCCTCCCAGACAAGATGGGAGGGTGCTTTGGTCTCAGAAGCCTGGTCATCTTGGTGGACCAGAGCCATCCCTAAAAAACTCAGGAACCTGCCTCTCCTAGTCTACTGGGGCCTTTGGATAGTAAGAAATAATCGCATCTTCCAAAACTCCCAGCCGCATTGGCCTTCCACCTCTTCCCGAATCATATTTGATTACTCTCTCATCCCTGAAGACGAAGATATACCCAAATCCAGAACTGTCATTCTCGAATCCATAGACCACTCAAAGCCATGGGCCTATTTTGACAAGTCTGCCCAAGAGGAGGGATGTGGGGGAGGAGCCATTTTAAACCTCTCTGTTTCACATTCTCTCCACATTCAAATGGGGTTGGGGGGTGGTACAAACAATTTTGCGGAACTGTCCTTGTAGAGCCTCTATTCTACACCTACTTGTCTACCATTTTCCTCAGTTCTTCCTTATCTTTCCTTCACTTTTGCCTCATTTTCACCATAAAACCTCTCAGATCATTACATTAGGTGTCAATAAGCATGATCAAGCAAGTTTTGCTAATGGATGACTATTTGTTTAGATTTTGACTTACTTGCAGGAATCCCGCAGCTATCTGATGATCCCGCAGCTATCTGAAGATCCTGCAGCCTTTTTGTTAAACACAATGATCCACGTGTCGGTTTGCTAGATGAGCCACATGGGCACTCAGGTATCAACGTGCTCGAGGTTCCTGTCCCATTGTTCCAGCCATCCACGTCATCTTCACCCATGGTCAAAGCTGGTTAAGTTACGGTCAACTCAAGGCTGTTTAAACGGTGATTGAGAGCTGCTTGGTCACGTCATCTTAAATGGTGATTTGTCCATGTTCTACAGGTGGCAGGGGACGCAATCCAACATGGGATTTATTATCCATGACGACAGAACCACTAAACTCGTCCACGCAGCCGTGATCAAGGGACCATAAATACGCATGACTGTTTATTGTTTTTCTGTTAATTAGCTGTACGAGTAGGCTATCTTAGAAACTCCTATAAATTGCTGCGTCTGCGTACGCTCAAAGAACTTTTATTAGTGTGTAATTTTCTGAACTTGTGTGGAATTTAAGAGCTTTGTGAACTCTGTTTTCTAGTGCTATTCCAGCACTCTGTTTTGTATACTTTTTGCAAATGGAGGAATAGACATAGCACCGTTTTGAAGTTTCCAGATCTCTGAGTTTTCTTGTGGCTGAATGAACAGAGGGCCCCTGCTCATCTCAGCCTTTGTAAAGTATTTTATGTGCAGTATTTCGTTATTTTCTTATTTATTTCCTTAAGCATGTATAGTTTCATTTACTTGTTTTCCTTTCTTTCAAGCTGATCAGTGTTATTTCTTTGCAGGTTTCTTTTAGCCCGGGATTTATTTTTTATATGTGTGTGTTTGCTTTACAGCTAATGGTATTTGAAGTTGACAATTCAAGTGCTGCCTTTGTCTTTATAGTTGATTTTTAATCTTATTTCTCAAAGAGCTGTTAACATACATGAATGATCTTCATCATAAACTATTATCTTTTAAGATCAGAATATCACTAATTTGCAGCTAGTTTGAGTGCTTTTTGGACTGTTCTTTCACTACTTTCTATCCGTGCTTTACACAGTACATGTGCTTTGAAGCATCGAGTTAGAAAGAGCAAATCATCACCACTAGTCTTTAAAGTAGAAGTTTTGATTTTAAGTGCTTATTAGACTATTTTCTCACTACTTTCTAATCATACTTTGCATAGTACATATGGCTGAAGTAGAGAATTAGAAATAGCAAATCATTATCATTAGTCTTTCAAGCATATTTTTCTCACTTTTCTAATTCCACATAAGCTACTTTCTATCCGTGCTTTACACAGTACATGTGCTTTGAAGCATCGAGTTAGAGAGAGATAATCTTTATTCTTGGGTTTTAAAAGTGACTCTCTTTTCTTTTATTAGCAGCAACTTGAACGGTGTCTAGTGCCATTGGTAGTGGTCATTTGCTTTCAAGTTTATTTCAAGTCATTTCAGTTCACTTATTCTTTTCAAGCATTTCCTTTCAAGCAAGTAGTTAGAGATCACTCAACACACACTTTCACTCATTTAGGATTCACTCTACATACACACCATCACTCACTTGTTTATAAATTCTCACTCCATCTTAGGAACATAATTAACCACAACAACACCCCCAACGATAAGAAAAACTCTAAGAGGTTACTTAAGTACATATAGTACACCCTCACTTCATCAGCTTACGAGCCCCGGGTTGACAATAAATACTAGCAATTTAGATAACACTAAATTGACTAAACATTTTGGCGCCGTTGCCGGGGAAGTGAAATTAAGTAGCCATATTCTTAGAAGAAAAAAAATATAAAAAAAAAAAACTTCAAGAAAAGAAGTTAATAACCTATCTAAGCATGCTCTCCTCTTGCACTTTGAAGTGATCTGGAGGATCAGAAAGGAGAAAGTTATTGATTTAATAGTTTCTTGAGTATGCTCTCTTCTTGCACCTAGAGTGAACTGGAAGATCAGAAAAAGAACTATTTAACTTAACTTGAAGATAAAATAAAAATGACATGCATAGAGCTAGAGATTCTAGGGGAAGGTTTTTAGCTAGAGCTCGAAGTTCAATTTTTACAAGTCCATCTGCTTCAAGAGATAGACAAGAGACACCTCCCTTATCTCCAACCGAAACTCCTAGTCCTGAAATTCAAGAGCCAAGAGTTGACTCTCCTATACCTTCTATTGAGTTTGAACTAGGAAGAGACTCTTCTCTTTCTCCTACCAGAAAACCAATTGTAATTGAGGAAATAGACTCACCTGAAGAGGAAGGAGAAATCTCTTCTCATTCACCCTTTGTAGAAGAACCAGAAGATTTTGAAATCCCTAGGAGAATCATCATGGCAGAGGAAGAAGGAGGCGGTAGAGGTAGAGGTAGAGGAGGAGGAGGAAATAACAATAACAATGGAGGAGGTAGAGGTCCCATTGGAGGAAATAGAGATGGGGATAACACATTTGGGTTTCCCATTGTTGATGAGGACTCCCGAGCCACCATGAAAAACATATCACCATCCGTCCTCCCAAATTTTCATGGATTAAGAACTGAGGACCCTGAAACATTCTTGTTTGAATTTGAAGTTGTGTGTCGAACTTATGACTATCTGGATGATACTCAGAAACTCAAACTGTTCCCATCAACATTAAAAGATCAAGCTTTGAAATGGTTCATGGGATTACTTACTCAGTCCATTAGGACCTGGGATGAAATGAAACAGACCTTTTTGGATAGGTATTTGGACTATTGTATGCCTACTAATCATAAGGATGAGGTTTTTAAAATGATGCAAAAAGAAGATGAGAGCCTAGAAGATTTACTTGAGAGATTTCAATATAATTTAAAAAGAGCAAAAATGAGTACCTTGGATGAAGAGACCTTAAAAGCCCTCTTATTAAAAGCCATTAAGGATGAATGGATAGATATCTTAAACATGATGGGGAATGGGGATATTTCTCAACTTTCTCTCAATGATATAGCAGAACTTTGTATCCATCTCTCAAGGGGCAAATCAAAAACTCAAAAAGGGCCTAGAGATCCTTCTCTCCTTAGGGCAAATAAATCTGCAACAGGATCAGTGAGTAGGGCTGAAATCGGTAATATGCTAGATGAATTTAAAACTGACATCTTAGGGAGTCTTAGTGAACAAATTGATACCCTTAAGATTCAGAATAAACAAAAAGCAGAAGCCGAGGCTATGACCATCTTTTGCCCGAAGTGTAGAAAGAAGCATGCTTTAAGGGAATGTCCCTTGGAAGCACAAGTTGTGGAAACCTGTGTAATTTGCTCAGAAACCCATGAGACCAAGGAATGTCCTTCAATCCCTGGCCTCAAAGCAGTCTTTCAAGAAGATCCAAGTACGCTTGAATCCCTTTGTTTTGTTGCAAGAAGACCTTGGCAGGGGCAGCAAAATCAAGGGTTTAATAACTCTATGAATTTTCAGCCCCCACCAAATTGGAATCCTTGGCAACAACCTTGGTCACAACCACAAAATCCTTTCCAAGCATGGTTGCAAAGCATGCAAATGCAAAATCCTTATGGGAGATTTGCCCAATTCTATCAATATCCTCAATCCTTTCAGAATCAGCAAGCTCCCCAACTTCCAAATCAAGGTCAACAATTGTCATTACCATTCCCTCAACAACAACAACCTCTTCCACAAAATCAAAATTCTCAACTCTTGTTACAATCTCAGCAGAGGCCAAATCAACTTCCCTCTCAACCTCAACCAAACCCCAATAATAGGAACCCTCAAAGTGCTTATGTGATGGAAGGTCAACCACTTATGGAAGGTCAACCATTCCCTACCTATATGGTTGTCCCTCTCAATGAGGTCCAACTCAGATCAGGTAGAATCTTAGACCAACCTTCTACAAGTGCTCAACAACCAAGCATTTCTGAGGAAGAATCTCTCAAAGCCAATAAGGGTTCTGAAGTATCCCTTCAAAACCCAAGCATTAAAGAAAAAGAAAAAGAATCAACTCCCTTAGTAGAGCAACCCACATCTTCAGCTATTCCTCCTTTTCCTGAAAGATTGCAAATTGATAAAGGAGTGGAGAAGCAGATTTGGTTGCCTGACTATAGCTTTCTAGATGAATTGAAAAATGTCTGTATCAAGATTCCCTTGTTAACAACCATTAAGGAGATTCCCATTCTAGCAAAGACAATAAAGGAGATGAGTTTGAAAAAAACAATAAAAAGAACCAGAGACACCAAAAGGATATATCTAGTTGGAAAAATTGCAGACATTATGATGGGTAAAATTACCATGCAAAAATATGTAGATCCCGGTAGCCCTATTGTTAAAACTCATATTAATGGGGTTGAAATCCCAAATACCTTGATTGACTTAGGAGCCGCTATCAACATTATGAGTAGACAGACCATGGATCAGTTAAAACTTCCTAACCTTCTCTTTACACCTACTTTGTTGCAACTTGCAGATAGATCAATCATTAAACCTGATGGTGTGTTGGAGGACATTCCAGTCTCACTAGACTCTTGGGAATATCCAGTTGATTTTATGATTTTAACTCCCAAGAACAATCTAGGAGGACATCCTCTTATTCTAGGAAGACCTTGGCTGGCCACAGCGGATGCTTTCATAAGTTGTAGGTCGGGGGACATGTATATATCAGATGGTAATTCTACAAGAAATTCAACTTGTATCCTCCCGCAAAGGCAATAACAGAAATAGGAGAAGATGAGTGGATTGATGATGAGGATACTCTTCAACCTGTTCTAACCATCTCTGAAATCAGTGAGGACAGTCAAATTCTAAATACATTAGAAAATTTTGAGGTACCCTTAGAATATGACTCTTCACAGTTCCAGTTAGATGCAGATATTGAATATCTCTCCTCTAGACAGATGTCTCTCTTCTCAATGGAAGAGTTTGGTAGTTCTACAGTTGAAATCTTTCCAGGAAAAACATTAAACATTAACAAGAACTTGGAAAGACTACAACAAGAAGAATTAACTAAACTGTTGCAAAAACATTCCACTGCCTTTGCATGGGAATATACTGACATGAAAGGAATCGACCCTAAGACTTGTATTCATCATATTTATATTGAAGAAAATAGCAGACCTATTAGGCAGCTACAAAGACGGATGAATCCAAATCTTAGGGAAATTGTGAAAGAAGAACTTCAAAAATTGCTCAAGGTAAACTTCATTTACCCCATTTCAGATAGCCAATGGGTTTCTCCCTTGGTTATAGTGCCCAAAAAGAATGGTAAATGGAGAGTTTGCATTGATTATCGAGAATTGAACAAGGCAACCTTAAAGGATCATTTTCCTCTACCTTTTATTGATCAGGTATTAGACACTTTAGCAGGTAAAAAGTATTTCTCATTCTTGGATGGTTTTAGTGGTTACAATCAGATTCAGGTAGCACCTGAAGATCAAGACAAAACCACCTTTACTTGTCCTTGGGGAACTTTTGCCTATCGAGTACTCCCTTTTGGTTTGTGCAATGCACCTGCTACATTTCAAAGGGCTGTACTAGGAATCTTCTCAGATCTGATTCATGATTGTGTAGAGGTATACATGGACGATTTCACAGTCTATGGTAATACATTTGAAGAAGCTTTGGAAAATTTGGAAAAAGTACTGGTAAGATGTAAGGAAACAAATCTTTCTTTAAGTCATGAAAAGTGTTTTATGTTGTTTACTGAAGGGATTGTTTTAGGACATCATATTTCAGGAGATGGAATCAAAGTTGATAGATCTAAAGTAGAAGTCATCTCTAAGTTACCTATTCCAAATTGCCAAAGAGATGTTAGAAGTTTTCTTGGGTTTACTGGTTATTACAGAAGATTTATTGAAAACTTCACTAAGATAGCATCCCTTCTTTTCAAACTACTTACTAAAGATTGTGAATTTAAGTGGGATCCTGAATGTCAATCTGCCTTTGAAGCTTTAAAGACTAGAATATCTGAAGCACCCATTTTAAGGGGTCCAAATTGGAAACTCCCTTTCCACATTTCTACTGATGCTTCAGATACAGCTTTAGGAGCTGTTTTGGGACAAAAGGATTTGATCCCTTATGCCATTTATTACACGAGTAAGAATTTGACTCCTACTGAGTTAAATTATACTGTTACTGAAAAGGAGTTTCTAGCCGTTGTTCATGCTATAAACAAGTTTAGACACTATATAACCGGCTATGAAACCTTTGTCCACACTGATCACTCTGCCATTAGATACCTCATGAACAAACCAGTCACTAATGGTAGAGTTACAAGATGGCTTTTGCTTTTACAAGAATTCAACATAACTGTGTTAGATCGACCAGGTAAACAGAACACAGTAGCTGACTTCTTGTCTAGAATCCAAAACACTAATGAGGACTCTCCTGTAGAGGATAAATTTCCAGATGAGTATTTGTTTGCAGTAACTACCAAAACTCCTTGGTATGCTGATATTGCTAATTATTTAGTTACTGGAAAATTACCTTTACATTTATTTCCTAATGAGAAAAGGAAAATCATTCAGGATAGTTCACTTTATTCTTGGATTTCTAATGAATTGTTCAGAACAGGGCCAGATTTGATGATCAGAAGATGTGTACGGGAGGATGAGATGCCTGACATCCTTAAGGCATGTCATGACGAACCTTGTGGCGGACATTTTTCTGATAAGAGGACTGCCTATAAAATCCTTTCATCAGGATATTATTGGCCTTCTCTCTTTAAGGATGCAAAGCAATATGTTAAAAGGTGTGACAGTTGTCAAAGAACTGGGAGACCAACTCTTTCGAATGAAATGCCACTACAGCCACAGGTATGCATCGAACCTTTCGAGAAATGGGCTCTAGATTTTGTTGGACCAATTAATCCGCCATCCAAGCAAAATAGATATATACTGGTTTGTACTGATTATGTTACCAAGTGGGTAGAAGCTATAGCATTAACTTCTGCTACTGAAAATTCAGTTGTTCAATTTCTTTTCAAGGATATTTTCACTCGTTTTGGTGTCCCAAGAGAAATTGTAACAGATCAGGGAAGCCAATTTACATCAAGGATGGTGGAAAAGCTGATGGAGGAATATAAGATTAAGCATAGAACATCTACTCCATACCATCCGCAAGCGAATGGTCAAGTAGAATCTACAAATAAAGTTCTTGAAAGCATCATCACAAAGACTGTTCATCTTCATAGAAGAGATTGGGCAAAAAGGCTTCCTGAAGCCTTATGGGCCTATAGAACTACATGGAGGAACACCACAGGACATTCTCCCTATGAACTTGTTTATGGGAAGGAAGTCCTGTTCCCCATTGAGTTCCAAATCAAGACCTTCAAGACAGCAGTTCAATTGGGGATGAGCTTATCAGAAGCCCAGAAGCACAGAATGGACCAGTTAAATGAACTAGATGAAATGAGACAAGATGCAATTCTAAGAACCGATCTAGTTCAGCACCAAAGAAGCAAATGGCATGATCGACATATCAAAGAAAAGAAGTTTCAAAAGGGTGATTGGACACTCTTGTTTGATTCAAAATTTAAGGACTTCAAAGGAAAATTTCAAACTCATTGGCTTGGGCCATATGAGATTGATGAAGTCTTTAATAATGGAGCAGTTAGAGTGAAGACTATTGATGAACTTCAAACTCCCTTTATTGTGAATGGCCACCGGTTAAAAGTCTACCACAAGCCACTCTCAAAAGAGGAGTTTGTTAAGTTATTCCAAGGCGATTCTGAAATGAGGCTGGTGGAGAAGAATTCTTCTCCTCCATCAGCCTAATCTCTGTTTCTTTCAATTTCAAAAAAAAAAAAAAAAAAAAAAAAAAAAGGAAAAAAAATGAATAAATGTATGAGCCTGAAAACCAATCTCTGATTGGCAGTCTCATGCAGAAAACATGAGGTGAAAATCAGGGTCACCTGACACCTCATGTTTTCCAAAAAAAAAAAATCTCTCTCTTTCATTTTCATTTCATTTATTTCATCTCACCATTTCCTTCCATCTTACCATCCTCATTTCACCTCACTGCTTTCCACTCACTCATTCATTCATTCCTTCATTCCATTTCACTTCATTAATAAAGTTTTTTAGGCAACTAAAGTATTTTATGCAGCTGGAAGACTTCATTACAGTTCCTGCAGCTATTTAACAATTCTGCAGCTGTTTAGCCTTCCTGCAGCCTTCTGCACCTGCACAAGAAACACAGTTTGTCTGAAGAAAATATTTACAGTTCAAAATCATCAAAGACAAGGAGGAAAGATCATGTGCTAGCAATAAAGTTAACAAAAGGTTAGTAGCAAATCATCAGAAGCCAAATCAAATGCGGATCCGAGGTATGTTTAAAACTCTAAACCTATGGTTATTTCATTATGCGGAATTTTCTGGGTTATGTTTTGTTGGCCACTAATCGTAATGATTACCCATTTTCTTTTCCCATGCGACCACAAATCTACGAATCCTCCACGTCTACCAGCTCATAATAACCACGATTTTTGAAATCACATATGGCTGTTTCTGTCATTAAGGTCTCGTACCCTAATGACGTAACCTACCGTATTACGTCTCTCAGTTCTCGTCCCGCAGCCATGTGTCAATCCACAGCCGGAATCAGAGAATATAGCCGTTCCATTCATCATTTCGAAACTCTCTATGCTCATAACACTCCATTCCTCGCTATCATCTCCCTTATTCCGTTTCACTCACTACGATTACCTCCATAAACCATCCTCTGTTTTCCCTCTGCCGTATAGCCAGTAAACCTGTGATACAGTCGTATTACGACTGTTAGTCACCGTTTCACTGTGTCCACGCTGTTATCCTCCGCTTAACTCTAATTCAAGCCGTGAATTCTCGGTGTCTGAGGCTGTTGATGCACCGTATACCCTCTGTTCCACAAAGTCTGAACAGGAACCGAGGAGTTACTGTGTAAAGTGACGGGGTTACTGTGTAAGGTCACCATCAAATTCGTGTTTTAAACAGAGCTGAGGAGTCGATGGGAAAGCTTTTAAGGGCTGAACCAGAAGGTTCGAAATTCTTGGAGGCATACCCTCAAGTTGAGGAAGCATTACAAAAAGCTAATTGGCTACAGTGCATCAGGAAGTTTAAGGGCTACCACAAAGAAGTAACAAAAGCCTTTGCAAGATCATTTAAGGACAAAGACAGTCAAGCAGAAGTGGGTGATTTAACATTTACAGTCAGCGAAGGAAGCATAGCAAGGGCTACCTCGCTTCCACAAACCGGTGAACGTTGGTTCAAAAACCGGGCAGTCCAGGATAAACAATGGAAGCGGATTTTTAAAAACCCAGGTATGGACACAAGTGTTTTCACCAAAGGAATTCCAATCTCCCATGTTAAAGAAGAATGGAAAATTCTATTGTTGTTAGTGCAAAAATTTTTCACGTGTGAAGGGAGATTTGGAGTGTTGTACGTTTATCATGGTAAAATTATGCTGCAATTTCAAGGAGAACATGATATAAATCTTCCTTACTTTCTATTCCAAAGCCTTAGGAAAATGTGTTCCATGGCTCAACGAAATCCACGAAACGTAGAAGCTTACCTCTGTCACCATGGTCTTGTAAAGTTATTGATAGAAGAACAGTTAAAAGAAAAACAAGACACATGGAGAAATTCCTTGTAAGGAATCATTTTGCAGAACCTGGAGAATCTTCTATACCTAGAAAAAGCAGAAGGAAGAGAAAAGAAAGTATCTCTGAGACTGACATCTTAGAGGAAACTGTTCAAAGACAAACTGTAGAGGAAATAGAAGTCCATCATCCTGAACCTGAGATTGAACCCACTGAAGACAGTGCTCAAGAGGTCATCTCAGAAACCCTCGCTGAACTTGCCAAGGAAGCTACCAAGAAGAGAAGAGAAGACAAAAAGAAACAAAAACAAGACAAGGGAAAATCTATAATCCAAGAAACTGATCAGACCCCAGAGCATTCTAGTGATGAAGAAAGAGATAACCAGCCCTTAGCACAAAGGGTAGCTAAACTCCATGAGAAAACTGCCCTCTCTGAGAAAGTAAAAGTTCAAAAACCAAGGGAAAAGGCACAAAAAGAAACACAGAGTGCTGCCACTGTAAGAAGGAGTAGTAGATTGCAGAATAAAAGGAAAGCCACAAGGACACTCTTCGTTGATCTTAGCACACCTGAGAAGGGTGCTACAAAAGCAGACCTTGAGGATAGTCCATCACATGAGGCAGCTACTCCTCCAAGAGAAGACAGTCCATTTCAGCCGGAGTTTGAAACTGAAATTGAGCATGAATATAGTCCAAGGAAGTCACCAATTGTTGACCCAATTCAACAAGAGGTGTACAACTATTTTGAAACATTGGAGCAAAACACTGCTGGCCCAAGTAATGTCATACCTCATGAGCAGCAAATAGATTTACTTAAACAAGAAATCTATGAACTTGAAGTGCTAAACCGTCACATTAAACAGAGAAATGAAGAAATGAAGCAGCAAGCTGAAATTGCCAAAGCAATCCAAGATAACACCTTTCTTCACATGAGCATGTGGCAGAAGAAACACAGCAGACTCAAGAAGAGATGTAGAAGGCTGAACAGAGCCTTAATCAATTTGAAATTCAGATGCATGTTCAAGAGGCCAAAGGTTAATGTTTCTACACAAAGGAAGAGAAGGAGATTGGATGTCCTAGCTGAGGCATCCCAGCAGATGGACTGAATTGTGTTTTCATTGCATGAGGACATGCAATACCCTCGGAGTGGGGGTATGTAGAGCCTCTATTCTACACCTACTTGTCTACCATTTTCCTCAGTTCTTCCTTATCTTTCCTTCACTTTTGCCTCATTTTCACCATAAAACCTCTCAGATCATTACATTAGGTGTCAATAAGCATGATCAAGCAAGTTTTGCTAATGGATGACTATTTGTTTAGATTTTGACTTACTTGCAGGAATCCCGCAGCTATCTGAAGATCCTGCAGCCTTTTTGTTAAACACAATGATCCACGTGTCGGTTTGCTAGATGAGCCACATGGGCACTCAGGTATCAACGTGCTCGAGGTTCCTGTCCCATTGTTCCAGCCATCCACGTCATCTTCACCCATGGTCAAAGCTGGTTAAGTTACGGTCAACTCAAGGCTGTTTAAACGGTGATTGAGAGCTGCTTGGTCACGTCATCTTAAATGGTGATTTGTCCATGTTCTACAGGTGGCAGGGGACGCAATCCAACATGGGATTTATTATCCATGACGACAGAACCACTAAACTCGTCCACGCAGCCGTGATGTGTCAAGGGACCATAAATACGCATGACTTTTTATTGTTTTTCTGTTAATTAGCTGTACGAGTAGGCTATCTTAGAAACTCCTATAAATTGCTGCGTCTGCGTACGCTCAAAGAACTTTTATTAGTTGTAATTTTCTGAACTTGTGTGGAATTTAAGAGCTTTGTGAACTCTGTTTTCTAGTGCTATTCCAGCACTCTGTTTTGTATACTTTTTGCAAATGGAGGAATAGACATAGCACCGTTTTGAAGTTTCCAGATCTCTGAGTTTTCTTGTGGCTGAATGAACAGAGGGCCCCTGCTCATCTCAGCCTTTGTAAAGTATTTTATGTGCAGTATTTCGTTATTTTCTTATTTATTTCCTTAAGCATGTATAGTTTCATTTACTTGTTTTCCTTTCTTTCAAGCTGATCAGTGTTATTTCTTTGCAGGTTTCTTTTAGCCCGGGATTTATTTTTTATATGTGTGTGTTTGCTTTACAGCTAATGGTATTTGAAGTTGACAATTCAAGTGCTGCCTTTGTCTTTATAGTTGATTTTTAATCTTATTTCTCAAAGAGCTGTTAACATACATGAATGATCTTCATCATAAACTATTATCTTTTAAGATCAGAATATCACTAATTTGCAGCTAGTTTGAGTGCTTTTTGGACTGTTCTTTCACTACTTTCTATCCGTGCTTTACACAGTACATGTGCTTTGAAGCATCGAGTTAGAAAGAGCAAATCATCACCACTAGTCTTTAAAGTAGAAGTTTTGATTTTAAGTGCTTATTAGACTATTTTCTCACTACTTTCTAATCATACTTTGCATAGTACATATGGCTGAAGTAGAGAATTAGAAATAGCAAATCATTATCATTAGTCTTTCAAGCATATTTTTCTCACTTTTCTAATTCCACATAAGCTACTTTCTATCCGTGCTTTACACAGTACATGTGCTTTGAAGCATCAAGTTAGAGAGAGATAATCTTTATTCTTGGGTTTTAAAAGTGACTCTCTTTTCTTTTATTAGCAGCAACTTGAACGGTGTCTAGTGCCATTGGTAGTGGTCATTTGCTTTCAAGTTTATTTCAAGTCATTTCAGTTCACTTATTCTTTTCAAGCATTTCCTTTCAAGCAAGTAGTTAGAGATCACTCAACACACACTTTCACTCATTTAGGATTCACTCTACACACACACCATCACTCACTTGTTTATAAATTCTCACTCCATCTTAGGAACATAATTAACCACAACAACACCCCCAACGATAAGAAAAACTCTAAGAGGTTACTTAAGTACATATAGTACACCCTCACTTCATCAGCTTACGAGCCCCGGGTTGACAATAAATACTAGCAATTTAGATAACACTAAATTGACTAAACAGTCCTCTGCAAAATTCCTCATCCAATATACCTTACAATTCCAATGCCGTGACCTTCAGCTCTTTGGTGACTCAAAAATTGTCTATGATTAGATCAATAAAAAGACCAGATGCTCAACTTTCTCTCTGTTTCACATTCTGGATGAGGCCCATTTTCTTATCACTGTTTTTTACTCTTTTACATGTCAACACATTTACAAGGAGTGAAATGTGGATGCTAACAGCTTATCCAAAGAGGCTGCGCATAGGCCTCCCGGCACTTAGCTGATACAGGAGCATAGAGCAGGGAAATTCTATCAATTCTACCACAGACCTTTTATGGACATCGATGCAAAATGCTCTCAAGGAGCTTAGTTTTTTGTTTCTTTTTCTATTCACAGTTTTCCGTATGTCAATATTCATATGAACTATTTATTTTCTAGCTACTTCAGGCACTACTTTTTGACTGATTATAAAACTGGCAGCCTTAGGCCAATTTTTCTTATTTTTGACAAAAACAACAAAATGATTATCTAAAGCGGAAAGCCTCCCTGCGTGGAAGAAAGGCCAAATTTTTCTTGCTCTTTTTTGATAACTGACAGGCATAGCCTCATATAGCATATGCTCTTGCGTATACAACATGTAATTTTTATACCTCAATGAAAATTACGTTTTTTTCCAAGGGCAAAAAAAAACAGAAGTATAACCATACAATATATATATATAGGCAACGGGGTTAGGGTTACTCTGCAGCGACCGTATGTAGAACTCTGCATCAGGGGTACGACATCGACTGCCCCCGTAATACTTTTCCTGACGCCGTTCCCACCCCCGTTTCCTGACTCCCCATAACTGGAACGGGCACTTTACCGGTTTCCTTAGCTCCATGCAGTTAGTTTTTTGTTCTATCTACCCTCTCCATCGACTTACCTCCGTTTCCTGCTAGCATCGACCTGAAGGCAGTTGTCAGCGGGTGGTCTAGACAGTTATGGCTGATCTAGTTGATTATTCTGCGGATCCTTCAGAGGGTGTGCCCATCTGGACAACCCCCAGGACCACAACGACGGGCTACTACACCTTCGATAGCGAGCTCTCTGAAGAAGTCGATTCCCTCCCGCCCTTCTTCCGCTCCCGCATTTCCTCTGTGACGTTGCCTGAGGACGCCCCTTCGCATCCGGATCTCATCACTCAGCCACTCTCACCTCACACTCTGTCTTTTGCGGATTCTATGCCTAACCCTAGTGATAAAACCCTAGAATGGGCACCGGTTACAAACCCTCCCACAACCACCTCCAGTAATCCCTTGGTTGATCACTCTCTGGTCTCTGCTGCATTGGATCTTGTTACAACAGCTCCCCTTACCTCGGAGGCTCCTCCTCTGGGAAATTTCACCGGTATTGGTCCCATCCCCGGTTTCTTTGCTTCTATCTCATCAGTGGCTGCGACGGGCTCTAGGGCACCCCATACATCATCGACTGCACAACCTGTCGAGGCACCAGAGATTACGGCTGCAAAATCCTTTGGGGCTTCTAAGAGGAAGAGGTGCTTAAAGCTCCGAAACTGTGAGGTGTTCCTAAAGCTCATTGAGGACACCCAATTACTGGAATCCATGGAGACCGCAAAGAAAGTGCTTGTTGGACGGTTTCGTGGCATACACTACAGTGTGGAAAAGCTCCAACAATGGACAACGGAGGTCTGGGGAAATCACCTGAAAGACCCCCCAAACGTCCAAACTTTCGTCAAAGGTTGTTTTGCCCTCCGGTTCAGCTGTCTTGCTCACACCAACTAGGTTCTTTTAATAGTCTGGCACATTGATCAAGCCCCAGTTTTGCTCAGAAGCTGGACGCCTATGTTTGACCCGGAACTAGAGGGTTGATGCAGGACCCATATGGGTACGCCTTCCGGGGTTACCTTTACATTTCTGGACAGAAGATGTGTTCAAGCGGATTGGAAACGCTATCAACAACTACCTCACATATGATAATTCTTTTCAGAGTACGGGGCGCATGGCTTTTGCCAGGTTACTGGTGCACCTGGATCTCTTAGATGCCCTTTTGGAGTATATTAACATACAGTGGCGAAATGATACAAGAAAGTAGATATTGGACTATGAGGGTGTCCCTTTTAGGTGCAGGCGATGCCATAAGGTGGGTCACTTGTTTAAATATTGTCCACTTAATGGCAAGGGTTTCAAAAAAATCCCAGTTCAGGAACCTGTGGCACACAATCCCCCAATCCAGGAGGAGCAGACCCAGAATTCAGAGCCTACAGAAGGAATGGCCGAGACACAGAAGGCCTTAGCAAGCAAGGCTATGGACCCTCCATCGACCACTCTGAAGAAGCGTGGTAGGCCTTCCCACCGGCCTCCTCCCCCCGAAACCCTTGTTGCCAGAAGGGCCAAGATCAACAAGAGTGATCTTAGTATCTTCGTGTGGCTATTGATGCTTGGGTGACTGAATACAAAATATGGTGTGATGTGTTCACGAGCCAACAGGGGATTGCAAGGAGTCATTAATTGTGCCAATGGAAGGCAAGGAGTGGTTCTTGAGTTGCATGCCTAGAGTGTCAGCGACGCTGTAAAGCGCAACCCGAGCATGAATACGATGGAAGTTGAGATCCAAGATGTTGCCTTTGAGCAATATTATTGTTGAGAAATGACAACAAGAAATTCCAGTTTAATTTGTCCTTGAATTAAACTGAGAATTAAAATCGCATTCTATTCTCATATCAACTTGTAAATAGTTAATCAAGTTTAATTGACTTAATTAGCTTAGGAATTTCGAGTTGGAATTCTTTATGTAGTCATGTCTATGTTCTCCTTAAGTTTTAAGGGTCCAATATGAGTTTAATTGAGTTGGAAATTAGATCACTCAGTTTACTGAGTTAAGTTCAGTTAAATTAGTTCCAAACTATTTGTGGAACTAATAGAGAGTTAACAGTGAGTTGGTGCACTAGTGCATCCACAAGTGTCACTTGAGTTAATTGGAGATTCCCTCATCGGAAACTCATGCATGTCGATTCTGAGAAAGACCTAGTTGAGACTAGAGTGTAGGGACAATGTCCTATCAGTTGTATTATTTACTGGATTGTAAATATCATGCATCCATCAAAGGTTGATCCTATGTTTGGATTGCGCAATTTTAGAAGCATGAATTCCCTTTAAATACAAGTTATTCATCCTAGGAATTACACAAGAGATTAGAGGCTTGGAAAGCTGAAAGATTGGCTAAGTGTTGGCCAAGAGCTAGCTTGTGCGCGAGAGAGTTGAGCATACTTGTGCGGAATTGTTCTAGTGAGAAAAAGCTTTGTATCTTCACTCATATTTCCGATATATGCAATACAAATAATGAGGTTTTGAGCAGTGGCTTCCCTAGATACATCTTGTGTTATGTGCCATTGATTTATCATCTTCTTGTTCATATTGTTTTCATCTGGTTGAAAGTAGAAGTAGGTTCTTGTCCTGTGCTTTAGTACATTGCATGAACTTGTGAATTTACAAGATTTTCTACATGGTATCGGAGCTAAGAATAATATACTAGAGGAGATTTCAAAATTTTGAGTTTTGGGTTACAAGTGAAATTTGAATTTGCAATACATTCTTCAGGATCGAGAGATGGCGTTCTACGGTTTGTGGCTCGAGTATGCCTTGAAGGTGACTCAAATTTTATAGCCTGGAGGGACAAAATGGAGTTTGTGCTAGAGGATAATGGCTTGAAAGAATTCGTTGATCAAGAAATTCCTAAGCCAACAACATCAGATGCACAAAATTTGGTTGAATGGAAGAGGAATGTGGCGAAGGCAAGGTGAATAATCCTTGAGGGAGTTCGAGACCACATTGTCTCGAGTCTCCATGGCAAGGAAAATATGTATGATATCTAGAAAGCATTGAAAAAATTTTATCGGAAATGTGCACTGAAGGACAAACTTCAAAAAATGAAAATGGAGAAAGGCGAGACTATTCCAAAATACTTAACCAATTTCACTCAGTGTCATGATGAACTTGGAAGTGTTGCAATCACGTTGTCGAGGATGTTATGCTCAGTCTTGCTCTTCTAGGACTTCCAAAGAGTTGGCATAGTTATTAGGACTCTGTCAATGGTTGGGAGAAGCTGTCGGATTGGGAACAACTATGGTCGGATTTGATGTAGGAGGAGATCAAGAGGAACACCAGGGATGGCTCTTCATCAAAGACTAATAATGAAGAGAATTGTGCCTTAGCGATTAAGGCGAAGAAGGGGAAAGGGAAATCTTCCCATTCCAAATCGGATTCTTATCATGGAGGTATGAAGAAAGACATGACAAAAGTGAAGTGTTTTCATAGTCATGAGCTAGGCCATTTTGCTACAAATTGTCTGCTCAAAAAGTCCAAGAAGAAGTCCTCGGGGGAGTGGCGGGTGAGGCTTTGGCCTCTATATTCGAATTGGACTTTTCCCTCATTGCATGCATGGTGTTATCAATGATGGGAAGTGTATGGTACTTAGAAAGTGGAACTTCATTCCACATGATTGGTGACAAAGATTTATTCAGTGACCTGGAGGAGAAAGATCTCCAGATGCATATCAAAATGGGTGACGACAAGAAGTATAGTGTTACTGGATTGGGCACAATTATTTTTCAGAGGGAGCATGCGGTTCCACTCACCTTGAAAAAATTTATCTATGTGCCTGGGTTGAAGAAGAACTTGGTATATGTTGTCATGCTTGAGGATAAAGGCTATGATGTGATCTTCTCAAAAGGAAAGGCGTTCCTTTGACACATAGCCACAGGTCAAGTAAAGAAGATAGGGATTCAGGTGAAGAATCTCTATAAGATGGAGGTAGAGGAGTGTGTTGCTTTAAGCACAAACATAGAAAGGGTGCAGAGTCGAGGCGTTGGTGAGCTGTGGCAGAGGTGATTGGGCCACTTGCATCATGGGGCTTTGAAGATATTGTAGCAGATCTCCACTAGTCTTCCCAAAGGTATGCTTGAGCAAGTTGACACATGCAAGGGGTGTACTTTGGGAAAATACACCAAGTCTTCCTTTCACGACAGATACATTTGAGAAGAGGCTATTATAGAGCGAGTCCATTCAGATGTGTGTGGACCATTATCGACAACTTCCACGACCAAACACAGGTATTATGTTATATTTGTTGATGATTTTTCTCGTAAATGCTAGATATTTTTCATGCAGAAAAAGAATCAAACTTTCACAAAGTTCTGTGAGTTTAAAGCATTGGTGGAGAAAGAGTCAGGTAAGAAAATAAAATCTCTACGGAATGATAACAGTGGTGAGTATGTCTCAAATGAGTTTAAGAACTTCTGTGCAGCGGAAGGGATAAAACAGGATTTGATGACACTCCATAACCCTCAACAGAATGGAATGGTCGAGAGGAAGAACATAAGCATAGTAGGGGCAACAAGGGTGATGTTGCATGATCAAGGCCTACCACTACACTTGTGGGCTGAGGCATGCAACACAACGGTTTATGTTCATAACCGTAGCTCACATCAAATACTTGAGATGAAGACACCCGAGAAGGCTTATCCAGTAAGAGGCCAGATGTTGGTCACTTCAGGATTTTTGGGTCATTGATATATTTCCATGTGACCAAAGATGCACGGAAGAAGCTTGCGCTGACAAAAGAGTTGGGGATATTTGTGGGGTACACTGATACACCTCACAACTATCGGGTGTACTTGTCGACCATCAGGATGACAATGGGTCGCAGAAATGTCATATTCAATGAGGAGAAGGCCATGCGAGTTTCCCTTGAGAGGGAGCTTCATCTACATGCGGATGAGGAGCTTTTAACTCCTAAGGTTGAGGAGCCTCAGATTCATGTGGAGTAGCCACATGTAGAGGATCTGGGAGTGGAGACATCCACTCAGGCATAGTCTTCTAGAGAGGGAAGAAAGCGCCCAGAGAGATTAACAGATTGTTGGATGATGCACGGGGGAATGTGGGAGTACCCACTTCTCAGCACAGGCAGAGGAGGTCACCTAAGAGGTACACTAGATACATGGCTCTTATGGGTGAATGTGCTATCACAGAGCAATCTTTTGTAATATACCTAGGGGGGATAGTATGGGGTACAAAGGGAGGTACCCAAGGGAATAATGTAATAATGGGATGGGTCATATTTATATGGTAAGCCCATGGGATTAGATATATGGTATTGAGAGAACCATGGTAATGAAACATGGTATTGCATGTATGAATCATATATAGAGGCTAGTGACTCCCCTTTTAAAATGTCAAGGATTATTGTATTGGCAAACATATCGCTTGTGGAGTGTTCTCCTTCTTTAAGGAGTGATTGTATGGTGTTACCCTACCTCAAGGGTTTGATATTAATAAAGATCTCAAGTTTATCTATTTCTCTCTTGTTATTTATGGGTATATTTGGTATTTTTATTATATTTGAAGATTAGATATATTACAAGTGGTATCAGAGCACTTTCTTGGGAAAGGAGGAGAGATATAATTTTGTTTTGCAGGAATTTTTTGGGGTGGCGAGTTTGCAGATCAGATCTGTAAACTTTGGTGCAAAATTTGAAGAAACAAATTGCAGATCCGGATTCTTTGCGAAAAAATATGCAATTTCAAAAAAAAATCGGTCGAATCGGAGTCTGGATGAGGGAGATATCGTTGATTTAAAAATCAGCTGTGTTGCAGAAATTTTTTGATGAAAATTCGTGAACAACAACTCTTCAATTAATTTTTGTTATTTTGTGGGGAATTTTGAGAAACTAATTGTAAATCTGGGATCCTCTTGAAAAATTACCTAATTTCAAAAAAAATATCAGTCGAATCGGACTCCGAATGAGTGAGATATCGTTGATTTAAAATCAGAATTTTTTTTTTTGATGGTGGGACAGTGGCAACGCAAATATGAAATTCCAATGCCTAGATTGGGATTTCTATCACATGGAAAAATGCAGAATGGTCGTTACATTATCGAAAACAGATCATAATAAGGATTCTGAGCAATATTGACTGAACTAGGCCATTTTAAATTTTCGCTAAGTAAGTGATTTTTTCAAAACCCTCTTCATGGCTTCTAGCAAGATGTTTTTTATAGGAAAAAATGATGAGTTGACTATTGAAAATTTTATAGCATTTCATAAGTTTGACTTCCCAGGGTGTTGGAAGGACAAAACAGGGTATTATTATTTGAAAGATGAGGCTACTATATGGTGGAAATCACTTGACAGTGAGATTCTGAAGTTATGTCATGCTGACGAAATTGAAAAACTATTTTTGGACAAATGGTCTCATACTAGAAAGAAGGAAACCAAAAAACCTAGCAAAGATTTTATTTTTACAAGAAAAAAGGAAACCAAAAAACCTAAAGGTTTATTTTCTGCTGGTATCTCCTTATTATAGGTTCATGGATTGATTCAGAAGGAGAAGATCATTGCGTTTATAAATCCTAGCTGCAAGTCTAATTTTATAAATGTTAATTTGGCAAAAAAATTGCAAGTTCCAGCAAAGCACATTGAAAACACACAAGTTGATGATGAGGATGTTCAAGTTTATAAAGATTTGAAGCTTTCTATGGATAAATATGTGTTGCATTGTGATTTTTATACTTCATATATGGATAATATGGATGTTGTTTTGGGATATCCTTGGATGGAATCTGTGGGTACTGTCAATATTAATGTGCAGAAGAAATGCATGAAGCTCTGGTATAAAAAGAAGAAAATTACATGGCAAGATATTTCCATTAAGACCCAAGCAGAAACTATGGACGCAGAAGCACAAAGCTCTAATGACACTGACACATCAAATGATGAGCCTTTGATGGTCGACAACCAAACACAAACATCAAACCAGGTACTAGAAGAATAGGTAGAGTCCAAGGAGGCTGAAGCAGAAAATGTTACAGGTATTGATACATCAGATGAAAAATTCGTAGTTGAAGTAATATTGGAAGATAAGCAATAACCGTAGGCGCTGCAACATGTACTAGATACCAATCAGGGTCCATTAAGTGGTGAATTAAAGAAAGATACACTGTTGGTTAAAATTTCAACATATCACCACCCACATCACCCCGCAAGAAAACAACCAACACGATGGCAACAAATTAGCCACAAGGACAACAACTCCCACATGATAGATAGAAAGGGGCAACGATCCACCCATAACACATCAACATAGAAAAGTCGTCAGGGTCAACTTCCATCTCAAGCGAGCAAGGCACCATCTAGATCGAGGGTTCACCTTTCTCTTGGATGGCTAGAGGCACGTGCATGGTACCAGTGGACTACTCTTTTGAGTAGATCTTATTATTTGTGTTCTTCTTATATTTCGGGGACAGAACATGTTTAAGGGGGCTGGAATGTAGTGTACCTGGGGGGGCTAATATGGGGTATAGAGGGAGGTACCCAAGGGAATAATATAATAATGGGATGGGTCATAGTTATATGGTAAGCCCATGGTATTAGATATATGGTATTGAAAGAACCATGGCAATGACCCATGGTATTGCATGTATGAATCATATATAAAGGCTAGAGACTCCCCATTGAAAATGACAAAGATTATTGTATTGGCAAGCATATGGCTTGTGAAGTGTTCTCCTTCCTTAAGGAGTGATTATATGGTATTAACCTACCTCAAGGGTTTGATATTAACAAAGATTTCAAGTTTATCAGAGCACTTGTAATGGATCTAACCTGTAAATATACGAAAATAGAAAATATACCCAAAAATAACAAGAGAGAAATAGATAAACTTGAGATCTTTATTAATATCAAACCCTTGAGGTAGGGCCCCCCTAGGTATACTACATCTTCCTTTAAGGAAGTAGTGCAGCAACCAGTTTAGGTTGATCCCATGGTGGAGGAGTATGACTCCATAGTTTGTAATAATGTTTGGGATGTGGTCTTGAGACCCGAGGACAACTCAGTGGTGAACTCCTGTTGGTTTTACAAGGTAAATCAAGGTGAAAATGGTAGTGTGGAGAAGCATAAGGCTAGAATTGTGGCCCATGGATTTTCACAGGTAGAGGGAATTGACTATGATGAGACCTTTGCTCCTATTGCAAGGTACTCGTCAATCAGATCTATATTGGCACTATCAGCACATATGTGTTGGAAGATACATTAGATGGATGTAAAGACAACCTTCCTTAATGGCATGATTGAGGAAGAGATGTACATAGAGAAGCCTAAAGGTTTTTAGACCTTTGACAGTGAGTCGCATGTGTGTCAGCTTAAGAGAGCGTTGTATGGGCTAAAGAAAGCACCCCGTGAAGCATAGGTTCACGAAGAGTGAAGCGGATGCATGTGTGTTGGCTTAAGAGAGCATTGTATGGGCTGAAGAAAGCACCCCGTGAAGCACAGGTTCACGAAGAGTGAAGCAGATGCATGTGTGTTGGCTTAAGAGAGAGTTGTATGGGTTGAAGAAGGCACCCCGTGAAGCATAGGTTCACAAAAAGTGAAGCGGATGTGTACCTGTACCACATAGTGGTGGAAGGTAAACTTTCGATCATTGTACTTTATGTTGATGATCTCACACTGATAGGTGATGATCAATTGACCAAGTCTTGCAAGGAGGACCTTGCAAGAGAGTTTGAGATGAAGGACATGGGGCTCATGCATTACTTTCTTGGCATGGAGGTATGGTAGGGAGATGGGGAGTTGTTTGTGTCTCAGGGCAAGTATGCCAACAAGATACTCAGGAAATTCCACATGGAGAGCAGCAAACCCATGGAGTCTCCTCTAAAAGGTAACTGCAGAAAGGAGGATGCTACTTCAGGGGAAGTAGTGGAAGCTATTGTTTACATGTAGCTTGTGGGTTCACTCATGTACTTGGTGAACACACGACAGGATATGTGCTATGCAGTTAACCAACTTAGTCAAGCGATGGTTAGGCCATGGTTAGGCCTACCAAGTTGTATTGGAAGGCGACAAAGCATGTGTTAAGATACCTCAAGGGCACTTCTCAGTATGGATTATGGTACAAACAGACAGAGGGAGTGAAGCTTAAGGCTTCAACGATGCAGATTGGGAAGGAAGTCCATCCGACAGGAAGAGCACATCAAGAGGGATCTTCAGTATTGGGTCAGCGACAATTTCTTGGTATAGCAGGAAACAGAGATCGGCTGCACTCAGTTCGGCAGAGGCAGAGTACATGGTTGCGAGTCAAGCAACATGTGAGGCCATTTAGATGAGGAATATCCTGGTTGGTTTGTTTGGTCAATAGATGGATCCAACTGTGATTTATTGCGATAATCAGAGTTGTATCAAACTCTATGAAAATTCAGTTTTTCATTATCGGTCCAAGCATATTGATATTCGATATTATCATCTTAGAGATTGCGTATTGAGGCAGATTATGTTGCTAGAGTACATTCCCACAGTGGAGCAAGATGCTGACATTTTGACAAAGGCATTGTCAAGATCTAAATTTGAGTTTCATAGAGACAAGATCGGGGTAGCTAATAATCCTTTTCTTGTTGAGAGGGAGTGTTGAGAAATGGCAGCAAAAAATTCCAGTTTAATTTGTCCTTGAATTAAACTAAGAATTAAAATCGAATTCTATTCTCATAACAACTTGTAAATAGTTAATTAAGTTTAATTATGTTAATTTGCTCTGGAATTTCGAGTTGGAAGTCTTTTTGTTGTCATGTATATGTTCTCCCTAAGTTTTAGAGGTCCAATATGAGTTTAAATTGAGTTGGAAATTAGAACACTCATTTTACTGAGTTAAGTTCAGTTAAATTAGTTCCAAACTGTTTATGGAACTAATAGAGAGTTAACAATGAGTTGGTGCCCTAGTGCATCCACAAGTGTCACTCTAGTTAACTGAAGATTCCCTCATCAAAAACTCATGCATGTCGATTATGAGAAAGACCCAATTGAGACTGGAGTGTAGGGACAATGTACTATCAATTGTATTATTTACCAGAGTGTAAATATCATACATGCGTCAGATATTGATCCTATGTTTGGATTGCACAATTTTGGAAGCATGAATTCCCTTTAAATACGGGCTATTCATCCTAGGAATTATGCAAGAAATTAAGGGCTTGGACAGCTGCAGAATTGGCTAAGTGTTGGCTAAGAGCTAGCTTGTGAGCTGAGAGAGTTGAGCATACTTGTGCGGAATTGTTCTAGTGAGAACAAGCTTTGTATCTTCACTCATATTTCTGATATATGCAATACAAATAGCGGGGTTTTGAGCAGTGGATTTCCCCAGATACATCTTGTGTTATGTGCCATTGATTTATCTTCTTCTTGTTCATATTGTTTTCATTGATCTATTGGCTTCCGTTGGTTGAAAGTAGAAGTATATTTTTGTCCTGTGCTTTAGTACATTGCATGAGCTTGTGAATCTACAAGATTTTATACAATTATAGCCTCTTCTTGGCCCTTGAAGTGGCGACCAAGAACATTACGAAGAGCCCATAGGTGGTCTCAAGTGATGCAAAGCTCTTGAGCTTCAGCTTTTGGGACCATATGATGATGGCAATGGGGGATACTACTGTCAAAGTGTCCATCACCATAGTCATATCAGGGAGGGAGGGGTGGCCTGCCCCTTCCTCTACCTCCCCTATGAGGGCATCTACGATCCCTCACCATGTCTACAATACTGACCTCAAACCAAATTTATCTCACTTCTACGAGTTGTTGTTTTCTATTGTCGCAATCACATATACATCTGTCGGTGGCCTTCTTATCATGCTACCTTGCTTGGCAAGTGAATGGATGGGTGTACTAGGCCAAATCAGGCTATAAATGTTGAGGGAATGTGCGATGGCCACCACCTCCATGCCTTGGAAATTAATCACTATGGAGAGTGTGCCAATGGTGTTCTCGATCCTTTGTGTTATGCGTTCTGTCAGTAATCATAAAAATGGCTATTAATGCTCCTTAATTTCCGTACATCACCCGAATTCGAGGATTTAAAATCACAATGATCAATTTCATGGCACAAAGAGACCCAATTTGGAGTCTTTAAAGAGTTTGTGGGCACTTCAGTGCTTAGGAGTCGATCCTCAACCTGTTTATTGGCAAGGAAGTTAACTAGGGAGTTGACCTTCCGCTATACTAGGAGAAGATAATGGATTCCCGTTGAGCTAGGATATGTGCTAAATATTGAAAGTTGTGGTACAATCTCCAACTAAAGGAACATTTGGAAAGTGAGGAACCTCCCTAAAGCTTTTTTGCAGCGTGCACAATCAGAAGAGAATCCCCTTCTACGATGAGAGGGTGGAGGTTTATGTGTCAGGAAATTCCTTTGTATTAAAGCTTCCAATTCTATTCCATTATTGTTGTCATAGCCAATGTAGCCTATGTAGATGCTAATGATTTCCCCATTACAGTTCCATATGACACCCCTAATACCAGCATCCTCCGGGCTACCTTTTGAGGCCTCATCAAATTCAATTTGAAGTGATGCAATGGAGCAGGAGCCCAAACTTCTAGACTAGATAGCAGGGAGGTGAACGAGGAGGTCCCATTGTAAAGGGAGAGTGATTGAATTGCCACCAATTGAGAATTTCCACCAATTCCTCGGGGAGAGTAGGTAGATCATTTTCATCCCAATTGGATAGGAATAGAGTTTCTTTAAGTTACTTGTGGAGAAGGGTCCAAATGTTATGGAGGTCTCTGTGTTTCTCATTGAAGATACAATGGTTATGCTCCTTCCATATTGTCCATACCAAAAGCCCTAGGGTTACTCTCAACAATTGTTAGGGAGAGGACTTTGATATGGGATTTTCGGCCAAGTTTTGAGATTAAGGACTACCTCTCCGTAGTCTCTGTTAGGCCTATTAAATTCTGTTGATATTTTGAGCCACGAACTATGAGCTAACTTGTAGGTGCCCAGTAAATGGTCAATGGTTTCATGTTGCTATTTGTAGATGCAACACCATAAGGTCATTCTTATTCTTTTTTATTTAGATTCTCCCAAGTTAGGATTTTATGTCTGGATAGCAGCCAGAGGAAAGTGGAAACCTTCGTCCATAGTCCCAAAGCCCATAAATCCTTCCAAAAGTGATATGGGGCATTTGAGACAGTTGACCGAGAGAGGATGAAAGCTTCCTTGGCTATGAAAGTTCATATTGTTATCACTCAGATTTTCCTTAGAAGTTATTCAAAAGAAGGAAAGGATCCAAGGTAACTACAAACCAATCTTTTATGTACATATCCTAGCCAATCTATACTCAGAGAGGGCTCTCTCTTTATGTTTTATCGTTGTTTTGAGGTGATGTTAGGCTAGCTATTAATGCTCAAGGGATTTGTTGTGATTTGTTTGGTGGAATTAAAGGAAACAGATGGACAAAGCAGATATCAGGGCCATTGGGCTATGGAGTCAAGTAGGAAAGGTTTATCAGGATTTGATTAATCACCGAGGTAAGAGTTCACAAGGCAAGATAGCACAACAGGGACAAATCTGAAAGTTTCTATGGATGGAGAACTTAACTAGGGCCAAGGGCAATAAAGAATCCTTAGCAGGGATCACGCTGAAGAAGGGAGGATTGGAAAATAGCAAGAGCAATAACAATCCTATACCAAGGGCCAATAAAGGGAATGAATTACAGAAATAAGGGAGCAACTAAGAACTCCCAAATTTAAGCAATTTCGTAGAAAACATTAAATGAGAAAACAGTTAAAACAGAGAGCATTTAAGCTAATTCTGATAGTATTTTTCCTTGTTTGCTTTTAAGAATTTATAAGAAAACACATATGATATTTCATAACATGAAGGAAAACAATATTCAAACTTGAAGAGATGATACTTATTTGTTTCCCACAGTGCACATGAATCGAGTAAAATGTACTCAACTTTATTCAATCCAGTAAACCAGTCCAACCTTGATTACAGTAGCTCCTTTAGCATAAAAAAAAGTCTACAAAAATGCTTTTTAATCCAAACTAATTACTTCAATTTATGAAGTATTTATACAAAAAACATTACAAAATATCTCATAACTATACGAGATTTATTATAGAAAACAAAAGTTATTTTTCCCAAGAAGGTAGAGACAGATGGAAAACAAATTGTTTGTTGTCCCTCTATTTGTGAAGGTGCTGGATTCTGGAACTCGAATTTGTCTCATGCAGTTGTCTTGGTAATTCTATGTTGGACTTCAGTGTTATCTTTACCTACTGATACTCTTTACCTGTGCTGATACTCTTTACCTGTATTTACCAGACATTACCATAGTAAATATTTTTTACTCCATGGATTTACTATAGTAACTTTATAGTATATCAGTCATACTGGTCCACCATTCATCATTTGGTATTTTCATTCTGATCATTTTCCTGTACACTTCATCAGATTCTTTATACTTAACAAAATTGGGCCTGTTGGTGAAAAGTTGTTTCACTTCATGTTCTATGTAAAAGAGGTTTTCCAAGCCATCATCAATCACCTTTCCTGTAGGTAGTGCTTTCACTGCTGAAGAGTTGGCTTGGCTCCTAGCATGTTTGTTTAGTTTCTCAATGTAGTCATCATGTGTCATCAACTTGTCATTTATGACCAGTGGGCTTGGAAGACCTTTCTCTCTCAAGATGCCATATTTCAACATGAAGTCATCTATATCGGCTTGAATATTTTAACACCTTTTCTCCAAGTTGAACATCAAGTTCTTCTTAGTAATTTTTTTTTTTAATTTCAAGGATGTTGGTTGTTCTATCTTCAATCTCTAATGCATCCAATTGGTACCTGTTCCTGCTGTTCAAGAAATCAATTAACTGATTTGCCTCTTTAGGCTTATCTCCTAATTCTTCTTTGGTCTTCTGTATTGCTTCCACGACTATCTTGACTAGCTCAGTCTGTTCAAAAATTATCTGGATAGAAGGCCAAATATCATTGATGGAATCAATGATATTGGCCCACAATATATTTCTCATATCTCCCAATGGTTTTTCTAGTGTTAAGTCCTTTTCCAGGACTCTGATTCTCTCCTCCATTCTTTTGTTCTTCCTTTCTTCTTCTTTGTTTTGAATTTGTGCCAGTTCATAATTTGTTTCCATACTTGATATTTTTTCTTTGAGATTTTTTAATTCTGTAGCCTGGATACTCATCTGTTCCATGGCTTTGATCACTTCATCTATTTTTTCTGCTATTGTCCCTGCACTAGTCGATGTACCTGTAGTTGGAATAGCTTCTGCTACTAGCAGTGTTGTTACTGGTGGAAGTGTTGGTGCCAAAGATGCTGCCAGAGTGGAGGGTACTGCTGTAGAAACTGTGGGTATGACAGTTGGAGGAGCGGTGGCCAGCTCACTCTGCCTAGACTGTATTGCATTTTCCAATTCCCTCTCAGTTTCCTTTAGCTGTTCATTTAACTTAAGGACTAGGTCCATAAGTTCTTCTTCCTTCTGTTTCTCTATAACCTCTGCAGTTTGGGGATGGTGGAGAGGAGGGATTTTAAACTACTTCTTTAATGCAGCTATATCATCATTTTTCTTTTTGTTCAATTGTTCAGCTGCTTCGACATCCTTGGGATCATGTCCCAACTCTATCACCAAGTCTTCTTATTCTGATGTCTTTAGCCTGAGAGGAGGATTTTTCCAATTGCAGCTGTGTTGTTGTGTTGTGCAAAGAATTTTGCAATTGGTGTGCTATGATGGCTTTACTAGTCAATGTAGAATAGACCATCTCACTAGTCTTGTTGTATAGATCTATTTGGTCAATCATGGATATCCTTGGCCAAAACTTCAAAATCAGTTTTCAAATAGTCAGCCATTGACTTCGGCTGCTGTACAGTTGGTTTCAGGAAACTCATTTGCATTTTCCCTTATTTTATGTCAAAAGCTGACATAACCCTGGTCTGATTAGTTGGAGCCATTTTGAGGTAATGGGCATAGGTTTGAGCATTTAATTTCTCATTCCTTGCTTTGATTTCTTTGTATTTCCCTTTAATGTCTAAGCTCTGAAAGAAGACACTTCTGTGCTTTGTTGTCTTTCCAATGCTTGTATATGGGAGGTGGACGGTGTACCACTTGCTGGGATAGTCTGCATATTATTGGTCTTTCCTGCCACTGCGTTACTTGTGGTCTCCTCAGTATATTCTTCTTTTAAATAGGGATTCAACCTTTGCCTTTTAGCAAAATTTTGATCAATAGGCCTGCTGGAAGGAGTGGCCTCTTCTCTATCTCTTTTGAGATTTCTTTCCTCATTGAGAGGAGTCTGCAACACAGGAGGATTGCCCATGATTTGCTGAGGTTGAGCCAACTCCTCTGAGATTTCGGGCTGCTCAAATTCTTCTTGTTGTTCTAAATCTTCTGCTCTTTCTGAGGTTCCTTGTTGCTCTGATGGCTGTGTACTGGGTTCCTGTGACTGCTTCCTGGATGAAGTTTCTCCAAACACCTGTACAAATGAATCCTCATTAAATCTTCTTTCTAAGTCCTCCATTACATTGTCAACTTCAACTTGAGTGCTATCTTGATCTATCAGTGTGCCTTCCACCCATTCTGATTGGTTGGCATATTGTTCAATCTCTAGGATCCTATGGTGGATATATGGTGATAGCTTATGTTTCTGCCTTCTGTCACAAATGAATCTATGAGGGTCATAGGGCCAGATGAAACTCTTTTTTAATTTCAATCTCTCAAGGATTTCATTTGCTACCTTTCCGGCTTCTCTGTTATTGCAAATAAATGGGCCTAGATGATCCTTTATCCTCAGTTGGGCCTTCTTCTTGGTCTTGACAAAGTGAATTTCATCAAAATTAATCATTTGCCTATAGTACTCCAGGGAAAATAATCGAATGGGGAGATATCTAGGTAATTTATATGGAGGCAGCTCACACCCATAAATCCTGATTTCGGTATGGTTTTGGTATAAATACCAATCCCCAACTTTGTATTGTTTGGACAACTGGAGAACCCTCTTAATATCTGCACTAATTCTGGGAGGGGGATTGCCTATCAACATTGTAGTCACTGGATGCACAAATTGGTCAATAAAATCTGTATATGAATAGGGAGAATCAAAAGACCTGTGGAAAAGAGAAGTCCAGAAAATGATAGATCTAGGATTCCCTCTAGTATCAAGTTTTTGTACAGAGAAGGGAAACCTATCAGTTTGGTAATAAAGAAACAAATGATACAGGACCGATGAATACTTGAATACCCTCTCATTTTCGAGTATCATATACTGATCATGCATCTTATCTGCTATGAATTTGGCATAATCAAACTTGACTGCAGGAGGTTGATCGGGGGTAAATATAGACATACCGGCAAAAACAGTGTCATCTATATACTCATTAGTGGTGGAACTCAAAATACATGACAAAATTGTTGTGATGTCTCTGCCTAGATCAGAAAAGAAGGCTGACATGTAAGGAGGGGGATCCTTTGGCATGTATTTTTCTTCAAAAATGAAGGTCCGAAGGATTTGAGTACTTCTGGAACTAGACAGTTTGGAGAACCTCTCAAGCAAATCAGGAATGGACAGAGGGGGTGAGGTCTTGACCAGGCTGCAACTGTAACATCTCATTTATGGACTCAACTGTAATGGTGAAAAGGATTTTATGGTCTGAGGACATTACAACTTTCAAAACGGGGTCATAATTTGCATGGCAATAATGAATAATTTCAGGAAAGACGTGAACACTTGGGAATTGATATTTGGGCAGGTTTGACTCCCAGAGACCTATCTTATCTGCATGGTTTAAGTAATTATCTCTGTATCTGCAATGCAATTTCAAAGGGGTTTCATCAAAGGTGAGGTCCTTTATCTAGAAATCCTTGTCAGCCAGGGGAAGATGGTTTAAATCTCTGTGGGGAGTGGTAATTGGCCTGGCATCCAAAGCAACTGGAACATCCATCCTTGGTTCTTGTGGATTCAAGGATGAGGGTAGGGAATTCCAGGGAATTTGTGAAGAATGGGGTCATTTCAGGGAGTTTCTAGACTGTCGAATAGCTTGCTATCACTAAATTTACTTGATTTTCACAGCAATTTAGTCTAGGTTGAATATGAAAATAGGGTTTTCTCAGTAAAATGGGTAAATACCTGGTTAAGGTTGCATGAAGGGACAAATGGCTCTAGTGCACTATTTGCATGGAGTGCACGGGTCTGCAATGGCAATCTGGAATTCAGCAGCTTCTGAAAGTTGATGGTTGGAAGTAGGGTGACGGCTTGAACATACTCTGAGTGTGCATGGAGAACAGAAGTTTCTTTTCTTGGTAGGACAAAATAATGAGTATTTTTGTTTTTATTTGGCAAAGTCAATGTTTTGGCGGGTATGATGAAAATGACAGTTAGCGCCAGTTAACGGATAGGACCTTTTGTCATTTAGCGAAGGTGGTAAGCGGGGGCGGTAAGTGGATTCTATCACACTACTTATGAGGGTGTAGTGTTACTGGGAGAGGTTCGCCCGATGCCATTCATCGGGTGACACGTAGAGGTAGGGGAATAGTGAAACCGCTCGTATCTGGTGGGTAAAGTTCGACATCGAGGGCCACCCGATGTGAGCGTCAGCCGTTAGATCTGAAGTTGTTAGATCATACGGTGGTCAGGGAAGGGACTTGATCGGGATTTAATGGAGGGGCCCGACGGGGTAGTAACTGCGGATTAGGGAGGTTAATTACGTCGGGGGTGATGTGATTGGAGGAAGGTTCTTAATTAATCACAGGTTGATTAATTAATTCCTTTTTTATGCAGCGAAGGGTTATATGGCTTAGTTTGATCGTGGATAGATTAATTCACCTATCGATTAATCAATTTATCGAATTATTCTTTTATTTATGGTTTATATTTCAAACCAGGGCGGGATATTAGAATAAGGGTTTTTAATAATATATAGGGGATGGAGTGTATTTTGCGGGAGCTAACTATAGGAAATTATGTTAATATGAAATAGGTGTGGATATGAGAATGCGCTAAGTAAAATGTTTTGAAATATATTACATTTTCGCTTTTAAACATTTGTAACTTAGGCTTAGATGCATGTTGTGGGTCTTTGTGGGAAAAAAGGGGGTTTTTTATGAGGTTAATTACTTTCCCTATGCAAATAATGATTTTACCTTAGGAAAAGGGATTTTTTAGATGAAATGGATGAATTATGGAGGAGTGAATGTTGATGAGTTAGCAATTGGAACCTGTAAATCATTGGGCCGAGGGTTCGGTCCCTCCAAAATTCAGAGAAATGCTCTGAGCCCCTTTGGTTTAAGGTTTGTGATGCTTGAATTGTTATTTGTGGGAAATTAGTGATATTAGGGGTAAAAGAAAATGAGAAATTAATAACCTGACTTTGTAAATGTCTCTGTTATCCATATTTTCAAAGTAATATGATGATGAAAGTAAATGATATGAGCTTCAACTAATCATTCATCATACACCATTATGCAACCATCCATCTACTTACCCGCCTACACATCCTACCATTTTTTCTACTATTTATTAGGGTGCACTTAAACTAGCAAACTCTTATGGGGGACGGAGTGTATTTTGCGGGAGCTAACTATAGTAAATTATGTTAATATGAAATAGGTGTGGATATGAAAATATGCTTAGTAAAATGTTTCGAAATATATTACATTTTCGCATTTAAACATTTGTAACTTAGGCTTAGATGCATGTTGTGGGTCTTTGTGGGAAAAAAGGGGGTTTTTTATGAGGTTAATTACTTTCCCTAGGCAAATAATGATTTTACCTTAGGAAAAGGGATTTTTTAGATGAAATGGATGAATTATGGAGGAGTGAATGTTGATGAGTTAGCACTTGGAACCTGTAAATCATTGGGCCGAGGGTCCGGTCCCTCCAAAAGTCAGAGAAATGCTCTGAGCCCCTTTGGTTTAAGGTTTTTGGTGCTTTGATTGTTATTTGTGGGAAATTAGTGATATTAGGGGTAAAAGAAAATGAGGAAATTAATAACCTGACTTTGTAAATGTCTCTGTTATCCATACTTTCAAAGTAATATGATGATGAAAGTAAATGATATGAGCTTCAAATAATCATTCATCATACACCATTCTGCAACCATCCATCTACTTACCCACCTACACATCCTACCATTTTTTCTACTATTTATTAGAGTGCACTTAATCTGGCAAACCCTTATGAAACTTTTCTTTTCTTTTACAATGGAAATCTATCTAAGTCTATCCTTATTACATCCAAGGGCTTAGATTAAACTGTTGAGCTCCTTTATTTACTCTACCTATCTACTTATCTGTCAAAGATTAAACAATTTGGTCAGATTTTATTCTCTATCTCTAAGCATGAAATTGAAAACATGGAATAACCAAGATTAAATTGTTTGATTACCATGGATTGTGGCATAACAACACTTTGCACACAATCATTATTTATACAGAAAGTAAAATCGTAGTGGCATTTAGACTTGCACACTTTCATGGTCTTTTTTCTTTTTGGGGTTCATATTTTCATCTTTTTGACCTTTTCTTTATTTCTTTTTTCGTCCTTTGATCTTTCTTTTAGGACATACCCTCTTTACATTTTTTATTTTTTTTTATTTTTTACAAATATGGAAAACATTTGCAGAAGCAAAGGTATGTACATATTTCAGAGACAAACTAAGTCAATCATAAATTATGACACCTATTCGTATAGGAACCTAACAGTGGCTCCATTTGGGGATGGCTTTCCTTGGTGGAAAGTCAAGAAATGTAGACCAATAGCCTTCTGACAGACTATGTTTTCACTTTGCAATTTCCTTTGATTATACTGCTTTATTGATATCTATGACAGTGATAATCTTGAAGCTTAGGGCCTTCTCCTCGGGCTTTAACTCCAAAACTTAACCATCCAATCAACACTTAAACATTTTGAAGGATATATTATGTACAATTGAAATGAGTAGAATTAGTAGCTTGGATCGATGTAATCCTCCAAAGGAGTTAATCCTTTGGGTAAGAAATTGTCTTTAAGGTTTATGACTTCAGTTTCATCATCAATTATTTCATCAATTTCCATTTCTTTTAAATCTCGAATATCTGTTTTTGTGAATTTTGTAGGATAGAGTCTATCTTTTATTTGATCTCCTTCTAGTTCATTTATTTCTACTTCATTAGAGCAATTAAGATCTACTGCTATGTCAGTGTCTATGTTGGTATTTACAAATTCATTATCTAAAGTTAAGAAATTGTTAATCTGTTTATCATTTTCAAAAACTTGCCAGTTTTTTAAGTTGTCCGGAATAGCTGGCTTATGCCTAACCTCAGCAGTATACTGATGGTTGGGCTGAAAGGCAACTTACAGGTACTAGCAAACATAGCCAGACTATGAACTTTCATGTTATGTTTTTTGGGGATAGTAGCAAGCTTGGTTTCCAAAAAAGTGTTAAGGATTTCTACAACTGTTCCTCTGTAAAATCCTAATCTAGGGTCTCTAGTTAAATAAGCACCATTAATTTGTTTAACTATCAATTTAGAATCTCCCATAATTGATACCCTTAGAATCTCCCATAAGATTGTGTGAGGCTCCAGAGTCTAGCATGGCATTGTGTAGGTTTTTGTCGTGAATGTTAAGGCTGATGTAGAAAGGTGGTATCCCTCCTTCTATTGGCTTTCCATTGACATCTGGTTCGAAAATTAACTCAAGTTGGTCATCAAAGAGATTCACAGAATCTTCGTTTTCAACATAGTTGAGAGATTTACTAATTTGAGATCTGTATGTTTCATGTTTTACCAATTCTGTCAAAGGTACTGAAATTTTGAGCTTGGCCACCTCTGCTCCCAAATTGAAAGGCAAAGGAGATTTATCTGTTTGAATATTTGGAATTTTAGAACCAGAGCTCTGGGCAGTGTGTTTTTCTTTTTCATTATTAGGAGTATTTTCAATTGGATCTTCTGGAGGTTGTTCCACTGTTCCTTTGAGGGGAACTGAAGTGGAAGGGTGCTCGTTAGAAGGCTGGTTATCTGTTACATATTCGATGGTGGGGTCAAGAGGATTTTGATGTGGTCTAGAAAGGATTTGTAAGGTTTTTGTTACTTGAGGATTCTGATTTGAGGCTTTTCCTTTCTTAGGCTGACTAGGAATTGTTTTCTTGTTTTGTTTCGGGACATCGATATTCCCTCTGCTTCTTAAGTTGTACTATTTATGTACTTCAAAAATAGTAGAGTCATACCCTTGTTTGAAATCAAATGATTCCCCTGTTTGGGTTCGGAACTGTTGGAGCACGTGTGACTCTTGGTCATCCTAAGTTAGGAAAATATCTCCATCATCGTCTAAACCAATCAAGTTTATCCAAGTGTCTTGTTCAGGGTCTTCTAAGTGTGAGGTCTCTGCATAATTTTCTTGGAAAGGTGGTCTGATATTCTGGTCAGGAATATTCTTTCCAGTATTCTGGTTCTGGTTTTTCCTAAAATTAGGATTTCTCCCTGGATTAGCCTGTTGGTTATCCCAATGAGGTTTCCTTTCAATAATTTCAACTCTGTCCAACAGTCTTTCCATCCCTTTAGCTAAAGCATCGATTTTTTGTTCAAAGGGTGTAGTTTCCTCTTTCAATGGTATCCTTCTCTCACTCCTAGCTCTAGCTCTTTTGGCAAGCAAGTTAGCTTCAACACTTACTGCTACGCTCTGCATTTCTTCCAGAGTGGGGGGATTTCTTTCTCTTAATTGAAAAGCCATATCTGAATCAAATCCATCCGGAAATTTGATCAGGGCTAAACCAGGTGGAGGTCTAAGGTCAAGTGGGATGGAATTATACACAGTATTAAACTTGGTACAATAGTCCTGAACAGTTTCATGGGGACCCCTTTTAAGATTTTCATATTCGGATAAAATTTGAAGGGGATCCTTCTTCTTTTCCCACCTATTCAAGAATTGTTGGTAAAGGACTCTTAGACTATCTATGCTCTGAGGGGTCAAGGATCTAAACCACATTCTCACTTCTCTAGCTAGACTTTGAACAAAAATTCTCATTTGGACATCAACCACATCAATCTCATAAATTTTAAAGTAATCTGTCATTTTCCTAGTGTGTTGCAGGGTTGTGTATGTTCCAATGCCATCAAAGGTAGCAATTTTACTCTGGTAGTCCTGTGGCATTGCACCTTGGGGGGGAAGGCATCACGAGGGGGGCATATCTATTGGCCATGATTCTAGGTTGGGTAGTAGTGTGAATGGGAGTTGGGGTAACAGGAGGTGTTTGGGTTGTGGAGGAAGAACTAGACGAAGTGGTGGGTTGTTGGGTGATGATTAGCCAAAGAGGAAATGAAGGGATGAACGGAGGGGTGGAGTGGACTTCAGAAAAGTGAGGGAATAATGATGAACTAGCAGAAAGTGATGTTGCTTCAAAAAATTCAGGGGTTCTGTTGGTGGTAAGGGATGACTAAGTGGAGTTCTGCAGATATCGATCAATTGACAAATTGGCTCGTTGGGTTTCAAGTTCTCTAAGGAATTCTGGATCTTGGACTAGGTCCAATAGTTCACTATCAGATGTGGTTCTAAACAGAGAAAGTTCAAAATGTTCATCAAAAGGGAGGTCTTCCAAGAACAGCCACTCAACAGGGCAAGAATGTGATCTGAACAAAGGTCTAGGGCTGACTGAACTCTCTTGTCTTCTAATGATTCTCGGAATTAGGTTGGGATTTTCAAACACAGGGGGAGGATTTGGATCAGGGTTAGCCCTGGTGTAATGAGTTCTCCCTGAAGCCAGATTTCAAGTCTTTTAAATGCTTTTCTTTTATGAATTTTCACGATAACTTCTAACAATCCTTCAAGATGCTTTAAATTAAACTTCTAGGTTTCTCAAAGGTTTATTTTAACTAAGGATTTGTTCATTCCCCAATACGGTTGCCACTATGTTATCACTCATATTTTCCTTAGAAGTTATTCAAAAGAAGGAAATGATCCAATGTAACTACAAACCAATCTTTTAAGTACAGATCCTAGCCAATCTATACTCAGAGAGGGCTCTCTCTTTATGATTTATCGTTGTTTTGAGGTGATGTTAGGCTAGCTATTAATGTTCAAGGGATTTGTTGTGATTTGTTTGGTAAAATTAAAGGAAACAGATGGGCAGAGCAGATATCAGGGCCATTGGGCTATGGAGTCAAGTAGGAAAGGTTTATCAGGATTTGATTAATCACCGAGGTATGAGTTCACAAGGCAAGATAACACAGCAGGGACAAATCTGAAAGTTTCTATGGATGGAGAACTTAACCAGGGCCAAGGGCAATGAAGAATCCTTAGCAGGGATCAAGCTGAAGAAGGGAGGATTGGCAAATAGCAAGGGAAATTAACAATCCTATACCAAGGGCCAATAAAGGGAATGAATTACAGAAATAAGGGAGCAACTAAGAATTCCCAAATTTAAGCAATTTCGTAGAAAACATTAAATGAGCAAATAGTTAAAAAAGAGAGCATTTAAGCTAATTCTGATGGTATTTTTCCTTGTTTGCTTTTAAGAATTTATAAGAAAACACATATGATATTTCATAACATGAAGGAAAACAATATTCAAACTTGAAGAGATGATACTTATTTGTTTCCCACAGTGCACATGAATCGAGTGAAATGTCCTCAGCGTTATTCAATCCAGTAAACCAGTGCAGCCTTGATTACAGTAGCTCCTTTAGCATCAAAAAAAGTCTACAGAAATGCTTTTTAATCCACACTAATTACTTCAATTCTGAAGTATTTATACAAAAAATATTACAAAATATCTCATAACTATACGAGATTTATTATAGGAAACAAAAGCTATTTTTCCCAAGAAGGTAGAGATAGATGGAAAACAGATTGTTTGTTGTCCCTCTATTTGTGAATGTGCCCGATGTTGGAACTCGAATTTGTCTCATGCAGTTGTCTTGGTAATTCTGTGTTGGACTTCACTCTTATCTTTACCTATTGATACTCTTTACTGTGTTGATACTCTTTCCCTGTATTTACCAGACTTTATCGTAGTAAATATTTTTTACTCCATGGATTTACTATAGTAACTTTATAGTATATCGGTCATATTGGTCCACCATTCATCATTCGGTATTTTCATTTTGATCATTTTCCTGTACACTTCATCAGCTTCTGTATACTTAAAAAAATTGGGCCTATTGGTGAAAAGGTGTTTCACTTCATGTTCTATGTAAAAGAGGTTTTCCAAGCCATCATAAAGCACCTTTCTTGTAGGTAGTGCTTTTACTGCTGAAGAGCTGGCTTGGCTCCTGGCCTATTTGTTTAGTCTCTCGATGTAGTCATCATGTGTCATCAACTTGTCATTTATGACCAGTGGGCTTGGAAGACCTTTCTCTCTCAAGATGCCATATTTCAACATGAAGTCATCTATATCTGCTTGAATACTTTGACACCTTTTCTCCAAGTTGAGCATCAAGTTCCTCTTAGTAAGAACTTTCTTAATTTCAAGGATGGTGGTTGTTCTATCTTCAATCTCTAATGCATCCAATTGGTACCTGTTCCTGCTATTCAAGAAGTCAATTAACTGATTTGCCTCTTTAGGCTTATCTCCTAATTCTTCTTTGGTCTTCTGTATAACTTCCATGGCTATCTTGACTAGCTCAGTGTGTTAAAAAATTATCTGGATAGAAGGCCAAATATCATTGATGGAATCAATGATATTGGCCCATAATATATTTCTCATATCTCCCAATGGTTTTTCTAGTGTTAAGTCCATTTCCAAGAATCTGATTCTCTCCTCCATTCTTTTGTTCTTCCTTTCTTCTTCTTGGTTTTGAATTTGTGCCAATTCATAATCTGTTTCCATACTTGATATTTTTTCTTTGAGCTTTTTTAATTCTGTAGCCTGGATACTCATTTGTTTCATGACTTTGATCACTTCATCTGTTTTTTCTGCTGTTGTCCCTGCACTGGTCGATGTACCTGTAGTTGGAATAGCTTCTGCTACTGGCAGTGCTGTTACCGGTGGAAGTGTTGGTGCCAAAGATGTTGCAAGAGTGGAGGGTACTGCTATAGAAACTATGGGTATGACAGTTGGAGGAGCGGCGGCCAGCGCACTCTGCCTAGATTGTATTGCATTTTCCAATTCCCTCTCAGTTTCTTTTAGCTGTTCATTTAACTTAAGGATTAGGTCCATAAGTTCTTCTTCCTTCTATTTCTCTATAACCTCTGCAGTTTGGGGATGGTGGAGAGGAGGGATCTTAAGCTACTTCTTTAATGCAGCTATATCATCATTTTTCTTTTTGATCAATTGTTCAGCTGCTTTGACATCCTTGGGATCATGTCCCAGCTCTATCACCAAGTCTTCTAAGGTTTTTATTCTGATGTCTTTAGCCTGAGAGGAGGCTTTTTCCAGTTGCAGTTGTGCTGTTGTGTTGTGCAAAGAATTTTGCAATTGGTGTGCTGTGATGGCTTTACTAGTCAATGTAGAATAGACCATCTCACCAGTCTGCTTGTGTAGTTCTATTTGGTCAATCGGATGGATATCCTTGGCCAAAACTTCAAAATCAGTTTTCAAATAGTCAGCCATTGACTTCAGCTGCTATACAGTTGGTTTCAGGAAACTCATTTGCATTTTCCCTTCTTTTATGTCAAAAGCTTACATAAGCCTCGTCTGATTAGTTGGAGCCATTTTGAGGTAATGGGCACATGTTTGAGCTTTTAATTTCTCATTCCTTGCTTTGATTTCTTTGTATTTCCCTTTAATGTCTAAGCTCTGTTCAGAGAAAGCTCTGAAAGAAGACACTTTTGTGCTTTGTTGTCTTTCCAATGCTTGTATATGGGAGGTGGACGGTGTACCACCTGCTGGGATAGTCTGCGTACTATCGGTCTTTCCTACCACTACGTTACCTGTGGTCTCCTCAGTATATTCTTCTTCTGAATAGGGATTCAACCTTTGTCTTTTAGCAAAAGTTTGATCAATAAGCCTGCTAGAAGGAGTGGCCTCTTCTCTATCTCTTTTGAGATTTCTTTCCTCATTGAGAGGAGTTTGCAAGACAGGAGGATTGCCGATGATTTGCTAAGGTTGAACCAACTCGTCTGAGATTTCAGATTCTTCTTGTTGTTCTGAATCTTCTGCTTTTTCTGAGGTTCCTTGTTGCTCTGATGGCTATGTACTAGGTTCCTGTGACTACTTCCTGGATGAAGTTTCTCCAAACACCTATACAAATGAATCCTCATTAAATCTTCTTTCTAAGTCCTCCATTACATTGTCAACTTCAACTTGAGTGCTATCTTGATCTATCAGTGTGCCTTCCACCCATTCTGATTGGTTGGCATATTGTTCAATCTCTGGGATCCTATGGTGGATATATGGTGATAGCTTATGTTTCTGCCTTCTGTCACAAATGAATCCGTGAGGGTCATAGGGCCAGATGAAACTCTTTTTTAATTTCAATCTCTCAAGGATTTCATCTGCTACCTTTCCGGCTTCTCTGTTATTGCAAATAAATGGGCCTAGATGATCCTTTATCCTCAGCTAGGCCCTCTTCTTAGTCTTGACAAAGTGAATTTCATCAGAATTAATCATTTTCATTAGTACTCCAGAGCAAATAATCGAATGGGGAGATATCTAGGTTATTTATATGGAGGCAGCTCACACCCATAAATCTGATTTCGGTATGGTTTTGGTATAAATAACAATCCCCAACTTTGTACTGTTTGGACAACTAGAGAACCCTCTTAATATCTGCACTAATTCTGGGAGGGGGATTCCCTATCAACATTGTAGTCACTAGATGCACAAATTGGTCAATAAAATCTGTATATGAATAGGGAGAATCAAAGGACCTGTGGAAAAGAGAAGTCTAGAAAATGACAGATCTAGGATTCCCTCTGGTATCAAGTTTTTGTACAGAGAAGGGAAACCTATCAATTTGGTAATAAAGAAACAAATGATACAAGATCGATGAATACTTGAATACCCTCTCATTTTCGAGTCTCATAAACTGATCATGCATTTTATCTGCTATGAATTTGGCATAATCAAACTTGACTGCAGGAGGTTGATCGGGGTAAATATAGACATACCGGCAAAAATAGTTTCATCTATATACTCATTAGTGGTGGAACCCAAAATACATGATAGCATTGTTGTGATGTCTCTACCTAGATCAAAAAAGAAGGCTGACATGTAAGGAGGGGGATCCTTTGGCATGTATTTTTCTTCAGAAATGAAGGTCTGGAGGATTTGAGTACTTCTAGAACTAGACAGTTTGGAGAACCTCTCAAGCAAATCAGGAATGGACAGGGGGGTGAGGTCTTGACCAGAGTGCAACTGTAACATCTCGTTTATGGACTCAACTATAATGGTGAAAATGATTTTCTGGTCTAAGGACATTACAGTGTTCAAAACGGTGTCATAATTTGCATGGCAGTAATGAATAATTTCAGGAAAGACGTGAACACTTGGGAATTGATACTTGGGCAGGTTTTACTCCTAGAGACTTATCTTATCTGCATGGTTTAAGTAATTATCTCTGTATCTGCAATGCAATTTCAAAGAGGTTTCATCAAAGGTGAGGTCCTTTATTTGGAAATCCTTGTCAGCCAAGGGAAGATGGTTTAAATCTCTATGGGGAGTGGTAATTTGCCTGGCATCCAAAGCAGCTAGAACATCCATCCTTGGTTCTTGTGGATTCAGGGATGAGGGTAGGGAATTCCAGGGAATTTGTGAAGAATGGGGTCGTTTCAGGGAGTTTCTAGACTGTCGAACAACTTGCTATCACCAAATTTACTTGATTTTCGCATCAATTTAGTCCAGGTTGAATATGAAAATAGGGTTTTCTCAGTAAAACGGGGAAATACCTGGTTAAGGTTGCATGAAGGGACAAATGGCTATGGTGCACTATTTGCATGGAGTGCACGGGTTTGCAATAGCAATCTGGAATTCAGTAGCTTCTAAAAGTTGACGGTTGGAAGCAGGGTGACGGCTCGAACGTACTCTGAGTGTGCATAGAGAACATAAGTTTCTTTTCTCGGTAGGACAAAATAATGAGTATTTTTGTTTTTATTTGGCAAAGTCAATATTTTGGCGGGTATGATGAAAATGACAATTGGCGCCAGTTAATGGATAGGACATTTTTTTAATTTAGCGAAGTTGGTAAGTGGATTCTATTGCACCGCTTATGAGGGTGTAGTGGTATTGGGAGAGGTCCGCCCGATGCCATTCATCGGGTGACACGTAGCAGTGGGGGAATAGTGAAACCGCTCGTATCGGGCGGGTAAAGTTCGGCATTGGGGCCGCCCGATATGAGCATCAGCCGTTAGATCTGAAGGTGTCAGATCATACGGTGGTCGGGGAAGGGACTTGATCAGGATTTAATGGAGGGGCCCGATAGGGTAGTAACTACGGATTAGGGAGCTTAATTACGTCGGGGGTGATGCGATTGGAGGAAGGTTCTTAATTAATCACAGTTTGATTAATTAATTCCTTTTTTATGCAGCGGAGGGTTATATGGCCTAGTTTGATCACAGATAGATTAATTAATCTATCGATTAATCAATCTATCGAATTATTCTTTTATTTATGGTTTATATTTCAAACGAGTGCGGGATATTAGAATAAGGGTTTTTAATAATATATAGGGGACGGAGTGTATTTTGCGGGAGCTAACTATAGTAAATTATGTTAATATGAAATAGGTGTGGATATGAGAATAAGCTAAGTAAAATGTTTCCAAATATATTACATTTTCGCATTTAAACATTTGTAACTTAGGCTTAGATGCATGTTGTGGGCCTTTGTGGGAAAAAAGGGGGTTTTTTATGAGGTTAATTACTTTCCTGGGCAAACAATGATTTTACCTTAGGAAAAGGGATTTTTTTAGATGGAATGGATGAATTATGGAAGAGTGAATGTTGATGAGTTAGCACTTGGAACCTGTAAATCATTGGGCCGTGTTACACTAAAAAATGTCACCATGGCTATTTACAGTTAGTATGGCTCTATCAACAGTCATGCTATCCTCCTGGGCAAGTCTTATGCCTCTGCTCTCCATGTCAAACTCCAAAAAGAGAGAAAGTCTTTGTAAATGTGTTTATCTCTGGGTACGCAGATTCTCTCGGCCTTACCTGCGTATACGCACCTAATGTTCACAAAAATTGCGTACTTGTACGCTCTGTATGTAAAGGGGCAGGTGCGTACCCCTGTAAAGGTCAAAAGGCGCGAGTTTCATCTTTAAAAAGTTACTTGTGGTCACTTCTAGAGCATTCTAGAAGGTTGTTCGACGTGTATTGAGCGCCTCCAGATGGTTCATGTACCCCTATGAAAGAGGAACTTATCCCATCAAGAGAGGAGCTATCCCATCCAAAGAGGGGATTATCCCATTGATGGTGGACCTGATTAACTTCCTCTTGAGCACTATAAATACAGGCATTGGGCCAGAAGGAGGGGAGGTTGAAAGCTAAACATTTCTAAGGGTAGATGCTGCTGGAATTAGGACTCCCATTTAGAAGCTTGTGAGGAGAGATTACCATCTTTGCTTGTTCTATTTGGAAGTGGGTGAGCTTTGTCAAAGTAAAGGAAAACTTTTGATGGACCCTGGGAGGGACTTGCACAACACCAAGGCTCAGGTTGTAATTGTTCCTTTTGTTTCCTATTAATGCAAATGAGTCCATTCTTCTCAATAACTCGTCATTTATGAGTTGTTTCATGTACTCCTTGGTCTATGTGTTAAATATGTTTTATTTTATGAGATTATCAAGTGCTATTTAATCGTTTGATTGTTAGTGAATGCAGGTTTCGAAGTGAAGGAGGAGCTCATCCGGATCAGCGAGGCTGGACTGCTACAACAGCGTTGGACTACAGGTAGGATCTAAACACTTGATTTCTTATATAGTAAATGCATGTTTAGAGAATGATTGCTCTTGTTTGTCTTGTTTGTCACTAGAGAGTCTTAGGCTCCTAGGGAGATTGGTTGTGTCCGCACTATCGACTCTTTCCGCCTGACAGGCCGAGGGTCCGGTCCCTCCAAAAGTCAGAGAAATGCTTTGAGCCCCTTTGGTTTAAGGTTTTTGGTGCTTTGATTGTTATTTGTGGGAAATTAGTGATATTAGGGGTAAAAGAAAATGAGGAAATTAATAACCTGACTTTGTAAATGTCTTTGTTATCCATACTTTCAAAGTAATATGATGATGAAAGTAAATGATATGAGCTTCAACTAATCATTCATCATACACCATTCTGCAACCATCCATCTACTTACCCACCTACACATCCTACCATTTTTTCTACTCTTTATTAGGGTGCACTTAAACTGGCAAACCCTTATGAAACTTTTCTTTTCTTTTACAATGGAAATCTATCTAAGTCTATCCTTATTACATCCAAGGGCTCAGATTAAACTGTTGAGCTCCTTTATTTACTCTACCTATCTACTTATCTGCCAAGATTAAACAGTTTGGTCAGATTTTATTCTCTATCTCTAAGCATGAAATTGAAAACATGGAATAACCAAGATTAAATTGTTTGGTTACCATGGATTGTGGCATAACAACACTTTGCACACAATCATTATTTATACAAAAAGTAAAATAGTAGTGGCATTTAGACTTGCACACTTTCATGGTCTTTTTTCTTTTTGGGGTTCATATTTTCATCTTTTTGACCTTTTCTTTATTTCTTTTTTCGTCCTTTGATTTTTCTTTTAGGACATACCCTCTTTACATTTTTTTTATTTTTTTTATTTTTTACAAATATGGAAAACATTTGCAGAAGCAAAGGTATGTACATATTTCAGAGACAAACTATGTCAATCATAAATTATGACACCTATTGGTATAAGAACCTAACACATATCATCTTATATCCCCATTTGAGGGTGTCAGATACTTCTTTCTTTTTTATTTACCTTATGTTGAGTTATGTATAGAGCAGTTGAGTGTCTTCCTGTCGATATTCTTCCTGCCAGGTATTTGGGTGTATCTAGTTCTAGGTGGGGGTTGATTATGCCTCAATCTAGTAGTGATTGATTTGTGTTTGCCACTCACATTGGGCCTTGGCTTGAATTGAGGTGAGCTCAAAATTAGAAGAAAGACTGCGTAATTGCTGCTAGGAGTCTTCCCAAAACCTTGTAGATTGACCATTTCTTATTTCCAAAAAACAATGTGATTGAGCAACTGCTTTGTTGGAGCTGGCCATGTTCCATATTAGAAAACCTTGTGCAGTGGAGGTAATGTGGACAAGATTATGTTTTTCTTTTTCTTTGGCATATTTCATATGTCATAGGTGTGCCCATGGTTTAGTGGAGTATTTGACCTATCTCCACCATATTTTGGCTCCCAAAACTTTGTTGACTATTTCATGATCACGTAGGCCAGTCAAGGCTTCCTTATGCATTTGTTAAGCATAGTGTTTCCCATTTGACTAGAGGCCATTTTTGCTTAAGATAGTTACCTCCACATAGTAAGGTTCTTTGAATGGATCTGATGCTTTTCAAAATCCACTTGGGATCAACAAGGACAAAGAATAGGTAGATGGGCAAAGATTGGAGCACAAACTTGAGGAGAACCATACAACTAGCAATATTAAGGGAGAAAAAAGTTTAGTTGTCCAGGTAGCGATTGAGTTTGTCAAGAAGGTCTCTCCATGAGGAGTGCTTGATGACAGAGTTAGTAAGGGGGGTGCTTAGTTATTTGGACATGAGGCTAGAGACCGAGAAGCCTAGGATTATGGTGATGTTTCTTCAGTTTATCAAAGAGGTATTGAAGAAGAAGATCATGGAATTTTCCTGGTTGATGGTCATTCTTGAAGCTTTTGAGAAAAGATAAAGTATATCTTTGACAAATTTGGCTTCCTTGATGGAGGGGTCGTTCAGGAGGAAGGTTTCATCCACAAATTGTTGGTGGGTTGGGGGGTAGTCATCACAGAGAGTCAAACCTTTCAAAGAGCCATTGAGGCAACAAATTTTAAGCAAAACCCTAGCTCTTCAACCATGAGGATGAAGAGGAATGGGGATCGCGAGTCTCCTTTACAAATGCCTCAGGATGGTGTGAACATGTTTGAAGGGAAGCAATTAACAAGGATAACAAAGAAAGCAGTAAAGATTAGGGAAGAGAACCAATTGGTCCATTCCTCACTGAAACCAAAGGTATGAAGAATTCTTCTGATGTAGGACCATGTCAGTTTATTGAAGGCTTTAGAGAAGTCAAGTTTTAGCAGCATACTAGGCTTCTTCAAAGTCTTAAGGGAGTGGATGGTTTCATGGGAAAGGATAATGCCATGCAGGATTTGTCACCCTTTGACGTATCTGGTTTCTTATGGGGAGATGAGAATAAGGAGGATAGGCTTGAGGCAGTTGACTATGACCTTGGTAATGAACTTATAAATGACATTACAAAGGGAAATGGGTCAAAATTTATCTAAAGAGGTTGCATTCTCTTCCTTTGGCACTAGTGTTATGAAGATCGTGTTAAGGGCTGGAAAAATGCTCCTGCTGGTACAAGAGTCCTCTATGATCTCGAGGACTTCACTATGGAGGAAGTGTTAATAGTGTTTGAAGAAAGAAACTGTGAATCCATCCGGACTTGGGGCCCTTCTATCTTCCATCTAGTGCAAGGACTCGTGAACATTTGCTTCATTTATAGGTTGCATCAAGGTTGTGTTGTAAGCCTTTGTCACTAGCTTGGGGATATTAGTTATGATCTTGTAGATAACTTCTTGGTGGCAAGGTAAAGGATTGGTGAGAAGGTTTGTGTAGAAGTTCATCATAGTATCTTCAATGTCCACCTGAGTTGCTATTCAATCTCCTTCATCTATTCTAAGAGAAGTGATTATGTTATTGGATTTGTGTTGGATAGTGGAGTGATGGAAGAAAGAAGTGTTGCATTTTCCCTCTTTGAGCCAGTTGATCCTAGACTTTTGCTTCCAATAGAATTCTCCTTTCTTATAACACTCTTCTAGCTTTCTGATCAGCGCTAATTCTTTGTCTTCAGTGTCTGGAGTCCTACCATTGGTGATGTTGTCCTACTTTAAGGCCTCCATTTCTTTTTCTAGAGTGTGTTTCTCCTAAAAGATGTTATTGAACTCTTCTTCGTTTCAGTTTTTGAGATGAAGCTTGATTTGTTTGACTTTTTGTTGGAAGACATACATCTTTGTGCCCTCTATGGGGCTTGTGTTTTCCCACCAAGTTTGTAATTTTCTAAAGAGAGTTACAATCATTGAGCAATAATTGTTCAAACCTGAATAATCTTTTGAGAGGTTTGCTTAGACTTTGCCATGCTAGAAAAATTGACCAATGGTATGGGCCTACAGATGGTAGGATTTTCATTGGAACTTCTTGTCCACTTGTGATGAAGTGTTCTGAGGCCAAGAAGCGATCAAGGCAGGATGAGATATGTGCCTTAACCCCATATCTATTATTCTAAGTGAAGAATCCATTTATGGTTTGCAAATCCACTAAGTCGTTCTCCTATATGAAACTTCTAAGATATTATAACTCTCCTTCCAAGTGCCATCACCCTCCTTTCTTTTCCTTCAGGGAGGCGATCATGTCAAAGTCCCCCCCTATTATCCATTTTCATCAATCAATCCTCATCTGAAAAGAGTTTAGATGCTAGAGCATTGCCATGTTTCATGCTGAGAGTTGGGAGCCATAGAAATTGTAAAGAAAACCATGCATGTTTGTTCCTAGAAGAAGAAAAGATACCATAATCACATATGTGTTTAGATCAAGCTCACTAAAGCTAATTTGAGTTGGGTTCTAGTCAACACCTAGAAATCTTGAAGCCCCTTCAATGTCTACAATGATAGTATTGGCTTTATGCCATAGAGGAGATATTATTCTGTGGAATTCTAAGCCAGAGCATTTGGTTTCGTGGATGAGCAGGACGGTTGAAAGATCCTGCTAGATCCTCCATCTGAATATACATTGTTTGGAGGGGCTATTCATACCCCTTATATTCCATGAGATGACCTTCATGAGAAATGGGGTTGAGGAGAGGCATAGATCTCCGAAATTTGATTCTATTGACCAGAATCAACTAACTTCCTCCCAAGCGATTCAATTCTATGGAGAGTTAATTTCCTTCCTTGCTTCTTGGATTATTTGGTTCCTTTTTTGCTATCTATAGAGATGGTGCTCTGGAGTCTTAATTGTTGTGCAACTTTAGCTTTCTATAGTGCTACCGCCAGTAGATTGATTTTCTTCTAGGGGCTAGATTCCAGGTTATTTTGTCAATAGGCATCCTCCATAGCCATTAGGTTTATACCTTCTATTTACATTAGATCCTCCTCTTCAAACATATTCGTGTCCTCTGCTTGCTTAGAGGCCTCGTCCTCAAATCTCTTGCCTGGAGTTTGTGCTTTGTGGAGCTAAACCCTTTACCCATGTGCTGCTTCCTTGATCCTTCAGGGGTGCTTTCTTATGTTGTTTTAGGTGCTGGAGCTTCTTGGACCTCCAGCAGATTTATTAGCAGGTCAAATATGTTGTTGGTGACTTTCCTTTAAGGAGTGTTGGGAGCATCAATTTTCTTGTTGTAACATCGCTTTGAGGGAATCTTGGTGAATCATTCCCTATCTTTGGTCGCAACATCGCTCTCGAGTCCTTTTTGGGAGCATTGGGAGGGCATTCATGGAATAAGTGACCATGTTTATGGCTTTTCCTACATCTGAAGGGGACATGCTCATAGTCGAGCATTTGGATCCAATTTATGTACTCTAATTCTAGACCAATGGCTTTCGAGAGAGAACCAAACATGTTCATGTAGATGCACATTGGTGTGTATGATGTGTGCAAACCTTGCTTGGTCTGCTATGAGAGATAGACAAATTTTCCCAATTGTTTCCAATCTCCTATAGGGTTTCAGGATCCCAATACTCTTGAGGGAGTGAGTACAGGTGGATCCACTCTAGTGCCCATGAGAAATCCTCTTGGTAGGGGTTGAAGCATTCAAACCATTGTTGCATGTAGAGCCCTGTTGAGTTGAAGAGGTAGGCCCCCCCTTCCATTATCGTATAGAAATCTTCTAATCAAAAGAAAATGATTGTAAAGAAGCCTTTGGAGCCGAGTTCTACCTCATAGTGTGCTTTCGGTTTCCATCTTGGTACAATCCAATGGAGGATCCTTTCCAGTCGCCCGGATTCCAACGAATTTGCATATGAGAGCATGTGTCATCATGTAATCGATTTTGGCATTAATCTTGGTTAGGGGGTGTGTGTCCTTGGAATTTCAAGGAATTTGTCTATGCAAGTGTTGGTAACTTTCAGAGGAACGTTTTCGGACTCTTGGAGAGAGTTGTTATCCAGCTTTGACTCTTATGGCATCAGTTGTTTTGGACTTGCAAAGTTCAGGCGCTTGATGCTAGTGCAGTCTTGATGAGTGGTTGGAGGGGTCGGGGGCCCCTCTTGTTGCGGCCAATTTCTGAGGGTCGGCAGGAGAAGTTTCCAAGAAGGAGGGCGATGTGGGGACGACAAATCGAAACTGCAAGATCGACATGCATCAACCCTAATGGTGTTGAGGTTCAAAACGAGGTAGTTTCTTCATCTTAACATCGTGACAAAGTTGTAAATTAGCTATGAAAAGAACTAACAACATATATTATATACTAATCAAAATACATTATCACTATTTTTTTTAGTAATATATTTTTCATTTCAATTTAAATATATTAAAATAATATAAATTAATTTTTTCCAACTTACTCAAATTGATTTTAAATATTAAATACATATTCTTAATAAACAAATATATATAATAAAAATAAACAATTTAATTAATATTTATACCACACCTATATATACCGCTCACAAACATGCATTTATATCATAATATACTACAATTCCATTAACATCAATGCAAAAATTGTTTGAAAAAATAAAAATAAAATAAATACGACTGAGTAAACCAAAAAAAATTATTTCATAAGAGTTATACACCACTCCACACAACAACAGCAAAAATTCATTAGGCAAAGCTCAATCTTTACCTTCCCTACTTTCATATTCTCCTTGGGAATAGTTTACCAATACTCCATCACTTATATATTCTTCCTTAAAATATTTATCCACACAAAGCAACTCCACTTTTATATTCCATTAAAAAAACGAAACGACATATTGTCAACGGTTAAAATATCTCATTAATCAAATTCCAAATTATAAAATTGTTAAATTTTAGTTTGATTTTCTAAATATATTTTATTTTTTTATTTTTTTTAATTAAAACAAACAAAAATACATCGTTATATAATGTTAAAAATTAAAATTAAAATCATATTATATATTTTATTATTTGGTTCTTTTAAGTATAGTGAGTAAGAGGATTGTTTTTTAGTGGAGAGCTCATCTTCCTTGGAGGTATGAAAATAGGTTAATGTCCTAAGACCCATAGGTATTTGGTAGGGGTTGAAGCATTCAAACCATGGCTATATGTAAAGTCCTGCTAAGTTGAAGAAGTAAAGTCCCACTTCCATTGCCACATAGAGATCTTGTAATTCAAAAAAAGTGATTGTAAAGAAGCCTTTGGAGTCGATTTTCACCTCGTAGTGTGCTTTCAGTTTCCATCCTGCCATAATCCAATGGAGAAGAGTCTTTCCAGTTGGCCGGATTCTAATGAATTTGCATATGAGAGCATGTGTTCTCGTGTGCTTGATTCTAGCATTAATCATGGGTTGGTGGATGTGTATCCTTGAAATTTCAATGGATTTGGCTATACAGGTGTTGGTAGCTTTTAGAGGAGGAACGTTTTCAGACTCTTGGAGAGGGAACCTTGTTATCCATATCTAACTCTATGGTGTCAATCGTTTTAGACTTGCAGGGTTCAGGCGCTTAATGCTGGTGCAGTCTTGACGAGTGGTTGGAGGGATCTGGAGGCCCTCCTGCAACAGCGAATTTCCGAGGGACAACAAGAGCAGTTTCTAGGAAGGAGGGTGATGGGGGAAGGACAAATCGAAGCCGCAAAGATATGACTTTATGACATCAATGTTTTTGGACTTGTAGGGTTCGAGGGTTTGATATTGGTGCAGTCTTGATGAGTGGTTGGAGGGGTCAGGGGCTCCTCTTGCTGCGGCCAATTTCTAAGGGTCGGCAAGAACAATTTCCAGGAAGGAGGGCGATGGGGGGAGTTCAAATCGACGCTGCAAGATAGACATACATCAACCCTAATGGTGTCAAGGTTCAAAGCGAGATGTTTTCTTCATCTTAGCATCATGACAACGTTGTAAATTGACTATAAAAAAATAACAATATATATTATATACTAACTAAAATAGATTTTCACTATTTTTTTAGTAATATAATTTTCATTACCATTTAAGTATACCAAAAACAATATATATTAATTTTTTCTAACCTACTCAAATTAATTTTCAATACTAAATACACGTTCTTAATAATTCATCCCCCCATATATATATCAATTTAATTTTAAATTTATTATATAAATATAATAAAAAGAAACATTTTAATTAATATTTATACCACACCTATATATACTACCCACAAACATACATTTATATCATAATATATTTAACTATAATTCTATTAACATCAATGCAAAAATTGTTTGAAAAAAGTAAAAATCAAATAAATACGACTTAAGTAAACCAAAAACATTTATTTCCTCAAAATTATGCCCCCACTCCACACAACCAAAAAGAAATTCCATTAAACAAAACTCAATCTTTACCCTACCCACTTCTATATTCTCCTTTCGAATAATTTATCAATACTCCATCCTTATATATTCTTCCTTAAAATATTTATCCATACAAAGCAGCTATTTTTTTTTATATCCCATTATTAATGATTAAAATATCTCATTAATCAAATTCCAAATTATAAAAATGTTAACTTTTAGTTTTGTTTTTCAAAATATATTTTATTTTTTAAATAAATTTAAACAAAATTACATCATTATATAATTTTTAAAAATTCAAATTCAAATTATATAAAAATTTGTATTATTTGGTTCTATTAAGTATAGTAAGTAAGTAAGATGATTGTTTCTTTTTAGCTAAGAGCTCGTCTTTCTCGGAGGTAAGAGAGCCCTACTAAGTTAAAGAAGTAGAGTCCCTCTTCAATTCTCGCATAGAGATCTTCTGATCGGGAGAAAATGACAATAAAGAAGCCTTTGGAGCTGAGTTTTACATCATAGTGTGCTTTCAAATTCCATTTTGCCACAATCCAATGGAGAAGAGCCTTTCCAGTTGCCTAGATTTCGATGAATTTGCATATAAGAGTATAGTGTCCTCAAGTGCTCAATTCTAACATTAATCCTAGCTTGGGGGATGTGTATCCTTGGAATTTCAATGGATTTGGCTATGTAGGTGTTGGTAACTTTCTTTGGAGGAACATTTTCAAACTCTTGGATAGAGTTGTTATCTAGATCCAACTCTATGGCATCAATTGTTTTGGACATGCAAGATTCATGCGCTTGATGCTAGTGGAGTCTTGATGAGTGGTTGGAGGGGCCTTCTATTGCGGCTAATTTCCAAGGTTGGAGGGGTTGGGGGGGCCTTCTATTGCGGCTAATTTCCAAGGGTCAACCAGAGAAATTTCCAAGAAAAAGGGTGATGGGGCAAGACAAATCGAAGTTAGTTTCACTATTCTTTTAGTAATATATTTATAATTATAATTTAAATATACTAAAAACTATATAATTAAATTTTTTCTAACTTACTCAAATTTATTTTAAAAATTAATCGCAGATTTTTAATAATTCATCCACAATAAATAAATAAAAATAAAAAAAATATAATTATATATATATATATATATACACGCATTTATATCATAATATACTTAACTACAATTCCATTAATATCAATGTTGAAAAATTAAAAATCAAATAAATATAATTTAAGTAAACCAAAAACATTTATTTCATAAAAATTATGCCCCACTCAACACAACCCAAAGAAAAATCCATTAAACAAAGCTCCATCTTTACCTTTCCCACTTTTAAATTCTCTTTTGGAATAATTTATCAATACTCCATCCCTTGTATATTCTTCCTTAAAATATTTATCTCATACAAAGCAACTCCATTTTTATATCCACTAAAAAACGAAACGACACACATTGTCAGCAGTAACACAACCCATCGAAAATTCCATTAAGCAAAAAGCTCAATCTTTACCTTTCCCACTTTTAAATTCTCCTTTGGAATAATTTATTAATACTCCACCCCTGGTATATTCTTCCTTAAAATATTTATCCACACAAAGCAACTCCATTTTTATATCCCACTAAAAAACGAAACGACACACATTGTCAGCAGTAATATTAAGTTCTAGTTTTCTTTTTCAAAATATATTTTACTTTTTAAATAAAAGTAAAAAAACTTTATTTTTATATCCCACTAAAAACGAAACGACACACATTGTCAGCAGTAATATTAAGTTCTAGTTTTCTTTTTCAAAATATATTTTATTTTTTAAATAAAAGTAAAAAAACTTTATTTTTATATCCCACTAAAAAACGAAACGACACACATTGTCAGCACTAATATTAAAATTTTAGTTTAATTTTTCAAAATATATTTTATTTAAAATAAAAGTAAACAAAATTAAATAGTTATATAATTTAAAAAAATTCAAATTCAAATTATAATCCAAATTCGATTATATTATATTTTTTATTATCTGGTTCTATTAAATATAGTAAGTAAGGTAAGTAAGGAGGGTTGTTTTTTTTGGCTAAGAGCTTCTTTTTTCTTTTTCTTTCTCACAAATAAGAAAATGAGTTAATGTCCTAAGACCTATAAATATTTGGTAAGAGTGAAAGCATGTCCTCTTACAAACCACAAGTGGGTAATTTGAGGTGGCGTGGTTTTCCTTGAATAAAAATGATGACAATGATGAGTCAACATGCATTCGTAGATTGCAATGAGTGATAATTGTCCCACAGCTGGTTTGACAACTAAGTTATGAAAGATTTTCCCATTATTAAAAAAAATAAAAAAATTATTAACGTTTTTTTTTTAAATTATTTATATTGAATTAGTTTAAATATACCAGTGTTGCGGGGGGAGCCCCCCCCCCCCTTCGAACCCGCTCCCGAAGCGCGCTCCGGGCGGGAGCGGCTCGGGAGCGGGTCGGGAGCGCGCTCCCAAAATCGCTCCCGTAAAAAAATTTGCGCTCGCTGGTCTGTGAGGGAGCGATTCAGGGAGCGATCGCTCCCGCGCTCCCGGAGCGTTTTTTAATGCGCGGGAGCGATCGGGGAGCGATCGCTCCCTGATCGCTCCCGGGCATTAAAAAACGCTCCGGGAGCGGTTCGACGGAAAAAAAATCCGCCGGACCCGAAATTTATAAAAATTTTAGAAATTTTTTTTTAGTTTATAAGCCCAATGGGCCAAAAAAAAATCATTTCAACTACATTGAGCAAGAGATTGAGAGCTGAGCAAGAGCAAAGGAGCAAAGAGCAAGCGCTGAGGAGCAAGGAGCCAGAGCTGAGGAGCGAGGAGCAAGTGCCAAGGAGCGAGGAGCAAGCCTGCAGAGGTAAGTAACTTAATCATTTAGTTAGTTTAGCTGGTTAGGTAGTTAATTTGGTTAGTTTAATTTACCTGTTTGAGTTTAAAGATCATTAATTTAAATTAAATTAATAAATTAAATGAATTAATCCCAATAAACTAAATTAATTTGCAGATTCAAGACTCAAACCCTACAAACATCAAACACCATGGACCTGGGGATATTTATTGGCATTTTCCTCTTCCTGGTCCCTTTTATGGTTATTATGGTGGTGGAGAGTAGGAAACGGAGGGGGCCTCAAACTGAAGAGGTGGATGAAGAAGCCGGAGGAAGTCAAATGGGTGAAAACCCCAGTGAGGAGGAGGTGGAGGAGGGTGAACATGAGGGTCAAAAAACTAAACAAGACCAAACTCCATTGTGGAAATATGTTCACAGGGCTGAAACAGGGAGAGGGGGTGGAACCACTAAATTTCATTGCCCCCATTGCAACACTGATTACACAGGCTCATACACCCGTGCTAGAAGACACCTCTGCGGGAAAAGGCCATGGGATGGAGAGAAACAAATAGGAATCAAAACTTGTGACAAGGTGTCAACAGCAGATAGAGCCAAATACATAAAGGAAGAGGAGGACGCCCAATACAGAACAAAAAGATCAAGGGGTTTCTTTGAACCAATCTCACCATCACAAAGAACTCCTTCAGCATCCTCCCAAGGCAGTGGATATGGACATGGAGGCACAGGGTCATCATCTTTAAGGCGTAGAACCATATCAGATTTCCTTGATGAGGGGTGTAGGAATGATGTGGATTCAAAAGTTTACAGGTTCCTCTATGCATGTGGGATACCATTCAATGTTCTACGCTCACCTTATTGGCACGAAATGGTTTCTGCCATAAATGATGCCCCTAAAGGATACAAGAGCCCTGGGTATGACAAGGCAAGAACTGTTGGCCTTGATCATGAAAAAGCAAAAATATCACATTCTTTGAATAAAATGACAAGTTCTTGGACTGAAAATGGGGTGTCCATTGTATCTGATGGATGGACAAATGTAAAAGGCAAGCCATTGATAAGTGTTCTTGCTGTGTCCCGAAGTGGTCCCATCTTTCTAGTTGCACATGATTACTCAGACAAGTTCAAGACCGCTATCAACATTACAGAAGCATTGCTTGAAACAATTGAGCGTATTGGCCCATACAATGTCATCCAAGTCATCACTGATAATGCTCCTAATTGTAAGGCAGCGGGAGAAATTATTGAGTATAAATACCCGAACATATTTTGGTCTGGATGTTTGGTTCACACATTGAACCTTCTGTTGCATGATATTGTCAAAAACAAAAATGAACAATACCAATGGATTGGTGATTTGTACAAAAAAGGAAAAAAAATGATAAAATTTATTACAAATCATAGCAATACCCATGGCCTTTTCCGCAGTCACTCGAGATTGGAGTTGCTGAAGATTGCGAGGACTAGATTTGGTAGATATTACCTCACCTTCAGGCGCCTTTTGAAGGTAAGAGAGGCATTAGCTAGCATGGTATCAAGTCCACATTGGCAGGTGTTAAAGGAAAGGGCTACAAATGTAGCTGACATGGCAGGTTTTGAAACGGTGGAGGAGGCTGCTCTTGATGGGCAGTTTTGGACAACTGTGAGACAGGTATTGGATTTCACCAAGCCAATTTATAACATGATTCGGTTTGCAGATACAGACAAACCAGTGATTGGCGAGGTGTATGAGCAAATGGATACCATGTTGGGGGAAATAAAAGACATTGTTCATAATAAAGATCTCAACTTGTACAAACTGATTCATGATTGTGTGTGTGAACGGTGGAATAGGCTTAACCTTCCACTACATTGCTTGGCGTATATCCTTACGCCAAAATACTACTCAGAATCTTGGTTGGGCAAACCTGCAGCAGGGGGTGGTGTTAGGACCAAACCCCATTTAGATCAAGAGGTAACTAGAGGATATCTGGAAGCATTAGAAAAGTTGGTGCCTGACAGGGACGAATGTGCAGTTGTGCACCTTGAAATAGGCAGATACTTCAGTGGCAGTGGTTTGTATGGTAACTTCCATGCAATGGACGACAAAGATAAATTTGATTCTCTCACGTGGTGGGAAGCATATGGCGGCCACGGACTTTTGCCAAAATTGGCAAAAAAAGTTCTTTCACAGGTTGTAAATTCTTCTTCTGCAGAGAGGTGTTGGAGCACCTACAGTTATATACATAATGTGAAAAGAAACAGGCTCAACGAAAACCGAGCAGAAAGCTTGGTTTATGTGCACTACAACTTGAGGTTGTTGAGCCATTACTGTGATCGGGCTAATGAAGATCCCACATATAAAATTTGGGACAATCACCCTGAGGACGACAATTTGGAGGATGGCATTGTACATATGGAAGAACTAGAAGAGGAGCTTGTACGGGATGAAAATGAAGCAGCTGCAGCAGCCATGCCACCTCCACCTCCACCATCCAGTAGCAGTTCTCGGGGCCTGAGTCTTGTTCCATTGCTGTCGCCACCTCCATCGACACCCTCGCGTGGAGGCTCTAGTTCTAGTTGTTGGTCTGTGCGGGAGACTCCTAGAAGACCACCACGACCTGCTTATACTCCTGGAGACTCTCGTGGCAAGGGCCACTTGTAGATTTACAGTTTACTTGTCTTTTTTAGTTTCTATTAGACTTTAGTTTTCATAACTGTTGAGTTTTGAGTCCTTGACTCTTGACTCTTGACTCTTTCATATCATTATGACATTATGATATTTTTTGTAAACATTATATCACTGTGACAATGAAAATTTGAAGTTTGAAGTTGGGCCTTGGCAATTATAACTCATTGGTAATGATTGTGAATTATGAATATGATGCTTTGTGAAAGACTAAAGTTGTTTCATTTCATCTCATTATTCATGTTTCATTTTATAAATTTTTAACATTTCATATCATGTTAACAGTTAGAAGTTAGGACTTAGAAATATCTTTGATATTACTTCTTGTAATGGTTAAACTTGGCTTACAAGTACAACTTGTTACTTTGGTGATCAATGATGATAAATGTTATTGAATTTTCAATTCTGAAAGCTTGAAGTTGAAACTTTAATATTGAATTTGATGAATCATGATTTATAAGACTCATGGACATGGTTGATGACGATTATAATTTCTAGATGATTGATGTGATATGGTTCAATGATCAATTTATGTTTTTTTATGTTTTTTATGTCTATTTCATCATTCTACATGTTTTTGTTGACATATATGTATCAAAAATTAAAAAATATAAAATATATATATATATATTTTTAAAAAATCGCTCCGGGATTCGCTCCCAAACCGGGAGCTTCTGAAAATGGTCGCTCCCGCTCCCGCTCCCCGCTCCCCGCTCCCGCTCCCGCTCCCAAGTAACATTGAAATATACTAAAAAAATTGTTATATAAATCCAAAATTTATATCTTATACATACAAAAATGTTGTTCTTGGATGGTAATCTCCAAATCCTTATCTATCTTATCGGGAATAAGCATACGAAAGAAATTACAACGGTTTTGGTTGGATGGTAATCTCCAAATCCTTATCTATCTTATCGGGAATAAGCATACGAAAGAAATTACAACGGTTTTATGTTGTTCTTGGATGGTAATCTCCAAATCCTTATCTATCTTATCGGGAATAAGCATACGAAAGAAATTACAACGGTTTTGGTAGTATAAAGCCTGAGAAAAAATGCATGGCACTAAAAAAAATAAAAATAACACATACTATATCACTAAAAAAAATAAAAACAACACATATACTATGGAACTATAGGAGAAACGTTGCTAATGAACTTGTGTTTCCTAAAAAAGCCATCAAGGATTGAAGCATAGCGGTCACCCTGTGTTTTGCATTAGTTGGACTTGGTTGAAATCAAAGTGTCATTCTATATGAGTTGTTGAACCCTTACGGTCCTCAGAAATAGTTATTCTATAAGTGATTTAGCTTGTCATGGTTTCTCTGGTCATGAAATGGAAAATGGTTGCTGTCTCGTATGTATGGTTTTAATCAGTTGTGGTCTCTTATGTATAGTCTAAGTGATTAAGGTGCTAACAAGAAATCTCATGAGTTGGTTAGACCAATCTAGTTAGTAATTGGGACAAATTTACTAAATTGGATGACATAACTTAGGGAAAAGTCCATGCGTAATATGTCACATAATTGGCCATGTATGGTTCCTAGATTCCGTCATACATGGATTTAAAGTGACAAGATCTTATAACCCATAAATGTGGAAAATGAGGAGTAGGAATACATGGTTGGAGCCTCTATCATTTTGGGTAAGTGGCACATATAGTTGGAACAATTTGTATGATTTTGTGGCAATGCCTTATAGATCATGCTTTAATTGGTCCCTTCTTTTGATGGCCAATAGTAGTGGAGGGCTTATTAGAGGATGAGTAAATGGCGTGGTTGGGACTGGTTGGCCCCTTTGTTTTTGGGAAAGATGTGGAGAGATGCATGTATGTGAATGTATCATAACAAAGCATTGAAGTCAGTTAGTTATAAATGGCTATAGGTTAATGAGCATAATTAATTATTTGACTTACATAATGGATTGACATTATCATCCTTATCCCATTGTAACCTAGTTGCATAGTTAAATGGCAGTTAAATGGCTATAGGTTAATGAGCATAATTAATTATTTGACTTACATAATGGATTGACATTATCATCCTTATCCCATTGTAACCTAGTTGCATAGTTAACTTTAACTACTAGATGTAAAGTAGCCAACGCCCTAAGCATCATTAAGGAGGAGGGATAGTAAAATTTCATCTTACACATAAGATAAAAGTTACTTCTGGGATCACATTATATTTTGTTCACCAAGAATTTTCCAATGACTATAATTTTATCAAATCCAAGTCTAAGGCACAAAGTTATGGTCTAAAGATTAATAAGTTTAGACCACTTTCTTTCAGCCACATGGACAACCACACATTGAGCATGTTAACATGGACTATGGGGCATCCATACCCTGCCATGGCATGCCTTACACGAGCTCTCCTTTTGGATCACACTTAATCCCTTGTTTTGGCACAGCATTTCTCCTATACAAAACTTTGTACATCACAATGGCAAACTTTAAAATTTAAATTGTGTAAAATATTGCAGGATAAAAATATTTATCTCGTGATACCACCCATGCTCCTTACATTTTGCATTCAAAATTTTTGTTGGGCACTAGATTTCACATGGCCACAAATATTTAGATTTGTGATATCATACCACATCTCCACCATAGACGTTTCTACATGGACCCTGCCATGTCAGCTTGTATACAAACATCTTAATGGTTACGCATTTATAAAGTCAAACTTCTATGTTTCGGCTTATCACTACTTGGATGACTTCATCCATGTGTCATATCGCCTCGAAGACTTTTCTTTGTTGTGATGTATTCAGCCTTGCAAATCATTTTATCTTTGTCGTGTTTATTCGGCCTTGCAAATAATTTTCTTTGTGGTGATATATCTGGCCTTGCAAATCATTTTATCATTCCCTTGATTTATTTTTTGGTTGATACGTTGCTCCATTAATTCATTTCTCACCAATGTTTCTTTCTTTTATCACTGAGATCTATTTCTTCTCACCAATGTTTCTTTCTTTTATCACTGAGATCTATTTCTTCTCACCAATGTTTCTTCTCTTTACTGCTAAGATTTTTTACCAATGTTTCACCCCAAGAATTTCTTTCTTCCTTGTTAATGTATCAGTGTGATTTATTTTATTTACTAACCATAAGTCTTTCTTCTTTCTTCCTTCTTTATCGCTCCCGAAGATCATCCTTTGGTGACATATCGCACTACAAAAATCTCTGTCGATGATACATCGCATCCAAAGTATTTGTCTTTCCTCGATAACTTTGTATGACTGGCTAAATTTTCTTCGATGTTATGCCTTGAATCGTGGCCTTAATTTTTCTTTGGACACGTTGTATCAAGCAAGAAGATTTTTCTTTAGCAACATATGTTGCTTTGCTTGGAAGATATTCTTCAACGAAACGACAAACTGCCTAAGTTTCTTTAAGGCTTTAAAACGTAGTCAAATTACACCAAACTTTTCCACGAAGTTTCCATGGCTTGGTTATAGCTTAAAAGCCTATCAAAGGCCTTGTATGACTCACTCCAAGCGTAAAATACAGGGTTTTTAAAGCTGCAAGACTCTTACCTATTCAAACTCAAGGTAAGAAGGCCAAGTTCATAACATTATACATAACCAAAGCATTCTAGACCCATATGCATCATTCAACATAAAGGGTTACACCAACGATTTTGACTTGGAAACATCCTCATGCACATGTACTACAAAATGGTAGCATAGCGGCTTCTGGTGTAAGCATTCAATAACAAGTATAAATACTCATAAAGAAGGAATATGAACTAGCTTGGCTAACCTTCCGGCGATTCTTTCTTCTTTCTTGAGTTACATGTGTGTTCTTGATGTGCTTGCTCCAATGTAGTGTCTCTTCTTGAAAGCATGCATTTAATATCCTAGAATACAACATTTGGTTTGTTACCTGCATTTAAACCCTCAGTGCATGATACGGAAATATTATCCATCGATGAAACCATGAGAGGTTGCTAGATTACGATGGAAGATCTTCGAGAAAATCTATTGACAGATGTGGATGCATGTCAAAGGTTTTAATTTGTTCATCCAAAGATGACGATGTTGATAATTCCGGATGGATCATTCAACGATGTTCAATGATTGCTCAAGGATGCTTCTCGTGGTTGAACGAGAAGCAAGAACCAACGACGATGTTGATAATTCCGGATGGATCATTCGACGATGTTCAAATTACTGCTCAAGGATGCTTTTCGTGGTTGAACGAGCACAAAGAACCAACGAATTATGAGACAAAGAAATTATGTTAGTTGGAAGATTTTGTTTGAGAACGAAAAATAAAACACATCATAGAATCTTGCAAAAAGGAGGATGATTCGAAAGAGATTTAGCGATGTTGAAACTGAGAAAGTCGATGAAAGTAAACTAGAGAGGTTGATGTTACATGGAAAGGTCACGCTCTACTCAACACTGTAAACCTGTATTTATGGTAAAAAAAAATTGCTAGTCATTGGGTAAATTGGGCATTGTTTCTTGGGCATAATTCTTAATAACTTCATGACTGATATATTTGCATAAAGGTGTGATCGGATTTGATGCAATCTGAATACTACATCTTAAGAGGGCCTAAAAACTCAAAATTTCATATTGGCAAACTTGTCTTGCCATTTGGTAATTTTGGGGCACATTTTGGCACACACACTCACATTGGTGGCTCATTGTTTTCACTCTACTGTTGTAGTAAGTGCTTTTAGATCTGGTGTAACACTTAATAATACATCATAAGAAGGTTAGCTATCTCATATAATCACTGGGCAAGTCATTTAGTGTCTCATTGATCATATTTGGTTCTTAATGCTTGTCCTTTCTGGGATCTAGAGTGATTTACTTGTTGTTGTCCTAAAGGTTAATAAGTGCTCATCTCACTAGTGATTCTAAGTGTTATTGTTAAGAAGCTTGTCTTAACATTTCTTATTTGAAAGCTAACCTTTGTTTGTTTCTTGTAAGCCCATTCATAGCCTCTAAAAATCATTAATTTTGCACTAAGTGCGTGCTCACACATCATAACTCTAATCTTGTTGAATGGTTTAAGTTACTTTGGGCATTGAAATCTCTCTCTTTCTCTTAAGTATCTTGGCATCTAATTGCATTGTTGTTTAAGAATCTAATTGTGTAAGGAACATTGCCAAAGGAATCATTGGATAAATGCTAGACACATAGTCTTGGTTTATCTTAAGCATTGGCATCTTGAGAGTTATTGATCTCTTAATATTGGCATAAGCCAATAAGATCATTATTGGCGTTTACTTTGTTTAAACATTTTTAATTATTGCAAGTAATTATTGTCTCTTAATATTGGCATAAGCCAATAAGATCATTATTGGCGTTTACTTTGTTTAAACATTTTTAATTATTGCAAGTAATTGTTGTCATTGGATAATTGTTCTAAACTCGCTATCATTGGTGAAGCATCTTGTGAAGATAAGTTCTTGTGAAGATAAGTTTATCTTTGGGTCGTTTAATATTAGCACTTGATAATTGGCACATTCTTGGTAATAAGATTGTCTTTCCATTTATTAGCACTTGATAATTGGCACATTCTTGGTAATAAGATTGTCTTTCCATTTATTGATAAGTACTCTTGTCCTTGAAGATTAATCATAACTTAATTACTTAAACATTAAACAATATTAACCCAAGAATATCTCATCCACCTTGAATAAGCATTCTAAGTCTAGTTTCACTAATAATTTACCACCTCCAAGCATAAGCTTGGTTGATAGACTTTTAGGGCCACCTTTTCTCTATTTAGCTTGAGGGATTCAACACCTTTCTAATGGTTAAAACGGTGACCTTGCAGTCGTTAGAGCCATAGTCTCTGCAGGGTTGGAGGCATCGAGTGGTTGGAACACAAGGGGAGGTATCATTAATCAAGCCTTTGCTTGCTTCCCATTGGCTTCCACCCACAACCTACTCTAAAGACAAGTTCTGAAATAGTTAAAAGGAAGGTCTTACTTAGAATAGGCATATAACTAAAAAAAACCAAGATTCTTGCATCACATCTAGGTCTTTCGACTTGCATAACATATAGGTTAGTGAAGCATCTAAGCAGCATTTGTCCATCCGGTTACTTGGTCCTTAATTGGTAATAAGGAAGAAGTTGACTCCATAACTCACTGGTCTCACATTTGAATTTAAAATTAATCTCTAAATCTTGCTTAAATTAACCAAGTAGCTAGGCCACTCAATTGTATCTCTCGGACTCGTTGGTTACCAACTTGTCCTCCATCTTTCACATTTCCATAGGGACTACCCCCCATAGCCTAATGTTGGGAGACAGCTAGAACAGATAGGTCAGGGATTAGAGTGACAACCCCGACCTGAGTCGTTGTCGCGGTGCTTGTACAATTTGAGCGACAACAAGATCCATAATATCAATTCTTCACTAATTTTCGGATTAAAAATCAGCGATTGGACCTTGAACTGATAAAGCTTTCTCGGACTTGGATGAATGGTTTCTCTAGGGAAAATGAAGTATCTAAGCGTCTAGACAAACTTCTTTTGGTTTCTGAATCTCATATGAGTTATGGTTTTTCATTTAAAATAACTATGGATGTCTGTGAAATCTCCGATCATAGGCCCATCCTACATTGCCCATCCTACATTTTTCACATCCTGGAGGAGCGAAGTCTATCCATTTTCGCTTCAATCTCTCTTGGATGGTACAAGAGGATTACCGTCCTTCGGTAGCCGACAATTGGAGACATTTAAATAGTTTGCCTTCCTCTTTATTCATGGGACAATTCACACGCAATCTGGTTTCTATTAAGCAGCCCTATAAGTTTTGGGCAAAGGAATTCTATGCTAGGAAGCAAGCTAGGTTTGCTCAAGTGGAAGATCGGCTTACATTTCTTTCACCTAAATGGTCATTAGACCTAGCATTGTTGCTTGGCATTTGATTGAGTTGTTAGAGATTTTCAAGGAAGAGTCAGACTTGAATTGATTCATTTCTCATGTTCACTCTCATCAGATATTGGAGTTCACATCAATGAACAATTATAGGTACGTTGGATCACATGTTTCAATAGTGAGGTTTCACAGATTATATGATTTTTCAACATCTAGATTTGGCATCTTTTTAGGAAAATTTTAATCTAAACTCCACTCGAGAGTTTCAAATTCAAGAATTAGAGATGATAACGGTTCATACACTAGTTCATGTTGTCTTGCTTGTTTAATTGTTCAAACTTGTGATTAATGGGGGAAATGTCAGCACAATCAAAAAGTCCTAGATCACCTCTTTTTGAGTTGTTATCCTTCTCTCTTGATGACGTCTTATCCCTATCCACCAATGACTTGTCAAGGTGAAAGAAAATCTATCTTATGAAGTGGTTACATCAATGTACTATATATTTTTAAAAAGTAGCTATGTTTTTACAGATGATTATTGCCTTGAACTTAATTAAGGAAGTGAATGAAACAGAAAACTTATTAGGTAGACACGATTATTTAAATCTCACAAATTATACTTTAGAATTAAATAGGTAAACAAGAGCGAGGCGTGCAAACTACATAGAATTCTTAGTACTTACAAAGAGGTACACTTGCATTGGTCACCAAAAGATGTTGAATAGATCTTCATTACTCGGAGCTGTAGAAAGAATAAAGTTCAAAGCAAGTTGGGCACAAATCAACATAATCCATGATCGTAGGTGATAGAAATAATCATGTAAAGATAGACAATTTTCTCACACTGCTCAAAGTATAACTATGATGTAAGAAATTGTAGTATCCCCTAGTATTATTCCAATAAATATTAGGAGATTTGCTTCTGAAAAAATATATTAGGCATTTATGTTCTAAAACATCATAATTTTTTTATAATTTCACGTGCTAGAAATTGCCAGAAAATTAAATAAAACTTGCAATGTAAAGCCCATAAATTAAATAAAATGTTGTTGCTCAAACAATTTTCATTAATGGATTCTCAGGAGAAAATTTACATCAAATTTTGGAGATGGAACCTGGTGAAGAAAACCTGAAAAATATTTTCCCTCGAACTCCTTGTTAAATCGGCCCTCCAATTGAAAAACTTAGGCTTGCTTAAAAATGGCAATGCGGCTCTCCTTATTGTGCAAATCTAGCCCTCCAATTGAGACTATTCGACCTTAAATATTTTCGCTTACCAAGAAGCAATGTGACACTCCCTGAGGATGCAATATGGCCTTTAAGAAACACATGATTCAGCCCAAAGTTTAGGGCAACTCGACCGTCTAGCAACCAATGCGGTTCTGTTAACTCGAACTGTGAACCTCGACTCCTTGTTGATGATAAAGTCAACTTGGAAGATCAAAAAATTTCAGCCTCCAAATTGACTTCACAAATAACCTTGATCCCTCGGCAATTTAACCTCTAGTCCACTCCAACAATTTGACTGGCCAATCGTGCAACAATTTTGTCCTCCACCATCTAGCAACCAATGCTGTTCTGTTAACTCGAACTGGGAAACTCAGCTCCTTGATGATAAAGTCAACTTGGAAGATCAAAAATTTCAGCCTCCAATTTGACTTCATAAATAACCTTGATCCCTCGGCAATTTAACCTCCAGTCCACTCCAACAATTTGATTGGCCAATCGTGCAACAATTCTGTCCTCCGCTATACACACAATTGATAAGTTTGTCCTCCTCTTATTTACACTAGCTTCCTAGGGGATATTCTGCCTGGGACTCGGCCTCTTGGTGCTCAGTAAATTTTGCCTATGAATCAAACTCGGCCTCTCACCCTGAAAGACACACGTTCTCCTCAATGGATAATCCAATCTCCCTACAAGACAATTAATCTGTTAGGGAAGACAATTGATCTGTTAGGGTGGCTTTACAACCATCGAAATCAACCACCACCAGCTAGAGTGTACGTCGTTCTCCTCAATGGATAATCCAATCTCCCTACGAGACAATTGATCTGTTAGGGTGGCTTTATAACCATCGAAATCGACCACCACCAGCTAGAGTGTACGTCTCAACAATGAAACTGGGAAACACTGAGGGTCCCTCCCTCTCTTAGTAAGCTACTTGAGCTCCTTGATAATTCATTGTTAGTTTTTGTAGCATTGGACAGGTGTTTTAGTCTTGACCTTGGTCAAAGAGGCTAAGGAACACAGGATCTCTAGAACCTATAAAAAATTTCAAGGGAAAACACCTAGAGATGGCTCAATTAAGTTAATTAGTCAATAATTAAATATTAACTAAGTCTAACTTGGGAAAAAATATTAATTAATAAGAATTAATTGAGAAGGCGAGATTTCTCTAGAAACTCACATGGATCAACTTAGATATGATCTTAGTCGTCGATCATCTAATCATGGTCATTGGTGAGCCACGAGAGATTATAAGAGGAGGTCAATTGCGTTAGAGATACATACACTTGAGCAGTCGATTTCTTTAGTAGATCGAGCATCTAGCAGTTCACCAAAGAGAGTTCGAGCTAGAAGGGAAATAGAGACAGAGAGGGAGCAGAGACAGTGATTCTGAAGGAATATTTCTAGTTCTGGATAGGCAGTAGCAGGAAGTTGAGTTATTCCACTAGAGGTTGTGCATGGACTACGCAGTTAGCTTCAAAGTGGCAGATCAATTTCGCTAAGCAGGGGGTCGATTCAGCGTCTAGAGGTCGGGAAAATTTTCCAGAGGGCCTGAGGATCACTTCCAGCAACAGCAGCAAGTAGGACGTCTGACTCAGAGGTCGATTCTAGGAGTGTGAGTTACTGGTTGTGCATCATCTGCGTAGAGGCCTACGTAGGGGGGGTCTTGGAAGACCAGTTTTTCTAAGTGATGTTGTGTCGAGATTGCCCGTGGAGGGAGAAATTCCTCAATAATTTTGCTAGATTTTCTTGTTGAGGATTGCCAAGCTTTCGGCATCCAGGTTGTACTTGGAATTTTCACTGTTGCATAATAATAATAATAATAAAAACCTTATCTATTGCACCAATTTTCCCAAGTTGGGTGTAAGGACCATATCCAGACTGTATACATTTTTTTTTTTTTTTACAGCAAATACAACCAGAAAAGAAACGCAGTGAAATTCAAATTCATTTAACACACACATTCCTGCCACTCATTCAGGAAACATATCATAACGTTTTCATACTTTTAACTAAGATCAATAGTAATGAAATACATATGTACCGTTCACTAGAAGGCGAGACTCCACTTTCTCTGCTGTTGCTGGTATTCCCTTGTAGCTGGTCACCTCCGTGAGTGAATGATGACGCACTTGATCCGAATGCGAAGACCCACCGGTTAACCTCCCAGCCTACTCCTTGGGTACTCTTCTTCCCCACGGACCCCCGAGCTGCAATGGGGTTGTACAATGGAGGAAAGCACTAGCTGGTAGAGGAAAGCCCACCTTGGCTCCAGAGTCCCCTCTCTAAAATCCTCTACCTCACCAAACTCACTATAGCTTCGTAATCACCGCTCTGACATCATCTCATCCATCCAACAATAGGGTTCCCAAAAGTCCTTTCTCCTATGGCCAAGGAGTAGGCTAGGAGGTTAACCGGTGGGTCTTCGCATTCGGATCAAGTGCGTCATCATTCACTCGCGGAGGTGACCAGCTACAAGGGAATACCAGCAACAGCAGAGCAAGTGGAGTCTCGCCTTCTAGTGAACGGTACATATGTATTTCATTACTATTGATCTTACTGGATGCTTGAAGGGCAAGTGGTGTGGCACCCTTGGAACTTCAGGAGAATTTCTTGAAGGGCACGACCAACTTGGCACCCTTGGCATCACAAATAAACTATTAGGTGTGGCACCCTTGGAACTTCTAGGGAAGTTCTTGAAGAGCACAACCAAACTGGCACCCTTGACATCACAAATAAACTATTAGGTGTGGCACCCTTGGAACTTCTAGGGAAGTTCTTGAAGGGCACAACCGATCTTGGCACCCTTGGAATCTTTAAAGATAAATAATAATAAATAAATATAAGCAAGGAATGAAAACTAGGTAAATTTACATCAAGGGTAAATGGTGATTAGAAACCAATGTAATTAAATCAAAATGAAACTTGGAATAAGGAGGATCATAGGAAGAATTAAAATAGAGTACCTTAAAAACTCTATCCTTCCCATGTTGGAAAGTACTAGGAAGATTATGTGGTTTAATCAGGAAAAAGGGGAAAGACAAACATAATTGTAAGGATAAAGATTAATCCTAAAACTAATTTAAACCTAATTAAGAAAGAGGACGGTGAATTAAAATGAGAATAATAAATTAAATTTAGAAAAATGTAGAGAAGCTCCATGTGTCATCAACCAACATAAGAATACCCATCTAAGAGATAACCTGAGTTAAATTAGGGAGTAGATTGGGGATAAAATCCTGACTCATTAATTGACTGCAAGTAATGAACACAAATTAAGGAATAAAAGGGGGGAATAAAGAGACAACTAGAAGAAGAAATAGGAATCTTGTTGAGGTGAGGAAAATATTAGTTTTAAAAAAAAAAAAAAGTTAAGTAAATAATTTTGGGTGACCCTTGATGAGTGAGTGACACATGGGTAGGTGAATAATCAAACTATTAAATTATAAGAAAAAAAATATATAATTATGCATGACATGCCATGTGTCATCTAGGAGGACTCTTATAAAAGAAGGGGCAAGCCATAGGAGAAAGGACTTTTGGGAACCCTATTGTTGGATGGATGAGATGATGTCAGAGCGGTGATTACGAAGCTATAGTGAGTTTGGTGAGGTAGAGGATTTTAAAGAGGGGACTCTGGAGCCAAGGTGGGCTCTCCTCTACCAGCTAGTGCTTTCCTCCATTGTACAACCCCATTGCAGCTCGGGGGTCTGCGGGGAAGAAGAGTACCCAAGGAGTAGGCTGGGAAGTTAACCAGTGGGTCTTCGCATTCGGATCAAGTGCGTCATCATTCACTCGCGGAGGTGACCAGCTACAAGGGAATACCAACAACAGCAGAGCAAGTGGAGTCTCGCCTTCTGGTGAACGGTACATATGTATTTCATTACTATTGATCTTAGTTAAAAGTATGAAAACGTTATGATATGTTTCCTGAATGAGTGGCAAGAATGTGTGTGTTAAATGAATTTGAATTTCACTGCATTTCTTTTCTGGTTGTATTTGCTGTAAAAAAAAAAAAAAAAAAAATGTATACAGTCTGGATATGGTCCTTACATTGGGTTTTTTCCGGGGACATTTGTCCAAAAATAAATGTGTCAATTTTTTGTTTGTGTGCTCTATGTTTCTCAATTCTAGTATTTTATTTTCCGCGACGTTTTTATTTGTTAAGAATTGCAGTGTAATTTATTTGTTGTTTGTTGTATCAACTAAACTGCATAATTAATCAGTTAGAAAAATAAATTTCCAATTGCTGCACTTAAAGGAAATTTCACATCATATCAGAGCAAGTTTAACAAATCAAGAGCTCAGTGGTGAAGAAGAAGAAATTTTGCAGCGTCAAAGGGGGTCTTTGAGTAGAATTTCAAGGTCTACATAGAGGCTTGTCAGGGCATGCGAATTAGCAGAACTGGGGTTCGATTTTGAGTGTGCAAGTAGTAGAAAAATAGAAGTTCCTTAGTTGCAGAGATTTTCAGACAATGGTGTTGTTGGGAAGCAGTTCCGGTCAGTAGATCAGTGTTTTTGTTGAGCCAATCTCGGCGTAGTTGATTAGTAGTAGTTTTGCAGTAGCAGAATTAGCACTGGGTGGAAGAGAAACATCACACAAAATTATACTCAAGATGTTTTCAGTAAATTTTCCAGATTTCTCTAGTATGGGCGCCAACAAATTTGATATTCAAGGGGCTTCAGAATTGTCTTCCAGATTGCAAGACGAATTATTTTGCCTAACTAGCTCAGCTTCACAGGTCATCTGATATATAGACAATGGAGCATCAACATACATGACAGGAGGTAGAGAATATTTCTCCAACTATAATGGGGAAGAGATGAAATTCCAAATAATCATGGGAAACGAGATGAAATGCACTCAAGTTGGGAGAGGTACCATTGATATTCAGAGGGAGTCAGGAGCAACCACCAGTGTTACAGATATATTGCATGTGCCAAGGTTGGGTATGAACTTGATTTCAGTAACCCAGTTATAGGATAAGGGATATGATGTTCACTTTGTAGGGAAGAAAGTGTTCATCAAACACCAGCACTGGAAGAAGGTGAAACAGATCGGGGTATGAAGCAACAAATTGTACAAGTTGCAGTTTGACTCTCCAATAACACTAGTAAGCAATGGCAATAACATTGAAAGAGACCTTAATGAGCTATGGCGCAGGAGGATGGGACACTTACATCATGGAACACTTAGAATGCTCAGGGAGACAATAACAAGTGTTCCAAAATTAGGCACAGAACATGATGATGTGGGCAAGGGGTGCGCGCTTGGGAAGTATGCTAAAGCAGCATTCCCAAGAAGTGACAACAAATCAGATGGTGTATTACAACGTATACACTCCGACATATGTGGCCCTATGTCCACTAGATCTCTCGAAGTGTACGAGTACTTCGTTACCTTTATTCATGATCATTCCAGGAAAACCTGGATCTATTTTCTGAAGACCAAGGATGAGGTCTTCAATCACTTCAAGGAGTTTAAGGCTTTGGTTGAGAATGCGACAAGGAAAAAGATCAGGCTGCTTCACTCAGATAACAGAGGTGAGTATATAGATAGTGACTTCACAAGTTTTTGTGCGAGGAAAGCATCAAGAGGGAGTGGACAACTCCATAAAGGTTGCTTCACTCAGATAACGAAGGTGAGTATATAGATAGTGACTTCACAAGTTTTTGTGCGAGGAAAACATCAAGAGGGAGTGGACAACTCCATAAAACCTTCTGCACCTATTTTGTCACAAGTCCAAGGAAGCAGTTGTGCAGATTGTTCCAAATTCAAAAACATCAGTCAACTACCTGTCATGTCATTGTAAGCCCAATTTTGCAAGTTGTAATGTAAATGATGCTAGTACGATTGTTTAATTATTTAACAACCTAGGTAAGTCTATGGCTTTGCCGACGAATTTTATCCTAGGAGGTTTTTTGTCTCACTGCATTATGTGTGTTTCTAAACATGGATAATCGACAGTTTTTCCCTCCAACTTAAACCCCAAAGCTAGGGTGGAATTTATTAACAAAGTCGTAAGTGATTCCTAGTGTTATATCGAGTCTTTATAAAAGTGGTTTTGGAATAATTTAAGCTATTTGCAGATATTTTGGGATCAAATCTTTGCAGGTGGCCTAATTACTGAAGAAATTTTGGGCAAGTGGACTATTCTTATTCTAGGCCTAGAGCCTATGTGATTTTCCCTCAAAACATTTCCTACCGTAACTGTTTTTCTACAATAGTGTGATCTTTTCCTAACATTGGTGAAATATTTATTTAAATGCCCTAAAAATCATTTATGAATTGCTCAACACACTAAGGAATTGATTGCATCTAGTAGGCATTTATCATTTGGCTCATTTCATGGTTAGTTGTTATTGTTATAACAAGTCTAATAGTTGCCCATTAAATGTGATTGGAACACAAATAATATATGGCTTTCATTTGTTTTGCTTATAATATAACAATTGCTCATTAAGCAAGAAATTGCATACATAGTTTACATGAAATTTCATAAAAGTGGTTTAACAATTGGTAAAGTATTTCATGTGCTAAGAAGACACTAACATATTGTTGCTTCTTGTGATTTAAACTTCATAGTTTCAATCTTTACACTAATAAGCTCACTCATCTAAGCACATAATCCAATACTTTTGTTGAAGGGTTGCTTAAGTTGGTAAATCTAAGAATTTATTGGATATTGGTGTCTCTTGTTCTCTTACACATTGACATTAAAGACCTAAGTGTTCCTAACTTGGGGATTTGCTAATTCAATTGAATATCTCTTGAATAATTGGCATTTGAGGAATCTAATTACAATATTGGCATTATATCTTGGAAGGTTTATAATTGTCTAAAGAGCATTGATAATCTTGTTGTCTCTCTTGAGTAATCATGATTGGCATCTTACATTGTCTACAAAGAATCATTGGCTAATTGTTCTAAGTAGATAAGTGCCCTAATTATCATTAGATTTATGGTTCATGTTCAAAGTGGATATCTATATTGGTGAATCATTCTGAAAGGGCATTTATCTTGTTGTTCCAGTTATCTCTTATTTCTTGTTAGCACTTGTAAAATTAGCACATATCTTTGTGGTTGAGATTGTATCTTATTTACTATTCTTAAGTACTTATTGCCATAACTGAGGATCAATCATAATTAAGAACTTAAGGGAACATTAAACAATCTCACCTTAAAAATCAATTAATAATCTTGCATTGGCATCCTAGGACTAGTCTTGCATTAATAATTTACCTCCCAGCATAAGCTTGGTTGACAAAGAATAGGACCTCCTTTCTCATCTAACTTGAGGAGCCTAGCACCTCTTTAGTGGTTAACACAATGACCTTGCAATCGTCAGAGCCAAAGTGTCTACAACACCGGAGGCATCGGGTGGCTAGAACCTAAGGGGAGGTATCGTTAACCAAGCCTTTGCTTACTTCCCCTTGGCTTCTTTCTCACATCCTACTCTAGAGACTAGCTTCAAAATAGTTAAAATGAAGGATACATTTAGCTAGGCATTTAATTCAAATAAACCAAGATCTTGCATTTCACCTACGTCATAGGATTTGCATAGCATATAGGATAAATAAGCATTCAAGGAGCAATTGTTCATCCGGTCACCTAGTATTTAATTGATCCAAAGCAAGTAGTTGACTCCATAAGGCATTGGTCTCATTAATAATTCAATCTAATCTCGTAACTTGCTAAAATCAACCAAGTGCCTAGGCCATTCAATCATGTCTCCCAGACTTGCCGGTTGCCAATAAGTCTTGCATTTCCATCTTCCATAGGGACTACCCCCCATAGCCTGTTGTTCAGGGACAACTAGAACAGAGAGGTCGGGAATTAAAGTGGCAGCCCCCAACCTAAGTCGTTGTCACACCGTGCCTGTACAATCTGAGTGACAACACAACCCATAGAAAAATCGAGTAGTAGAGTGGAAGAAGAGGAATATAGTTGGGTTTGCGAATGCGATGTTATATGACCAAGATTTTCCCAGGTTCTTATGGGCAAAGGCATGTAACACAGTTGTGTATATACAGAACAGGGTTCCTCACTAGATGAGAAGCATGCCAAGTTGGATCGGATTATAGAGAGGGGATATTTCGTTGGGTATAGCTAAACCTCTAAGGCATACAAGATCTCTATTCCTAATAGCGGGAAGATTATCTTGAGATGGGACGTGCAGTTTATGGAGGACAGAGCCTTCAAGAAATCTCGCGGGATGCCAGCAGGTGATCAAGGTGAACCAACAGAAGCTCCATTGTTTCAGCAGCAAGGGCAGCCACTAGGATTGCCGCAAGCATAGTCATAGGGATCCAGTACAATTACTAGTACCAGCATGTCCTTAGGTGTAGGAGATCCAGTGATTCCAATGCAGATGAAGCAATAGAGGCGGGACGAGGAATTGGTTGATCCTCCCACCACTAGTGATCGATCCAACAAAGAAGTTTGTCATACATTGAGAGATGCAGAGGAGTTCATTAGGGCTCCTAAGAATAACAAGAGAGAACGCAGACAGAAAAACAGGTACCAAACATTGGTGGCACAGGTTGTAGAACCTTCCAACTATCAGGAGGTTGCACAACATCAAGTGTGGGTAGATGCCATGGTAGAAGTGTATAGTTCCATCATCATGAACGATATTTGGGAGGTGGTGTCGAGGCTCGAGGATAGGTCGGTTGTAGGCTCTCAATGGATCTATAACATCAAGTAAGTAGCAGATGGAAGCATGGAGAAATACAAGGCTAGGTTCGTGGCAAAGGGGTATGCACAAAAAGAAGGGACAGACTATGAGAAGACCTTCGTACTTCTATTTGGTCGGTTATATCCCTAGTAGTGCAAATGGGATGGCAGATTCACCAAATGGATGCCAAGACAACCTTCTTGAACGGGGTGATAGAGGAGAAGGTATATATAGAATAACCAAAGGGCTTTGAGACTCATGAGAGGGCCGCACATGTGTATAAGCGTAAGAAAGCTCTAAACGGGCTCAAGCAGGCTCCCAGGGCATGGTATGGTCGGATTGACAGCTACTTGCAGCAGATGGGAATTGTCAAGAGTGACGCAGATCTCAACCTTTACTATTTGATGGTAGAATATGAGCCACTCATCCTAGGGTTGTATGTGGATGACCTCTTCCTGACAAGGTCATCAGGGCTCATAGAGGACTGCAAGAGGAACCTGGCAACATAGATTGACATTAAGGATTTGTGGTTGATGTGTTGCTTCCTAGGCTTGGAAGTGTGGTAGAAGGACTGGGAGATCTTCCTTGGTCAAGGGAGATATACTACAGATATTTTGAAGAGATTCAGAACGCAGGATTGTAGACCTATGTCTACACCTATGATTACAAACTGGAGGAAGATCGATGTATAAGGGGACGAGGACATTGACCCCACCTTGTATAGATATCTTATCGATTCTCTCATGTATCTAGCCAACACTAGGCCAGATATCTACTTCGCAGTCACACTCTCAGTCAATTTATGGTGGGACCAAAGAGAATGCATTGGACAGTAGCGAGGCACATTCTAAGGTATTTACGTGGCACAGTCGAGTATGGATTGGGGTATACTCGAGGCGATGGTGTTAGACTATGTGGATTCACAAATGAAAATTGGGCAGGTAGTTCAGTGGACAAGAAATGCACCTCATTGTGTTGCTCATTGGATCACGGGTGGTTTCCTGGTGCAACAAGAATCATAAGTCAGTAGCATTGAGCTCTGCAGAAACAAAGTATATGGAAACTAGAACAACCACGTGTGAATGTATATGGGTTCGGAAACTGCTGGTGAGCCTGTCAGTCAGAGGATGGAGGCGACCAGTGTTTATTGTGATAATCAGAGTTGCATCAAGCTCTCTGAAAATCCAGTGTTTCATGATAGGTCGAAACACATAGATATTCGATATCATTTCATCAGAGATTGTGTGCAGCATGGAGTAGTCCAGCTACAACATGTTCCCACAGAAAAGTAAGTTGCATATATACTCACAAAAGCTCTAGGAAAGATAAGTTCGTCTAATGTAGGGAACAGATGGGTATAGTGGAGAACCCTTTTTAGTAGTGGGGACAAGATTTGGTTCTCAGTTGCAATAGTTGTAGCAGTAGCAACAACATGAGATCAGTTGCAGTGTAGAGCAGAGTTGATAGCAAGATAGGTGGTATAGTGTAGTGTCAACAACAACAAAGGTGCAGTATGGTTCAGCTATAGAGTAGCAGATGAATCACAGTTGCGTATTAGTTGGTGGGCAGTGGCAGATTGTCACAGCAGTCAAACATCAACAGCATGTATGGAGAATGTTATATAGACAGAGTGAGAGAGAACGCCTTCCTCGCTAAGAGGGAGTGTTAGTTTTTATAGCATTGGACAAGTGTCCTAGTCTAAACCTTGGTCAAAGAGGCTAAGGAACATAGGATCTCCAGAACCCAGAAAGACTTTCAAAAGAAAACACCTAGAGATGGCCCAATTAAGTTAACTAGTTAGTAAGTAAATATTTCCTAAGTCTAACTTAGGAAAAGTTATTAATTAACAGGAATTAATTGAGAAAGGTGACATTTCGCTAGAAACTCACATGGATAGACTTAGAGATGATATTAGTCATTGATGGGGATCTAATCATGGTCATTGGTGAGCCAATGAGAGTTTAAAAGAGGAGGTCGACGGGAATCAAAATACATACACTTGAGAGGTCAATTTCCTTGGCAGATCGAGCATCTACCAGTTCAGCAGAGAGAATTCGAGCCAGAAGGGAAATAGAGACAAAGAGGCAGCAGAGAGAATGAGTCCGAAGGAAGATTTCCGGTTCCGAAGAGGCAGCAACAGGAGGCCGAGTTATTCCACAGAGTTTGTGTAGGCACTGCGCAAGCAACTTCAGAGTGGAAGATCGATTTTGCTGAGCAGGAGGTTGATTCAGCTTCCAGAGGTTGGGAAATGTTTTGTTGGAAGGGACGAGGGATCACTTCCAGCAATAGCAGCATGCAGGACATCTGACTCAGAGACAAATTCTAGGAGTGTGAATTATAGGTTGCATAGTGTCTGCACAGAGGCCCATGTAGGGGTCTTGGACAACTAATCTTTTTTAGTGGCGTTGTTCCGGGATTACCCATGGAGGAGCAAGAAATTCCCTCAATAACTTTGCTAGATTTTCTCACTGAGGATTGTCAAGCTTTCGGCATCCAAATTTTACTCAGAATTTTCACTACTGCATAATAATAATAAAACCCTCATCTGCTGCTCTGGTTTTCCCATGTTGGGTTTTTTCTGGGGACATTTGTCCAAAAATAATTGTGTCAATTTTTTGTGTGTGCGGCAGGACATCTGACTCAGAGGCAAATTCTAGGAGTGCGAGTTATAGGTCGCATAGTGTCTGCACAGAGGTCCACACAGGGGTCTTGGACAACTAATTTTTCTGAGTGGCGTTGTTTCGGGATTACCCATGGAGGAGCAAGAAATTCCCTCAATAACTTCGCTAGATTTTCTTGCTGAGGATTGTCAAGCTTTTGGCATCTAGATTTTACTCAAAATTTTCACAACATAATAATAATAATAATAAAACTCTCATCTGCTGCTCCGGTTTTCCCAAGTTGAGTTTTTCTGGGGACATTTGTCCAAAAATAATTGTGTCAATTTTTTGTGTGCGCTCTATATTTCTCAAATCCAGTATTTTATTTTCCACAACATTTTTATTTGTGAAGAATTGCAGTGTAATTTAATCGTTGTTTGTCGTAGCAACTGTTAGGGTCCTTTAATTATAGGATTCATAATTTTGAATTGGTTGTGGTTAGTCTTGTAATATTGTACATACTTTTTCTTTCTGCAAAATGTTTTCCATATTAAAAATTAAAAAATGTAAAGAGGGTATGTCCTAAAAGAAATATCAAAGGACAAAAAGAATAAAAAAAAATCAAAAAATGAAAAAATATGAACCCCAAACAAAAACGGATCATGAAAGTGTGCAAGTCTAAGTGCCATTGCTTTTTACTTTACTGTGCAAAATAATGGTTGTGTGCAGCTTGTCATAAATGCCACAACCCATGATAGTCAAACTGTTTAATCTTGACTAGTTCATGCTTTAAATTTCATGTTTATGGATAGAGAATAAAGATCTAGCCAAACTGTTTAATCTTGGTAGATCAGTAGTTAGGTAGAGAAGTAAAATGTGTTCAACAGCTTAATCTGAGCCATTGGAAGATATAAGATTAGAATTACATAGTGTGCTTTTCAAAAGAAAAATGAAAGAAAGTCTGCTAGTTTAAATGCACCCAATAAAGTGAAGAAAAAATGTTAGGGTAAGTAAAGGGTAGGTACAAGAAACATTGCAGAAGTACAAGGTTGTTAAAGCATAAGCACATTTATCATGCTTAATCATATGTTTCAGTGTGCAGGAGCAATTATAAAAGTGAAAGGATGTTCACAAATTGATTTAATTAACTTCCCCTCATTTCATTTCATTCTCCACTAAATACTTGCTAATTTCCCCATTATCCCATCATTTCTTGTTAAAATACCATTTTTCCCTTCATTTTCACCCTTGCCCCTTGGTTTCACACATTTCCCTAGCAAATTACCTTCCAAAATTCATTTCCCAACCCAAAACCCCTTTTCCCTAGTGTGAAACCCATTCCCCTTTGAAAAAATCACTTTCCCCTTATTAATTTCCCTATTTTATCTATAAAACCCATAAAACCCCCCTTGTCCTAAAGTTTAAATTCCCTCTCCACATTATTTAATTAACTCCGCAATTCACATTTTCCCCGACATAAACCCGTTTAACCCACCACCCTGGTGCAGTTAACAAACTCCGCTACATACAAACCTTGGTCCCACTTTATTAAACCCACTCTCCCCGAGCCCCGCAAATCTTCGCCCTTACTTCCTCCGTGCATTTCCACCACGCGACAGTCGTTAGATCTTGCACCCCCAAATCTGACGGTGCGCATCCATATCGCACAAACTCCCTTTTCGACCTTTACCCGCCCGAGAGCACGTGAGATTCGTGGTTTTGCTCAGGCCCCTTTTGGTTACCTGGCAGCTTTAGGTGAACTCGCGTGCTCTAAAGGAAATACCACCCGACTGCCAAAGGCGGTGCGATGGCCCCTAAAACCGCCTCCCCTCCAAAAGCCGAAACCACCCACTGTTCATTATGAATTCCACCCCAAATTCTAACCATTGTTGGTTAAAAAGCCGAAGACGCTCATTTTCACCCTTTTTGCTCATTCGCTCTGTGAAAGCTTCCTAAGCCTTCCTACACCAACCTGAGCCTCTGCAATAGAATTTCATCACCAACTACCTCTCGACACCGCTCCGGACACCCAATTCAGCGATTCAGTGCACAGCTGAAGCCACAATACCCTCTAAAGCTACCATTGAAACCAGTTTGCAGCCTATACCACCATTTCCAGGTATTTTGACAAAAAACCAGAACGACCATCTCAATTTGAAAGCGTACAATCAATTCAAACAATAATTAATTAAATTTAATTAATCTTTCCCTTAAATTGAGAGTATTTCCCCCCTGAATACCCAAACCCCTCTTTTCTGACCTGCAAACTACCCTTTCACTCCACCAGAGTTGTCAAAGCTTCACTTCCACAACCTGTATAAGCCTAATTCCCACATTTTATCCTAAAGATGGCTACCCAGACCTCTCTAGATGTCAGACCTGTGTCAACCCCTCACCTGGACATTGACCATTTGGCCCTAGCAGACAGGGATTTCCAAATAAAAGACACTGCAACTCCAGCCCACCTTCTGAAGCTCCACTGTTGGAGTAAGGACAGATTTCTAAACCATGCAGATGACATCCACCTTTGGGAATCCAATTTACCCAAATACATATTCCCAGAAGTTCACCCATTCCCCGATATTGTACATTTTTGTCATGTCTGTTATATCCCTAGCCAAAGGGCTATTGTTGCTCCAAATCAGCAGTTGTTATTCACCAAGTCAATTGACCAAATGCTACAAATCCAATCTAGCTCTAATCAGACCCCTCTATCCATTGGAAACCTATCGGACTTATACATCACATTAGACTAGGTGAAAATCAAGTAAATCAAGACCGCCATACTCCTACAGATACCCCACCCTATGCTACCACCATTTTCTCAGAAACGGGTAGACACATAATCACCATGCTCTCATGCATCCTAGGATGGATACACATCAAATGAGCATGTCGATGAGATCGTCCTGGCCATCCTGTCCATTTTCACTCTAGGCAAGCCTCCTGCTATCATGTATGATTATGCTCAGTTCATTGCAAATAGAATGCATGAACAGTTCACCAGACTGCCCACTGAAAGAGTTTTCAAATACTCTTCAATGTTGTTTTATATGTTTTTATGTTACCAGACAGATAAGTTCCCTGTGAGCATCTAGAAGTTGGACAACAAGGGAAAGGAGAGATCAGTGGTCTACTGGACACCCTTGGTCCAGAAGTTTTCCACAGCATTCACCTACAAAGACTTCATAGATTCCTTTGTATACCCTGTCATGAACATGCTGACTTCTAATACTCAGCCTAGAATCAGCCAAGACATCAAGAGAGTGCTACAATTGGCAAAGAACAATAAGGTAGGAGATTGGTACCTCTACCAAAACAACACTGAGATCAGAGTTTATGGCTACCAGTTAGCCCCTTATAAACTGCCAAAATACCTCCCCATGAGGATATTTTCCCTTGAATATTTCAGACAAATCATCAATTCTGATGAGGTCCACTTCCTATCTGCTAGGAAGAAAACCCAGTTCAAGGTGAAAAACCAATTGGGCCCATTCATTTGCAACAATAGAGAGGTTGGACCAGAAGCCGACAAGTTACTACAACAGATGAAATTCAGAAACAACGTCATATGGAAGTATGACTCTCATGGGGTCATAAACAAGTTGAGACTTAAGGTCAAATTGGCACCTTACATCCACCACCCAAGACCAAACATTGAATAGTTTGCCAACCAATCTGAGTGGGTGGAAAACACATTAATTGATATGGACAGCGCAGTCGTGGATGTTGAGAACACCCTGATTGATTTAAAAAAGAAATTTGACCAGAACTCTTTCCTGCAGGTTCCAAAACTAGGAGAACTAATGCATGTTCATCCTGTGTTATAGGCCTCGGCCAATGCAAAAAAGAATCTAAAGAGGAACATGGAGGAGGCATCTAGCTCTGCCATGGACACTACAGATGAGTTGTTTGAGCTAAGAAAGAGGCCCAAGTTGAATCCTATGTCTGAACAAGAGGAGAACATTGCATCAGAGGAAATCACTAACACTAAGACAATGGGGCAAAGAAGTAAAGAAGCAACTGCATCAGGTGAAACACAGCAGCCATCAACCTCCAACACACAAATGATAGAGAGACAACAGAGTGTTGAGGTTTCTTCCTTTGTCAAGCCAGCTGACAGGGAAAAGGATATCAAAGACAGATTCAAAGAGATAAAGATGAGGAATGAGAAGTTGAAGGCAGAGACATATGCCCAATACTTCAAGCATACTCCACCAAACCAGAGCAAATTGTTGTCAACCTTTGACATCAAAGCAAGAAAAATGCAAGTGTTATTTTTGCAACCCACTATACAGCAACCAAAGGCCTCGACAGACTACAAGAAAACTAATTTTGAGGTGATGGCCAGGGAGGTTCATCCCATTGATCAGATAGAGTTCCATAAGCAGGTTGTATAAATGATATACTCCACCCTCACAAGAAAGGCCATGGCTGCCTATACGCTGCAAGATTCATTGGATAATGTGACAGCCGAATACAAATTGGATAAGGCCTCCTCATAGGCCAAAAACAACAGAATAAAGTCCTTGGAGGACTTGGTCATTGAACTGGGCCATGACCCAAGTGATATTAAGGCCACAGAGAAATTAATCAAAAAGAAGAATGAGGACATAACAGCCCTCAATAAACAGTTGAAGCTGCCTCATTTACAACACCCACAGACAAAGGAGGTCCTGGAAAGTTAGAACAACCATGAAGAAATGGACCTAGTGTTGCAACTGAATGATCAGTTAAAGGAGATGGAGAAAGTGTTGGAAAGCTTGATGTAGCTTAAACAAGCTAGTTTGGATAATGCTCCTGCAACTGTCATCCCAACAGTTACCACTACTATACCTTCTACTTTCGCAACATCCTTAGCTCCCACTACTCCAATGGCCACTGCACTACCGGCATCTACACTAACTACATCAGCAATAGGATCGACAGCAACGGGCTCCACAGGTGATGAAGCAAACAGACTAGGCAAAGCAATGGAAGAAATGTCCATTCAGATCACTAAGATGAACAGACTTAAGGAGAAAGTCACCAACCTGGAAACAGATTACAAATTGGCCCAAATCATGCACAGAGAAGAACAACTGAAAGAATCAAAAGCTTAGAAAAAGAACTGACACTAAATGAACCTCTAGGTCAGGGTAAGGAACAACTGTGGGCCAATATCATTGACTCTATGGGCCAATATCATTATTTGGCCATCCATCGAGGTCATTTATGAAAAAATTGATTTGATAAAGTAGGCTACAGAAGCCATTCAGAGGGTTAAAGCAGAACTTGGAGATATGCCAGAGGAAGCTGCAAGAATCATCCATTTCCTCAACTCCAAGAACAAGTATGAGCTTCAAGACTTAGAGATACCTGACAGGACAGGTACAATTTTGGAAGTCAAAAGAGTCCTCACTAAGAGGAATTTGATGTTGAACTTGGAGGATAAGTGTCAAACCATGCAACTGGCCATTGGCAGGTTCATGGTTAAGTTCGAACTTTTGAGGCAAAAGGGATTACCAAATCCCTTGGTTATAAATGATAAGCTAATGACACAGGAGGATTACAATAAGAAGATCAAGTAAGTGGCCAGAGATCAGGTAAACACTTCATCCATGAAGGGCATACCAACAGGCAAAGTATTGTATCAAAAATTTGAGAATTTGTTTTACCTCCAGCAGGAGGTAAAACACCTTTTTATTAATAAGCCAAATTTTGCCAAGTATACAGAGGCAGATGAGATATACAGAAAAATGGTTAATATCCAATTACCAGATGCTGAGACATGAGAAAAACATAATGATTTTCTATAGTAATACATAGTAAAAATATGAAATGTATAGTAAAAAGTAAAAAATCACAGTAAAAGGGTATTGACATGACATCAAGGTTAAAGAGTATCAGATGAAAGGTCATGAGTAAATATGACATCTAGCGTGAAGACCAAACAGCCAAGTAGCTTAAAGGGCAAAAGATCAAAGACTAAAAGACAACAGAACCTAAATAACAGGGACAGCAAACAACAGTTCAATAGTTGTCTCTATCTTCTTGCATGAAGATATTTCATTTTCCTAGATTAGTTCTCAATGCAGTTTGAGATATTTTGTAAATTCTTTTTGTATAAATACTTCATAATTCGAAGTATTGGGGGTGGATTGCTATACATTTGTAGAGTTATTTTGATCTTAAACCTAAGGGTTATTGTACCAATTTTCAAGTCAACAGACTAGAGCATGAAATAAAAAGATTGCACTACAGGATTCATGAGATGAGCTATTTGCAATGAAGTATCTTCTTTGTCTGATTTTGTTACTTTCGTATGTGTTTCATAAACTTAAATGTTATTCAAATTTGAATGAATTAACTGGAAATATAACTCAGAATTTGACTAAGTACACTATGTTTTGCATAGTTAATCACTTATATGTTTTCCTTTGATATCTGGATTTGAGAACCCTTAATTTCTCTCCCATCCCGGTTGACCTCTTTCATTCTCTTCATAATCCAGCCTAAGGAACCGTTAATTGCTCCCTGGATCCGATTAGAAACCATTTCATCATCCAGCCTTTGAGATCTATAATAACTCACCTATCTTTCCCTGTAGACACTGTTTTTAAATCTTGATCCAGTCCAGTTTATCTGACATTCAACCCCATATCCCAATGGTAAAAGAAAACCTCTGTTCATCTAAGTGATCCCAGCACCTAAATTCAAATCAAAAACCCTAGCACAATCATAACTAGCCTAAAATCAATTAACTAAAACAAAATTAAATCATAAAGAGAGAGCCCTATCTAAGATTAGGAAGGCTAGATCTTGATCTCCAAAGTTGGTTTGTGGTTACCTCTATCATTTCTTTTTCTGAACAACTTACAAAAAATTTTGGAGAGATAACAGCGACTAAACTGCATAATTAATCAATTCGAAGAATAAATTTCGAGTTGTTTCAATTTAACGAAATTTCACATTCACCAATAATTCCTCGCACGTCTCCCTTTGAGCCTCCTCCTTTTCATAATATTGTCCTCCTCTGAAAACCATGGGTGGAAACGAAACCCATGGGGTCACTTTATTTTTCCTAAAGTGATTTTTACCACCCTTAATTATATTTTTTTTATTCTGGTGACCCCTTTATTTTTTGTCAATAGCACATGAGATCTAGTTAGGCTATGACTCCAACACTTTCATGATTCTATGGATTGGAAAGGAACATCAAAAAATAGCTCAAATGCTCATTCAAACATCTAAATCTCAAGAGAAAAGAGTGGAAGCAAGGAGATGAAAGGATGAATTGCACATTTATTTATAACAAAGAGAAGATGAGTAAGGAGGATATTCAAGAATAAAGTTGGGACTTGCTTTAGATATTATTTAAAAAAGGAAGAAAGCACTTCGCTCATATATTGTAAAAGCATTAAAAACCATTGAAAGTTCCCTAGAATATCGCAATTGTGGATGTCCTCCTATTGCAAAAGACATCTTGCATGCATGACCAACCTGGAAGAAGATAGAAAAGGAGAAAATCATGCCATCTCACCACTTCGAAAAACATTAGAGTTGACCTAGAAGGGTCCTCGTGTAAAGCACCCTTCTCTTGCCTAGAATTAATCGTGTGAAAGAGATACAGAATAGTGATCCCCAAGAAGAAGCACCACTTCTCTAGACCATGATGGAGGAGAAAAACAACAATAATAGGTCAAGGAACTTTCTTAACCAATTGCCGACGGTGTTGGACCCGCCAACATGTCATGGGATCTCCCCAGTAAGAAGTCCCAATTAGACCTCAGACCGTTTGGTGTAGGAGTCCCAGAAGTGGATCGTACAGTAATGCCTTGACCGTGATTTTGCACAGAGACAAGTAAGATGTCTCTATTGGTAGCATGGGTGTGATAGATGCAGCAAGCCAAGGAAGGTGTATGAGAGGTTCTAACACGCGGAGGTTGAGATGAGTGCGCCCCTTGGAAACCTGTGATAGCATGGAGTTAAGAAGGGAACACATGAGCAAAGATGCATCGCAACATGGAAGGCAAGTTAGCGGGCAATCCAAAGTGATGGTTAAACCAACAGCGCGTTTCAGAAAGATTCATACATACATACACAGAAATAGCTATACATGCATGCGTAAGAAAACAAATACATATATCATTTAGAGAAAACAGATAGTTGAAATACAATACAACATATGCATGAAACGTGATGGCTCTTGTTATATTGAGAAGTGTAAGTTCTAGTCATACAATACATCCATGTCCAACCACTAATTCCGACGACGGAACGTTACAACCACAACTGCTTGCTCCTCCAAAGAGATGTACTAGCTCTATGCAGTGAAGAAGCCAAGGCTCGTTACAATACTGTCCAAGATCTCTCTAAGATAGTCCTATAGGAAGCTTGGGTGACCAAAAGCCTTTACAATGAGTTATGAGGTTCTATTTATAGCAAAGGGAGGGTGACCCTTGACATTCCCCTTTGTGACAGTTCATCTACCCTCATGACTCTTTATCTACTCTATGACCGTTACATCCAACTATCGACACTTGGACTTACACTTGACAAGAGGTTACATTACAATGCACATGTACCCATGTGAGACAAAATCGCTTGAGCAAGCCATGCAAGATATCACTATGACTCGGACAACTATTGGAAGACCAACTCTTCGAAATCTTCATGGTGGTCGACAGTGGCGAATTGATGCCAAGCTTGTTAGTCCGCGATGGTGTCCGTGTGCTCTAAGGTGACATATTTCTGGAAACTGACTCTTGCCTCCATAGCATCCGAGTACACTGCTCGAGCTCCTTTGTCCAACTCGTCTGAAAGCATGCACATCATTGCCCTGAGTGTTGTCGGACCAGCAACATACTTGTGCATGGTGTCTGCATTGATTGACAAGTTCTGGCTAGTGGCTATGCGCGTCAACTTGTCAAAGTACAAGTCAAGATCTAGTTGGACCTATGCCTTTGTCTTCGCCTAGGTGAGAGTCCCAATAGATGGAATTGCATATGCGCGCACCACAACATTCATACTCCTGAATACACGTGCATGGGAAGCCTGTAGACTAGTGATGAGCTGCGCGAGCTCTTCATAGTTCTAGATCTAGCTCCGGATACGTGCCTTCATCTCGACCCCTTTTGGAATTCATCATCTTAGGCAAGTGAAGTGGGGCTCCCTTGTATCTCATCGTCCATGTTTGCATGTAATCAACAGCAGTATGCACATTCAACAAGATACATGCTCTTCTAGCACATCGTTGTTGCCTTCCGTTGAGATGGACGACTGCCTTATGCATGGTACCAAACTTGGAATACAATGCCCGCATAATTGTGTCAAGGGACAATACTTCATCCAATATTGTCTTCTTCAATTTTGCTCGGGCGGATGCTGTAACCAATTCTCCTCCTTCCTTGGCCATCTGAAGCTCCTTAGCCATTCGCTCATTCTCAGCTATCAGAAAGCGAACACTTGAGCTAGTGGCTCGGCGTATGCTCTGGTAGCATCGGCGAAGGCTGTTGGATGTTTGTGCACGTCAGACATGATCACTCGTTCCTCAACTTGCGTAGAAGATGTATGATCCTCCAGAGTTGATACTCTGTGAGACTGCACAACTCTATGTTGAAACTCGTCAAATGAGATATTGTGCATCTCTCCTTCCAGCTGACCTCCAAGGATCTCAGTGTCTCCTTGTTCGCTTGGGACTTGCTCCTCTTTTGGATGCGGTAAAGCTGGTAGGCCGACCTCTTGGTGATGAGGCATGAGGGCGATGTCTTGCTCTAACTCCTGCTACTCCAAATGAGTATCCATCTGTTCAAGTGCTTGCTCTATCTCCTGAGCGAAGTCCTGCTCCTGCGATGGTTCACCCTGTCTGCCTGATGCCAGCTGCTCTGATGAGGATACTACCTGTACGAGTGCGGGCACAGTTTCATCCGTCTGCACATGTTGCGCCCCCTGTTGTACCTGTTGTTGTTGCGCTTCCATCTCTTGTTTGCGCAGCTCTTGTTCCTTTCGGAGTTTCTCCTTCAGCTCATGCAACTCCTCTGTTTCCTCCATTCTCTGCTTCTCTCTCTGCCTTTACGTGGTTCACTTGTCACGCTGTTTCCTCTTTGCCTGTATAGCCATAGTTGCTTTCTCTACAGGTGGATCTGCTCGGAACGTGCAGCTTTGCTCTTCCTCCATGTGATTGACAATCTTCCTCTTGCCCTTGTCGCGCACTGGTATGTTCACCTCTATTGCTGCTGCTGCTTCACGTTGCTTCGCTAACCATTCCAAAGCAAAGCCGACCGGTTCATTGAGTCTGGAGGAGTTGTAACAATATATCCATGGGTCCTCCTCTGCCCAATGACATGCCCTATGGATCCAATTGAACTGTACTCTCACACAGTGATCTTTCAAAAAACAATGCGGGTCATACAGATTGTAACTTCGGAGGTCGAATGGATACTTCTTCATTTGCTCTACTTCGACATCCGCATGCTTGAAACTTTGTATCTCGTATAACCGAATGCGCAACAGTAGAGCGGGCCAAGGTGCCTTCTTCTTCCGGTGCAGCCTAGATGTCAATCCTACCGAGATGTGATATGCTACTTCCTGCATGACGAGTATGTCCAAGGCAAACTTCGGTAAAACATGCAGAGGCTTCTTCACGTTCTACATTCGTATGAAGGTGTCGGACAGTGAGGCATACCAATCAGCGATGTCGATCAGTGCCTCCATTGTTGTTGTCGACATGCAAGGTGGATCCTATTCGAATATCAACTTGTAAACCAGGGTGACAAAATAATCGGACAGTCGTGTGATAACTCCTCTAAAGCTGCATTCGGACAACATCTTACAATAAGTGTTCACAGCAATCTCTGTCGGTGTCCATGCCCACTTCAAGCCCAAGAATTCCTGTCAAGCACAGACTGCATCCAAGATGTCGGCAGACATGTAGATCTCTGCTTGAGCCCTTGTTACCTATTCCTTCAATTGATGAGCCAATATGCCATACCAGTGGCATGCTTTACCTTCTCTGGCCAGTTGGTCCAACGTGATCACCCAACTCTGTGGGAAGGTTTCCGTGCTTTCTTGGCCATACAGTCGACATGCAAAGATGACCAAGTATTAATACGCCTTCCACAGTATCTTTGCCTTGTAGACTTGGTTGGGTGTCATCCTGAATCTAGCCGACTCTTTCACCCAGTTCTTCAAAATGTCTCTGGAGTTGGCATTGCTGCTAGGTATGTTGAAGGGAGTCTCCATGATGATCACGGGCTCTGACATCTGATACATCTCATCATAATCATGTGCCCTAAAGGTTGCAATCTTTGTCCTGCTAACACATCTCAAAGTCATCGTCTCAAGATCAGTGTACGAAACGATCCAATGTATCATGTCCGCGCATGGGAACGTAGGGTATTTGCATGCAATCCGGTACAAGCCAGACTTGTGAATGTTCACGTAAACCTGGCGGTCTTCGAGGTCTTCCCCAAATGTGCCTGCAAATGCATCATTGACCTCTTGCCATTTCAGGTTGATGTCCTTGTCTAGAATCAACGTGGTATCTTCATAGATTGCTAGACGTGCGGACACCTGCTCAACTGTTGCTCCAGTTGCACTTCTGTCAGTGTCCTTTGATCCTGCTCTCTTGGAGGCCAATGATCCTATGCTGCTAAGAGGCGGATGAACACCTGCAAGATCTAGAGACAAAGCGACATGCATGGCAAGAAATCTGTCAGTGAAAACCAAAGCAAACTCGAGGAACGATACAACACATACCTGGGAATTTACTGGCAAGGGTTGTGCAATTTCTTCTAGGAGGTTGGGTGACTGGCTACCAGAACTGCGCAAAAGGTAGTCTGGGCTGTCTGGGAAGCATGACTGGCTATTCGAATTGCGCAATGTGCAATCCAGGCTCACTGCTGACTGCTAGAATTGCGCAATGTGCAATCCAGGCTCACTGCTGACTGCTAGAATTGCGCAATGCGCAATTTCAACTGGAAATGGGCGTAAGCTCAGTGACTGCATTGCGCAATTTCCTGGGCCAGCAGCCACTGTCCCTCAAAATCGTGCAATGCAAGACTGGAGGACAGCGCCTGCGTAGAAATGTGCATTTCCTGAGAGGAAGACAATGCCTTCTTTCTATGGATTGCGCAATGTTGTCTTGGTGAGGCAGAGTCCAGGCCAAGGCTGCCTAGACCCGCTGACGGGCAACTGAAAGCAAAGGTGAAAGTGAATGCATGGTGACACTGAGTGAAAGCATAAGTGATTGATCGTGCACGCAAACAGTGAATGAAGGATTCAGAAAACGGAACAACATGCATATGGGTGAAGCGAGTCGCCGAATCGGCGACTGTTCATGCAAAATAGTTTCATGCATGCGACAGTAATGAGATGCTAACGAAAACTGAAACGATGCTAGTACAAGCTAGTATGCATGTAAACAACAGCAAGAATTCATAGAAATCAAGCAAACAACACTCACACAAGAGAAAACACAAAAAACGACGGAAATGTTGAAAAAGACAAGTTAAGCCAACTTACCCGTGAATAGCTGAGCCGGATGTGTCGAAGAGTCCTGGATGTGTTGTGGGATGTCAGAGCTCCAAGATCGATGTGAATGAGTGAGCTCTGAAGCGTCGAATAAATAAGTTTGAGGCTCATGACACGCATGCCACAAATCTAGGAAAAAGCGACACTTGGAGGAAAGATTCTAAAACGATATTTGCATGTAACCTTCAGTTGCTAAAAATAGCTCTCTAAAATCTAGGGACACTTTCTATATGTAGCTTTTTCTATTCCAGGAAAAAGAAACCCATCCATGCAAGTCAAATTTCCTTGGCCCCAGGTGGAACTAGTCAACCCAATTGCACATGCAAGAGCCTGCTCAACTGCTAGGAAAAAATGCGCATTTATGGGAAGGATCTAGGCTGGCTTCCCAGGAGATTTGCGCAAATTCTGGGCAAAGCAGCTGACTGTTGCCTAAGATTACGCAATTCCTGAGCTGATCAGCCCTACTGGGAAGAATTGCGCAATTTTCTCAGTGAAGCTTGACTGGCAGATTTATGCAATTCTGGAGCCCAGCAAACTGCCAAACAGAATTGCGCAATTTCTAGAGGGAAGGCTGGTTTCCCTCCAAAATTGCGCAATTTCTTGAGGGCGCTACCTGTAGCTGGACCAAGTCCGGAAGAACAACGTGTGAGGGGAATGCAACAAGCTCTAACAAACAGGTTGTCATTCTGCAAGAAAATCACTGAAGCTTGTGTACTTGACGAAGCAAGACATGTTGTTGTGAAAGATTGGTAGGGAGGCTCCAAAATCAAGCTAAGGCAAAATTTTGGAGGGTGGTTGTAGTAGCTACAACACTTGACGACACACTGATAGAACTCCAGCTCTCTGAATGGACCTTGTTCGTGAAAAGCAAGTCTAACAACTCCGGAAGTATTGTGCAGTCCTTAGTTCATCTTGGTTTCCATACTAGCTTAATTGTAAGATGTAGCATTTGCCAAGCTCTCGGTCGATTGACACACATTCCAAGCCAAGGCAACATAGTTGTTTCGATTGCGATTGAGGGGTATATTGATGCACAAGCAATATTGTCATCAGAGTCTTAGTTTCATCTCTAGTGTTGCTCCGCTGCTAGCGGGCCTGGACAGTACCCCAACGGAGTCACATAGGAACACAAGCATGGCTCCGCTACCAGCGAACCTGATCAGTACCCCGGCGGAGTTACTTGCATCACCTCTCTGTGCAGGAAGCCTTTCTCTTCTTTCACCTTATTCATTTCATTTTGAAATTTTTCACTTGTCATCTTTTTTCATTTTTCATTTTTCATTTTCATAATTGTGCATAGCACTTATTCATTTCAGAGGTAGAAGAGGTATCCTGACTTATTGAGAGCAGAAGAGGTTGTTCTTGCAGAGAAGTAGTTTATTATACCTCTGACGTGCTTGTTAAGATTTTCCCCCTCACATTACTCTACTTCACTGAGCTGACAAGGGTTAACCCAAAAACAACCGACTAGAGTAGGTGACACTAGGTAGTGCGCAAGTGTTGTGTTTTCACCAAGGTTCACTTCGAACAGCCGGTATTTTCCATCGACGTATCATGGAATAAAAGTAACAAGTTCTTCATACAGAGGCAGGATGACAAATAACCAAGTAGTGATAGTTGTATAAGGCCTCTTGTACTTTACCCAACTCGTTTCAAGAGTCATACATGGTTTCATGCGAAACTAACCTATGAACAAAACAAGCAAACAAACGACAAAGCAAAGCAAAAGCGAAAGCAAAGCAAGTAAGCAAACAAGCAAGCAGACAAACAAACAAACAAACAAAACAAGTAAGAAAAAAAGCATGTAGGAAAACAAACTGAAAGAAAACACTACACCTACTCCTAAGCTAACAGTGCAAGGCCCTGATCACGTGAAGTGATATTTCCAATGCAGCCACCGGCGCATTGGTTGACCCATGTTGGTGAAGGCTTGGTTCGCAAGCAACCCAGTTGTGCGAACCAGCAAACAAGAAAGATATAACAATGAAGACAAACACACTTCATGTTTAAAAGTGTCCACGAGAAATAAGTGAGTGCAAGTACATGACAAGCAGTCTGTGGACTTATCATGGTGTTGTGCGACACTGCGTGCAGCTATGAAGCATACGCACACTTTTGATTGTGACATGCAAGCAAATGAAAGAAGCAAAGACAACTTGCGTCATGCATGTGTGCTTGCAATGTAAGATTCCTCTAATGCATGAGCGATGGGATTGTGCAGTTCGAGTGGAGGAAGCATGATCTGTGTGTAAGATGGATCTTCAATGCATACAGATGAGTGATGAAGAGCCTCGGGTGACGGAATAATTTCTTGATCAGAAGTGAAACCAACCTTAGGACAACGAGGGCTTGACATAACCATCAGCTCGGGCTGAAGTACTTCGACAGCTTGGGGTGTTTCAACTCCATCGTCTAATAGATCATCATAAACCGGTGGCTTCAAAAAATCAATTGCGATAAAGTCATGATCTTGATCGAATATGGGAATAAATGGATCACGACAGCCACGATCAGAAAAATCAATGATTTCATTGACATCCTCATGATCTGATGAATCAAATAGAGGGGTAGATGAGAAGTGAACAAATCCATCCTCTGTGTTTCCGGAAAAGGCAGATGAAAGACCAAGTGGATTTTCAATGAATAAATTATCATCTCTGTTGTCGGATGATGAAACTGACATCCGGTGTATCCTGCGTATGGATTTTCAATGAATAACTTATCCTCTCCTTCTACATCTAGCATGCCCGTAGCTGATTTTCAGGTAACATCTTCCTCTGCACAGAAGTACGCTGGTACAATTTCTTCAGGGCCTCCCACATCTCATTTTTCGTATCCTTTTCAGCAATATGCGGCACCACATGATCCTTGACCCCATCAAGGATGATGCACTCCGCCCTGGCCATTGCCTCCTCGTACTTCTCATTTTCACTTGGGTCAACTGGGATCGCTATTATTTTCAAGGTGAAGTCCTTGATGCGATATTTGTCTAGAATGGACAAGATCCTGGCCTTCCAGACCACGAAGTTGGATAGTCCGTCAAACCTATCCTGATCTCTCAGTCCATTCACGACCATTATGCTGCTCTTCTTTCGACTCCTGCTGAGTCTCTCAACTTCCTTTCTGGAAGTTCTTGGTACGACTCCCTCTGAGTCTCGATTTCCCTTCTAGAAATCCTTCTGCCAACATCAAGTTATACCTTGGTCTTGCCTGTTAGGTACTGTTCTGACCACAGTGCTCGACCAACTTCGCTTCACAAATTACCCACAACCTCCTATACCCCAGCAACTGAAGGATTGAGCCACTTGGCTCTGTGCAATCCCGACACCAGCAAAATCTACACCTCCTGGCCACAGTGTCGATCCTTCCTGACTAGATGACCGGGCACTGCGTAGGTCAAATCTGCTCCTCTCTGCCTCTGCGTTGATCCTCCTCCTAGCTCGAACTAATGATGTAGGCCCTCTGCGTCACCCCTTCCTTGCTGCTTTCTGCTAGGAACAACTTTTGTCACTCGGGACAGTTGTTTCTATTATTACTGCTTTTCTAGTTGATGCCTTCAGTTACCCTGTGATTTTCAACCACCCTTTGATACCATGTTGGAATTTCTAAGTTTAACTTGTTGGAACTTATTCTTGTACTATCTGGTTTATTTCTTCCCACTTGTTTTATTACTTAACAAGTTATTTACCATGTAAATACTGAAAATAAGCACAAGTACAGTGTCAACATCTACAAATCATCAACTGAAAGAAAACAAGCACACAAGTGACACCGTTATTTTTTAACCAATGTCCCTGGAAAAACCCAATGCGGGAAAACTGGTGTAGCTATTTAGAGGGTTTTATTATTATGCAGTTTTCAAAATACAACCAGGGTGCCAAAAATGGCTCACCCAACAGAGAATGCCCTCGGCAGTAGTACCTCTCCTTGGAGACAGATATTCCGACTAATAAATCACCGAATGAACGATCCCACAACAAAAATTGCAGTTTCCACTTCTGTGTCACTCTGATAAGGACTGCGTCACCCTATCCGTTTCACCAGCACCCAATCTGCCCCACGAAAATCTGCCAATGCCTCTCTGACGCTCTACGTCAGCTCTGCTAGCCTTTGCGTCAGCCTAGAACCCTCTGCGTTAGCCTACAGATGCTCTGCACTGCCTCTCTGGTCCTCTACGTCACCCACGCAGGCCCTCTGCGCAGTCACTCTAGCCCTCTGTGTGGCTCCTGCTAGTTCTACGTCTGCCTCTCTGCCTCTACGTTGTCTCTTGGTACTAATTCTGCCTCTCTGCTATGTATTCATTGCCCCTCACTCCTGATCACTGATTCTATCTCTCTTAGCAAACCTCGCTCTAGAGCTCTAGAGAATAGAATGACTAATCACTCTGGTGTATTCTCCAGTTGACCCTCAACCATCCTCTTATACTTTTCTCGTTTGTCCATCAACGGCCAAGATTAAATCTCTAATCAACGACTAATATTAGATTTAGCTTGATCTATGTCTTTTGGAACATTCTAACCCAGTTTTATATTAATACCCATTAATATTTTATTTTTCCTAAGTTTAGACTTAGGAACTCCATTAAAAATTTTAATTATTTTAATATCTCCCAAACCGGTTAAAATCTGCCCAAGCCCTTTCTGGGTCTTGGAGATCTCATGTGCTTTAGCCTCTCCACCAATTTTAATGGCTAGAGCACATCCAATGCTACCCCAAATCAACATTGTGAGTGATCAACAATGGGTGCATCCATAGATGAAGATACACATGTGAAATCATGGATGGCAGGCTCACCAAAGATGTCAGGAAAGAACATGGGAGGCTCGGATGGAAGGGAGTCATCCTTCGTCGATTGTTGATACTCAAACTCCCAGTCATATTCTTCATGAATGACAGTGCATGTTGGTTGTGCAACACCAACTCCGTCAATGGCTTGATCCTCGTTCACAACAAGTGTAGAGTCCGGAATGTAAGAACACAAGACAGTATGATCTGAAGGATTAGCCGAGTACGAAGACGGAGGTTGTGGTACAAAATGCATATGACAACTCGTTGGACTCACAACCAAATCTGTGTGAAAATTAAACGAAGTGATGTTGGGAGTATGTGACCGCTGAACTGATGTGTGAGCATGATCTCCTGCATCACTCTACAGTGGTGGAACTGTTTGATGAGGGAACGACAGACAGTGACTTGTGGCAGTGACCGTCTCCATCTGAGATTGCGCAGCTCCATCGCAAAAGAATGCTGAGTGAGGCTTGAGTTCAAACTTCTTCTTGGGACGAGCAGATTTCTTAAGACAGTACTCGAATCGGTCCCAAAGATAGAAAAATTTCATCTGGCTCTTCGGAGCTTGAAACTGCAAATCACGGAAGCGCTGCCAAAAATCCATAGGCGATTCATGCGGAGCCTTCCGTTGTTGTAACAGTTTTTGGTCAAGATGTTCTGGATCAAAATGATAGAAAGTGTCTTCAATGAGATCACATAAGTGCTCAAGTGAGTGCACGCTGTCAGCCGGTAGGTTGCACAACCATCGATGTGGAGATTCGCGAAGTGTGTATGCAAGCAGCAAATTGGCCTGTTCGTCAGAACATCCATCTTCCTCATGAAGCATGGAAAGAAATTCATGTAAGAACTCAAGCCAAGCCACTTCGCCTTCACCATCATACGTGTATGTGGACAAGAGATCGAAAAACTCCCTCGAAATGGTAACAGATTCGGCATGGGAAAAACATCGTGGAGGGAGGAGAGTGAAATACCTCATGATAGATATGCAAAGGTTCAAAACAAGATGAGAGGACAAAGCTTGTAATCTGGCCCTCCTTCTAGCGCCAGAAATGTTGACGGTGTTGGACCCGCCAACATGTCAGGGGATCTCCCCAGTAAGAAGTCCCAATTAGACCTAAGACCGTTTGGTGTAGGAGTCCCAGCAGTGGGTCATACGGTAATGCTTTGACCGCAATTTCACATAGAGGCATGTAAGATGTCTCCGTTGGTAGCAAGGGTGTGATAGATGCAGCAAGCCAAGGAAGGTGCATGAGAGGTTCTAACACATGGGGGTTGAGATGAGTGCGCCCCTTGGAAACTTGTGATAGCAGGGAGTTAAGAAAGGAACACACAAGCAAAGATGCATCACAACATGGAAGGCAAGTTAGCGGGCAATCCAAAGTGATGGTTAAACCAACAACGCGTTTCAGAAAGATACATACATACACAGAAATAGCTATACATGCATGCGTAAGCAAACAAATTCATATATCGTTTAGAGTAAACATATCGCTGAAATACAATACAACATATGCCTGAAACGTGTTGGCTCTTATTATATTAAGAAGTGTAAGTTCCAGTCATACAATACATCCATGTCCAACCACTAGTTCCAACAGCGGAACGTTACAACCACAATCGCCTGCACCTCCAAAGAGGTGTACTAGCTCTGTGCAGTGGAAAAGCCAAGGCTCGTTACAATACTGTCGAAGCTCTCTCTAATATAGTCCTATAGGAAGCTTGGCTAACCAAAAGCCTTTACAATGAGTTATGAAGTTCTATTTATAGCAAAGGGTGGGCTGACCCTTGACATTCCCCTTTGTGACAGTTCATCTACACTCATGACTCTTCATCTACTCCCTGATTGTTACATCCAACTATTGACACTTGGACTTACACTTGACAAGATGTTACATTACAATGCACATGTACCCATGTGAGACAAAATGGCTTGAGCAAGCCATGCAAAACATCACTATGACTCGGACAACTATTGAAAGACCAACTCTTCAACATCTTCGTGGTGGTCGACAGTAGCGAACTAATGCCAAGATCGGTAGTCCGCGATGGTGTCCATGTGCTCCAAGGTGACATCTTTCTGGAACCTGACTCTTGCCTCCATAACATCTAGGTACATTGCTCGGGCTCCTCTATCCAACTCATCTAAAAGCATGTGCATAATTGTCCTAAGTGTTGCCGGACTAGCAACATCCCTATACATGGTCTCTGCACTGATTGACGAGTCTGGGCTGGTGGCTATGCGCATCAACTCGTCAAAGTACGAGTCAAGTTCTAGTCAGGCCTGTGCCTTTATCTTCGCTTGAGTGAGAGTCTCGATAGATTGGATCGCATGTGCACACACCACAACATCCATGCTCCTGAATACACGTGCATGGGAAGCCTGTAGACTAGTGATGAGCTATGGGGGATCTTCATAGTTCCATATCTGACTCTGGATATGTGCCTTCACCTCGACCACTCTAGGCTTCATCATCTTAGGCAAGTGAAGTGGGGCTCCCTTGTATCTCATCATCCATGTTTGCATGTAATCAACAGCAACATGCACGTTCGACAAGATACATGTTCTTCTAGCACATTGTTGCTGCCATCCGTTGAGATGGACGACTGCCTTATGCACGGTACCAAACTTGGAATACAATGCCCGATAACTGTGTCAAGGGACAATACTTCATCTTGTATTGCCTTTTTCAATTCTGCTCGGGCGGATGCTGTAACCAATTCTCCTCCTTGCTTGGCCATCGGAATCTCCTTAGCCATTCGCTCATTCTCAGGTATCAGAAAGCGAACACTTGAGCTAGTGGCTTTGGCATATGCTCTAGTAGCATCGGCCAAGGCTGTTGGATGCTTGCACACGTCAGACACGATCACTCATTCCTCAACTTGCGCAGGAGATGTATGATCATCCAGAGTTGATACTCTGCGAGACTGCACAACTCTATGTTGAGACTCATCGAATGAGATGTTGGGCATCTCTTCTTCCAGCTAACCTCCAAGGATCTCAGTGTCTCCTTGGTCGCTTGGGACTGGCTCCTCTTCTGGATGCTGTGAAGCTGGTAGGTCGACCTCTTGGTGATGAGGCATGAGGTCGATGTCTTACTCTAACTCCTGTTGCTCCAAATCCATATCCATTTGTTCAAGTGCTTGCTCTATCTCCCAAGCGAAGTCTTTCTCCTGAGATGGTTCACCCTGTCTGCCTAATGCCAACAGTTCGGATGAGGATACTACCTATACGGGTGCAGTTTCATCTATCTGCACATGTTGCGCCCCCTGTTGTACTTGTTGTTGTTGCGCTTCCCTCTCCTGTTTGCGCAGCTCGTATTCCTTCCGGAGTTGCTCCCTCAACTCATGAAACTCCTTTGTTTCCTCCATTCTCTACCTCTCTCTCTGCCTTTGCGTGGTTCGCTTGTCGCGTTGTTGCTCTTTGCCTGTATAGCCATAGTTGCTTTCTCTAAAAGTGGATCTGCTCGGAACTTGCAGCTTTGCTCTTCTTCCATGCGATCAACAATCTTCCTCTTACCCTTGTCGCACACTAGTATGTTCACCTCTGTTGCTGCTGTTGTTGCTTCTGGTGCTCTCCAGGATGCTGCTTCACATTGCTTCGCAAACCATTCCATAGCGAAGCCAACCGGTTCATTGAGTCTGGAGGAGTTGTAACAATATCTCCATGGGTCCTCCTCTACCCAATGACATGCCCCGTGGATCCAGTTGAACTGTACTCTCGCGCAGTGATCTTTCACAAGACAATGCAGGTCATACGAATGGTAACCCCAGACGTCTAACAGATACTTCTTCATCTGCTCTACTTCGACATCCGCATGCTTGAAACTCCGTATCTCGTATAACCCAATCCGCAGCGGAAGAGTGGGCCAAGGTACCTTCTTCCGGTGCAACCTAGCTATCAATCCTGCGGAGATGTGATATGCTACTTCCTGCATGACGAGTATGTCCAAATCAAACTTCGATAGAACATGCGGAAGCTTCTCCGTGTTGTACATTCATATGAAGGTGTCGGATGGTGAAGCATACCAATCAGCGATGTCGATCAGTGCCTCCATTGCTACTGTCGACATGTAGGGTGGATCCTGTTCGAATATCAACTTGTAAAACGGAGTGACAAAATGATCGGAGAGTTGTGTGATAACTCCTCTAAAGCTACATTCAGACAACATCTTACAATAAGTGTTCACAGCAGTCTCTGCCGGTGTCCATGCCCACTTCAAGCCCAAGAACTCCTATTGGGCACAGATTGCATCCAAAATGTAGGCGGACATGTAGATCTCTGCTTGCATACCTTTGTGACATTTCTTTTAATTTTCATTTTCATCCTTTTAATTAAATTTTTAACATTACCATGAAATGACTCGGGATGTTTGAGTGGTTTCGACTTCATTGGATTTCATATGGAGAAACTAGAATTTTAGATTTCACTCAAAATTCAGCAGACTTAATGGCTTTCAGGATTTCATGGTTTGGGGGTTTGCAATGTTTCCATTTGATTCTATCATGCGTGAGGGTATGAGATTGGCATTTGATCAAGAGCATGAAGCCCTCTAAGAACCTTGATCATGGTGGCATTTATTGTTAAACTTTGTTGATGTTGGTGGTACTAATTGTTGAACTCCTCTACCATGGCCTTAACAAGAATGCACCCTTCACTCAAAGGAAAACAACTGGTTAGGCATACTAATCTTTTTCTACCACATTATAAGGTTGAGGAGATGAACCCTTCACTCAAACCAAAATCATTGGTTAGGCATGTTAAACCTTTTCAATTTCTATCATGCTATAAGGTTGAGCAATCCAAGTCTGAAGACTTTGAGCTAGATTGTGTTCATGTATCTCTTGTTGATGATGTTTATGTATTTCTAGTAGCATTGAACCAATGAGTTTCATGAGTGACCATGTTGATCATTGATTTGTAGTTTTGATGTCTATTCTTGCTACTACTACTAAAGTTGTAGAGGAGTTTTAGGAGTCCTCAAACTCGGAGGCATATTATTTATGTAGCTCATGTTGATGATCTCTTGTCTAGTAGTGGTGATGAGTTTGATCTTGATGAGGAGTGATCATGTTGTTGATCACTGATATGTAGACTTGTAGTAGTTCAGTGACCCCATAGCTTAGAGCATTGTTTTCGGACTCTAGAGGCCATTTAGAGCCTCATTTATTATGTACTTTGTTGTGGATATGTATTGCACTCGGTGCCATTTTGATATATTCACCTTTACATAGTATATAGATGAGCAAACCTTGCATATTTTGTTTCTATTGGCTTGGAATCATGGTTTTAAATTTTAAAAATAGTTTTTTTCATTAAAAATTAATTATTTAATGTATTTTTTTAAACCAGTTCATTTAGGCCTGACCAGTCCCGGTTCGACCGGTTCCAGTTTGAAACCCGGTTCATTAGGTGGACCAGTCCGGTCACCAATTCCGGTTCGAAACCCGGTTCATTAGGTGGACCGGTCCGGTCACCAATTCCGGTTTTTAAAACATTGGATTAGATGTTTTGGGTATGAGACCAGTGCCTTAATGGAGTCACCAATTCTTGCTTATAGTAAATGGAACCAAATGACCGGATGGACACCCGCTGCTTGAGATGATTGACCAACTTATATGAGATGCAAGTCTTAGGACCTATGTGAGATGCAATTATCTTGGTAAATTTTAATTATATGCCTAGTCTAAGTGTAACCTTCCTTTAACTATTTTGAAGTTGGGCTCCAAGGTAAAGGTTGTGGGAAGGAGGCCAACAAGAAGCAAGCTAGGGCCTTATTAACGATACCTTTTGTTGTGCTTCTATCACCTGATACCTTCGACTCTGCAGAGACTGTGGCTCTGATGACTGCAAGGTCATCTTGTTAACCATCGAAGAGTTATCAGGCCCCTCAAACTAGATGGGAAGGGTTTCCCTATATTTCTATCAACCTAACTTATGCTAGGAGATAAAATATTAATGCAATCTAGACTTAGTATGCTTAATGCAAGATGATGAGTGAAATTTATCTTGAGTTAAGATTGTGTAAGTTACTTAAGTACTTATTGTAAGTTTATCTTAAAGCTAAGAGTACTTGACAATATTAAGATACAATCTTAAACAAGATAAATGTTGAAATATACAAGTGCAATCTTCAAGAAATTTCCATAAGATGTTTAGTCAATTAAACCAACTTATCCATCCAGATGCCAATATTCCCAAGAGATTTAAGTGCTTTAAGTGAGTGTGAAATATGAGATTTAAGTGCTTTAAGTGAGTGTGAAATATGAATTCTTATAGCATGTAAAATCACAAGAGACACAAAATGTTAATCACTCTCACAATATAAATGCTAGGAACAAAATATGAAGACACTTGGGCACTACAATATTCCTATGATATTTTGATGAGGAGCAAGTGACTATTTTGACAACAGTAAACAATTTATGACAATATTCAACAAGATATGACCACAATATGTAAATGCTAGTCCAACAATGCCTATACTTGCGAAAATATGCCCAAACTTGATTAACTGAAAGAATTAGATATTTTAGCCTTCTTTAAGATGCATTCCTCAGTAAATTTTCAGATCTGAAATATTAATTACAACAGTAAATAATTGCAGATCAACAAGCTAATGATACCAAAAATAGATGGCCATTATGCCCAAAAATAGCAAAAATTCACCGAAACTTTAAAAATTCTCTCTGCAGAGACTATGGCTCTGATGACTGCAAAGTCATCGTGTTAACCATCGAAGAATTATCAAGGCCCCTCAAGCTAGATGGGAAGGGTTGCCCTATATTTCTATAGGGCTAGCTTATGCTAGGAGATAAATTATTAATGCAATCTAGACTTAGTATGCTTAATGCAAGAAGATAAGTGAAATTTACCTTGAGTTAGGATTGTCTAAGTTACTTAACTATTTATTGTGAGTTTATCTTAAAGCAAGAGTACTTGACAATAGTAAACAAGATAAATGTTGAAATATAAAAGTGCAATCTTCAAGAAATTTTCACAAGATGTTTAGCCAATTAAACCAACTTATCCACTTATCAATCAAGATGTCAATATTCCCAAAGAGATTTAAGTGCTTTAAGTGAGTGTGAAAGCGTGAAATATGGATTCTTATAGCATGTCAAATCACAAGAGACACAAAATGTTAGTCACTCTCACAATATAAATGCTAGGAACAAAATATGAAGACACTTAGGCACTTTTATATTCCTATGATCTTTTGATGAGCAGCAAGTGACTATTGTGACAACAGTAAAGTAAACAATTTATGACAACAGTCAACAAGTCATGACAACAGTAAGTAAATGCCAGTCCAACAATGCTTATACTTGCGAAAATATGCCCAAATTTGATTAACTGAAGAATTAGATATTTTACAACAGTAAGTAAATGCTAGTCCAACAATGCCTATACTTGCCAAAATATGCCCAACCTTGATTAACTGAAGAATTAGATATTTTGCCTTCTTTGAGATGTATTCTTCGGCAAATTTTCAGATCTGAAATATTAATTACAACAGTAAATAACCACAGATCAGCAAGTTAATAATACCAAAAATAGATAGTCAATATGCCCAAAAATAGCAAAAAATGCAATGAAACTTAAAAAAATCAATTTTAGGGCCTTTAGAGAGTATGATTCAACGAATTTCAGAACTTATATGTTTATTACAGCTGTAAACCAGTGACAAATCAGCAAGCTAGACAAGTCTAAGACAATGCCCAATATGTCTAAAAATAGCAAACACTCACCAAAACTGAAAATTTTAGATTTTTGACCTTATTTAAGTGTGAGCTTGAGAAATTTCAGATCTGAAATTTTCAATATGCAGTAAATTCCAGCGAGCATAAAAGTTAGAATTAGGCCAAAATCCAAGATGCCCAAGTGGCCAAAACTCATGAAAATTACAATTCGAAGTGATTTTGATCGTTAGACATGTGATTTTAGGGCTTGATTCTTACTAATTTAATTGTTGTAATAAAATAGAAGTAAAACTAGGGTTTAGAGGTCAAACCCAAGGGCCAAGGCCTTGAAGATCCCTTGGTCGAAAATCGTTGAAACTTTAGGATCAAGTTGCCACTTGAAAAATATGATTTTTGAGACTTTAAACCTACAAAACCACCAAGTATTCAGTCCAAAAACTTCAAATCTAGGGTTTGATGGCAGATTAGGGCAAAACAGGCCAAGACGAGGCAACACTAAGCTAAGGAAGGCCAACATTTGGGGATAAAGCAGTTAGAATGATAGATCAGGGGCTAAAGAGGAGAGAGAAGGCCACAAAAGGTCAACATAGAGGCTCTGAGGCTGGACAGTGGCAAAGGAGACTGCAAGGAGGACACTGAGGTCTTCAAGGGCTAAAAGCCCACGACAAACCCGATAGGGCTATTGTCTAGCCTTCCAGAGGGATGCCAAGGCCCAAAAAGGCCACAACTAGGCCCAAAAAGGCATAAAAGGGACGGCGCAAGGGGTAGGGATGGAGTCGAAGGCCTCTAGGCCTCACGACCTGCCTCAAAGAGGCCAAAAAGGTTGACGCGGGAGGAGAAAGGGATGACATTGTGGCTTAGGAGTGCTAACACCAACCTTGGAGGGGATGGATCTAGTCACCGGAAGGCTAAAAAGTGAAATCCTTGTCTCAAAAAAAAATTCTTCCTCAGATCTGAATTTTGTTGAATAATCTTCAATGGGTAGCCCTGCAAAATCTTCAAGAGGCTAGATCTTACCCTCAAGGGCCTAGATCTAGTTCTTCCTTCACTTGATCCCTTGATCCAACCTGCAAAACGAAAAATTACAACACCCAAACCCCAAATATATACAAAATAAATCTAAAAAACCCCAACCCAAGTTAGAAAAATAATTTAAAATTAAAATTACAAAATTATTTTACAAATTATACAAGGTATTTTAAATGAATTTTGAGAGAATGGTTTTTTTGATATTTTTCCTTTGAAGAATGACTAGAAATTCTTCAGAAAATTTATGCTTACTATATCTTTAGCGAAGATTTAATCTACTATATAAAAACTAGAGATCCAAGCAAGATGATCCTTACCGACAGTCTATGAACTTGGAGACTAAGGATTGAGTACCTACAAACACTGTATTGTCTCAAAATAATCACATGAAGCACCACATAGGGAGCCCATAGTCAATACATACCACATCAACGAAAAAGAACACCTCGAGTTGCACCCCAAAGTCTTTTATTATAGCAAAAAAATAGTTGTTAACGGGACAATAGTTTACAAAAATGTTTCCGCGGCAATATTCTAGCCAGAGATCAAGATAACTAGAGAATCAACTGACTCTCTAATTTATAGATAAATCTTCCAAATGGAAAAATAACGCCTAGTTTCTTTAATCCTTGTCAAAATAATCTTGGCCGTTGATAAACACTTCAAGATGTTTTAGTCTTGGCCCTTTGAATTTTTTTATTTTTGAGGAATTTTCGAATTTATCATTTAATTCTATTTTAATTTGTTCAAAATTAAATATTTTGACCTAATTTCCTCAAAAATTTGACTTTGACTTAACCACCAAGATCCAAGGGTCCAAATTTTCTTGAAATATACAATATTCCCTTGGTGGAGGACCTTTAAAAATCCTCTTTTAAAACCCACGAATTTTTCTATTTAGAGAATTTACTTTCCTAAAACAATTTAATTTGACTCTAATTAATTAATTTTCTGGCCTAGGATTTAATTTTTTTTTCCACAAAAAATAATTAATTTACACATGAGGGGATTTATTTATTTTTCCATCCCTCTAATTCATAATATTTTCATTTACAAGACTCAAAGAGGGAATACACATTTGGATTAGACCCTCAAGACACAACCCATCTACGACACAATATGATCTAGTAAACCAAGTGATTCGTAATAAAATAATTAAGCCAACTAGCTTAAATTATTCCCAAACCACTTTTATATCAGACTCAACTAAAAGCACTAAGATTCACCTAATAATTTGACAATTAATTTCACCGTAGCTTTGGGGTTTAAGCGGGAGGGAAAAAACTCTTCTGATTAGTCGTGTCTAAAAACACATGTAATCAGCGAGGTTAAAAAACCTTCTAGGATGGAATTCGACATCAAATTATAGGCTTACCTAGGTTGTTACATAGACTCAAGGTTTTACTAAGATAATTTACATTACATAACTTGATGAATGAGATAACCATGACATGTAAATTGTTGATAAATGACCTAATCTTGTTGAAAAAATTGGGCACCTCCACTTCCTTGGAACTTTGACAAAATGTATGCAACACAGTGTGGTGTCAATAGCAACATAAATGCGGGATGGTTCAGCTACAGAGTGGCAGATGAATCATAGTACGCGCAATAGTTGGTGGGAAATTGCAAGTTGTCTCAGTCGTAAGACATCAATAGCATATGGGACGATGTTATGAGATAGGGAGAACACCTTCCTCGTTAATAGAGAGTGTTAGTTTTTATAGCATCGGACTGTTGAGAAATCTAGGGCATCAATAATTAGGAGATTTCTCTACTAGTCATAATTGCTTGTGATAGACTTTTACTTCTTGATTATGATCTTCTCTTCTTAAGGTTATTATTGTGTTCTTTTTATCAAGACAATTACCAAATCATGAACAATAAAAGACAAGAGACACAATATATAGGCTTCTCAGCCAGGGCCAAAACCTCTCACTCTTTGAGAGGAAAACCCAAACGAAATTCTTCTTATAGATCTTCAATTGACGACCACCAAGACCATGACTAAGACCCTTGACACTAGAGTCCTCCCAAGACCGAGTCACTAGTCTCTTTTCACACTGCTCTTCCTCTTCCTTCTCTAGTCTTCCTTGAGAATCTCGGTCTCCTCCTTTCTACGTTGTTCTTCCTCTTCCCTTTCTCAACTTCCTTGAGAATCTCAGTCTCTTAGGTATGCAAACCTATCTTAGAAACCCTAGAACAATTTCGCTCCTTGATTAGTCTCTACAAGAGAGACCTATAGCACTTCTACTCGGCTTCTTCTAGTGAGATCCTCTACCCAAACAAGATTACCTCAATGTAACTACAAGTTCTTCGACCTTCTCTTGATGCCTTCGGATCTGCTGCCTTCGCACATGGGAGAATATACTAGCCCAAATCAGAGTTCCAAAAGTGTTCCTCCTTTCTCTATGCTTCCTTCTTCCTTAGTTGCTTTTCTAGTCCTTCTTAGATGATTTTCACACTTATGATGGAGGCTCGTTTTCACTGAATTTCTTGCCTCTGAATGAGGTCAAGCACTGCTATATATACATGTTTTCTCATGTCCTTTAGTCTGACATGATTACTTGAAGGAGGGTCGACATCATTGTCTAGTCAATTTAATGTCTTAAATTGCTCTACATAAATTATCAATCCGGGTATCGTAAACTGATGAAGTGTGATGCACTATATGTGCTTAGTTAACCTTTCTCTTACTTCGTTGTTTTATAGTTTATGTTGTTTTTGGGGTTTTGTTTTTGTTGGTTTTCTAAGGTCTTAAGAATACTTTTAAAGGACAAGTATGGATAAAGATTTCAAGACAAGGCCTATGTCTTTAATGGTAACTTCCAAAACTTAGCACTTCAAAAGAACTTAAAACATGTTATTGATGGAGTTAGTATTTAAACAAAAGTGTAAATTTACAACTAGTTCAATCAAAATAAAATGCAATAATCAAATAATGAGATGATGACTATGAGACCCAGTATCCTTGCTGCTTCAGCAAAAGGACAAGATGATTCTATCACGTCATTAGTTCATTAAAAGGCTCTGTGCATCAGTAATCTACAATCAACTTGAAAGCAATTTATGTACAATAATATACATGTTAAAAAGAAAATAAAATGCAGTAATTCAAACTGTACATTAATATACATGAAAATCAGAAAAAAAAAAATGCAAGAAATTAAAGTGACAACTATACAAGGCAGGGGCCCCCTACTACCTATGAAATCAAATGCTTAAAGGAAAATAAAGACATCAAATAAAGGACTAATGACATCGGCCCAGTATCTCTGCTGCTGATTAAAAATGAAAGTGAAAACTTAATCTAAGCAATATGAAATCTAAGTGACACTACATAAAGGAGACAAATCACACTACTTTAACCTTTTCTTAACCTTTTTGCCTTTCAGCTAGATTTATCATGTGATAACAGTTATGAACAAGTCAGCAATGTGAGTCTTAAAGCAAACTATACCAAGCTGTACTAAGTGATATTTTGGCTCCCATAAAGTTATTTGATTATGGAAAAAGAACCATCAATAGATGAACAACTTGATATCTAAGAGCAGAAAGTAAAGTGCAAGTTAAAGAAATGATACTAATGAAAATCAAACTAGAAAAATAAAGGTCAGCAACATAGACAAGATGATCACATATGCCATTAGTCATGAAATCAAAGCAAAATTAAACACACTTGCATGAATTAAAATTGCATGAATGAAAAATCTAATCTACCTTACATTCTACAAAGCAATATTTACAAAATGGAATCTACTCTACTTACATCCTAATATGCTCCATGACATCTACTTCACATCTCCTTCCATGTTGAGAACATCAAAGCTTTATTCAATTTCTTCAAAAGTACAAAGTACAAAAGCTTTCAAAAGCCATGGGACTAACAAGCTAAAAGGACTAAGAAAAGACTAAAAGGAAAGACTAGCAAATGAAGGAGAGACATCTCCTATTTATACAAAAAGATGAGAGCCATCTCATTAATGATAGTCCATGAATCTCTCCCTCTACCTCTAGAGTCCTAATCAAAATAGGAACTGATAAGACACATGTCTTTTTAGAGTTACAATACAATTAGGAGATGTGACACATATCCTCATGATCCCATGATTCTTTCCAACCAAATTCGAATTTGGCCTTAGAGTGCCACATAAGGGTCTTCTAGAAGCCTCCTTTCAACCTACACATGTCAACAATCTCAACCCATTTGTTAGGTATAAGCATATGCACATTATTTTCTAATGTTTAACCACAAATTCACTTAAAAGGCTTAGAAATAATAAATATTGGAAAAACATAAAGGTGGCCCAATGATAATGAAAGTGGGATGAATGTGGTGACATAGTAGTGAAATGGAGGTGAAATGAAGGTGATATAATGGACATAATAGTGAAAGTGTAATGGAAATGAATGACATTTTCAAGACTCAACATACCCCCCAACTGAAGCTATTGCATGTCCTCATGCAATATATATTACATTAACTCTTTTGATCCTTGAGCTTTGGCTTAACTTTGCATGATATCATTTGATAACTTCATATTTCTGCAAAGTGTTTCAATTGAATTGCAACATGGTTGGTTCTTGTGTTACAACCATTTTTTTTTTTTTTTTGTTGCCTTCTATTTTGATCTTTGAACTTTGCATAATAATATTTTGATTATTGTTGCAAAGTATATCTTTATTGGATTGCATGATGGTTGGTTCTTGTGTGACAACCATGATTTTGTTTGTATCCAATTTATCCTTTAAGCACTTTTTCAAAAGCCATTGTATGCTCATAATAGCAATGTAATAATTAATATATGTTGGAAGTATGTGAGCTCCTGAATATGATATGGACATGGCAAGATATGAATATGAATGTATTCCCCCCCCCCAACTGATGGTATTGGCAATTTTATGAAATGAGGAAGAGAAATGTTTTTCCAACAATTATCATTCTAGCTTTTTATGGAATTCTATGGTCAAAAGTTAGAAAATTCCGTACCTTCACTTACCCTTTGGAATGGATGAGTTGTATGTGTGGTGGCTGAAAACTTCTGATCATTTTCTTCTTCAAGTGGCTGATCAAGAGGAGTCATGGATAGAGAGATAAGATGATTTTTTATTGCTTCTACTAAAACTTGCTGAATCTGCTTCCAAAATGCTGAAAATAATAGTCTTCATGTCTTCAAAACTCATTGGCACAATTCCTACTATGTGAAAAGATGTTCTGATGTCGAACATAGTAGGAAATTGTTGGCTTAGTGGCCATTAATGGATGCCACTAGTCAACACGAGAACTCTCACCATTGATGACAATGAGAGTCAAGATGCCCAAACACATCTTGCTAGGTACGAAGGAATTTGCTGATGTCGAGTCACCTAGAAGATCTAACGAACAAGGGACATTAATGTATTCCCATTGTTTGTCAGCATGAGGACTTGCCATTAAGGCATGCAAGCCTCAAGGTGTTTTTACAAAGAACTTAGACTCAAAGGACTATGGACTCAATAATTTGCATTGAAGCAGGGCTTATTTGCGGAATGAAAATGACAAGGAATGGAAAATGAAAATGGAAAATGGCAATGGAGAGTAGAAATGGAAATGGGAAATAAGCATATGAATGAGCCTCTTGCTTTTATTTGTGAGTTATGAATGGACAAAAAGAGATGGAAAATGTATGTGAATGTAAATGGAAAGTATGGAGTGGAATGAGGTGAATGGTTTATTATGAAGTATGGATGTGATGGATGGATGTGATGGAGACAATAGTATCTGAAAGTTTTTCAAGTGTTTGGATCTGATTTTGCATCAGCATATTTCCTCTTTGTTGTTGATCATCCTCTTATGAAACAAATTGGTCTCTTGGAGAGACACCATTCTCTTGTAGTCATTTGTCCTTCCTCCTGAAACCTGCAAAAAAAACTAATACTTCTTCTGCAATGGAATGTAAGATTATCAAAGGAGAGAGGTGATCAATCTCTCTAGTTATGATATTTACACACAAAACTAAGAATTTGTATTAATGAAATAAGTTCTCAAAGGAAAAATCAAAAGAATTTATACCTGCTTTGGAATTAGTGCCTCAAGTTGATGTTGCTTCTTTTCATCAATTTATTTCATTATTTGCCATTTCAAACTCTAATGATATATTTCTCATTGTATAGATCTTGTTGAGATCTTTCCAATGGTATTTAAATCATCAAAATCTGATTTTGTATGAGAAAGATAGGCTGATTTGAACAATGAGGTTTTTCTGGCTGCGGAATTGGGGAACAGCTCTGTAGCTAAAAATCTTGAATAAAAAGTTAGCCATTCATCTTTCATTATCAGTCCAAAATTAATCAATACCTTCAGAAAAGTGAGAAAATAACTTGTTCATTTCATTGATTCAAAATTATTATTTTTTCTTGACATGCAGCGACTTAGTGTGGCGACTCAATGTGGCGACTTTGTGATAACACACAATTTGACTTCCCTTTGACCGGGGTCTTTTTCATCAAATTTGATCGAATGAATAGGACACCATCCATGTACCAACATTCCCCCAGCTACCCATGTGACTTGTTTTGCTTGATGACACCTGCAACCTAGAGTTTAACAAAACAGCTGCGGAATCTGGGATTGGCTGCGGAAACGTTGTGTGAGCTGCGGAAACGCTGTATTGGCTGCGGAAAGTGCAGAGTGTAGAAAGTACTGTGAAATGGAGTGGTTGTGTGCGTGGAAGAGAAAAAAAAATGTGCCCCTTCAAGACAACTAACTTAACTAGTGCAATTCACGGTTCAGCTCTGCCAAGCTTTGTTTGGAAAACTGCCATCTTTTTGTTGAGTCTTCAATCTTGGAATTGGCTGCCTTCACTGATAAATGCAAAATAGCCTTCCCAAACAGGCCCCGGTAAACAACTTTCCCAAAAAAAACCCCCTTCATATCGGGCCTGGGTTTAAACGTCATGAGACGCGGATATCCGTCCCCTGCATCTATAGTGGGAAGCCAACTCCATGTATCTTCCTTTAAATTGTAAACGGCAAAATCCATACATTGGTAGGATGTGAAGCACACGCAATCTTCCACTCCCACGCATTCAAACGAATGAAAAGAAGTCCTCTGAAAAACTATTGGTAAACGGACTGTAATCAAGGTTTGAAGCGTGGAGTTTGCAGCGGGAGTTATGCGGCTATGAAGAGCCGTATGAGTTTAAAACACGTCTTTATTGATGGCTGAAACTGAAACACAGTCACACGTTGCATGGGACTGTTAGTTATTAAACACATGCAATCAAGCTTGAATAACAGCACATGAGATTCCTATTTGGATTTCTCCTCCTCAGGCACGCGGAACACATTCAAATTATCTGTTAATCAATTCAACTCCAGATTTTTTTTCACGCGGCAGCAAGAAAGAGGCTCCAAAGAACCGAAGATTTCTCCCAGACCGCCACGAATTTTCTCAAACGGTTTCTGGGTTATCTAATTAACCCACCTGGAAAAAAAACCCATGTTTTAGTTTTTTGAAATTCGTCTCCATTTGGGCAAATAGAACGTTTGAAGTTTGACGTTTTTTCTGTGTTTACGTTTTCTGAGTTTTACTGTTCTCTGTTCTGAATTTGCATTCGTTTTTCTTGCTTGATCTATTGTTTTGCAGGTGTGTTAGACAGGTTCAACCCTACTAATACAATTTGTATATAGTTATTCGTTTGCCTTGCAAAATATTCCTTGTGAAGGAGAAATAAGCCATGTCAGGCCGTCCCTATGGTCCATATACAGTGAAAAATCTCAAACCTGTGATAGAGAGTCCATATATATGATTGTATGTGTGAGTGATTTCCTCCCCTGCTTTCTTTGTAGCGGCATAGAGACTGGCAGGTTGATCAGTTCTATTTATCTCAGAAAAGGGCACCTTATCGTTTAAGCCGTAGACTGAACTAGAAGAAGCCCAAACAATAGCTGGTTGAGGATTGGCTGCTTTACAGGCTTCTAGCAAGGTGACAAGACCTGTAATGTTGCTATGAACATAGGAAGATGGATACAATCCACCTGCAACCGCAGTCACACCAAGGTATACTGTTGGTCAGGAATTGAAGAGGTGAAGAACATAAAGGATTGATGCTGCTTGACCTACTTCGACCAACATTAATTCCCTCAATCACAAGCAAGTCAGTCTTACAGTAGATAGCAAAATCTTCACAGTTGTTCTTAAAGACATTGTACAACCCAAATCCTTTCTGAAATAAGTATGTCGCTCTATGCACCACAGTCTCAGCTGGGTCTTCATCAGCGAGTGTGCAAGTTCCACCTTGAACTTTTGCAAGAAAGAAGGCAGGATTGACAGAATATTCAAAACGGTACAGCGCTCCTCCATCAAGGAAACAATCAAGGCAAGAACAGATTACTCCATTTTTGTCTTGTTGATAGCCGCATATCTAATTACAAGAATCATCATCAATTATATACGATATGTATGAAGAGAATAGAGAAGCGCTGCACATGAAACTGATAGGAAGGAAGCAAGTATTAACACTCCAAAGTCCTTAGGGTCTGAGACAATCATTCCCATGACATAACCCAGCAAGCCCATGCATGATTGAAGAGAGTTTTGAACCCAAATTGAAACCACACATGGCAACAAAATCCACCACTGAATCCAAATGGACCAAAGCTTGATCAGGGAGGCAGATTTTTTTATTGAAGTCATAGTGAAAACTAGGAATGGAGATAGCCATAGATTGTTTTTCTTCTCTCTTTTTCTTTTTTTTTTTCTTTTTCTTGAATCAATTGAAGTGATGAAGTTTATTTTGTCTCCTATTTTTTCTTAACAATTCTTTTTCTGATCCTCCAGATCACACAAAGTGCAAGAGGAGAGCATACTCAAGAATTATTATTTTTCTTTTTTACTTAACAATCCTTTTTCTGATCCTCTAGATCACACAAAGTGCAAGAGGAGAGCATACTCAAGAATTATTAACCTTTTTTTTCAGATGTAAGAAATAAGGTCTCCTAATTACACTTCCCCGGCAACGGCGCCAAAATGTCTAGTCAATTTAATGTCTTAAATTGCTCTACATAAATTATCAATCCGGGTATCGTAAACTGATGAAGTGTGGTGCACTATATGTGCTTAGTTAACCTTTCTCTTACTTCGTTGTTTTATAGTTTATGTTGTTTTTGGGGTTTTGTTCTTGTTGGTTTTCTAAGGTCTTAAGAATACTTTTAAAGGACAAGTATGGATAAAGATTTCAAGACAAGGCCTATGTCTTTAATGGTAACTTCCAAAACTTAGCACTTCAAAAGAACTTAAAACATGTTATTGATGGAGTTAGTAGTTTAAACAAAAGTGTAAATTTACAACTAGTTCAATCAAAATAAAATGCAATAATCAAATAATGAGAGAATGACTATGAGACCCAGTATCCTTGCTGCTTCAACAAAAGGACAAGATGATTCTATCACGTCATTAGTTCATTAAAAGGCTATGTGCATCAGTAATCTACAATCAACTTGAAAGCAATTTATGTACAATAATATACATGTTAAAAAGAAAATAAAATGCAGTAATTCAAACTGTACATTAATATACATGAAAATCAGAAAAAGAAATGCAAGAAATTAAAGTGACAACTATACAAGGCAGGGGCCCCCTACTACCTATGAAATCAAATGCTTAAAGGAAAATAAAGACATCAAATAAAGGACTAATGACATCGGCCCAGTATCTCTGCTGCTGATTAAAATGAAAATGAAAACTTAATCTAAGCAATATGAAATCTAAGTGACACTACATAAAGGAGACAAATCACACTACTTTAACCTTTTCTTAACCTTTTTGCCTTTCAGCTAGATTTATCATGTGATAACAGTTATGAACAAGTCAGCAATGTGAGTCTTAAAGCAAACTATACCAAGCTGTACTAAGTGATATTTTGGCTCCAATAAAGTTATTTGATTATGGAAAAAGAACCATCAATAGATGAACAACTTGATATCTAAGAGCAGAAAGTAAAGTGCAAGTTAAAGAAATGATACTAATGAAAATCAAACTAAAAAAATAAAGGTCAGCAACATAGACAAGATGATCACATATGCCATTAGTCATGAAATCAAAGCAAAATTAAACACACTTGCATGAATTAAAATTGCATGAATGAAAAATCTAATCTACCTTACATTCTACAAAGCAATATTTACAAAATGGAATCGACTCTACTTACATCCTAATATGCTCCATGACATCTACTTCACATCTCCTTCCATGTTGAGAACATCAAAGCTTTATTCAATTTCTTCAAAAGTACAAAGTACAAAAGCTTTCAAAAGCCATGGGACTAACAAGCTAAAAGGACTAAGAAAAGACTAAAAGGAAAGACTAGCAAATGAAGGAGAGAGATCTCCTATTTATACAAAAAGATGAGAGCCATCTCATTAATGATAGTCCATGAATCTCTCCCTCTACCTCTAGAGTCCTAATCAAAATAGGAACTGATAAGACACATGTCTTTTTAGAGTTACAATACAATTAGGAGATGTGACACATATCCTCATGATCCCATGATTCTTTCCAACCAAATTCGAATTTGGCCTTAGAGTGCCACATAAGGGTCTTCTAGAAGCCTCCTTTCAACCTACACATGTCAACAATCTCAACCCATTTGTTAGGTATAAGCATATGCACATTATTTTCTAATGTTTAACCACAAATTCACTTAAAAGGTTTAGAAATAATAAACATTGGAAAAACATAAAGGTGGCCCAATGATAATGAATGTGGTGACATAGTAGTGAAATGGAGGTGAAATGGAGGTGATATAATGGACATAATAGTGAAAGTGTAATGGAAATGAATGACATTTTCAAGACTCAACAATCATCTTCAAGATTTCCCATTCGTTGTAGGTCGCCTTGAAGAGAGCTAGTGAAAAGGTCTTGGAGGATGAATTTACATGGACAAGTGTGATTCTTCTCATTTGTAACATGTTTTCATTACATGACAATGACTCTTTATACTTTATGACTAGATGAAAAATCCCTAAAGGCTCTCAATGGGAACCTTAACTAAAAATAAAATCTCTTGCTCATGAAACCCATGATGCAAGCATTACAATAATTTTATTTTTCTTCTTTACATCTCTTACATAAAATCACAATTACATGTCATTATGAAGACCAAACTTAGTTACACTTTTCAACACTCCCTCTTAACTAGGGAGGTATTCATAATGGTACTTGGTCATTCTCAATCTAAAGAATTTCTCATAAGAAGAATTGGATTAGTAACCCATTTTTTCAGCATCATATCAACCAACATTGTTACATAGCAAGGCCTTGACTAACCACTCTATCTCTCCACAAGATCTGAGCTCAACGCTGGCGAGACCAATGATTTATAGACACTCTCATCATTGTCTCTCGAAACATACCCCACCCGGGTTCTCAGGGTATGTTCCACGAGGACTATTCTTATCTTGGATTCCCCAGTCCTTAAAGAATATCGGTCCTCCACAACTACTCTTATCTTGGATACCCTATCTCATTCTCAAAGAGTATCGGTTGCCAAATGATTACCCAATCCTCTCATTCTGTCTTCCCAAGAGAAGACCAGAATGTTGTGTCTATATCTCCCTCTCAATTAGGGAGGACATATCTATTCCAATAAAGGAATGTACTCATTCCTATAGAAGGAATGTACGTAAGCTCCATCTTGGCTTAGGAATTTCCAAGTTTCTTCCCAGTAAGAAACTTCTTCCAGGCTTCGTCTTAAATAGGGACCTACACCAGCTCCTCAGGTGGAGAAGATGGGACAACCAGCTGCTTGAAGAACTCCTTCCTTCGATGTCATGAATTTATTTTGTCATAGAGTCTTCGTCTTTTGGGACTTCTTCATAGGGCACAAACCATCAATCACTTTTATCCATGAGTCAGTCATGTCATCATTCCTCTTATCAGAAAGTGATCTATCAGTCTACATCTGGCATTATTTCATGTTATGCTACCTTCATCATGCTTTCTTCTTTGGAAGGTTCTTGCGTCCTTCTACATGGTTCTCTTGGAAGACATCCATAGTTCTTCCCTTTCGTAGCCCTGCATAAGCCCATCCAAATACTAGTTCATAAATAATGAACACTTAAATCATAATTAGCTTTGTGATGGTCTTTCATCATGACATCTTCTTGTAGGTATTAGCATCCTGCATACATGTTGACACATCTTTTAAAGATATGTATTGTAAAGGGTCTCCATCTTTTTCTATACTTCCATTAGAGTCTTCATATCTTTCTGGGAGATATCATAGTCAAATCTTCTTGGTCTTTCGGATGTTGACTGTCTTTACCATTGTTGCATATTTCACGATCTTCCTTCCTTTCTTCACACATATTTCACTCCCAGGAGCTTCATAGTTCCTCAGTTGTAGTCAACCACCTCATACTCCATATGACATATTATGTTGATTTCATCTAATAAATATGTGACCCATGCATTCTTGCATCCCTTTGAGGGAGGAGATTCTTTCTTTGGGCATGCCTCTTAAGATAGAGCAGTGATCCATGTTGCCCGCAGCCATATGACATGACTCCCATAATATCAAATGTGAGCATACATACCTCATCTTTCCTTTGGGTCATCCAAAGTTCCTACAGCAACTTGATTTGAATGAAGGAACTTCATCCCCTTGATCTGCTTTATTGTTATGTCATCATACCATCATCTATTGAATTCCACAAGTTTGGAATTCAACACTTGCTTTCCCTCATGATCGGTGAACCTTACAATGAAGATTCCATCAGAGAATCTAGATATCTTGCATATCCTATCCTGCAGATGTTATCTTATTGACCAATGTATGATGAGCTTTGTCCTAGATGACTTCTTCCTTTTTCCATAAGTATCAATTGTTCTTTCAATGAGGTTTCCAATATCTATATCCTACATAGTTGACTACCATAGATTTTTTTCTAGACATCCTTCATGTTGCCTATGTCACAGGATCTTTTAATGCTTCTACCATGATGCAATTCTCTAATATGATGCATCCTATCTTATTTAGGATGCTTCCTATCTATAATTTACAACATAAGAGTACCTTTTAGTGAAGGATATTATCTCAGTCATAATAGAGATCTCTCACTTCCTCTTTCTTAGGCTTCTTTGCCTCAAGTTCTTCCACTTCTTCGGCAATATGGGCTTCTTCCTTATTCCTCTTATTATTGTCCCTTTCAATGTTACTTGGGAGCGGGAGCAAAAGCGGGGAGCGGGAGCAAAAGCGGGAGCGAGAGCGACATTTTCAGAAGCTCCCGGTTTGGGAGCAAATCCCGGAGCGTTTTTTATAATATATATATATATATATATATATATTATATATTATTTTTTATATTTTGATACATATATGTCAACAAAAACATGTAGAATAATGAATTAGATATAAAAAACATAAATTGAACCATACAACAACAATCATCTAGAAGTTATAATCTTCATCAACCACGTCCACAAGTTAGTAACATAGTAACATACAACATATTGAGTTTCATGATTCATCAATCTTAAAGTTTCAAGCTTTCAAAATTCAATATATAACATTTGTCATCATTGATCACCAAAGTTGTACTTGTAAGCTAAGTGTAACCATTACAACAAATAATATCTAACATGAAATGAAATGTTATAAAATGAAATGAAATGAAACAACTTTCAACTTTCATGAAGCATCATATTCATAATTCATTACTAATGAGTTATAATTGCCAACTTCAAACTTAAATTGTCATATATTGTTTAAAAAAATATCATAATAAATATGAAAGAGTCAATAGTTATAAAAGCTACTAGAAACTAGAAAAGAGAAGTAAATCTATTATCTATTTCTTATGCTTGGGCCTCTTGCCACCACGAAAAATGTCTAATTTCTTAGTCTTGTTGGAAAATCAGGATCTTTGTCATTAATATCACCCTCTAAGGATTGATATCCAGAGGTATCTTTGTCATTACCTCTGTATCTGTAGGGATCTTTGTCATTAATATCACCCTCTAAGCATTAACATAAGATAGAACAAGCATAGCATGTCAAGTCAAGATTTTGTTTGAGTGATGCATACACTTTTAGGAGGGTCATGATAGAGGAGTTCGACAAACAATGTCACTAACATCAATGTACATAGAGGGATCGGTATTCTTGATAAATCAATGGAAACATTGCAATCCCCCAATCCTGAAATCCTGAAAAACTGATAAGTCTGCTGGATTTTGAATGAAATCTAAAATTCTACTTTCTCCATATGAAATCCAATGAGGCCGGAACCACTCTCAAACATCCTGAGTCATTTCATGTTAAAAATTTAAGTAAAAGGATGAAAATGAATATTAAGGAGAATGTCACTTTTACTTTAAGAATTTAACATTACCATGAATAGCATATCAATACTAGGGCCTAAACTTGAGCATTAAGCTGCCCCACTCAAAGATTATTTGTTTCTTTCAAAAAAAATTGCATTTCAAACATTACTACAAAAAAAAATTGCAAAAAAGGCAAAACGCTCCCGAAATCGCTCTCGAAAAGGCAGGGAGCGAAAAAAAAATTTGGGAGCGCGCTCCCGAATCGCTCCTTCCCGGAGTGCGGATTGGGAGCGGGATCGAGGGGGGGGGGGCGCTCTCCCGCAACATAGGGACTCCCTTTTAAGCTTAGGAAAATCTCTTCTATAGTACCCATATTCTTGACATCCATAGCACTGTACCTTAGCCATGTTCTTATTTTTCTTTTGAGGACCAAATTTTCCAAACTTTCCTTTTCTTCTTGTCATAGCAACATATGCTTGATTCTACTCATTTGATCCTACATCAGTTTTTGCCTTCAGTCTGGTTTCTTTGATCTTGCATAATGACCATAGATCCTGGAAAGGAGTGGCTTCTTTCTTCCCATAGATACTTTAAGTGAAGTTGCTCCATTCCTCCGGTAGTGCATTCAATACTACACTAGGCATTTCTTTGTCAGACATTATTCACCCATATCATGAAGTTGATCTTTGATTTCTGAAATCCTAATAAAATATGAGGTTATTCCTTCTTCCTTTGAGATCTTTAATTTGTAGATTTGTTGCCTTAGAGAGATAACTTCTCCTGCAGTACTAACGGAAAACAACTCTACTAATTTTTCATATACTGATTTTGCATTGTCTAATTTTGATACATATGGGATGAGTGAGTCTTTGATGGATTATATCAGAATCCTCTAGGCCCTCACTCCCCCTTTCATGAATCTAGCATGTGCTTGAGTATCTTCTTTGGGAGGTTGGGTTATTGACCCCTTAACGTGATCCATGACTTCATTCTTAATAAGGTTTAGGTCTGTTCTTTACTTCCATGCAAGGAAATTTGAAGCCCCAACCAATTTGTTGCTCTCCTTGCAAAAATACATTTTGATAGTTTCATATGAAGTCATAATCTTACTTGAGTAGATGTTGCTTTCTTTACTTGCTTCCTCCTTAATCTTGATGTTGATGTAGATAGTAGAAGATTACTCCTTGAAAGATTGATGAGAGAGAGCTTGCTTTACAAACCCTCTTGAAGATTATGACAATGTTCTTTGATCTAGTCTTCCTTAGTCTTTGAAGAGCTTCCACTCCTTCGGTGATGGATAATTGATGATCTCAGAAATGCTTCTAGGGTTTTGATCTTTTCTTTCTTGCTTCCTCTGAGACTCTTGCTGAAGTAGATTTCTTCGATCTAGGGTTTTGGTATGATGAAGATCTTGATCTCTTGCTTGGTTTGGTATTCTTTGTCTTTCTTTGATCCCAACCTTGATTCTTATGTGCCTCTTTGATTTGATGCCCCTCCTTGACTTTAGCTCCTTAGCTCTGATACCATGTTGAGAAATCTAGGAAATCGATAGTTAGGAGATTTCTCTTCTTGTGATAATTGCTTGTGATAGACTTTTACTTCTTGATTATGATCTTCTCTTCTTAAGGTTATTATTGTGTTCTTTTCATCAAGACAATTACCAAATCATGAAAATAAATGATAAGAGACACAGTATATAGGCTTGTCAGCCAGGGCCAAAACCTCTCTCTTTGAGAGGAAAACCCAAACGAAATTCTTCTTATAGATCTTGAATTGACGACCACCAAGACCATGACAAAGACCCTTGACACTAGAGTCCTCCCAAGACCAAGTCAATAGTCTCTTTTCACACTGCTCTTCCTCTTCCTTCTCTCGGCTTCCTTGAGAATCTCGATCTCCTCCTTTCTACACTGCTCTTCCTCTTCCTTTTCTCGACTTCCTTGAGAATTTCGGTCTCTTAGGTTTGCAACCCTATCTCAAAAACCCTAGAACAATTTCGCTTGTTAATTAGTCTCTACAAGAGAGAGAGACCTATAGCACTTCTATTCGGCTTCTTCTAGTGAGATCCTCTACCCAAACAAGACTACCTCAATGTAACTGCAAGGTCTTCGACCTTCTCTAGATGCCTTTGGATTTGCTACCTTCACACGTGGGAGAATATACTAGCCCAAATCAGACTTCCAAAAGTGTTCCTCCCTTCGCTATGCTTCCTTCGTCCTTCACTTCTTTTCTAGTCCTTCTTAGATGATTTTCGCACTTATGATGGAGGCTTGTTTTCACCGAATTACTTGCCTCCAAATGAGGCTGAGCACTGCTATATATACATGTTTGTTCATGGCCTTTGGGCAGAAATGATTACTTGAGGGTCGACATCATCTTCAAGATTTATCCATTCGTTGTAGGCCGACTTGAAGAGGGCTAGTGACAAGGTCTTGGAGGATGGATGACTTTACATAGACAAGTGTGACTCTTCACAATGTGTAGCATGTCTTCATTACATGAAGATGACTCTTTATACTTTATGACTAGATGAAAAACTTCTTAAAGGCTCTTAATGGGACCCTTAATTAAAAATAAAATCTCTGCTCATGAAACCCATGACGCAAGCATTACAATAATTTTATTTTTCTTTACATCTCTTACATAAAATCACAATTACATGTAATTATGGAGACCGAACCTAGTTACACTTTTCAACACGGACCAGTGTTCTAGTCTCAACTTTGGTCAAAGAGTCTAAGGAACACAAGATCTCGAGAACCCAGAAAACGTTTCAGGAGAAAACACCTAGAAATGGCTCAATTAAGTTAATTGGTCAATAATTAAATACTTCCTAAGTCTAACTTAGGAAAAGTGATTAATTAACAGCAATTAATTGAGAAAGGTGAGAATACTCTAGAAACTCACACAGATCGAGTTAGAGATGATCTTAGCCATTGATGGAGATCTAATCATGGTTGTTGGTGAGCCAATGAGAGATTATAAGAGAAACTCGATGGGGATGGAAAAGTGACACCAAAGACACTAGAGAGGTCGAGTTCCTTGACAGATCAAGCTACCCAGTTGCAGACACTGAGAAAGGGAGAGAATTTCGAGGAAGAAGGAACGCAAAGACATAGAGGGTGCATCAAAAGTGAATTCGGAGGAGTTTCCAATTCCGGAGAGGCAGAAGTAGAGAGGCCAAGTTATTCCACTAGAGGCTGCGCAGCTACGCAAGAAGCTTCAGTGAGGCAGTTTGATTTCGCTGAGGAGGAGGTTGATTCAATTGCCAAAGGCTGAGATAAGTTTCCAGAGGGTTGGTGAATCACTTCCAGAGGCAGCACCAGGCAAGACGAATTAATCAGAGGCAAATTTGGGTTGTGCGTGTGAGGGTTTGCGCAAGGGTTCTTGGTGGGCAAGTTTTCTGACGCAGATTATGCCGGGATTGCTTGTGGAGAGAGAAAAATCTCTCTAATAATTTTGGCCAGATTATTTGCTAAGGATTGCCAGTTTGGCATCCAAATTGTCATTTTGCTAAGGATTGCTAGTTTGGCATCCAAATTTTCAGATTTTCATTGTTGCATAGCAATACTAAAATCCTCATCTGTTGCACCAGTTTTCCCACATTGGGTTTTTCCGAGGACATTCATCCAAAAATAATGGTGTCAATTTTATTATGTGCTCTATATTTCTCAGTTCCAGTATTTTATTTTCTGCAACATTTTTATGGCAAAAATTGTAGTTGTGATTTTATTCGTTGTTTTTATGGCAAAAATTGTAGTTGTGATTTTATTCATTGTTTTTCGTAGCAAATAAAATGCACTTAATAATAATCAACTAGAAGAATAATTTCTACTTGTTGCAATAGTTGAAAATTTCACACGTAGTAGATAGTTGAAAATTTCACACGCAGTAGCCTACCAACTTGCACCCAAGCAGACCTCTCTAATGCAATTCACACTAGGCCCTAATTGGCCTTTTAGGGCTAGGACAAAAAATTGGAAAAGGTGAAGAAAGAGGTTTGGGGGTTGATCACCTAGGAATGAGACCTAATGCCTTGACAATTTGAAGAAATGGAGTCTAGATTTCCTTTGATGAGAAGACTTCGCTCTATCAAGGAGTCCTATGCAGCTTTTGCTAACCCTAAGAGGCAGCAACTCAGCTACAAGAGGTATTTATACTTCGCTTGGCAAGAAATGATGAAGTTTCGAGGATGTGAGATAAAACAAGCCTCTAGGAACATTCATTCACATTGCCTAACGAGTAATGCATGTAATACTTCAATAATCCAATGTTTTTCATGAATTCGTATCAAATTAGGGCACAAACAAGATTATGACAAGATATCCCATACATTAGACATGTAACAACAAAAAGATATAGAATCAAAAATCACACTTACAAGGTAATGTGAGTATATTAATCCATCACAATTGCAATTATGTTGGGTCCCTATAATACTAGTGATTACCCCATTACTATTGTAGTTATACCCCTTATTAATATTGTTGTGCCCCTATTGCCCCCATATTGTTATTACTGTGCCTCATAGAATCCCTCTATTGTTATTTTTGTGGCTTTATATTATTATTGTTAGGTCGGCTGGATTATATTGTGACTCCTTAGACTCCTATATATAGAAAGGAGGTTTTGTCATTTGAATCATCCAAGAATTGTTCATTTATGTAATGTAAAGGAGGTTGCCCCCTCGAAGAGGCTGAATTCTAAGGCGTTGATCTATCTTTTCTTGAGTTGGTTTCATAACATTTGGTATCAGAGCTTTGGATTCTAGGGTTTCGCTGCTCCAAACAGGTCATCGTGGAATTTTCGCTATAACTTTTTTTCTGCGATGTTTCAGAAGTTGCAAAAAAAACCCATTTTAGAAGAAATCGCACTGAACCTCGGGTCCGAATTTCAGAGCTTTTCGCGCTATATTTGCGGAGATATGATCTAAGGAAGTTGGTCTTTTTGCAGACTCCTGAATTACATTCCAAACAGGTGACCTGGAGAAAATCGTCATAACTTTCTCTCTGGGGATCGGATTGAAATTTCGTAATAAGATACAGAAAGAGGACAGACTGTAGTCTCTTGTATGCATTTTTCAGATCCAAAGGTCGAAACAATGACTCGCGACACGTCGTACAAGTTCGCTCTACTGAACTAGTCTATAATCAAGTCACCGTGGGAGATTTCGCATAACTCTTCCTTGGAGAAACCAATTTGGGTCAGACTTGTGGCATTGGAAAGAGGACACAAAGGGCTACTGCAGGTCACAAATTCAGAACTAGATGATTGGAAAGTACATAGATACATCAGAGGCAATATCGAGCTCCTACAAAGTGAAAAAAGGTGTGTAGATTTTTTTAAATTTTTGCTTAAGCTTGGTTTGAAAATTTGTTTTGAAAAAATTCAAAGGGCATAATAGAGCATTATTATCGGTAACTGATGCCCCGAGTAAAGAAAATGCAAACACCTAGTAAGGAACCTGGAAACTCTAGCATGACTGATGAAGAAGAAGAAGAAATGCTATATGATATATCAAAATTACAAGAACAAGTGCAACAAGTGTCACTTGCACAAAAAGCGACAGAATCTAAGATGGATGGTTTAAGGAAAGATGTAGAAGCTAAGATGGATGGTTTAAAGAAAGGCGTAGAAGCTAAAATTGATGGCATGGATGATAAGATGGAAGAATTGAAAATAAATATGAATAAGTTGCTACAAGAAATGGTCAATAAGGGTAAAAGGGTACTAAAGGAAACTCATGATGAGAACAAAAGAAATGTTAATCATGAGTCCATAGACTCTAATGTTGGATCGAAGACTCACCATATTCCAAAAATCAATATGAGGAAGTTTGATGGCAAGGATCCCGCCACATGGATATTACAGATGGAGCAGTTCTTTGATCTCAATAATGTGCAAAACACACAAAAGGTATGTATGGCAACTTTATATTTGGAACCAAATCAGTTTGTATGGTATCAATGGCTTTGCTCTCGTAAACAATTTATCACTTGGGCAATTTTTACGGAAGAATTGATAGCACATTATGAGGATACAAAAAGCAACACTTTTTTTAGCCAATTGATAAGTCTCAAACAAAAGGGTTCAATAATGGAGCACATTGAGGAGTTCCAAAAATTGAACATAAGGGTAAAAGATATTCCAGAGGAGCATAGGATTGATGTGTTCATAGGGTCTTTAAAGGATAATATCCAACATGATGTTCGCCTTTGGGAACCTGATTCATTAGAGAAGGCATTCAGGTTAGCAAGAAAAATGGAAAGCAAAATTATGGCAACCAGGAAGCATACCACTCACAACTATAAAGACGGAAGTGTTGTTGCCCCTAGTCTTCCACAACTTATAAGGTTGACACCACAACAATTGGAAGAAAAAATAGCAAAAGGGCTTTGTTACAGTTGTGATAGCAAATACACTAAAGGTCATAAGTGTGCTGAGAAGAAATTATTCTACATAGATTGTGAAGAGGAAGATGTAGAAATTTCTGTTTTCCCACCCCGGTTTTCAGTTTCTCCTTATTTCTCCCATATAGTTAAATGCCCTTTCCCATAACCATACATTTAACAATTGAACAACAATAAAAATTAAAAAATAAAAATAAAAATAATAATAATAATAATAATAAATAAATAAATAAATTTTGCTGAAAACACAAATTCTGGAAATTTTACAGAATGCTGGAAATTGCAGAAATAAAAATCAGCTGTAACAAACAACCATTAAAACACATTTAAACACAGAGATTTTTGGTCAATGTGACCCTGGAAAAACCCCCTACAACTCTTGGGGAAAACCAGTTTGAGAGCTCTTCTTTATTTCTGGAAAATGCCTTTTTACAGTGAGAAAATTTTCAGCAAAAATTTCAGCAAAACAAATTTTTCAGCAAGCAAACTTATCTCATTTTTCAGCCTCACAGTCAAACTGAAAACTGTTGTAGGAAGTACGGCCGTACGGATGTACGGATCGTACGGACTGTTCGGATGGTCGTACGGACTGTACGGACAGACCTTGATTTTCGTGCAGAAAATTGCCTCCTTGAAATTCGTGCCCAAAAATCTGCCTTTTACTGCTTGTTCTTTCAGCTATACGGATTTGCTGAAGTGCTGCCTTGGAATATGTGCCAAGCTGCTGCCTCCTTCTCCTTCTTGTCCAGAAATCTCCCTTGCTCTCTTGCTCTCCTTCTCCCAATCTGCTCATGAAAGAATGAATGATCTTTTCCTCCTTTTCCTCCCTTAATCCAACCCTAAGTGACTTTTGAGTGATCCCTAAATCCAATGGCTGAGATAGATTTAGATCTATGGCTGAGATTAAATGCTCATTTAAATCTCACTTTCTATTTTTTAATTCACCCCACTTTAATAAAGACCCACTTAGTCATTTATTTCCAAAGTCACTTTTCCTTTCTAATTTTTCATTGACTTTATGAAAGTCACTTTAAAATTAGACTTTAGTAACTTTATCACTTAAAGTCACTTTTAAATTAGATTTGACTTTATAAAAATTATAAAGTCACTTTAGGAGAAAAATTAAATTCTTTTGGACACTTTTCCCTAGGCCAAAGATCAAAGCCTAAGGGAACCACCTGTCCTCCGGTACCAAATTTCAACACTCCCTCTTACCGAGGAAGGTGTTCCTCACCACACCCATCTTGTCTCTGAAGTAGACATGCTTGCCCCGTGGTAAGGCTTTGGTAAAAATATCTGCAACCTGCTCATCAGTGGAAATATACTCAAGCTTCACAGCTCTCTTCTGAACATAGTCTCTGATGAAATGATATCTGATCCCGATATGCTTTGACCTGTCATGAAATACTAGATTCTCCGTGAGTTTAATGCAACTCTGATTATCACAGTAAATCACTAAAGGTCTCAACAGCTGACCAAATAAGTCAAACAACATCTTGCGAAGCCAGATGGCCTCACAACTAGCTAGACTGGCTGCCATATACTCTGCTTCCGCTGAACTCAGTGCTACTGACTGCTGCTTCCGGCTGAACCATGACACTACTGCTGAACCCAACCCAAAACAGCACCCTGAAGTGCTCTTCCTATCAGAAGCACAACCTACCCAATCAGAATCAGTGTATCCTGCCAATCTCACTCCATCCCCCTGCCTGTAGTCCAGAACATAATCCACTGTCCCCTGCAAGTACCGCAAAATGTGTTTTGCAGCCACCCAGTGAACCTTCCTAGGCTCACACATAAACTGACTCATCGTGTTGACTGCAAAACAGATATCTGGTCTAGTGTTGACCAAATACATCAAGGAACCAATCAGCTGCCTGTACAATGTGGGATCCACCAACTCGAAATCCAAAGCATGAAGCTTCTTCCAGTTGGTAATCATCGGTGTCGACATGGGTCTACAATCCTCCATGTGGAATCTGCTAAGGATGTCCACAATATACTTCCCCTGCCCCAGGAAGAAATGCCCCTCCTCCTGCCACACCTCCAAACCCAAAAAGTAATGCATCAAGCCGATGTCCTTCATCTCAAACTCCGTCGCAAGATCTCTCTTGCAGTGCTCTATGAGTCTCTCTGCACCTGTAATGACCAAGTCATCCACATACAGCACCAGAATGAGAGGCTCCTCACCAATCACAATAAAGTAAAGGTTCGGATCTGCCTCACTCTTTGTGAAACCCATCCCCTGCAAATATGTATCTATCCTGGAGTACCAAGCTCTGGGAGCTTGCTTCAGGCCATAAAGGGCCTTCTTCAGTCTGCACACATGGGACTCCTTCCCATGCACCTCAAAGCCATGTGGCTGCTCAATGTACACCTCCTCCTATATGAAGCCATTGAGAAATGCAATCTTCACATCCATCTGATGGATCTTCCAACCCATCTCTGCTGCTATCGATATAATGGAGCGGATCGAAGTATATCGAACCACGGGAAAGAAGGTCTCCTCATAATCAACTCCCTCTACCTGGGAGAACCCTCTAGCCACAAACCTCGCTTTGAATTTCTCAATGCTGCCATCTGCAGCATGCTTTACCTTGTAAAGCCATTTGGAAGTAACCACGGATTTGCCCTTAGGCCTCGGCACCACCTCCCAAACATCATTCTTCATGATAGAAGAATACTCCTCCTACATGGCCTCCCTCCAGACCTGCTGGCTAGCTGCCTCCTCATAGCTAGAAGGCTCAGAGTCAAGGATGCTGGTAACCATCGCCATATAGCTACAAAACCTCTCAGGTGGTCTACTCTCTCTGACCGGCCTCTTCGGCTCGGCAACAGATGAGGCATCTCTCAAGGTGTCCTGAAGCCACTTGGGCTTCCTCTTCCCTGAGCATGCTTCTCCCATAGGAGAATGAAACTCCTCCTCCTCATCACCATCAGTAGCATGAACTCCTGACTGTCTGTCTATTGTCCTCCTGCCTGCACCTGAACCTGTAGAAGCTAAGGTACCGTGTGAACTGTCCATCAGTGGACTCCCTAGTGAACTGCTCTGTGAACTGCTCTGCATGCTGCCCGGAGCACCACCCCTCTGGCTCGGTGAGCCACTGCTCACTGATGGACCTGACATCCTCATAGATGTACCTCCTGATCCTCCTGATCCCTGCCCACTGGATCCCTGCGACTGACTCAACTGCTGCTGAGGGTCTGGTTGATCCAGATACTCTAACTCCCGTGATCTCCTAAAGGCCCTGTCCTCCTCGAACTTCACATCTCGTCTGACAACAACTCTCCTCTGTGCAGGAATGTAAATCCGAAAGGCCTTTGAGATCTCACTGTAGCCCACAAAGATACCCTTCTCTGCGGTGGGCTCTAGTTTGGTCCTCTTCTCCTTGGGTATGTAGGAGTATGTAATGCATCCAAAGATATGAAGATGACCAATATCAGGCTTCTTCCCAGAGAAAGCCTCCTCCGGAGTCATGTGCCCCAAGGCACGATGCGGACTCCTGTTCTGCAAGTAAACAGCGGTGTTGCAGGCCTCTGCCCACAAGAACAATGGCAACCCCTAATCATGTAACATGGCTTTGGCAGCGCCTATGATGGATCTGTTCTTCCTCTCCGCAACCCCGTTCTGCTGGGGGTTGTAAGGAACAGTGAACTCCCTCCTAATGCCTGCCTCCGCACAATAGTCAACAAACTCTCCAAAGGTGTACTCTCCCCCATTGTCCGACCTCAGGGACTTGATCTTCCGACCCGTCTGAGTCTCCACAAGAGCTCTAAACTCCTGAAACCGCTTGAAGACCTCACTCTTGGTCTTCAAGAAATAAATCCAGGTCCTCCTGGAGTGATCATCAATGAATAAAACATAGTACTCATATCCACTCAAGGAAACATGAGACATCCGACCGCTCACATCGGAATGAATCAAATCAAGTATCCCAGGCGCTCTGCTGTCACTGTTGGGAAAAGGGGATTTGGCAAACTTGCCCATCGCACATCCTCTGCAAGTATCAAAGTGATCAGTACTGAAATCTGGCATACCTGTAGTGATCTCCCGCAAAGTCCTCAAGGCTCCATGATACATATGTCCCATCCTGCGGTGCCAAATCTCACACAGCTCAGAACTGCTAGCTCTGCTGTCGGTACTACTGTTCAATGCCAAAAGGGGCTGGAATGCAAACTTGTACACCTTTGCATGGCGTACACCTATCACTCTAGCTGAATCAACTGGAGTGCCCCTGGGATACATCAACACCTGTCCTCCCCTGAACAGTACCTCATATTTTGTCCTCCAAAGCTGAGACGGATATGAGGTTCTTCCTCATCCCTGGCACATAAAGAACATCTGACACCTTCAAGGGAGGTTTGGACTCCCTCTGAAATGTCAGTGTCCCCACCCCGACTGCTCTAACAACTCTGTTATCACCGAGTACTACCTCTATATCAGTGCCACTCTCTGAAAGCTCTGAGAAGTACTCACGGACTCCTGTCATGTGACGTGAAGCCCCACTGTCCACATACCAGATACCTGAAGATGCTCCGCTAATCGAGGGAAAAGCATGCTCCCTCTGAACCTGTGTGGCAGGTGATCCTGCACTAGAGGACTCACATGTAGTGAATGCAAACTCCCGGTCAAACGACCTGCAAAGTCCTCAACCTCTGCTGAAGCTGCCATACTCTGGTTCTTCCCCTTCTTCTTCTTCTTCTCCGGACACACAACTGCATAGTGTCCCGTCTTTTGACAATTCCAACACTTCACCTTGGAATAGTCCTTCTGTGTGTCACCCTGTTTACCTTTACCTTTGCCTTTGCCCCCACCATTGCTTGTGGAAGCCTGCTTCTTCCCTTTGCCTTTCTTGGCTCCTGCCACCAGTGCTACATCCTCATCCTGCTCAACTGGCTTGGCTGCCCCAAGCTGACCTTTCCTGATCTCTGTCTGAATGCAATCACCCCAAAACCTCTCCCATGTGGGAAGGGTCTCACGTGCACAAACCCCATCAGCAAAGTTCATCCATGAACAGGGGAGGCCATTCACTGCAATCCGCACCAACTCAGTGGGTGGAATGGCCTCTCCAATCGCTGCCAACTCATCTCTCACATTAGTAATCTTTGTGAGATATCCAGCTGCACTATCATTACCCATCTTGATGTTCTTCAGCTTCTCCTTCAGGACCATTTTCCGGTTCTCATTGGTACTCTGGTAGAGATTGGACAATGCTGTCCACATCTCATGGGCATTGCTCTTTCCTCTCACATGAGGAATGCAATGGTCTTTGATTCCGTCTAGAATTAGCCTCTTACCCTTATTGTTCTTTTTATTATACTCAGCCAACTGAGTAGCATCAGTAGGCACAACAACAGGGTTTTGTGTGGTATGCACCATGATATCCCAGACTTCTGCCTCCTCAAAGATACTCTGCATTCTCTCCTTCCAAACGCTGTAATTCGTATGCCCATCCAACCTATCCTCCACCCTCAATCCCAATGACATCCTGCTGTCCTAAAACTGAAAAATAGCACTGCTGTAGTAAAGATAAAACTGTTGTTTGTGAAAAATCAGATTGCTGGAATTTTCTGAGTGAAAAATCAGCAGCGGTAATTTTTCCTCCTTGCTGTCCCAAACTGCACTTCAGCACTCAAGCTCTGATACCATGTAGAAATTTCTGTTTTCCCACCCCAGTTTTCAGTTTCTCCTTATTTCTCCCATATAGTTAAATGCCCTTTCCCATAACCATACATTTAACAACTAAAAAAAACCAACAACAACAACAACAATATATATATATATATATATATATATTTTGCTGAAAACAAAAATTTTGGAAATTTTACAGAATGCTGGAAATTGCAGAAATAAAAATCAGCAGTAACAAACAACCATTAAAACACATTTAAACACAGAGATTTTTGGTCAATGTGACCCTGGAAAAACCCCCTACAACTCTTGGAGAAAACCAGTTTGAGAGCTCTTCTTTATTTCTGGAAAATGCCTTTTTACAGTGAGAAAATTTTCAGCGAAAATTTCAGCAAAACAAATTTTTCAGCAAGCAAACTTATCTCCTTTTTCAACCTCACAGTCAAACTGAAAACTGCTGTACGGAAGTGCGGCCGTACGGAAGTGCGGCCGTATGGACTGTACGGACAGACCTTGGTTTTCGTGCAGAAAATTGCCTCCTTGAAATTCGTGCCCAAAAATCAGCCTTCTACTATTTGCTCAACAAAAATCTGTCTTTTACTGCTTTTTCTTTCAGCTGTACGGATTTGCTGAAGTGCTGCCTTGGAATATGTGCCAAGTTGCTGCCTCCTTCTCCTTCCTGTCCAGAAATCTCCCTTGCTCTCTTGCTCTCCTTCTCCCAATCTGCTCATGAAAGAATGAATGATCGTTTCCTCCTTTTCCTCCCTTAATCCAACCCTAAGTGACTTTTGGGTGATCCCTAAATCCAATGGCTGAGATAGATTTAGATCTATGGCTGAGATTAAATGCTCATTTAAATCTCACTTTCTATTTTTTAATTCACCCCACTTTAATAAAGACCCACTTAGTCATTAGTCATTTATTTCCAAAGTCACTTTTCCTTTCTAATTTTTCTTTGACTTTATAAAAATCACTTTAAAATTAGACTTTAGTAACTTTATCACTTAAAGTCACTTTTAAATTAGATTTGACTTTATAATTTTTATAAAGTCACTTTAGGAGAAAAATTAAATTCTTTTGGACACTTTTCCCTAGACCAAAGATCAAAGCCTAAGGGAACCACCTGTCCTCCAGTACCAAATTTCAACAGAAGAAAAGGAGCAAGAAAGGTCAAAAGAAGAGGATATACTCCAGGAACAAAGCCTAGATGAAGAACAAATAAATCCGACCATATCTTGTAATGCATTGGCGGGAATTACCACTCCTCAAACCATCAAGATAGAAGGACAAATCAAGAAGAAAAAGGTAATAGTGTTGATTGATTCAGGAAGCACCCACAATTTTATTCATTGTAGGATAGCAAAAGAATTGAATTGCTTCCTATATCCAGCACCAGAGTGTCAAGTGATGATTGCAAATGGAGGAACAATAAATTGCTCTGGAAAGTGCCATAATATCAAGCTATCCATGGGAGAATATGTATTGACTAGCCCAATGCTTTCCATTCCAATGGGAGGTGCTGATGTTGTACTAGGAGTCCAATGGCTACAATCCTTGGGTACAATAGCTTTTAATTTTCAAGAACTTTTCATCAAATTTTCTACGGAAGGAAAGGAAGTTGAATTAAGGGGTATTGTAGGGAAACCAGGAAAGATAATCAGCTCTAATGGTATGACAAAGCTTCTAAAAAAGGAGCAAAGAGGTGTAATTGCACAATTATGTTCGCTAGATGTTTCCACATCGGAATCATCTATTTCTCCAGATCTCCAAAAAGTCCTGGACAATCATTCCAAGGTATTTGAGACTCCCAAAGGTCTCCCACCTATGCGTGATCATGATCATGCTATTCATCTGATTCCAGGAAGTGTTCCTCCAAACATCAGGCCGTACAGATATCCCTATGTCCAAAAAAGTGAAATTGAACGTATGGTTGCAGAAATGCTAGAGGCTGGTATAATTCAACCGAGTCAAAGTTCTTTCTCTGCTCCAGTAGTATTGGGGCACAAGAAGGATGGATCATGGCGCATGTGTCTGGATTATAGGGAGCTCAACAAGCTCACTATTAAAGATAAGTTTCCCATTCCTGTCATTGATGAATTACTGGATGAATTGCATGGATCAATTTACTTCACCAAGTTGGATCTTCATTCAGGATATCATCAAATCAGAATGAAGATTGAAGACATTCCGAAAACAGCATTTAGAACTCATGAGGGTCATTATGAATTTTTGGTCATGCCTTTTGGCCTTACCAATGCACCTTCAACATTTCAAGGTTTGATGAATTCAATTTTCAAACCATTCCTTAGAAAATTTGTGTTAGTATTTTTTGATGATATACTAATCTACAGCAAGTCTTGGAAGGATCATGTTGAACATGTTGACAAGGTGCTACAACTATTGGAGGAGAAACAATTATATGCAAAAAGATCCAAATGTTTCTTTGGAGTCCAGGAGGTGGAATATTTGGGTCATATTGTATCTCATGAAGGAGTTAAGGTAGACCCTAGCAAAATTAAAGCCATTAAGGAATGGAAAATCCCCACATCCATAAAGCATCTGCGAGGATTTCTTGGGTTGACAGGGTATTATCGCAAGTTTGTTAAGAATTATGGGAGAATAGCAGCACCTCTAACAACATTATTGAAGAAAGATGCATTTTCATGGACTCTGGAAGCAACAAAGGCCTTTGAACATCTTAAAGAGGCAATGTGCCAAGCACCGGTCTTAGCTACACCGGACTTCACAAAAACCTTTATTGTGGAATGTGATGCTTCAGGAAATGGAATTGGTGCTGTTCTAATGCAAGATGAAAGACCCATTGCTTTTGAAAGTCGTCCAATCAAGGGAAAGTTTTTAAGCAAAGCTATTTATGAGAAGGAAATGTTGGCAATACTCCATGCACTTAAGAAATGGCGACCCTACCTAATGGGAAGACACTTCAAGGTAAAAACAGATCATGATAGCCTTAAATACTTTTTAGAACAAAGATTATCCTCTGAAGAGCAACAAAAGTGGGTCACAAAAATGTTGGGTTATGACTTTGAAATCATCTACAAAAAAGGGAAGCAAAATGTGGTGGCAGATGCACTCTCAAGAAAGGATGAGGATGTGGAAGCATTGTTGTGCGCCATTTCTATTATCCAACCAGATTGGATAAACGAAGCAAGGGAGGAATGGAAGAATGACAAAGAAGTGTGGGCACTTATTCAAAAGCTACAACAAGATTCCAGTACGTCTGATACATTTAGCTGGCAAAATGATTCGTTATGGTACAAAGATCGCTTATACCTCTGTAAGAATTCCCAGCTAAAACAAAAGATTCTTATGGAATTGCACACTTCTCCCTTAGGAGGGCACTCAGGATTTTTAAAAACTTACCACAGGGTTAAGAAGGAATTTTTTTGGGATGGCCTTAAATCAGATATTCAAAAGTTTGTGGCGGAATGTTTGGTTTGCCAACAAAATAAAGTTGAAACAATTAAGACAACGGGTCTATTACAACCTTTATCCATTCCAAGCCAACGTTGGGAGGAGGTTTCAATGGATTTTATCACAGGTTTACCCAAGTCTGAGGGAAAGAGTGTCATCATGGTGGTAGTTGACAGACTTACCAAGTATGCACACTTTTGTGCATTATCACATCCATTTAAAGCCAGTACAGTTTCTACTGCATTTATGGAAACAATTCAAAAGCTACATGGAAACCCAAAGATTATTGTAAGTGACAGAGATCCCATTTTCACTGGAAATTTTTGGACAGAATTATTTTCTTGTCTTGGTACTCAGTTAGCTCATAGCTCATCTTATCATCCTCAATCTAATGGGCAAACTGAGATAGTAAACAAATGTTTGGAAGGATATCTTCGTTGCTTTGTATCTGATAAACAGACACAATGGGTCAAATGGTTGCCTCTGGCTGAATGGTGGTATAACACTTCCTTCCATACAGCAACAAAAATGACCCCATTTATGGCACTTTATGGGTATCAACCACCATCCATCACATCATATTTAAGAGAAAATTCTAAGGTTCAGGCAGTGGAACATCACATCGAACATCAACAACAAGTCCTCAACTCTTAAAGGATAACCTCGTGTTGGCACAGAATAGAATGAAACAACAGGCAGATCAACATCGCAATGAAAGAAGTTTTGATGTAGGTGATTGGGTATTCCTACGGCTACAACCATATAAGCAAATGTCCCTCAAGCAAGCTAAGAAGGATAATAAATTATCACCAAAGTATTATGGTCCATACAAGGTGTTGCAAAAGATTGGTACTATGGCATACAAATTGGAGCTTCCTGTAGCTTCTCGATTGCACCCAGTTTTCCATGTTTCATGTTTAAAGAAGGTTATAAGCGACAAGCTCCCAGTTCAAACAATATTCCCAGAACTTGACGAGGAAGGAAAAATTATATTGGAACCGGAAGCAGTCATAGAAACAAGAACTCGACAGCTACGAAATCAATCAATTTCAAAGTATCTTATCAAGTGGAAGAACTTATCCGCTGAAGATTCCACATGGGAGGATGAGAATTTTATGCAGAAGTATCAAGAACTACTCAAGCGTTGAGGACAACACTTTTTTGAAGGCGAGGGGCATGTTGGGTCCCTATAATACTAGTGATTACCCCATTACTATTGTAGTTATACCCCTTATTAATATTGTTGTGCCCCTATTGCCCCCATATTGTTATTACTGTGCCCCATAGAATCCCTCTATTGTTATTTTTGTGGCTTTATATTATTATTGTTAGGTCCGCTGGATTATATTGTGACTCCTTAGACTCCTATATATAGAAAGGAGGTTTTGTCATTTGAATCATCCAAGAATTGTTCATTTATGTAATGTAAAGGAGGTTGCCCCCTCGAAGAGGCTGAATTCTAAGGCGTTGATCTATCTTTTCTATCTTTTCTTGAGCTGGTTTCATAACAAATTAGAAGCCAAGGACAAGATAGCGAAAATATCAAACATCAAAATGCATCAATAACATCCAATTTCGTCCATCAATTCCAGGTTTGAATTATTTTACAAGAGAAAATCCTAATCCAAATGATGATGAGTTACAGATGAGGCTCTCCTTGAATTTATTATCAGCATCTCACAAGTTTGAATGTACAAATTAGCCTAATGAAGCCCCTAAAAATGTTTTAATGTGCAAATAACAATAACTTTGGTGAAAAGCCCACCAAATAGCTCAACAAGTGTGAAACAAGCCTTCCTAATGAGGTCGAAATGATAAAATAATGGTGCAAAGGGTCGTTGGAAGAATAGAATAAGTCCTCCATCTGCCATGATGAAGAGGAGGGCTCCCAAAATGATGACAAGAGGGTGGCACCTTGGTTTCCAAGAAAACATCTATGGTGCTACCAAGTGGCTTTGGGGCATAACCAAGGGTCTCATGGGTCTCCAATTGAATCAAACATGTCAATGCTCCATCAATAAAGGCTAGAATGATGACAAATGCCCTCTCGTGTCTCTTTGGATGAGACAGAACCATGGATTAGCTGCTAAGTGTCAAGTGCAAGTGTGTGGCCAGCTGGGGAACATGGTCTAAGTACATCATCATCACTGTATAACTAGTGCACGAACAAGCAATGTGCAGTGCTGAAGAAGCCCATGGCGTGGCAATCAATGCTCTGTTGTGGTGGAGGACCATGACTCTCAACCCTCACCCTACAAGTGGCATTATGACCCTCTAGAGGTCTCAAACCTCGTATAGGGAGACCAAGTCCAAATGGAAACCCACTTGTAATCCTGTATAAGATCTGATGTGTCTCCTCACCTTCTAGTATAAGAATTCATTAGTGCATTGAGTAAACAATCTTGCAAACTAGGGGAAAAAGTGGACACTTCATAGCGGCATGCCCTTTCAAATGGGCTTTAGAGTGTACAGGTGTCACCAAGCTCAGCAAGAGATGTTAATAAAGGATCCTATTAGGTAGTTTCAACCTCTAAGTGAGTAACAGGTCCATGGTACATCCGTTAAATGGCAGGTGTCATGTGAAATGATGGTGGAATGAAGTGAGGCAACAGTGAAGGCTCCAAGCCACATACCATGATACAAGGGTAGTCATGATGAGGGAAACCCACACATGGGTATATGGATGTAGGAGGAAGCAATCGTGGTGCATGAGTTACCGCAGCCTTTGTCTTTCCACCCTTCTTCATATGCCTTTTGCCTTTTATTGATTTTTCTTTCTTTAACCGCTTGGGGCTCCAAGGAATGTGAGCATGTTGTGTATAATAAAGCAGTGATTACCCCTGATGTGAGCATGTTGTGTATAATAAAGCAGTGATTACCCCTTTAGGGTTGCGCAGTTCATCACCCACCAAGGGTTCCTTAGAGATGCAGGGGGCACACATAGGGGCCCTAAGAACCAACGTGATGGCCATAATGATAGGGTGTAGAGCTCATGTTTGGCATTTTCCCACGCGCTAAATTTTTATGTCCCGACCATATTTTGCATTTTGTGATACATTTCCTATGGTAAGTGGCCAAATTATGCTTTTATCTTTAGTTTTAGCTACATCAACCTTCGAGGCATCATTCTAGGCCCGACCCAAACTGTGGACAGGGGGAGGGGGAGGTCAACTCCTTATCGACCCAATGGACAAATGTGGACCTTGATGGGAAAAGTGTGAAAAGGGGTTATAATGAGCAGAGGGGAATGAGATATGTGGTGTTAAGAAGCATTACCATGCAACCAAAATCAGGGTTTCCCATGTAGTGCCACTCCTGAAGCTAGTAGCTAGATCCCATGGGACTAGGGTACAAGATTAACCACGAAGTTGGGACAAAGGGATAAGAGTACAGACCAAGCCCATTCTTTTTGTCGAATCCCCCCACTAATCCATGTCCAAATGTGTCCAAGAAAAGCAAGCATGAACACTCAGTCACATAATGAAAAGGCCCACCTTCGAACATACGATCATAACATATGGGCGAGGGCACACAATGGTTGGCTCAAGTGGCGGAGAATGGTGGAACATCGCGCTATCTAGCAGCTGCAAGGGGTTGTTGGCCGTCAACTGAAGACAAATCTTGGAGAAAATTTCTCCTATAGGGGTCAACCACTGGTGGTAGGTAACACACCTTTGATTTGTTATTTTTTAGGCCCTCGCCCTCATACATATCAAATGAGGCCTCAACGCTGCCCTTCTAGGCCTCCACGCCAGCCTAGTGTGGCACTAGGAAGGCTAATTCGACTTATTTTATGAGCTATCATGGTTGGCTTGTAACAATGGGTGGGTTACTAGAAATTTTAGGCATTAGAGGGGCTTCTTCTTTTAATTTTTGAACTCTTAAATCATGTATAAATAGAGGAGGCCTAGCCTCACTCTCATCATCAAAATTTGGATCTTCGATCTCTCTCTTGAGGAATGCAAACCTGTTGTAGTTAGAGGACAAAATTGGATGTTATTGATGAACTCTGATGTTTGGATAATTTCGCTATCATTCTTGGAAAAAAAAAATTGGCATTTGTGTGGAGGATATATTCTTCGTTTTCTTCTACGTGCCTTTTTAATGCTATATTTCTGATTTGATGAATGTCGAATGCATGGAATATTTTCTAATATTTATTAATGTACCCTAATTAATGACAAATTGTTTAAAAGCATTGAAACAAATGGAAATTTTGCATGTGTTACACATAAAATGATGAATGAAGGAATGTTCCTAGAGGATCGATTGTATTTGCCTCCTTGAAAATCCATAAAGTGTCATCGAAATGTAAAAGTATAGAGTTGTCTTGTAGCCGCCTCCACAAGGAATAGCGAAGCTTCTTCTTTAGGCCTCCTTGATGATCGGGTTGCCATTTATGGGTTTATATTGACTCTATTTCTCCCAAATGCAGGCACTGGGTCTGAGATCCTTGGTGATCACATTATACTCGAAAAATCGTTCTTCTTTCACCTTTCCTTCACCTCTTTTCTCATCCCCTTAAGGATACGGAGGCCTCCCTAGGGCTTGGTGTGAATTTCATTAGAGAAGAGTTTTTGCAAAATCGTTTGGATAGTCTTTTGCGTTGGTGTTTCCTCTAGCTCTCCTCTTGATTTCAGGCAATTCTCACGTTGAAATCTCAATATAATTGATGCCCTTGCCATCACACCAAGTGGGAACCCTAGGTGTCAATCCTTCAACTTGGGGATTCTTTGAAGACTCGATATATAGTACTTATTGAAGTATATCAATCATAGCCTTTTCTCTTGTCTACCCTGACCTTGGATAAACTCTAATCTCGTCAAATATCTCAACCCTAGGTCTTGTGTAGTGTTTCTTTCAAGGGGTTTTCCCTGGAAAGTCTTCGTAGCTTCTCCCAAATCTCGTACTTTCATTGAAGCTTTCCATTGAATGAGCCACCTTACCTCACTTCAAACGTATCCTAGACACATCTATCATAAATGAGGGATACTGGGACTCCTCCCCCATCAGTGAAAATTCAAGAAGAGAGGGGGACTTAGGTTGTGGTGACAGTGGGCCTATGTCTTAGGGTGTTGTTGTGCCCTCTAGCTTTTTCCTATTTACTAGGCTTGCTAGTTTGTACAACAACATGGCAAAAATAGAGAAGAGAGAGAAAACAGTTTAATTTATGGATAAAATTGTTGGGTGTGGAGCATGATTATTTAGAGGTCTTTGTTTCAGCCGGATGTATACCCCAAGAATATTGTACACCCCTCCACGCAGAGGGGTGCGGGAGGGACTTGTCCCCCCCGCGAGGGTCTGGGGGGGCTAATCCCCCCTAGCTGGGGGGTCTGGGATCCAGCGGTCCCCTGGCGGGGGTTTCGGGGGTAGAGCCCCCGAAGCTAAAAACAGATTTAAAATTGCCTTGTAAAAGTATAGTCATTTCTAGTCAATCTGGGCCATTCATTAGGCGGATGATCTGACGATAGAACTTATGTTTAGTTTAGGGTTTTTGCCCTAGAAGGAAACCCCTCTCTTCGTATGAGGGCATTGTATTGAGGCTGTGTAATAGATGTGTATTCTCCGAGCAAGAAACAGAGAGGCGAGATTGTGAGAGAAAACAAAGGATATTACAGCGGATCTACTGTAGGTTGTGTCTCTTCATTTTGCTGGATAATAGAAAGGAAGGACTGGCTGTTCGAGGTGGACGTAGCCCAAACTGGTTGAACCACGTATATCTGTGTCTCTCTGGTTTTATGTGTTTGTGTTTTGCCGCATATTATATGTCTTGCATTTCTCTGTCATATATAATATTTTTCTAACAAAAATTCGACTTGATCACCAACTAGAAAAGGTCAGTGCCTAGTCCTTGGGTGGATGGAATCTATGGATTCTTAAGATAAGCTATAACTTGCAAAGGAGTAAGGGTGTTTGATGCCCTAGCAAAAACCCTAACTATTGCCTTGGTGAGGGATCAAGGTCACTTGGGAGAGCTATAATTAGCATTCCCCAAGGGGATTTCCATTCACATATCATACATGAGCAATGCATACAATAATGAGAACTAGATTCTATGCGATTGATTTTCAACAAATTAGGGCATGATAGAAAAACCTCGAATCATTAATTTATTCCATACGTTAGACATAAAAACACAAACTTCCAATAAATAAGGCTTACTTACAAGACAATATGCACAAACAATCCTTTACTGATCCAAGACAAATTCTCCAAAGTCAAGAAAGTAGCTCTAATGAACAAGAATACTCCATAGATCACATCTTCACCAAGAAACAAGAAAGTTGAAATATCTATATGGAGGGCCAAAATAGTCCAAGATATGATTATGAAAATGAAAAGTCCTCTATTTATATGAGGAGGATGTGTTCCAATTTAGCCTGAAAGCCCCTTAATGGCAAGTTAAATTACAATGATCCCTTGGGTTACATGCCAACTACTAGCTCTCAACATAAATAGTAAGAAAAACCCACATGTATGAGTCGTGAGGCCCCTAGGGTTGATGCCATCCATAGATGAGGCTCCAAATATCAAGCCTTGGTCCTACAAGGTGCCAAGTGTGATGTAGTAGCATCCAAAAATCATAATTTTAGGGTTGGCCTTCAAATTTTCATCAATGGCTCTCTGTGTTGCCGAAGTCCAACTGGGGCACCACAAAGTGGTCTCTTGGGTCTCCAACTGCTCATGGTGTCCATCTCTACTCCACCGTTGAGGGCTTTTAGGTGCTACTAGGCCTCTAGTCTCTGAAGGTGAGACCATCCTTATCTAGGCACTGGATCAACTGCCATCACTCGTAGGGTGCTACAACTAGCCTGGGGGCATGTTGGGTCCAGGTGTATCATCTTGGAGAATCATCAAATGTAGTGCAAATTGGCATAACATCCTGGGTGCAGGAAGTTCCCAGTGTCTTGTGTACCAATATACTTCTCAAATGGCCCTGGTACATGTGGGTAAGCCCAAGACATGGGCTGTTGAACCACCTGGCAATTACAACATACAAGTCTAGTGGAAAAAACCAGTCATTAGGGACAATAATCATTACTACATATAAGTCAACCAAGCTTGAATGTAATGGGCCAATTAATACCTCAAATAAGGATTCCCTTCCAAAATCAAGGCCTTGAACACACAATGGTGTTTCCTCTCTAGGTAGGAGTGGCTAAAGGACAACCCTATTAGGTGTTTCCAACCCCTAAGGGTAAGTAACATTTCCTAATTCCACCCTTCAATCGATATGTGTTGGTGAGAAGTAATGATGGTACGAAGGGGAGAAGACTTCATGGTCAAGTACCATGGTCAAAGGGACCAACATGACGGGGATCCACATCTTGAGTTTATAGATGTGAAGAGGGAGCAATAGTGGATGCATGAGCTACCAAATCGGCCTTTGTTTTTCCACCCCTCTTGCACGCCTTTTACTTTTGCTTGATATTCTTTGTATTATTGTTCATAGATCAAAGGGTTAGAGCTTGCTTTGAAATATATTACAATTGTATTAACCCTTAAGGATGAGTCATTTCATTGTTCATCGAACTTCGGACATGCAAGGGTCCCTTTTCATGATGTAATGGAGCAACACGTGCTCATAAACCAGATGATGGACATAATGAGTGAGGTAGAGTTCATGCTAGGCTTTTGCCCACATGCTAATTTGTATGTCCCGACCATCTTTTGCATTTCAAAACTCCTTTTTTTATTTTGTTTTGTTGCCATTAAATGTTTTTTTTGTTTCTTTTAGCTACATCAACCTCCTAGGAAAAAAATTTGGGCCCAACCCAGGTATGCAGATGTATGGATGCCAGCTCCCAAAGAACCAATGGTCAATTGAGCCCAAAGAAAGGATGTGAGATAAGGGCATGTAATGTATGATGGAAAGTGGCATGTATAATATAGGAATAGATAGAACTACGCTATCTTAATCAGGGCTTCCCAAGTAGTGCTCCTCCTATACCCATTGGGCCATTAAAGAAGCTCCCATTGGACTAGGATCGAAGATTAACCCCCAATTTAAGGTGAGGGCACAAGGTCACAGTAAAAACCCCTCCTCCTTTCAGGTCACCCAATAATCCATATCAAACACCAAAATATAAACAAGCATAAACACCTAATTATAAAATGAATTAAGTATCTTTTGATTGGAAGCCCACCTTCGTTCGTGTGCTCTTGCCAGGTGACTGAGAAGCATATAGTTAATGAAAGTGACAGAGATATTATGGGATGTTGTCATCGGATAGTGGAGGTTGTCAGGGGTTTTTGGCTGCCCAGATGGGTGTGAAGAATAGGAGAAAAAACAATTCCTATATGGTTACCCATTTGGTGGTTAACAGACTAAAGAGGTTTAATTATACATGCATTTGAGTACACTAAGCACAGTTCATAAAAAAGGGGGAGGGGAATGTAATACCCTCAACTTGACCCCCAAATTGTAATGTATTTGTACATATGATGCTTAGGTTGGTAAGTTGGTACATGTTAGGTAGGTTGATGAGTCGAGTTCTCTTAAGGCTTGTGTGCCTCTATGTGTATAAATGTGTTACGCTAGTGGGCTAGTGTACAAATGTGCTTTAGAAAGGCCAAAGAGCCGATGTGTTAAAGGGCCTATTACCCACCTCCAGTGGGTGACCCCTATAGGAGAAATTTTCTCCTAGATTTGTCTTCAACCAACAACCATCAGCGCCTTGCAGCCAAATGCTAGCTCGATATGCCACCATTCTCCACCGCTTGAGCCAGCCATTATGTGCCCTCGCTCATCTATCATGATCATAATTTTGACGGTAGGCCTTCTAGCCCCGAAGGTATCAATTTTCATTATGTAATTGGGTGTATATGCTTGCTTTTCTTGAGCACATTTGGACATGTATTAGTGGAGGGGTTCAACAGAAAGAATGGGCTTGGATAGTACTCTTGTTCCCTCACCTCGACCTAGGGGTTAATCTTGTATCCTAGTCCCATGGGATCTCCTCTACTGGCTACTAGCTTTAGGAGTGGCACTACATGGGAAACCCTGATTTTGGTCGCGTCGTCTCACTTCCCGACACCACATATTTTACTCCCCTCTGCTCATTACAAGCCCTTTTCACATTTTCCCCATTTGGGTCCACATTTGTCCATTGGGTCGACAAGGTGTTAGCCTCCCCTTCCCCTTGTCCACACTTTGGTTCGAGCTTGGAACAATGCCCTAGAAGTTGATGCAACTAAAAAGAAAGATAAAAGCATAATTTGGCCACTTACAACAGGAAATTTACCACAAAATGCAAAAGGTGGTTGGGGCATAAAAATTTAGCGCATGGAAATTGCCTCATTATTCATTAATTCACCTGCAAACATTCATCTCTCCTCAGGAGTTGTCTTCTCTTATGACATCTTCAAACATTGTCCTCTTGTGTGCAATAAAATACAAAACCCTTAGAGAAGTAAAGCCACCTTTAAAAGTGGATTAAAACCCTTGGATGGATTCACCTGCAAAACAAAACAAGTAAGAAGGCCCTAGTTGCTTACTTCCACATAGCATATTAGCGCATGGAAATTGCCTCATTATTCGTTAATTCGCCCTGCAAACATTCATCTCTCCTCAGGAGTTGTCTTCTCTTATGACATCTTCAAACATTGTCCTCTGTGTGCAATAAAATACAAAACCCTTAGAGAAGTAAAGCCACCTTTAAAAGTGGATTAAAACCCTTAGAGAAGTAAATCCACCTGCAAAACAAAACGAGTAAGAAGGCCCTAGTTGCTTACTTCCACATAGCATATTAGCTCCCCAGTGACGGAGAACATTAGTTTTAGGATGAATTTACTAATTAACAAGATGGAATTAGATTAAAAGAATAGGTCCAATACCAATAACAAGAAAGGAAACATTAGTAAAAACCACTCTACAATTACAAAGAGTAGAAGAATTTGCAATAGACGAGCTCTTTATTAATTGATAGCACTTATCCCAAGAAAACAACAACAATTACAATGGAGGAGGGCCTAGCCTTTTATAGAAAAATCTTTAATGGTATTTAACATCTAGTAAGACTCTCCTCAATAAAAATGTTTCTAGTCTTCCACATATTGGGACTTAGAAATTTTTTAATTCCTTGGAAATATTACAAGATAAATTTAATTATTCCCCAAGGGAGTCCAATTGACTCAAGATTTCTGAGAGAGGCCATGAATTCTCTTTCAAAATGGATTTTGGTGGTCAAAGGTCAAATTAGTCTATGTTCTCCCAAATGTCTAACTTCCTTTGTTCATTCCTCACTTGATTTGTCCACAAAAGGGGGTTTGACTTGTATTTTGGTCCATTCTCTTACTTTATCGCTCCTAGGTAGTTGTAAAGGTTAATAAACCCCTTTCCAACCACTAGATTTGACCATAGTTTTAAAACTCCGACTCCTACTCCGACTCGGCCGAGGATCGACTCCGACTCCGACTCTGAAACGGTAATGACTCGGCCGGCTCGATTTCAATGACTCGGTCGTTTAAATATTTATTTTTTTTATAAAAAAACATAATTTTAAAGATTTTAAACATAATTTTAAAGATTTTCATTCATGTTTCCAAAAACACAGCATTATAATATAGATGGAAGACAACATATGATCAAAGTAGACTCATGAACCAATCCATTATATCAAAATGGTACCCAATGGAAATACATAGTCAACTGTCATACATGATCAAAGACTCAAAACAAAAAACACATAACCAAGGAGGCTAGAGCCTAGAAATGGCCTCTACAACAAAAGTAAACTGTGACCAAACTCCAGTACTAGTACTACAACTACTGGCTAGTAGCTACTGCCAGAGGAGCCAAGATCATGTCAATCAATCTCTGGATCATCATCAGAGTCAGACAGGGGGCCCCATGGCTCCTCATCATCATCATCTCCAACTGTAGAAGTGGTACCACTAGCAGGCTGTGCAACTACAGTAGATGCAAGCTGAGATAGAGTAGATATGTGGCTGCGCTTCTGTCGTGGTTGAGCAGAGGAAGCACCTACAACTAGATTCCTTGCTGGTTGTGAGACTGAGGCTAGTGGATTGGGATCTGCATTCAACTGAACAGCATTTTCAAGTTCAACTGATGTCTTGATATCTAAATCTAAATCAAGATCCTCATCAAGATCAAACTCTGTTGAACGACTCTCCACTACCCAATCTGATGTTGGATCAATGTCTTCCAACACAATGGGATCTGAATCAGGTCTTTTGTTCAACAAATGGTTTCGTCTGAGCCATAGGTTGTATTGGACATAAACTAGATCATTTAACCGTTTTTGATCCAAATGGTTTCTCTTCTTTGTGTTACTTGGGAGCAGGAGCGAAAACGGGAACAAGAGTGACATTTTCAGAAGCTCCTGGTTTGGGAGCGAATCCCAGAGGAGTTCGACAACCAATGTCACTAACATCAAGGTACATAGAGGGATTGGTGCTCTTGATTAAAGATGAGTTCCATACCCTAATACATGACAAAATTCAATGGAAACATTGCAATCCTCCAATCCTGAAATCATGAAAAACTGATAAGTCTGCTGGATTTTGAATGAAATCTAAAATTCTACTTTCTCCATATGAAATCCAATGAGGCCGAAACCACTCTCAAACATCCTGAGTCATTTCATGGTAATGTTAAAAATTTAAGTAAAAGGATGAAAATGAAGATTAAGGAGAATGTCACTTTTACTTTAAGAATTTAACATTACCATGAAATTTGAATAGCATATCAATAGTAGAGAGCATTTGAGTGTGTTAAATAGGGTTTGGGAGGGGGAAATGGACCCCAAATAACATTTAGCTAATTCATAAAACACCTTGAAGTCCAAACCAATCAACAAACCCCTTAAAATTTCATTAAAATAATGTTAAATCGCTGTTTTAGTGGGTTACGGGCCGCTGTTTGTGACTCGGCTGAGTCAGTACAGGAAATGGCCGAGTTGGCCAAGTCATGGCTGACTCAGCCAACCGAGCCGTTTTTTGTACCGAGTCACTCCGGAGGGCAATGGAATGGACCAACTCAGCCGTTTCCGTTACGAAACGACCGTTTTTTAAAACTATGGATTTGACCCAAAGACTACTTTTTGACTTAATTCAACATTGACCTTCACTTGCACGATTCGACTTGGGCCCCAGAGGCTAGATCTCCAATGCCCCTACCCTTCTAGCAAATCCAAAACATGGTTTTGTTGCTCAAGTCCTGATTTGTACGAGGTAGGTATTTGTTTTGCCCCATCTTCTATTGCATTTCCACATAATCACCTTGACTACCATGTCATCCTTCCCCTATGTCTAATCTCTAGCACCTTGGATGATCTCAAAATTTTCACACCTAGGTCTTCTTCATCTCATCATGCTAATCACTTTTGATGTAATGCATGCAAGATTCTGCTCAATGCTTTGCTTGAAAACCCACTTGGAATATTCCCTGTCTTGCTAACCAAAGTTGACCAAGCCATACCTTTTTACCAAATGCTCTGATTGAAAATTTTCCACGTGACATGGAATCTTCTAATTCTACTTTACAATTTGAGCTTGGGTTGACCTTTTGATCACCTAGACCATTTTACATTGGGAAGCAAGAAGTGTCTCTAGAAACATGGAAGTTGTTAGAAGAGACTAACATGATGTGAGAGATGTCAGGAGTAATGCTACACCAAGGCCAAGGTCACCTACAAAGTCTATAGACACCAACCATGTGGAATAACTTAAGTGCACCTTTACGCGAGCTAGACTAACCCATACATTGGTGATCACTCCTACAAATGCAAGTTCCCATAAAACCATGAGTCCTCATGAGAATCCTACCAACGTCCTCTGATTTGATTAGGGAGAAGGTTGCCTAGGTAAAAATAGTTACAAACTTAAACTAACAAGACATGGTTCTAGGAGACCTAATACAAGGTATCACATGGTTTTTACATGGATTTAACTTGTGACCTTAGGCTTACAATGGTGGTGAATGATGCACTGAAAAATATATGCACCCACACTAACAGAGGGGTAACAAATCCAAAAACAAAAACATCAACAACATCAAGGAAAGTATCAAAAAATATCACGAAAGTCAAAAACATATAAATATATTCTTCTTCTTTTTTTTCCAATATTTTAAATATCTAAAGCAACAACAACATCAAATAAATGTGTTGAAAAATAAATATGAAAAGAGAACTCATATATAATATGTCTAATGATACATCACATGATCACACATCAACACTCAATCATGTCCAAAGTCTCGACTCCAAAGCCTCAAAATATCATCAAAAGATATATTAAACATATCTCATGATCATGAGTCATCTACAATGAAATCATATAAATGAACTAATAATTGCCTTTTTTTGCCCCTTTTTATGAGAAAAGGTAATGGGTTTTCCTCTACAAGAAGAAGCCCCTATGGCTAGCACTAGACTCTAATGTTCTCCATAAGGAATAGAACCTAGACCCTGTTGTTTTCCACTAGTGTTATTGCCGAATCTAACTCATTTTATCGAAGTCCATGAAGCGGGTGGCTCTAGTGCACTCACAATGTCAATACCCTCCTATGAATGTGTTTGTTATAGATCATTGTCCAACTCTTCCACCTCTTCCTCTTCCTCCCTCTTCTACTACATCCTCTTGTAACCAATCAAGGGTTGATTTCAGGATAGGCCTTGCTAACCCTCTTTCAGTCAAGCTACCTATATATCTATTACAACATTTTAAACACCATTATAAGTTCAAGGTCACAAGTCAAAATCCATGTAACAACCATGGGAGGCCCCACATGCATCATATACCTTGTGTCATATTGATTCAGTTTGTTTTTGGTCAGACCATGGCTGATCCCTTTAAGTCCATCTCAAGTTCCTTATGTCCAAGATAGGATGGGAAGGCCTTGGATGGGCTTATATGAGGAGTCATGGTTTTATGGGAGCCTTGCATATGCATGTTTCTCACACATGTAGGGGTCAGTTCGAGGTGATCACTAATGTAGGGTCCAATGACTCCAATCCATCCTACGTTAGGTGCACCTATGTCTTTCAACATGGTTATGAATATATAGAGTTTCTAAGTGGCTTTGGCTTTAGTTTCATATCCCTTAGATGTTTCTCAAACACGGCAGTGTCATAGTCAACAACATTTTCATGCTTCCCATGGAAGTTCACATTTCCCTATGCAATGTGGTCCCGAAAGTCAAAAAGTCAATAGGATATCAAATTATAGAACTCAATCAGAAGATGACATGACATGTGGAATATTTCCATTTGAATGAGGTGTTATAAAGATATCATAGGTCAAATCCAATCAAAAGAGGTACACAACTTTCTAGGGGCATAACAAGTGGCACATTGTAGTATCTTGGACATGCATTACGCCCAAAGTTATCTACTCAGTTGGAGGAACAATTCCATGTCTTAGAATATTTTTGTTCCTCAAGGGCATTGGAGATCCCAAATTTGACCATGATTAAGGGGGTTTAATCGAGATTATTTGGAAATACCTTAGACTTTTTTAGGAGATAGAGCATATGATGTTGCACTACGCAGAAACTAGCATAAGAAAGCATTGAACGCTTGGCCAACTAGGCTAAGGAGTTGGAGATATGGACAAGGTGGCTATTTTGACTTAACAACGCATGAAAAGGTCAAGTCAAAAAATAACCATTAGGGAAGTCAAAATAGTTGCTGGAGGTTTTATTTCCAAGAAGACAGCTTTGTGGACGAAAAAGTAGTTGTTGCAAATCAAATTGCTAGTGTCTCCCTCAAGGAGAGCAAGCAAAATACAAGGTGATCAAGTATATTCCCAACACAAGTTGAATCACATTCCTAAGGAGAAGTCAAATTGGAGATGTTACAGAATGAGGTTGGGGTCTTCAATGAGGATGTTATAGGAGTTATGAGCACTATTCTTCATCTATTTGACTTTCGAACACATTGGCATGATTACACTGGATTATCTTAGTGGCGATGAGGCAATATGACCTATTTAGTGGGAAAACTCTTGTAATAAAATATATTTTGTCATGAGTCGACTTAGTATCCAAACTCATTGTGGATGACAAATCAAATATTATTATTTTAATGGAATAGGAAACTAGTCGTTAGCAATGAAACTTATAAATTGCTAGCACCTCCTCCCATTTGAGGTTTTTGACTATGAGATCATCCTCCAAGAGCTCAAGTCATCATCGAATGGAATGCTAGAATGATGTCCTCAAGCTAGGGCACGACATCACTAATATAGAGGGTACAACTAACCCTCCAAAGGGGTCCAAAGTGACCTTCATCATCAATCACTGTCAAGAGAAGAGAAACATCAATCAAGGAGGTACAATGTTGACATGTGTGCATCCTATGATCTCAAGGGTGCACCAACTCTCCAAATCAACATCCCAACATCAAAGGTCTATGTTTGAGGTTCATGTGGCAAGCGGAGGGCCACATCACTTGTGCTAAGTCCTCATCAAAAAATTTGCTTCTCAAAGGAGCTTCATTGTCCTCTATCAAGTGTCCTACGTCATCAAGGAATGTGATTGTACATGCTCTACAAACCGCTGGAGAATCATCATATCAACCCTCAAGGGATCCTAATTGCACCTGTAAGAATCACCTAACACATACCTAATGGATGAAATGAAACCAACATCATGGGTACAAGAACCATAAGAACATTAAGGTGGTCAATATTCAATGTTAAATCCATCAAAATGCTTCACACAAGTTCATATTCAAATGTCCTACAAGCTTATGATTGTGAATAACTTACCATACTTAGGTATGGAGGGCTATCACATGGCCCTATTAGGTTCTTCCAATCCTAAGGAAAATAACAATTCCTAGGCCAACACTTTCAAATGACATGTACAAGTGATGGTGTTATGTCATGGGGCTTACTTCAGAAAAGGTGTCATAGTCTTATATTAGGTTACGTAAACCACTATCCATGAGTGCGTTTGTAGAGGAAGCGCTTAACTACTTGAGTTTCCTTACCTCGCCTTTGGTTTTCCAGGCACCCATATTTTCCTTTTTCTTTCTTAGATTTGATATAACTTGTTTAACAAGCTTTATTGATTTATCAAGTAATAATGATGATATGATCCCCCTTTAATGATGGGAAATTTATCACTTCACTAAGTTCAAGATGTTCAATGACAGTTCCTTTTACTTTGATACATGTGATATGCATGGATACTCTCAAGGATGAATGTCTATATATAAGGGAGTAGAGCTTAAGCTACAATTGGCATTTAGTTGCTTAGCATTCCTTGCCATTTTTTTGCATTTTAATATCTGGCTTATATTTTTTCTTTTATTACAACTAAATCAACCCTTGTATATTTTCAACACCTTCGTCTCATAGGAAGAGGCCAATAGGGAACAAGTACAACTAGCAAACGACAACAAATCAAAAGATGAGATAACAGACATTGGGGCTGATGAGAAGTGTTAAATATGAATAACATGGAGTGCTTCCATCATCAAAGCCTCCTATTTCCTATTTATGCCCCTCTTAGACGATGAAACAAAGACCCTAAGGAAGGTCACACTAGACTAAGGACACATGATAACCACCAACATGGAGCAAGGAAACAAGTACATCACTAATAGCGGTCCATAATACAATTTCAACTTGTGATCTATAGTAGAACGCCTTAAACATTAAATGAAAGCACTTGAATGAGTAGGCTAGATCAAAAGTGCACTCGCTCAAGAATGTGTGATAGGCATCAGATGCAGGGTATCTGTGGGTCATAGTAAGGCTACTTGACGACAAGCTACAACATAAGAGAAAAAAAATATCATACGGTTACCCATCTATATGGATGGGTAACATGGCCTAGGTTGGGTGCAATCCTAGTTGAGAAATCTATGGCAGCTACATTAGGTGATTTATCTTACTTTGATAACTGCTTGTGATGTTTTTCACTTAACTTGATTAGATTCGTCTTTCACTTGATTATAATTAGTGTTCTTATCATCAAACAGCTATGAAAACAATAAAGAACAATGAGACAAGAGGACACAAGATATACGATATCAGCCAAAGCAAAAACCTCTCCTCTTGAGAGGAAAACCCACAAGAACTCTTCTCTTCTTATAGAACTTCAAATGACAGATTCCAAGACCTATGACCCTTGACCAAGCCTCCTCCAAGACCTAGTCAAACCTTTTCTCTTATTGCCAAGTCAAACAAAGTCAAACTTACCTTGTAGCTACTACAATTTCTTCTTCGACCTAAACTTCAGACCTACAACCTTAGAATGCAGAATTATGGATATTTTTTGCTATCTTTCTTCTTCATTTGGACAACCCTCTCTTCCTTGATTATTCAACAAGCAAACTTGACTTCTTGGCACTGAAATTTTGGCTTCTTTTGCCACTCAGTCTTATTGTAGCAAGGTGATGCCCTAGATCTGGGACGTGTGAAGAAACATAACCCAAAAACAGGTCCAAAAGTTTTGTTTTTCTTATGCTTGTTTCACCTCCTCTTTCTCGCTCTTCTTTACGTCTCCTTCTTTCCTTGATTGAACTTCTTGTTGTTGGATGAATGTATCTTTGAATGAGGTCGAATGCTCCTATATATAGGCTTCCTTGAGTGCCCTAATAGGCCATCTTGTCCTTCTAGGTAGGCCGACATGCTCCTCTTGAAGGTCGACTTGTTATAGCACTATGACAAGGTCTTGGAGGGTCTTTGACTCTATTTTGACTCATAAATTTTTCTTTACAATAAGTAACATGCCCAAAAGGGTCTTCCATACATGATCACGACTCTTATGATTTGTTGACTCAAAGACAAGCCCTAGAAGCATTCAATGGGTGCTTGACCTTCTAGGTAGGCCGACATGCTCCTTTTGAAGGTCGACTTCTTATAGCACTATGACAAGGTCTTGGAGGGTCTTTGACTCTATTTTGACTCATAAATTTTTCTTTACAATAAGTAACATGCCCAAAAGGGTCTTCCATACATGATCATGACTCTTATGATTTGTTGACTCAAAGACAAGCCCTAGAAGCATTCAATGGATGCTTGACCTATAAAAATAAATTTTCCTCGAGCATGAAACCCATGCCTCAAGAATGACAATAATAAATTTATTTTTCTCTTTACATCAAATATATAAAATCATGATTACTTATGTCATTATGAAGACTAAACCTAGTTACATATTTCAACACTCCCTCTTAACTAGGAAGGTATTCATAATCCATACAAGGTACTTGGACATTCTCAAACTGAAGAATTCTCATAAGAAGAGTTGAATTGGTAAGCCAAACTGGTAAGCCATCTCATAAGCTACTTCCTTAGCTTATGCGAGAGCATCTCATTATACCAACCAACATTGTCACATATCAAGGCCTTGACTAAGAGCTCTATCTCTCCACAAGATCAGAGAAAAATGTTGGCGAGACTAATGACTGATAGACACCATCATCATTGTCTCTCAAGGCACATACCCCACCCGGGTGTTCATAGGGTATGTCCTTTTAGGACAATTCCTATCTTGGAATAACACATCCTCAAGGAATTTCCTCTTCGACTACTCTTACCTATTGGATGCCCTACCACATCCTCAAAGAGTATCGGAATAAATCTCAGATGCTTACCCAATCCTCCATTCTTTCTTCACAACATGAAGACAAGAATGATGTGTCTATCTCTCCCTCTCAACTAGGGAAGATATACTCATTCCTATAAAAGGAATATACCCAAGCTCCTTCCATTCTTTCTTCACGACATGAAGACAAGAATGATGTGTCTATCTCTCCCTCTCAACTAGGGAAGATATACTCATTCCTATAAAGGAATATACCCAAGCTCCCTCTTATCTAGGGACTTGCCCAAGCTCCCTTTTAACTAGTGACTTGTTACTAAAAGAAACTATCTGCTCTTTGGTGGAGATCCTGGTACTATCAACTGCTTGTAGGACTCCTCCTTTCGATGTCATTAACTTCATATTCTTCATTATGGAGCCTTCATCTTCTAGATTTTCTTCACAGGGCATCGACCATCCATCACTTTCCTTCAACGAACCATAAGGTTGATCCAATAGTCATGCCATCCTTCTTTTCTTGTCCACATCTGGCTTTCCTTCATACAACTACTTTTTCCATGTCATGTTTCTTTCGGGATCTTTAATCTAATCACATGAGTACTAGTTGTAGGTGACTTCTACAACCTTTTTTCGGTAGCCCTGTAACAACCTATCCAAATGTTTTCAAAAATAAAAATGACCATCAAATCAAAGTTACCTTTTAAGATGGCCTTTCATCATGACATATGTTGCTTGCAATATCAACATCTTGCACATTCATAAACACATCTCCAAGACTTTCAATGTCAAGGGTCTCCTTGCTTTATAGACTTAACCAAAGTCTTTATATCTTCTTATGGAGATGTCTTCTAGTTATCGGATGTTGATCAATTATCTAATCTTACGTGACTATAGTTGCATCCTTCACAAATTCTTCTTCCTTTCTTCACATATTGCTCCCCGAGAACTTCTATACATAGTTCCTTCATCTTTGTCAACCACCTCATATTCCATATGGGGTCATCTTATGTTGATTTCATCTTATCAATGTGTGAACCAATTCAACACACATGCCTTTATGCATCTTTCCAAAGGAAGAGACCCATGCTATCAGCAACTATATGATGACATGACTGTTTTATCAAATATATACATACCTCTTTTCTCCCTTTGGTAATCTATACTTTCTTCGACAGCTTCGATTCCTTGCATGAAGCACTTTAACCATCTTGACATGTTGCACTCCTTTGTTATCATACTATCATCCTTCTAACCAATGGATCCCACACAAGGTGGAATTATCAGCGAGACACTTGCTTCTTCCAAATAGAGGTGAACCTTCTATTGAATATTCCAATGGAGGATGTTGATTATCGTCATTTTGCAAATGCTCCTTCCTAATGATGATGATGTATAATGACCTCTCTATCTTCTATCATGCTAGATGACTTTCTTCTAATCATATATTTTACCATGCTTTCAATGAGGATACCATGAGCTACTTTCTTTCTATCATGATGACTGCTACAACCATGTAGACTTCTACTTCAACTATCCTTTCAAGCTTCTATAATGATGCCATGAACTCTTTTTCTATTTCAATCATATAGTTCTAATATGACGCATCCTATCGTGCTTACAATGTTTGCTACCATAATAGTTATCTTTTACAAAACTGAAAATAACTAAGTGAAGGAGATTATTTCAATCATAGTAGAGATCTTTCATTTCCTCCTTTGATTTCTTCTTTTCAGGTTCTTCCACTTCTTTGGTGATATTGGCTTCATTTTTTTCTTTCCTTTTCTTGTTGTCCTTCTTGAGTTTAGAACAGGGTCTCTTGAAATGCCCATAATCCTAACAGGCATAGCATTGGATCTTTGACATATCGATCTTCTTCTTTTTCTGAGGACCAAACTTCCCAAACTTTCCTTTTCTCCTAGCCATGGAAGCAAATGCTTGAACTTGTTCTTTTGATCCTACATCACTTTTTTCCTTCAACTTGGTTTCTTCAATCTTACATAATGACCAAAGTTCATTGAATGGGGTGGCTTCCTTCTTTCCATAGATACTTGATATAAAGTTGCCCCATTCATCAGGTAGTGCATTGAGCACCATGGTGGTCATTTCTTTGTCGGACATTATTTCCCACATCTCTTGCAGTTGGTCTCATATTTGTGACACCCTCATAAGATACGAGGCTATCCCTTCTTCCTTTGATACTTTCATTTTGTCTAACTTGATTCTCAAGGATATAACTTCTCTTGCAATGCTTATAAAGAACAATTCTACCAACTTATCATAGATTTCTTTTAAATCTTCCAATTTTGCCACATAAGGGATGAGGGAATCCTTTATTGATTCTTTTAGCCCTTATTTCCCTTTTCATAAATTTTTCTAGAGCTTGAGCTTCTTCTTTTGGTGGGTTGACGATTGAACCCTTAACATGTCCAATGACTTCATTTTCTATGAGGATCAAATATGTCCTCTTCTTCCATGCAAGGAAATTCAATGACCCAACCAATTTATTGCTATCCTTCCAGAAAGTCATTTTGATATTAGATTCAGACATAGATATAAAGGTAGTTACTTGTCAAGTGAAGATGCTCCTTTGATAATAATATCTTCAACTTGATGCCTTCTTTGATTTTGATGATAGCTTCCTTGAAGATGACAATACTTCTTCTTCTAGAGATGACTTTCTTCAAATATGCTTGAGATGTGATCATTGCTTCAATAAGAGGGAGATCACCTTGATGATGATGGAAACACTTCTTCTCACTTCCTTAGGGATGTAGAAGTGTATAATATGGAAACTTCAATATGCTTCTAATGTATAATCCTTCTTGAAAGTAGAGTCTTTGAGGTCTTCTTCTCTTTGAGTTGTGATGATCCTTGTGATGTGATGAATGGTCCTCCTTGATGCTCCTTAGATTGCTCAGCCCTTTTGTATTCCTTCTTGATGGTTCGATGTCCTCTTTGATGCCTTGACCTTTCTTGATATTCCTTTTGATGGTCCTTCTACAAGCTGCCTTTCCTTGTCTTATCACCTTAGCTCTGATACCATGTTGAGAAATCTATGGTAGCTAGATTAGGTGATTTCTCTTACTTTGATAACTGCTTGTGATGTATTTTACTTAACTTGATTAGCTTCTTCTTTCACTTGATTATAATTAGTGTTATTATCATCAAACAGATATCAAAACAATAAAGAACAATGAGACAAGAGGACACAAGATATAAGCTATCATCCAGGGCCAAAACCTCTCCTCTTGAGAGGAAAACCCACAAGAACTCTTCTCTTCTTATAGAACTTCAAATGACGAATTCTAAGACCCATGACCCTTGACCAATACTCCTCCAAGACCTAGTCAAACCTTTTCTCTTATTGCCAAGTCAAACCATGTCAACCGTGCCTTGTAGTTGCTGCAATTTCTTCTTCAATGTAAACTTTAGACCTGCAACCTTAGACTGCAATTTCGACTTGCAATTTTCGGCCCCTGTTGTAGAAACCCAAGGTGGCACATATGAGAGAATTATGGAGACTTTTGCTATCTTGCTTCTTCGCTTGGAGAACCCTCTCTTCCTTGATTATTCGGCTAGCAAACTTGACTTCTTGTCACTGAAATTTTGGCTTCTTTTGCCACTCGATCTTACTGTAGCAAGGTGATGCCCTAGATCTCGCACGTGTGAAGAGATGTAACCTAAAAATAGATCCAAAAGTTTTGTTTTTCCTCTGCTTGTTTCACCTCCTCTTTCTCGCTCTTCTTTAGGTCTCCTTGCCTTGATCGAACTTCTTGTTGTTGGATGAATGTATCTTTGAATGAGGTCAAATGCTCCTATATATAGGATTCCTTGAGTGCCCTAATAGGCTGACTTATCCTTCTAGGTAGGCCAACTTGCTCCTTTTGAAGGCCGACTTGTCGTAGCACTATGACAAGGTCTTGGAGGGTCTTTGCCTCTATTTTGACTCAAATAATTTTTTCTGTACAATATGTAACATGCCCAAAAGGGTCTTCCGTACCTGACCATGACTCTTATGACTCGTTGACTCAAAGACAAGCCCTAGAAGAAATCAATGGGTGCTTGACCTATAAAAATAAATTTTCCTTGTGCATGAAACCCATGCCTCAAGAATGAGGCTAATAAATTTATTTTTCTCTTTACATCATATACATTAAATCATGATTACATATGTCATTATGAAGACTGAACCTAGTTACATATTTCAACAATCCCTGGGTATTTTGACAACTTATATGCCCCTGGGTCGCAATCTCTTAGACCATAGGATAGTTTCGTATGTTATGGATATGCTATCAAACCAAAAAAAAAAAGTTTCATTGGGATAATAACAATAAAAATATTTTGGAAAGATGGTGGGTAGAGAATAAAAGGATTTTTGAAAAAAATAATGGAATCTAACCAATGATTAAATTGAAAGATTCATATATTTATGCTATGGCATTAAAGTATAAATTGTAAGGAGAATCTAATTGCATCAACTTCAAATAAGCATTGGTCCCTGTAGTTCATACTGTCATCACTACCAACTCAATCATCAAATGGGTAATTATTTTGTCCCATGTCTTGAATAGAGGAATTGAAAGAGCTTAAAATATTGAAATATTTTCCAAATTTTACATGGCATCTTATTTATTGGACATTATCTGTGCAAGCAACCATTTTCGAGGGTTGAATTGGAGTTGGAATATAGTAGGCAATCTAGAGGGTTGAATTGGAGTTGTAATATAGTACACAATCCAGATGGTTGAAATGGAGTCGGAATATAGTAGGCAGTCCATTTTATATTTATTATTAAGCTATGTGGGGAAACAAATACAAAAAGAATTACGCACAACTCTGTGATTTCTTCCTTACTCCTATTTATAAGTTGATATTTTGTAAAGAGTGTCCCAAGTTAAGTAAAAAGGTAATGAATCTATTAAGAAGTATTAGAAATTGGTACCTTAAAGAAGATTATATGCATAAAGATTTATGGAGTCACTATTACCCCTCACTAGTGACCAAGTGTAGTCAATAGATTAGTACTTGCGAAAATTGCTTAACAAACTATTCTTCAAAGTTTTAATACTTCATTAGCCACAATGTTGATTTTTTCATGATTTCCTAATCTAACGATTATTTCCAATGGTTTATTCATTGATTTATCATGTGTCACATTCATCATTAAGAAATTATACATAGAAAATCTTCAACGTTAAATAATGATGATAGTAGGATCATGAAGAAACAACCAAGCATAAGAGATACAAAATTTTGCCCTGGGAAAACCCTAACTAGGGAAAAACCCAACAACCTTTTCATAGAGAAATTATCCAATTCAATAAAATGTACAATCCGAGATTTATAGAACAACCTAGAAATTTCTAGGGTTTAACCAACCCTTCATCCATGAAAAACAGATACTCAAGGTTATAAGTTCTCCTTCTAAGGCTTCGACCCTTCCACAAAAACACAGTATTTCATTCTTTAAATTCTGTCACAGAACAATCATAAACTCGTTCTTCATTCTGACTCAGAAATAAACTTTGTCCTTCATTTTGTCTTAGACATAAACTCATCCATCATTTTGCCTCAAATAGTCCTTCTCTTGCCCACATGTGAACAAAAACTATAGAAGATGAAGATGATCTAAAATTCGGTCACAATAGAGGAGGTCGAGTGCTCCTTATACAGTGATCGAAGATCGAGTGCTCAAGGGGCACATTTCAAGTGTTGCTAGCCGACTTAAGCAAACCTGACTTGACCTGTACTTCGGAGGCAAAATAATTTAAATTTTGAATTTCAAATTCTTCCTTTTGGATTTTTCCTTTCTAGGGTCGACTTGTATTTTAAATTCAAATTCAATTTTCTTCTTTGAATATTGACCAAAGCTGCAATAAAATCAACACTCCCTCTTAGATAGGTAGGTATTCACATTGACTTCTTCAGATGTACATTTTATTAAAACAATTTCTCCATACCAAGAAAAGATGGAATGAGCCCAGCTATGTTGTGAATCCATCCACCTCATATTCTATTCCAGATCCATGTGGAAAGCACCTTGCATCAACATCATGCAAAGGAATCTAATCACCCACTAGAAATATCCCCTTTCAAAATGGATCTAGTCACCCACAAGCCAATTACCCATTGGCTGGTCAGGCACCCCTTGACACAATACTAGTCCTTGTTTCACCAATCACCAAGTTATCACTTGGAATCAAGAACCCCCTGACACATGGTAAAACCCTAAGCCATATTACCATTCCTACATGGCGTCACATGTTATTGAATGGAAAAATCACTTTCCGAATGCTACATGCACTCACTCAACCCACCCATTGGAATTATGGTCAAGTAACCCTTGACTAGGGGAGCACTCTAGGCCTTGATGCTTACTAGGCAAATCTCCCTAGCCACATTGCATGGCTCTTAATCATTACCTAATCCAGGTGGCTCCAGACACATGCAAAAGTCCAAGAGGACTCAGAAAGGGTCAAAAATCAAAGTGATTAGAATGTTGTCGAACTAGGACCAGAGTGTAGATCTCATCATCTTGATCGCAATGGTGTGAATGGTTCGTCAAACCGAGCTCGTATGCGAAAGATAGATCTCTTCAAAGTTTGACATGACAAGGAAAAAACGGGGCTCACAGTGTGCCACATGGCATCCCAGTCAGCAAGTGGGCCCCGCTAAGTTTATGTGGCGACTGAATAACCACTAAACTATCAACACATGGTGTGCTAGCATTGGTTTCCTAACCCTGCATAAAAGACAAAAAAAAAAATAATATTAAAATATCATAAAAGAGACAAATCATTTTAAAATATGGAAAATGGTTATTAATAACCATATAAAATAAATCATATATAAATTAATATGATTCCATATTACACAAACCCAGAATAACTTAACGTAAAGTGAAAAAAAGCGAATATGGTTATGGTTATTAAAGGTATGGTTATGACATAACCATATGCCCCCATATTTAAAACTTAACCACCCACCAACGTATAACCATGTGATACGTAATGCCATCGCATTAATGCGAAGCTGGTGGGAGTTGAACCCACGGTTGGCAGGTCCACTAGCCCTGCCCACACGACGGCCCCATAACCCACACACCATTTAAATGTAACAGTTACAAAACTGCCTGATCCGTGTACCAACGTTTAAACAGATGCCCAACCTAAAAATCCGCGCTCACATATATAACGGTTATGTAAAACTAACCACATACCAATTTTGGCATGGGCGGGATTTGATACCCCGACCCCATGCTTTTCGTTTCCCTTTCTTACCACTATGCCAAACGGCTTATTCCTTGTTGTATCTGCCCAACGTTTTGCATATAAACCTTCATTTTCTCAGTGCGGAGAGGACGGGAACGATGGTGTAGAATGATGGAACGAAGTTGAAATGGAGGCAGAATGCGGCACGGAAAACGAGATGCAGATTTTTTTTAATTGATTTGCAGGTGGAACCATGAGCTTGGAAAAACACGGGCGAAATCGTGATTGAGCCAAATTTTTAGGAGGGTGAAATTTTGCCAATGTCCAAATTAGACAAACTTTATGTCAATCCTACACCTCTCAGCGACATGAGCCTCATGGCGCAGACAAAATTTTGATTTGAGCAGTAGATCTTCAGATGACCTAGAGGAGGGAATCTTCGAGGAATCTAGGGTGAATCTAAAAGATTCCTATAGCCCCAAATTTCCACTTTCTCAAAATTCAGAAATTTGACAGTCGATTTTACCCTATTCGATGCCACAAATCTGATGGTGCATTCAAATTTTCCATTTGATCATTTCATTTTTCGGCCACTTTTCAGAGTGGAGTGCAGGTGTCAGCATTCAACGTGTGAGCATTCATTCCATGAGATTCGACGTCGCGAGATTAATGGTACGGCCAACTTCAGCAATTTGACATCCTTTTTTCAGATGGCCCTAGGATGTGAGGTATATGTAATGTGTTCATGTACTTATTTTTGTTGTGAGATGCATTGTGCTGCATAGATCCCTGCTTGATGTTTGATGTGGGATCTTGTTTTCTTCCTTGTTTCATGATTCTTGCTTGATGTGAAGCGGAATCATCTGTGGGATGTACTTGTTGTCATGATTCGACATGTTTTGTTTGAGATCCCTTTGTCGTCATCTTGATGGGATACTCATGTTGTCGCCATGTATGTCTAAATTGAGATCCCTTTGGTGCCATGATTGGCGGGATACTCATTATTGTCATATGTGAAATTATGTCATACTGATAGGAGTCCTTTTTTGAATGAGAGTTCCTGCAGCGGAAGATCTCTTGGAGCCACTCTTGTGTGAGGGAATTTTCCTTGTATGATAGTGACGTCACCACCTATGTACATCATCACTATTGACAGCACTTAATGCAGCGGCCTACACCATCTTGACACTAGGGCCCGGAGACGTAGTCCCTCCTGGACGAATTCCGTTATCAATGTCTTGTGTTTTATGTTGTTGATTATTGTCATGTTCCTTCTTTACAACATCCATATATGTTCCTTTATGTTATTTTAAATGCAATTCTAACAACATCACGAAAGTAAAAGATCTTGGTTAAATCCGGGAGTTGAGTCAACTCGGATCATTACCCATGACCTATCAATATCCTGACCTAGGGAGAATCTTCGCCCCTTGATGCTACAACATAAACACTCCAAGCTTGTCCATCAAGTATCCAAACTTCATCCCAGGATAGAGGCTTTGTGAGAATGTCAACAATCTTGCTCATTTGTTGAAATGCATTGGAACCCCACTGCTCTCGTTTGTACCATATCTTGGTACTTGATCTCAATGTCATTTGACCTATCATCATGACCATCTCTAAATCTAATCAAACAATCCTTTAAATAGATTTCAAAGCCACACTACTTCACAACTCACCAAACTAGCTGCAATATAATTGGCCTCTACAGTCTTCAGTGCGACAGATGACTGCAACTTGCCCAAGAAGAATCCAAATTGAATCCTCCTGATGTGCTCTTCCTATCTTCAGCACTCTCTACCCAATCTGAATTTGTATATCCTAGTAGTTGTACTCTATAATATGAAACATATCTCAATCAATTGTACCAAGCCTATACCATAGTTTTTTTCCAGTCACCCTGGCAATCTTGGTAGTTCCCTCTACCACTCATCTTCTTTAGATTGGTAACCATGGGAATGGCCATGGACTGGTTGTCCACCATCCCAAATCTCTGAAGGATATGCTTCCTTTGACCAAGGAAGATCTCACCCGACTTCTACCACACTACTAGTCCCAAGAATCAATATATCCAACCAAGATCCTTCATCTTGAACTCAGAGGTCAACTCCCTCTAACATTGAAGCAAGGTTTCCTGTGGTAATCCTGACAGCTCCCTTTATCACGAAAGCAAATCCTTTTTCCATTGTCTTTCGCTCTGTAACGTGAGTCCTTCTGCTCTCATCAGAAACACATCATATGATAACAAGATCAACCAAGACTCATCAGATATCCATCCTTCTGAGAATACCATGCTCGAGTTCCATACAAAGCCTTCTTTAGTCTACAAAAATGAGATTCCCTCTCATGTACCTCAAAGCCCCAAGGTAACTCTATGTACCCTTCTCCTTCCTCAATTACTCCTTTGAGGAAAGCAATCTCCACATCCACCTGATGTAATTTCCAAGCCATAATAGAAACAACATAAATAACAGTTCTAACAGAAGTGTACCTTACAACTGGAGCAAATGTCTCCACATAGTCCTCTCCCTCTTTCTAGGAGAATCCTCAAGTATCTTGCTTTGTACTTCTCTCTATTGCCATCTACTACATACTTCATCTTGTAGATCCACTTGGAGGTCACCACTGACTTCTCTCCAATACAATTTCCTTTATCATGGCATCTAAACTTGTTGGCCTACCTACTCATTATGCACAATGTCAATGCAATTTCTCCCTCTAAAACACAAATCATTGATTCTGGGTGAATCCTCCTTCCACAAACTTTTCTTTGTTTTTCCAATGCTTGACTTTGCTACCAGAGCTTTGGCAACCTTCACGATGTACCTACAACCCTCATTAGGAGGTCATGGAAGAAACAATTATAACCCAACAAAAGAAACAAAGACAAGAGGCTAACTAATAGTAAAACAATAATAATCAAGGAAGAGAGAGATATAGAGCACTTACCTTTTGTGGATTGTAGGAAATTTGTCAACTCCCTCTTGATCTTTTCCTTCTTGCAGAATTCATCAATTTGCAAAATCATCATCCTTGTTATCATCATCAACATATTGCTTTCCTTTCCTTCCTTATATGAGCTAGGGTTTATTCTATAAATAAAAACATTGATCTAGGTCTAGATCTAGGGTTTTATCCACAAACCCTAGGGATTTCTTATCCAAGCCTTCTAGTCTACTAAGGTTTACAAACCATAAGACTTCCAAATACCCTTTGCAACAAACTGTGTGATGCGCTAATTGGAATTTGTTGCTTTATATGTGAAGAACCCTTTCTCCTCTAGCTCAATCTGTAACATCAAGGACCAAGCAATAACACCCTAGAACCAACAACATATCTCAACCAAAATAATCATAAACTCAGCCGTACAATACTAGAAACATATGCAAGGCATCTTTTGCATACTTGACAAAGGCCTCTAGAATAGTCATATTCATCCATAAATGAACACATATTTTCATCAGCATTCATATTGTTGTTCGGGGCAACAGTTGCAAGTTCTTAAACTATAGTGACGTCTGATAGATATTTGATGCCACACTCCAATCTTGACGACTTCTAACCTTGGTATAACTTCAAGAATACAACCTAGTCAAGTGAATCATAAGGCTTTTGGCCACTAATTTCGATCTCCAAGAAGGTAAGATTGATGCCCCTACATACTTCTGCCCTGCAACTAAGTCAATAGGTATTGTTCTAGCCTCTAGGTATTCACAAACCCTTAATCAAGTCATATTCTTTAAGTCTTCTAGGCTTTTACAAAACCCCAAGTCTATCAACTCTTTCAAGAATTAGAGAGCCTTTCATCATAGCGCCCTCTAGCTCTTTCAAAGAGTGTATACAAGACATACTTGTCAAGGACCACATTTCCACAATGACAACATTCTTCTTTCAGGTCTTATCTTGCCTTGTACAAGATTCAACATAGTTCTTTGAAGTTGCCCAAATGATTCTAAATGTGAGTCCTCATCTAAGTTTAAACCTTGCCTTGAACTTACATTTTTAGAGTTTTGTTTACCCTTATGTTATCAGTCACTCAAGGAATGCTTAATATCGTTTAAGTTATCAATTTTTATCCAAGCATATATTCTACTTCTTTAGCACTATAAAGAGACAACACTTTCCAACATCAACAAAATATTGAGTGCAGACTTTGGCTCAACAATACACAGAAGTTTCAACCATACTCAGCAACTTCTCATTTTACTATGCAAGCATAGCATTGCAGCCATGCAACCTCAGCGAATTTTTGTCTTACACTACCTTAGTTCATATTGAGTGCAGACTTTGGCTCAACAATACACAGAAGTTTCAACCATACTCAGCAACTTCTCATTTTACTATGCAAGCATAGATTGCAGCCATGCAACCTCAGTGAAATTTTGTCTTACACTGCCTTAGTTGTAATATTGAATCGACCTTGGATCAATATGAAACAGTTCTTAGAAATACCCAGTGAATATCCCACCAAAGAAAAAACCCAAAGCAGATTTACATATATCAAGTAATCTCATGGATCCAAAGTTAATATATGATATCAATCTAATTTGAATCTTCACCAACTCCAACTTACTTTCTTTTGGATCTAGATTCCTCATCTTCCATAGAGAAATAATCAAATTGTTGAATGACTTCGTTCTTGTGGCTCCTAGGGCTAGACCAGCCTTTGGCCCTTTATTCTAGCCTTGTCCTGCATTATGGTTCCTTCATGAGATAATATCTTGAGTGGTCTTCATAATATTATGCCTCCTTCTACTCACAAAAGAGAGGCTCTCGGCCTCTTCTACGATTGCGACCTCCTTCACCAATTTTTCACACAACATAGGGCTTATGTGGTCCTCATTTCTCTTCTGATCTAAGGCCTTTTGGCAGTCCTACACCTAGGGCTAAATCCATTCGCATGCGGCAACAGCTGAGGTTATTTGACCCTAATCTCGAGAATTCAATCTCAAATAGGATTTCATGAGAAGGGCTTGTTGGAAAATGTAACTATGTTCGGTCTTCAATAATGTACTTGAGTTATCATGTAATGTACTTGTCAAAAGAATAAAGAAAAGAATTATTATTATTATTATTATTATTATTATTATTATTATTATTATTGTGACTTATTAAAGCATGGATTTCATGCTTGGTTCACCAGAGTCCCTATTGAGGACTTCTAGGATTTATTCTGAATCCATAGAATTATTTCACATTTAAAATTACCCTTCTTGGGCTTTTGAATCATGTAAAAAGGTTAAGTATTGATTCAAATATGAATTATGTAACCTCCACACCATGTCGACCTAAGAGAAGATCAAGTCGGCCTAAGGACCCATTCAACCCCATAAGAAGCCTATAAAAGGAAGCACATTGAATTCATTTGGAGTATCATTTCTCATCAAGTTCGAATTCTCTCTACTGGGCAGAAGTGCGAAAATCTTGTTGTTGGACAGAAGTGCAAAGTGAGTAGCTAGGAAAGTCTGTTGTCGGGAAGCCGAAGTGAATGCGAATTCGGGTGAGTCTAAGGAGTCAAGGAAAATCGAAATTTTGGTGGTGGTCTCTCTCTGTTTCGTGCTCTAGATTAGGAGATCGAAGTCTTCCAAGTTGGACTGTTGCCGAAAGTTTTTCGCTGCTGCAAGTTGCTTTAGAGTCGAAGTTGCTAGGAAGAGGTCAATCTTCTGAAGGCTGAATTGGTGTGGAGGGAAGGTCCGGTCCTGGTCTAGGGTGAAGAGTCTCAAAGAATACTACTGAAAGGAAGAATCACTTTGACTAGTTTTCCCCTCGAGGGGGATTCTGCCCTAGCATGTGCCTACATCTTGTGTCCATTGTTTTATGTGCTACTGCTTTTGGTAATTGTTTGATGAACTAAAGAAAGAAGATATAAAGAATCGTAATAACAAGAAACATCACAAGTAATTATCAAGATCAAGAAAATCTTTATTACCTTTCTGGTTTTCCAACATGGTATCGAGCTTTGGTGAAAAGGGAAGAAAAAGGCAGATCCATTCATAGGCACTATCTCAAGGAAGGAGTCTATTATATTCAAGGAAGATGTCTAACTCGATCAGGGAGAGAACAAACTTGAAGGAGCATCTAACTAGATCAAGGGAGAGAACAAACTTGAAGGAGCATCTCACTTCAGATCGTGGAAGAAAAGGATTGACCTAATCCTCTAGAAGAATAAGGTGTTGGATTTGGTGAAAGGAAATGTAAAGAAGCCTACAAAAGAAGCTAGTGATGCCGACAAAGCGAAATTCAGGGATTTAGAATTGGTGGCTATGACTCTAATGGTAGATGGGATAAAAGACAATATTGTCCCATTCATAGCTAACCTCGATCATGATCGAGAGATCGAATGGACCAAGGAAGAAAGATGACATGTCTAAGATAGAGTGCTATCAATGTCATAAGAAGGGTCACTACAAAAGTGATTGTCCCGAGAATCCAAAGAATAAGAAGAGAATAAGAGATCAAGCCAACTTTGCTGCAGAAGGAGACTCAAAGAAAATCAAGCCCGAAGAACCCGACATTAGGGACTTACACTACTAAGTCCTTTGCTTATAGCTTTACATATCTTGTGTTATATGTTTTAGAATTTGTAGGGTTTTAACATATTTTGGTAAAGACATTTTTGTACTGTTTTAAGTTTGTAGGTTTCCCTCAAGCCTTGGAGGGAGCCTCCAACAACTCCCAAAGATAAGTATCTCATGTCTTTTCAATTTTGGGTTCATGTACTCATTTAGTTTTGATTATATGAAATACTAATCACCTCTCTCCCTATGTTGTCTTGATTAGGGAAAACATCTGAAAGGAGGATCTCTCAAGACAAGGTTAGTCTAGAAACAAAGGTATGCTTTGAATACATTGATTGAAAGGATTATTCATTTTATGATCTTTTGCTAACTCTGTTGTGACTCGTTGTATTGAATCTTATTGATTATGTTTGGGTGATTCATCTCTTGATAAATCTACCCATCCCACTCATATACTTGATAGACTATGGCGAACCCTATACAGGTTCTGGAAAGTCCTAACCGAAAGGGTTTGCTAGTGTGAATGTCTGAAACCTTAAACTGCTTAGGGATATTGTGAAATGATAATGATGTCATGTTTGGGATTTTGGTATGATTAGGAAATCCCAACTTGTTAGGGTTGAGTGATAAGGTCTAAAATCTCGAAACCTTGGAAGTTTGGTAATGTAGGGTTTGTTATGTTTCTACATTGGAACCTTAGCTCACTCGGGTTTGGTGGAATGTGTGAGCAAAACCCTTACATTGTCTTAGAAATATTCTCTTTGGCATGTGCGTGTTTTTCTGATCAAACCCTAGTGTAATCAAAATGATTGTGCGTCTAACTCTTATTTGATACTGTTGTGAAAATGGGTTTGACTAACACATGATATGAAAGGTATTTTTTCAAGATGATAAAATCTAGGCATATATGTATATAGATATGTCATTTTGGTTGAATTCTTAGGTTGGTCTATGTCAAATGTATTTATGTTATAGGACATATGATATGCTTATGTATGGTTATGAACTCCTAGATATGTGTGTTGACCTAGTCATTAATGGTCATGAGTTTTAGGATTTAATGGAAGTCCTTGTATGAGATTCTAGGATAATGACATTTGGAAATCTAAGGTGTTATAGCTAAATCCATGTTATAGGACATATGATATGCTTATGTATGGTTATAAATTCCTAGATATGTGTGTTTACCCAGTCATTAATGGTCATGAGTTTTAGGATTTAATGGAAGTCCTTGTATGAGATTCTAGGATAATGACATTTGGAAATCTAGGGTGTTATAGCTAAATCTTAATGAAGTTAAAATTGTCTCATATGTGTGATATAACAATCTAAAATCTATTAGATGATTGTTGAAAATGAAAATCTAGGGTTTTGCAGTTAAATCTTAGTAGTGACATTGCCTAGTGTGAAATGTAACAATCTGAGATCCATGTATTTAATGATTGTTGAGATTGTGAAATTCTAGGGTTCTCAGTTAAACCTTAGTCAAAGTAAAATCTCTGGAATATGATGATTTGAGATTTGTATAAGATTGTTGAGCCTGTGAAAATGGAATTCTAGGGTTTTGGAGTTAACCTTAGTCGAAGTAAAAATCTCCGATGAATGTTGACTATATGATAATTTAAGATTTGTGGAGAGATTGTTCAAATTTGAATTTTTGGTTGAATTTGATGATTGCTCGAAAATCTAGAGTTTGCAAACTAAACCTAGAAGTAGTTGGTCATGTTAATGACAGATTGATTGTTGATTGAAAATCTAGGTGTTGGAACTAACCCTAGTGAAAGTTGGTCAATGACTAAGCCGTCATTGACTTTGATTGATTTGTTTGTATGAAATTTAGGATTTATATGAATCCCTAGTGAGAAGTCTAACATATGTATTTTGAAAGGTTGTTAGATACTTTTTAGATCTATATTTGTGTGAATTGTTTCTAGGGTTTGCTATATGTTGTAGTAAGGTATGGCATACCTTTGGAAGACACATTGAAAACCTAGATGTTGTTATGAAGGAGTATAGGGTGTATAACAAAGTCCCTAGCAAGATGTTGAAGAGTATATGTCTCTTGTTTACAAGTTTGGGTATCTGATTTGTATAAAAATGAAATGCTTCCGTGATTCTGATATGGCTAACTTCATGTTTCTATATATTTGGTTGTACTTGTTATCTAAGTTGTGCAGGTAAACAATCTTCAACTTGGTGAAGATGCTCAATGTGACAAGCAAGTTGTGCTGGTACACAATCTTTAACTTGGTGAAGATGTTCGATGTGACAAGCATGAGGATGATGATAATAACTCTGATGAAATGGTTGGAAGCCATAAAAGATTCTCCGATGATGAAAAGAAGAAGTAGAACTCCCTAGGTTAAGAGGGAGCTTGAATGAAAGGAATCTCCCTAGGATAAAAGGATGATTGAGAATATTCCTTGTATAGGAATGATTAGATCCTCTCTGTTTAAGAGGGAGTGATAGATATGATTCTCTGCTTCATGTGTCATGCACTAGACCAAGACTAACAACCATAAGTTTTAGTGAGGGCCATGAGTAGGAGAAGGAAATTGGAGAATGCATTTTGAGGTGTCGCTGATAAAAGGAAAGCAGGATCCGATTGAAGAATATGTTGTTGCATATGAAGTAGGAAGAATAATGTATGATTGAGGAATCTTCTATCAAAGATTCGGTTGATAGTCCTACCATGGAAAGTTGAGAAGCAACATCTGTTGCCTGAAAGACCCTAGAGGTTTGTATTTAATTATGTACATGCGAAAGTATATTATCGATTGGGGTTGTGTTTGTATAGGTGAATCTCTCGAAGAATTTGATAGCACGTTGGTTACCAATCAATTTGATTGGGAGAGATTGGTCATTCTTGATCTGCTGAATCAAGGGGTGTTGAGGTTTTGTGAGTGAAGCATTGCCTGGGAAGGTATCTGGTTAACACTTTGCGTTGATGTCTGAAGTTGGAAAGGTGTTGTTGATCAGAGAGCTATGTTTTTATACACACCTGGATTTTTGGGTTGATGGTTAGCAAGTAAGACTGATGGTACCTAGAGGGGTTGAAAGCTTGAGTCCATCTTAGTCCCACTTGGATAGATTACCTTGGTCACGAATCTAGTCCTTGTCATTGCAGTGCCTAAACTGTTGAGTGACTATTTGGATAGATTGCCCTAGTCAAGAATATAGTCCATGGCATTGCGGTGCCTAAAGTTCTTCATGGTTCATATAGTTTGAGATCTTCCATTGTATATGTACATTATGAATACCTCACTAGATAAGAGGGAGTGTCGAAAAATGTAACTATGTTTAGCTTCAATAATGTACTTGAGTCATCATGCAATGCACATGTCAAACGAATAAAGAAAAGAATTATTATTATTATTATTGTGACTTATTAAAGCATGGGTTTCATGCTTGGGTCACCATGTTTTAGGTCAAAGTCCCCATTGAGGACTTCTAGGATTTATTCAAAGTCTATATAATTATTGCACATTTAAAGAGACCCTTCTTGGGCTTTTAAATCATGTAAAAAGGTTAAGTATTGAGTCAAATATGAATTATGCAACCCCCACACCATGTCAGCCTAAGAGAAGATCAAGTTGGCCTAACGACCCATTCGACCCCACAAGAAGCCTATAAAAGGAAGCACATCGAATTCATTTGGAGCATCACTTCTCATCAAGTTCGAATTCTCTCTACTGGGCAGAAGTGCGAAAATCTTGTTGCTGGGCAAAAGTGCGAAGTGAGTAGCTGGGAAAGTCTGTTGTCGGGAAGCCGAAGTGAATGCAAGTTTGGGTGAGTCTAAGGAGACAAGGAAAATCGAAATTTTGGTGGTCGTCTCTCTTTGTTTCGTGCTCTAAATTGGGAGATCGAAGTCTTCCAAGTTGGACTGCTGCCAGAAGTTTTTAGTTGCTGCAAGTTGTTGTATAGTTGAAGTTGCTAGGAAGAGGTCAATCTTATGGACGCTGACTTGGTGTGGAGGGAAGGTCTGGTCTTGGTCTAGCGTGAAGAGTCTCAAAGAATACTATTGAAAGGAAGAATTACTTTCACTGGGTTTTCCCCTCGAGGAGGGTTTTGCCCTGGCATGTGCCTACATCTTGTGTCCATTGTTTTATGTGTTGTTGCTTTTGGTAATTGCTTGATGAACTAAATAAAGAAGATATAAAGAATCGTAATAATAAGAAACATCACAAGTAATTATCAAGATCAAGAAAATATTTACTTCCTTTCTGATTTTCCAACCGGGCTAATGAGAGAACAAACCCTAGTGGAATAGCTTGAAGCAAGTTGGTTGCTTCAAGGATGCTCTTTCACCATAGCTCTGATACCATGTTGATTTTTGCACGATTTCCTAATTTGACAATTGCTTCCAATGGTTTCTTCATTAATTTATCTTGTGTCACATTCGTCATTAAGCGGGTTCATGAAAATCTTCAACAGTAAAATAATAATGATAGTAGGATCATGAAGAGATAGCCAAGCATAAGAGGCACAAAATTTTACCATGGGAAAACCCTAACTAGGGCAAAACCCAACAACCTTTTCTTAGAGAAATGTCCCAATTCAACAAAATGTACAACCTAAGATTTATAGAACCACTTGGAAATTCCTAGGGTTTAACCAACCCTTCTTCCAAGAAAAGGAGATACTCAAGGTTATAAGTTATCCTTCTAAGGCTTCGACCCTTCCACAAAAACAGAGTATTTCATTCTTCAAATTGTCACAGAAGAGTCATATACTTGTCCTTCATTTTGCCTCAGAAATAAATTGTCCTTCATTCTTCTCAAACATAAACTCGCCCGCCTTTGATAGTCCTCTTTCCCACATGTGAAAGAAACTATAGAAGATGAATATGATCCAAAATCTAGTCATAAGAGAGGATGTCGAGTGCCCCTTATATAGTAATCTAAGGTGCTCCAAGGGGAACGTCTAAGTGTTGGGCCGACTTAAGCAAATCTGAGTTGACATGTACTTTGGAGGCAAAATAATTAAGATTTTAAACATTGACCGAAGCTACAATAAAATCAACACAAAAGACTTTAGGAAAATAACATTCATTGCATATAACATGTATATTGGACATTGCTACCCCTCATTTCAATTTCTAGGAGCACCATTGTAAGCCCAAAGAATGCAATTCAAAATCCTTATAGGCCATGTGGAAGCTATGTATTACAATATTGTAGGCGTATTATGGATGATCATGGCTAGTCCCTTTGGGTTAAGTTCCTAGTCATTTTGTCACGGATAGGATTGGATGGCTTTGCATGAATCTCAATTGAACTCATGGTTTAGAGGAGCAATTATTTTGTAGGGGTGATCACATATCGTAGGGTTAGTCAAACCCAAGTCTAGTATGCACCTATGTATTCCCCGCATGGTTGTTTTATTGAGTCTAAATGCATTTTTTGGCCATGGTATATTCATCAGACGGTTCTCAACATGGTAGTGTCAGTTTTTCAGTAGTTCAAATTTTTCGAGGAAGTACACATTTCCTTCCTAATGAATGTGGTCTTGAAAAGTAAAAGGCCATCTTAGTCTCAAACTGCTCAAAATAAGACCCAGATGACATCCATGTAGAAATTTTAAAAAGTACATAGGGTAGCAAAGCACCCTTTAGAATTTTCGTTTAAGACAAAAAATGAAGGTAAGTCAGACACCAACATAAAGCTAGACAACCAACAAGTCAAACACCAACATAAAGCTAGACAACCAACAAGTCAGTGGCAGGATGGATAAGCGGATAAATAGATGGATCGGCAAAGGGACAACCACTACCAACACTAGGAGGCTGGGAGGTCATGCCTGGTAGCCCTATAGGCCCACTACAGCTAGTGGTAACCTGTTGCTCCAGTAAGCTGCGTTGCTCCCTAACCAAATGATGGACAGCCTCTAATTTTTCCAAAATGTGAAAGCATCATCAAGAAAATGGCAATCAAAGGTGGTCCAGCAATGCATGATGGCTTTAGGTGGGAAAAAAGGGTCAAATCTTGGCCGAATGAGACATGAAACACATCAAAAGTTATCTGTAAAATGGACTGGCCAAAACCCAAGTGGCAGATTCCTCATTTCTCTAGGATGTTGGAGATCCTCATTTATTGCATGATGATGCCTTCACTAGATGCCATGTGTGAAGAAGCTTGCCATGAAGCAACAAACATAAAGTCAAAAGTTATGTAAAAAACTAGCTAGGCAAAACCCATTGGACATAGTCCTCAAATTCTCAAAGGGCATTGGAGATCTAGCATTCATGCAATGTGACGTCCTTTCTTTGTGCCAAATGGGGTCAAGCTAGTTGTTTGGATTCAAATGTACCATTGGAACGTTGTGTGAACAAAAGGTAGTTGTTGCAAAAGTTAAATAATTTTCCTTTCAAACAAAGGAAACTTCTATGGACAAATAGAGCCAAAGATTAGTGGAGTGTAATACCTCAAATAACCAGTGGAGTCTTCTTAAGCAAGACATTAAGCATCTTTAACTACTATTACTCACTTTTTTCCTCTTTGGGGTCAAATCAAAGGGAATGTTGCACTTCCAAGGGTCAAATCAAGCCAAGTTGGATTCCTTTGTAAACAATTTATTGGAATAAAAAAATTATTTGTTCAATTTACTTAGTCTTCGGGTTATGGTTTACAAGTAAAAAATATTATTTTGAGAATGAGGTCCAACTAGCCATTACTAAAGAATATTATAAAAGACTAGTCCCTCCTCTCATTTTAGTAATTGTTGAAAGATCACTCTATGCCATAATAAAACTCTTTTTGCATACTCTTTTGTTTGAAAATTGTGGGTTAGTTTTTTATATTTTATCTTTTCTTGGTTAATTTTGTAAAAGAGCTTTAATAAGATAATAACACAATTAGTAAGGATTAGACAAATGTTGGAGGGACAGTCCATTGAGGAGCTACATAGCCACATATAGAGTGAGTAGGACAAGGCACTAGTCTTCTCTATCTCTTTTATCGTAGTTTGGAGAGATTGGAATCAAAGGTTGGACCAATCCTTGTCAGGGTAGTTTAAACAGAGGGAAAATTTCTCTCGCCACATAATCGACTTGACAATTGTAAGTGCTTCACTAAAGCCTGCTTCTAGCTAGATCTCGAAAATTGTGGAAGATCTTAGACATAGGTGAGAGCAACATGTCTTCTTGACTCCAAACTCACCTCATTGTCCAAATTGCATGACCGACTTAAGGGTGAATGTGATTCACAAATTGGAATCAAGATGTAAAGTTGTGGCTAACAAGAGTATTTCTCAACAACCACTCTACATTTAAAAACCAAAAATTATTTCATTTTATGTTTTAATTAAACATTTACTAGCTTGTATTTTCCAATTTTTATCTTAGGACTAGCTAGTAACCCTTGTGGGTTTTGAGCATAAATTTAATATCTATCCCAAGTGATAAATATACCTATTGTTTTGAGCTTTCAAACACACATTTCTTCATGGGTATATTGAGTTTTGTTTTGAGCTTTCAAACACACATTTCTTCATGGGTATATTGAGTTGTTTTTGCAGATCTGTTTTATTACAGCCACCTACATTCCATATTTTGCAGAAATAGACGTACAAGGGCACTATACAAGTAAGTCCTCATCTCATAAGCTCGTGAAATAGTTACCATATCTATTTCTCATTTTTATATCTTCACTTTAGTACTATCTTTAAACTATTCCAGTAGTTAAAAGTCTTATTCATAGGTTGGAATATTTTTGAAGGTTGTTACTTAGTGGGATTTGATCCCAAACCCTCGCAACAAAGTTTCCAGCTTGCTAGAAATTCATTTTGTTGTAGGTTGGAAGCTTAGAAAGGGTCTAAAGTAACTTACATTTATTGTCGTAGCTTCCCCATCCCTAAATTATTAATCTAGAGTGTCTTGAAACTATAGGGTGGCCCTGTAAAGGAGAATTTGTTGTTTTCTGCATTTTTCTGTAAATTTTCAGATCTACAACCATAAGAAAACAAGCAACTTTACATAGAAATCCCTCTTACCAAAGAGTTATATCAAGAAACATTTATAGATTTGGTAATCATATAAAATGTTCACTCTGTTGGGCTATTTAGATTTTGTAATCATATAAAATTTTCACTCTATTGAGTTATTTACCTGTTGATATCTTAATTAAGTGGATTGTTTTGTTGGTCTACATTTAGTTACTACACAAATCACATTTTTAGAATAGTTTTATCGACATAACTAAATCCTCCCTTCACCCAAGACCCCATTCAAGTCACTAGTCTTCTAATTTTGGGATGAACCACTTGTTTCAAGGAATGCTCCCATAGCCATTCTATTAGAAGTTGATCTTAAAGAGTGGGAACGCATGCCAAGTTGATATTGGGTGCTTGTCTTGTGTGTGTCATCTGAGAAGGTTGCAAGGACTTTGGAAACCCTACTAGTTTGGGTGGTAAAAAGCACCATGATGCTCATGACTTCCAAACAAGATAGATATGATGACATTGCTAGATAGGAAGTCAATATCATGCTAGAGTATAGATTCCCTCAATTTAAAAGGTATGACCCTCAAGTTTTAGAAAAATGTAGCATGTTTGTTTCTATCACATGGCCTTGTGACCATGAGCATTGGGAATTTTAAGTAACTTATGAGAATGCATCAACATGGGAGGATGTGCTTTGGAGATTAAAATTGAAAGACCCAAACTCTACACATGACATGAATTCTAATAAACAGATGAAATAATTAAACAAAAATTGCTTAAGCGGAAAGATTAAAGGAGAAAAAAGAAGAAGATAGAGTTGAAGTTGAAGAGGCAAAGGCAAAAGAAGAAGACGAGCTAAAGATCAAAGAACACAGAGAAATCAATGCAAAGGAAGAGGAAAGACTCAAGAGTAGGCTAGAAAACCAAGATTGGAGATAGAGGAGATAAAGAGGTTAGTAGCAATCCAACTAGAGAAGAAATTAGAGGAGAAAGCAAAAAAGGAGATAAGATAGTTATATTAATGTCCACAAAAGTAGGTCAATAGGATTGTTAAGTGCAATGATGTGGATACAAAGCAGGAGCAGTAAAATATCTCTTGTATAAAGAAGAGGATATAGAAAGTAAAGCTTGAGATCTATGGCAAAGCATGAAAAACCTTTGTCTCCAAGTATGGGCAATGTTACCCCTCTTTCAACAAGGGTACTCCAGAACTTTTTGGCCACGCCATATAAGCCCAAAGGATGTGCCTTATAACCCTGTAAAGCCATGTGGGTTGTGTTATCTTGTGAAAGTGACTCTTAGATCCCCGTTGGTGTGGACAACCATGGCTACTCATGGTCGTGTTTATTTTATGATAAGTCTGTGTTTGTGGCATTGTTGACTTCTCCCTCGCAGGCGATAACTCCCTGCCTTGATGGGTATTCTTATACCTTGGGATGGTGTGCAGGTATCATGGAGTAGCCATTACCAAGACTCTCCCTTGGCCTTGGCTTTGCATCTTGATAGTCTCATAATTCTCAATGCATTTGCATCTCTCAAGGCATCATGGTATGTCCTTTGAGGCAAGGAGAGTGACCATTCGATTCTCTATGCCAAGATGGACCACTTGTCTTTCAAAGCAATCAACATGCCCTCATAGATCTCTATTTATAGCAGTGGACCCACTTTTGGGGGTTTTCCATGTGGCATTGCAAGCAACAAGATTTGAAGGTAAGTGATGAAGTGTACAAGGCAAATATGACAAGCAAGTATCATCTATAGGCCAACCCAACTCAATGCCCAAGCAAAGTGACATCAAGCCAAGCACTTCAAGCACCTATTCCGCATTTGGGCATGATGTCATCCTCCTTGGGGCTATTGGATGTAGTAAAAATGAAAGTTAAGGAAAAATGATGGAAAGTTGAGATTGGAAACCCAAGGGTTAATTATTCAAGAATATAAGGTAGTCGTTGGAAGGAAGGATTAAGGGAAAAGAAAGGAGGTTGAGTCCTCTTGGGGCAAGATTAAGCCCTTCTCAAGCAAAGATAATGAAACTTATGGATGAATAAGAGCCCCTAAGGGCAATTTCAAGCATTCCAAAGTCAAATTCAAACCTAATTTCAAGTATTGAGCACTTGATCAGCTAGTTATTTGTAAGGAAGGGAGGTTGAGCCCTCATTTTGTGTGCAGGAAGGTCAAAGATGCTAGACTTTGCAAGGGCAGAGACATCTACAAGTCAAGTGTGAGATGCAAAGAAAACAAAAATTTCATTGGAAGCAAAAACAATCCAAACTCAAAGCAATGAAGACTAGCCCAAGGAAGTCATCCACATTAGCCTCGCAGCCAACCCTAGCCCAAGTGTTCGAAGATCAAATGAGGGTCAAATCAGCCTAGCAGCCAGCCCTAACCCAAGCATTCGAAGATCAAATGAGGGTCAAATCAAGTCATTGCACCATCACTGGAGAGCTAATTTTAAAGTAAGCTAGCCATGAAGTGACAAGTGGAACACTTGGTCATTTGAAATCGAAGATCAAATGAGGGTCAGATCAAGTCATTACATCATTGCACCATCACTGGAGAGCTAATTTTAAAGTAAGCTAGCCATGAAGTGACAAGTGGAACACTTGGTCATTTGAAATCAAAATGACCCTTCTTGGCCTCTTTCATGTAGCATGTTGCCTCTTTTGGGGTTTACTCAATGTAAAATTTGAAAAATTAAATTCTTAACTTAGCCTCGAAGCATTTTGTGAATGGAAATTTACTTATTTTATGGGAGACCAAGGATGAAATTTTGAAGAGCCTCATTTATAAATGTAGACCTTCTCCTCCTTGGAAAATCAATGTGAACTTGTTGAGCTATCTAATACAATGTCAATTTTTTCATGAGACAACGGGTTTACATGTTAATTCTCTTCTCTTGTTGGGTTGATCAAATTTATTTCAAAGGCACTTTTTTAAGAACAACACAAAGCTACCTACAAGGCTAAGCAAATCGATCCAAGAAGACTTCGAAGAGGAGGTCTAGGGTTTATCTCACATTTTCTCTTAATTCATACAAGGTACTGTTGTTCTCTTTTGGGACATGATTCGCTCTCCCCTCTAGAGGTAAATAACCTTATCTTCTATGATTGTTGGTTTCTTGGTTAAAGGATTCGCCCCTTGGGAGGACCTATTAGTAAAATTTTGGTTCTATTACTTGTCTTGTTTTGATACTAGTGTCATATCCTTGGTGTTCCACTTAGGAATCAAAATCTCAAGCATTGAGATACCAAATCAAAGAGTGGACATAATTCCTTGTCCTTGACTCTTGTGGAAGAAGGATCATATCCTTGTTCCGACAATTAACAATCAATTTCTCTACCAAAAATTATTCCTCGATTTATTTTATTTTTGTATTTGTAGTTAGCATTAAATATAAAACCCTAAAATTTTATATTTCAAAAAGTCCAAATTATATATCATAAAAAATCCAAAAAATATTTCAATAGTGAATTTCTCTAAACTATGGTTTAAGTTGCGTTTATTGACATTTTATTGGATAAATCACCACAAAAATTGCATTTTAGGGATTCCCTAAAGTCCAATGGCTATATGGACCCATTTATTTTGCTCTAAATTGTTGTGCTAACAGTGTTTCCAAGTGTTTTAAGGCTGATTACAAGTTATGGAAATAATCTACAACAATTAGAAGTGATTGGAGGTAAACCCTTACCTTGGGATACGTGAAATCCAAGATAAAATCTCTAATATCAATTACAATTGATCTAAAAAGGTTCTCCATTGATTATTCATTACTTTTAGATCACATATTATCTATCCAAAATGATTTGTAAGTGTGATCATCTTTTTGGACTTTTAGCCCTCATAGTTGTGAGCTATTTTGTGGGCAATTGATTTGCAAATTGAATATATCTCTAACTACATATCCAAATTTGGTGTTGTTAAGCTCATTGGAAAGGTCTTTTATAGTTCTAACATTTCCAATCAAATCCCTTGAGTTTCAACTCCTCCAAAAGCCAATTTCAAGCCTCTGAAGTGACCTTCTACTTGTTGTCTTGGTGCAATCTTTAGAGTTACAAAAGTTATAGGTTTGAACAACAAGTTTATCTCCTTCTTACAACCACATAGAATAGGTATAACACTTCCAATTTATTTCCTATTATAGTCGGAAGTTTCTATACTCAGTTTGTGGTACTTTCCAAGCTTATCTCCTTGATTTGTTAATTATTTTCTTTGTTGTTATATAATATATTTATGTTGTTCTATCTTTTCTCAGATCATATTTTTTTCTCAAATTAACTCCTAACTCTTCCATATACTTTTAATTAGGCACCGGTCTACTTATATGTTGGTTGAGTGTGTGTTTGTAGGGATACCACCCTTGGTGTTTCGTAGGAGTTAGCCTAAAGCAAGAGGAATTCGCTAAAGTTATAGTGGGTGTATTCCTAATAGTGCTTACTGCGAGTGGGCTTGGTTGAACTTTGCCAACCCTGCTAGTTTGAGCTATAACAGGTGGCCACACCAAGAGGGAGATGTATAAAAATAAAGGATCCAAGAATTGAAAATACATAGGTAAAATATCATAGTCTATCAAAGCTCTCTCTCCTAATGTTGGAGGCCAAATGAAGAAAACAAAGGACAGAATGAAATTTTGCGGAAGAGCAAAGGAAAGATCTAGACCATGTTGAATTTTCTACAATATGAACCATAGAAACCAATTTTCAAATCTTGATAATTACAACCTAATGATTCTTCAACCAATTTATCTTATGCCACTGATATCATTGAGAAAATATACACAAAAAATCACAACAGTAACGCAGTGAAAATAATAAGATCATAAAGAGACAGACATGCTCAATAGAGACAACAAATTTACCCTGGGATACCCAAACTTGGGAGAAAACCCAACAACTTTTCTTCTAGGATAAATTACTCTTCAGCGAAGTTTACAATATCAAATTTGTCTAGAAATTTGTGCCAAAATCCAAGTCTAAACACTAGTCAAACCCAATCAAAATTCGAGCCAATCAACGCTAGTCAAACCACCTAAATAGTCAAATCTAGTCAAACTTCTGGCTTGCTCAACTTAGCTATTGCAGTCAACTTTGGACCTATGGTTGACTCATGTGGTCAACTGCTGCAATCAAACCAACGGTCAAACCTGCGGTTAACTTGTCCTATTATGCAATCAAACTTGGCCTGTTCGGCAGTTAAACTCAACTAGATAGCTCAATCAAATAACAGGTCAATGGTTAACTTTGATCAAACTTCAAACTTAGTCAAATCTTAGTAAATTCGGCCTCTATCTTCTTCCACTTGCAGCTACTAAATGATGTGATGATTATTGGTAAAAGCAAAGATGTCACATTGTGTATATATATTTGTCAAAATGGGTGAATTTTGATCAAGGGACACTCTCACTCTTTCAGGGCCGACTTGACCACTTTGAGCCTACATGATGCCCAAAAAAAATATATATATATATTTTAATTTCCATATTTTTTCTCTCCCAACTTAGGAGGCCTCTTGGCATACAGGAATACCGCTCGATGCTACACAAAAAATAAACTCCCTCTTAGTGAGGGAGGTATTCTCCTTGGTTGCAAAAGATTTTTCCTTAACTAAAATTTTCCCTTTCATAAGAAAAGTTCATGAATTTGCCATGTTGATGCATGTTTATAGATAACTCCATCCTAGAGTGTGTGATGTAACTCCTCATATGCAAGTCTATAGATCACTCCATCTTGGAGTAAGCAATGTGAGTATCTAAAGTCACTTGACTTTAACTCGTCCTTAAAATCCAATGTTTTTATTTAGTGAATAAAGGCACTCGCTTACTCGAGTCAACGCCTTCTACATAATTCGTTTCCATTTCCAAGGTGTGTCTATTATATTCCAAATAACTTAGGAAACGGCACAATATTTCCTAAAGAAGCACATGATTGAGATATGTATAGTGGATCTTTCTCCTCCTACGCCAGCAGGCACTAAGAAAATTCTATTGTGTCAAGTAATTCATCTCTTTCTCATCCATTAGATAGAAAACGTTTTAGGTATCGCCGATGAATAAGGTACACTTTTTCGTATACTAATAAGGTTAGTTGTTTCCAAAACCAATGAAGTAGAATAGGAAAGAATGTCATTCCAGATCAGCACAAAAGCGTAATAGATCACTGGTCCATCTCTGCCTTTGTGGCGTCAGAGAACCGTGCTAATCCCTATGATGTTTTATATGGGGCTAAGCATCTTCTATTGCTGGGAGCCCCTTTGCGAAGGCAAAGTTAAGCAACTCCTACTTCCTTCCTCTCAAATCAAAAAGATCTGGTTGTAAACTACATTGGAATTACGATAGCATGGACTTTACCTATTAGAGTAGGCAATGTGAGTATCCTAGGGCTTTTACCTCTAGCCAAATCCTTTTTTGGCTCCTTCGGTAAATGTATCAATCTCTTCTAGTTAAAGTCCTTTATGACCCAACCAAGTCCTTCTAGCTTCTCACGAGAGAATATACCCTTGGACCATTCACCCTTGGCCAACTAGCCCAGCCATAGTCCTTTATGGTTCTCAAGTGAATTACATCTATCTCCTCTTGGTCAAATTCCTTTATGACCCAGCCAAGTCCTTCTAGCTTCTCAGTAAAATATTTGTCCAATCCTATAATTGCCCTAGGTCATTCACCTCTAGTCAAAGCCCTTTATGACCCAGCCAAGTCCTTTTGGCCTCTCATGTGAATGTATCCATCTCTCCTGGTCAAAGAAATATGACCCAACCAAAGTCCTTTATGGCTTTAGGAGATGGTCTGCCCCAATCCTATAAAGACACCATCACTCCCTCTCAACGAGGGAAACATTTTTCATCACACCAAGCTTGTCTTTGAAGTATACAAACTTCGCTATAGATACAGGCTTGGTAAGAATGTCAAGAATCGGATCATCTGTGGATATGTACTAGAGCTCCACTGCTCCTTTCTGCACCATGTCTTGGATGAGGTGACCTGATCAAAGAGTTCTATAAGAAGCTTTTGAAGCAACACTGCTTCACGACTTGCAACACTAGCTATGATATACCCTTATTTTGTTGTCCTGAGTGCGACAAAATTTTATTTCTTGCTAAACCAAGATATTATGGCTGATCCAAGCTAAAGCAACACCATTGAGGTGCATTTTATGTTCTTTGCACTCCTTGCTCAATCTAAATCCATATATCCCTCCAGCCACACTTCACCACCTAATACATATCTCAAACCACATCCAACTACACCACACAGGTATTATAACACATGTTTCATTGCAACCCAATGCAAATGTCTTGGCTTAACCATGAACTTGCTCAGGGTGCTCACTGCAAAGAAAAAATCAGACCTGGTGTTAACCAAGTACATTAAGGATTTGATCAACTACCTATACCTCTGAATCTAGGAAAAATCACCCAGATTCTTCAAATTGGTCACCATAGATGTTGTTGATTTGGGGTAGCATCGGATGCGCTCTAGCCACGAAATTTGGTGGAGAGGTTGGGGCACATGAGATCTCTAATACCCAAAAAGGGTTTGGGTGGGGATTCTAAACAGGTCAGGAGATATTAAAATAATTAATATTTTTAATGGAGTCCCTAAGTCTAAACTTAGGGAAAATAAAATATTAATGTGTATTAATATGAATCTGTGTTAGAATGGTCTAAAAGACATGGATCAAGCCAGATCTAATCTTAGCCGTTGATTAGGGACTTAATCTCAATCGTTGATATTTCAACAAGGAAAGTATAAGAAAAGGCTTGAGGGTCACTTGGATAATACACTAGAGTGATCAGTGATTCTATTCTCTAGAACGGGGTTTGCTAAGAGAGATAGAATTAGTGATCGGGAGATGCAGCGAAGGGGCATTTGAGTACAAAGAGGCAGAGAGGTAGAGATAGTTTCGGGAGAGCAATGCAGTAGCCAAGGAGAGTGACGCAGATCCAACCAGGGCTCGCGCAAGGCCACGCAGAGGCAGCCGGGAGCTGCACAGAGCCTCAGAGAGGCTAGCGTTGCTAACACAGAGAGAAGAAGAGCTGACGCAGGGCATCCCCGGGCTGACGCAGACCAATCCAAGGTGACGCAGGGCATCCCCGGGCTGACGCAGACCAATCCAAGGTGACGCAGGGCATCCCCGGGCTGACGCAGACCAATCCAAGGTGGGACAGAGAGGGGCTGACGCAGTCCAGAGAGAGGCTGATGCTGGGGTTTCTGGGGCGGATTTGTGCTGAGTAGCTACCGGAAGGATTATCCGGGGTTTCAGCCAAGAGATTTGTCAGAAACTGAGAGGTATTACTGCCAAGGAAATTCTCTATTGGGTAGGCCAGTTTCGGCACCCCTATTGTACTATGATATTGCTTAATAAGAAAACCCTCAGATAGCTGCACCGGTTTCCCACATTGGGTTTTTCCGGGGACATTAGTCCAAAAATAATGGTGTCATATGGCATGTTTGTTTCTGTTTCTTTTAGTTGTTGATCTATAATATGTTGACCATGCACTACTATTTATTTTCAGTATTTACATTGTAAATAACTTAAGTAAAATAACAAGTAGGTAGGAATAAATCGGATAAAGTGCATGGAGGGTTTCTAATTAAGTAAACTTAGAAACTTCAACATGGTATCAGAGCGTGATTGCAGATCACAGGAGGACTAAAGGACATTAGCCGAGCGGAGCAATAGCAGCAGAAAACAGTTGTCCCGAGGTGACAGAAGTTGTTTCTAGCAGAGCAGCAACAAGGAAGGGTGACGCAGTGCCTGCGTCATCAAGGGTGAGCCGAGAAGAGGTAGCGCAGAGGCTAAGGAAGGCAAAAGAAGCCTCACGCAGAGCCACACAATAGCTGAAAGGGATGACGCAGTTGGCTAAGGAGGTTGGGTTGCTGGTGCCGAGATTGCGCAGAGCCTAGGAGCTCTCACCTTCAAGTTGCTGGGGTTTAGAAGGTTGCGAGAATATTGCAGAGTGGAGTTGGTGAGGTACTGTAGTCAGAACAATACCTGATAGAGCAAGGCCAGAGGAGTTGCTACCGAGGGTTTCTAGCCGAGGAACCCGGATCAGTGGTGTGGTTGCACAAGACGATCAGAGTAGGGGGCATCTCGACAGCGGCAGAAGGATTTCCAGGAGGGAAATCAAGACTCAGAGGGAGTCCAGAAGAGAACTTCCAGACGGGAAGTAGAGACTTAGAAGAGTCAAACAGAGAACTTCTAGGAGGGAAGTAAAGGAGCATCATGGCACTACATGAAGTAAGAGACCAGGATAAACTGGACGGAGCATCGAACTTCGCAGTCTGGAAGGCCAGAATCTTATCCGTGCTTGACAGCAATCGTGTCAAGAACTTCGCCTTGAAGGTAATAGCTATCCCAGTCGAACCCAATGATAATGACAAGTACGAGGAGACGATGGCGAGGACCAAGAGCATTATCCTTAACGAGGTCAAGGATCATCTAGTACCACACATAGCCGAGAAGGAAACAAAATTTGAGATGTGGGAGGCTCTCAAGAAGCTATACCAGCATACTTTTGCGCAGAGAAGAATGCTACTTGAGAATCAGTTGAGGTCGTATTAGATGAAGAAAGGAGGACCGATTGACACCTTCCTCGGAGGACTGAATGAGATCCGAGATCAGTTGACTGCTATAGAGGCGACACCGGATCAGGAGCTGATGGTGAGGACAACCCTGAATGTTGTCTCAGAAGACTGGGAGGTATTTGTCCAAAGTATACTGGGCAGAGGGACTCTCCCACCTTGGGACAAGATGTGGGCAGCTCTTCGCCAGGAAGAGATCAAACAGCAATCGAAGACGGGCAGCAGCAGCAAGGGGATCAAATTCAAGCAGGAGGAGGAAGACGTGGCCCTAGCATCTGAGGGAAATCAGGAAAAGCGGAAGAAGAAAGATCTCTCCAAGATCAAGTGCTTCCACTGTGGGGAGCTAGGTCATTATGCGACCCAATGTCCAAGGAAGAGGAGTATGGGAGAGTCTTACGAGACTAAGGCAGCGCCAGCACGGGCAAAGAAGGAAGTTTTGACAAATGATGACTGTGCCATGAGTGCACATGTGCCACTTGAGAAGAAGTGGGGAGACATCGAACTGTAGTCAGGCAGACTACAGGCGATGAGGGGCAGGATCCTCGAGGTACCCAGCCTCTTGGATTAGACCTTGCTACGGGAGCCCCGAAGAGGAGTAGCAGGACTGGCTGAGTCGGGTAGAGACGGATGCGGATGGAGCGGCAGAGAGAGCTACAGTGCAGGAGTCCCAAGACAGCGCGAGGCTAGCAGGTTGCAACAGTGCGAGAGGCACATGAGTGTTGCACCAGTGCAAGATGGCACAAAGAGGTGTGCAATGGTGCGAGATGCAGGGAGTTGTTGCAGCAGCGCAGAGGTCAGAGAGGGAGCACTTGTCAGCGGCAGAGGGAGCTTTAGCATTAGTGGGTGTCTCTAGCCCAACAGGGAGGTCAGATTGGGAGATCAGTTACTTACTTCTCAGTAACTGAGTTGCAGTGCAGCAGTGGGCAGCACGATGCAACATGATGAGAGGAGGTGCAGTGCTGGGAGAAAGGACCAGCAGCAGCATAGATGCAGAGGGAGTTGTCGTACAGATGCAGCAGTGGCAGTGGCAAAACCATGGGCAGCAGTATAGGATGCAGCAGTGGAGAGGATGTTGGGCAGGAAGGCCTAGCATCAGCACAGGTACCGATGCCGGATGATCAGAGTAATACTCAATAAGGAGTATTGCTAGAGCACAATGCTCGCTAAGAGGGAGTGTTGATTTGGTGTAGCATCAAATGTGCTCTAACCACAAAATTTGGTGGAGAGGTTGGGGCACATGAGATCTCCAACACCTAGAAAGGGTTTGGGCAGATTCTAAACAGATCAGAAGATATTAAAATAATTAATATTTTTAATGGAGTCCCTAAGTCTAAACTTAGGGAAAATAAAATATTAATGTGTGTTAATATGAATCTGTGTTAGAATGGTCCAAAAGACATGGATCAAGCCAAATCTAATCTTAGTCGTTGATTAGGGACTTGATCTCGGTCGTTGATATGTCAACAAGAAAAGTATAAGAGGAGGCTTGAGGGTCACTTGGAGAATACACCAGAGTGATCAGTGATTCTATTCTCTAGAGCGAGGTTTGCTAAGAGAGATAGAATTAGTGATCGGGAGATGCAGCTGAGGGGCATTTGAGTACAGAGAGACAAAGAGGCAGAGATAGTGTCGGGAGAGCAGTGCAGTAGCCAAGGAGAGTGACGCAGAGCCAACCAGGGCTCACGCAGGGCCACGTAGAGGCAGCCGAGAGCTACGCAGAGCCTCAGAGAGGCCAGCGTTGCTGACGCAGAGGGCCAGAGGGCTGACACAGGGCATCCCAGGGCTAACGCAAACCCATCCAGGGTGACGCAGGGCCATCGTGGGACAAAGAGGGGCTGACGCAGTCCAAAGAGAGGCTGACGCTGGGGTTTCTAGGGCAAATTTGCGCTGAGTAGCTGCCGAAAGGATTACCCGTGGTTTCAGGGAGGAGATTTGTCAGAAACTGAGAGGTATTACTGCCAAGGAAATTCTCTGTTGGGTAGGCCAGTTTCGGCACCCAAATTGTACTCTGATATTGCTTAATAAGAAAACCCTCAGATCGCTGCACCAGTTTTCCCACATTGGGTTTTTCCAAGGACATTAGTCCAAAAATAATGGTGTCATATGGCGTGTTTGTTTCTGTTTCTTTTAGTTGCTGATATATAATATGTTGAGCATGCACTAGTGTTTATTTTCAGTATTTACATTGTAAATAACTTGTTAAGTAAGATAACAAGTAGGTAGGAATAAATCAGATAAAGTGCATGGAGGGTTTCTAACTAAGTAAATTTAGAAACTTCAACAGATGTAGCCATGGACTTGCAGTCCATTATACCAAATCTCCTCAAATTATGGACAATGTACTTCCCTCAAGGAAGATCTCATTAGTTCTCCGCTCCACCTCTAATCCCAAGAAATAGTGTATACGGTCAAGATCCTTTATTTCAAACTCCGAGGCCAACTCCCTTTGACACTGAAGCATATCCTCCAGTGGTAGTCCTAATTGCTCCCTTTGTGACATAATCAAGTCCTATTATCTGACATGGTCCCTTCAAAGAAGGCATACTACTCTTAGTGACCTTTTGTCACTGAGCATCTTGACATTATCAATCCATGATATCCTCTTGGAAGGTTGCTCCTTCCATTTTGCCTTTGCTTCCCTCGAAATTGGAAGCTCTTTCCGGTCATCAGGCATAGTCCTGAATGTCTTTGGAATTTCTCCTTTTTGAAGACAAATCACTCTTATTGACCCCTTAAGCCTATTCATAATAGATGAGAGAAAAACAATCCTTGTACTCCACTCCCTCTTAATGGGAGATCCCTCTTACCACAACCTTGCCTTATACTTCCAAATGCTACTATCTACCGTATGAATCATTGTAATCACAGTCTTCACAATGGCCATGGAAAAGGAAAATTCATAATACAAGTAAGAAGAAAATATCAAGGCTATAAAAGAACTAGAGGTTGACTAAATAAAAATAATAATACTGATCAAGGAAGAAAAAATATGGAATACTTATCTTTTAATTTAAGAAGAAACAACTAACAATTAAAGGGAATTGTCAATTCTTTTTCTAGCCAAAAATCTAAATGAAATAATCGTTTGAGTTTTTCTAAGGTGGTTGCTCATCATCATCATTATCAACATTGGATGCATGTTGTTTTTCCTTCCTTTTCTTTTCAAGACATTGAGATGCATAGTGTCCAAAATTATGACAAATGAAGCACTTGACCTTTGACATATCCGTCTTCTTATGATATTGAAGAGGACCGGGCCTTCTACCATAATTCTTCTTGTCAAATTTTCTGATGTTCTTCATGTCAAATTTTACAAGGGATTTCTTTTGCTTTCCTTGTATGAGTTACAAGGGCTTGAGATTCTTCATCCTATCGATTTTGTACATTATTTATCGACAATAATCTAGCTTCCTCTTGGATACAATCAGTCCATAGAATATCAAACGTGGGTAAGTTTGATTGTGAACAAATTCCCTGAATAAAAGGCTCCCATGAGGGAGGAAATCCATTTAGAGTAACTGTAACAAGCTCTGTATCATCAATGTTGTCTCTAATGGCTACAAGTTCATCTCTTATCTAGGAAACTTTCATAAGATACGAGACAACAGAATCTGATTTTGTCATCATGACATTACGGAGTCTCTCAAGGCTAACTTCCTGTTAGTATTGTTGCTTGTATACAATTTTACAATTTTAGTATTATTGAACTGTTATCTCTAGGCTAACCTCAATGGTTGTTCTTTCAAAAAAGCTTTGAAACCATGTTGAATTTCTACAAGTAGAAACCATTTTTTTTATTTTGATAATTACTACCTAATGATTCTTCATCCAGTTTATCTTATGCCACTAATATCATTGAGAAATTATACACTGGAAAATCTCAACAGTTATGCAATGAAAACAATAAGATCATAAAGAGACAGCCATGCACAATAGAGACCACAAATTTACCTTGGGAAACCCAAACTTGGGAGAAAACCCAACAACTTTTCTTCTAGGAGAACTTATTCTTCAGCAAAGTTTATCATTCCAAATTTGTCTAGAAATATGCACCAAAATCCAAGTCTAAATACTAGTCAAACCTGGTTAGAACCAGCCAGTCAACGTTGGTCAAACCACCCAGTCAAATCTGGTCAAACTTTTAGCCTGGCCAACTTAGCTCCTGTGGTCAACTTTGGCCAACTTAGCTCTTGTGGTCAACTTGTACTCTTTTGTGGTCAAACTCAACATGTTCTACTATCAAACTCAGCTAGATAGCTCGGTCGAACTCAGCCAGATACCTCAGTCAAACAGTGGGTGAATGGTCAACTTTGGTCGAACTTCAAACTCATTCAAATCTCAGTGAATTTGGCCTCTATCTACTCCCACGTGTGGCTGCTAGAGAAGATATGATGTGATGATCATTGGTCAAAATGAAGATGTCACATTGTGTATATATATATACTTGTCAAAATGGGTGAATTTTGATCAAGGAAGACTCCCTTTCATGGTGGGGCCAACTTGACCATTTTGAACCTGAATGATGGCCAAAAAATAAAAATAAAAAAATTATTTTAATTTCCATAATTCTTCTAGGCTGACTTAGGAGGCCTCCTGGCATGCGGGAATACCTCCCAATGCTACAAAAAAAATCAACACTTCCTCTTAGCAAGGGAGGTATTCTCCTTGGCTGCAACAAATTTCCCCTTAGATGAAATTTCTCCTTCCATAAGAAAAGTTCATGAGCTTGCCATGTTGATGCATGTTTATAGATAACTCAATCCTGGAGTGGGCAATGTAACTCCTCACATGCACGTCTATAGATCGCTCCATCATGGAGTAGGCAAAGTGAGTATCCTGAGCCTTCTACGTCTAGCCAACTTATTTTATGGCTCCTTAGGTAAATGTATCAATCTCTTCTGGACAAAGTCCTTTATGACCCAGCCAAGTCCTTCTACCTTCTCAGGAGAGAATTTGCCCTTGCACCATTCGCCCATGGCCAACTAACCCACCTATGGTCCTTTATGGCTTCTTAGGTGAATTACATCTATCTCCTCTGATCAAAGTCCTTTATGACCTAGCCAAGTCCTTTTGGCTTCTCAAGAGAAGATTTGTCCAATCCTATCATTAGCTTAGGCCATTCACCTCTGCTCAAAGGCCTTTATGGCCTAGCCAAGTCCTTCTGGCCTCTTAGGTGAATGTATCCATCTTTCCTGGTCAAATCCATATGATCCAACCAAAGACCTTTATGGCTTCAGGAGATGGTTTTCCCAAATCCTGTAAAGACATTATCACTCCCTCTCAACAAGGGAAACATTATGCATCACTCCAAGCTTCTCTGGAGTATACAAACTTCGCTCTACTTAGAGGCTTGGTGAGAATGACATCAATTTTCTCGTTTGTGGATATGTACTAGGGCTCCGCTGCTCCTTTCTACACCATGATGTCTCGGATGTGGTGACCTGACCAAAGAGTTTTGTAAGAAGCTTTTGAAACCACACTGCTTCACGACTTACAACACTGGCTATGATATACTTTGTTTTTGTTGTCTTGAGTTCGACAGAAATCTATTTCCTGCTAAACCAAGAAAACATGGTTGATCCAAGCTGAAGCAACACCCTCGAGATGCTCTTTCTGTCCTTTGCACTCTCTATCATCATTGGTATCTCCAACTTCTACAAGCTCATCTCCAATCTAGGATACTTTCATAAGATATGGGACAAAAAAATCTGATTTCATGACATTACAAAGACAATTTCTCTACACTAACTTCCTGTTAGTATTGTTGCTTGCAATACTACCTTACGATAGCATCATATACTGCCTTGGCAATCTTTAATCCAATAACATGAGGGATCAAGTGATCCTTTATGGAATCTATCAAAATTCTCTTTGCATTGACCTCATTCTTCTTATACTTGGCTTTCTCCTTAGCTCCCTCTAGCTCTGGAATGACTTTCTCCAAATGATCATGAAGCTCATTCTCTTCCAAGATAAAGAGTATGTTAGTATTCCAAAATCGAAAGTTGATGGCACCATCCAACCTGTCTTCAACTCTAAGACTTGGAGCCATTTTTTGCAAGACCCAAAAACCAATTAAGATGTTGAACTCATGTCTCTAGGTTGACTTCAATGGTTGTTCTTTAAACAAAGCTCTGATAGCATGTTGAATTTTCTACAAGTAGAACCCAATTTTCTACTCTTGATAATTATTACCTAATGATTCTTCAACCAGTTTATCTTATGCCACTGATATCATTAAGCAATTATACACATAAAATATCAAAAATAATGTAGTGAAAAAAGTAATATCATAAAGAGATCCACGGACAATAAAGACAACAAATTTACCCTGGGAAACCCAACAACTTTTCTTCTAGGAGAAATTATTCTTTAGTAAAGTTTACAATTCCAAATTTGTTTAGAAATTTGTGCCAAAATTGAAGTATAAACACCACTTAAACCTAGTTAGAATTCAAGCTAGTCACCGTTGGTCAAACCACCCAAATAGTCAAATTTTGTCAAACATTCATCCTCATCAACTTAGCTCTTTCAGACAACTTTGGAACTGTGATTGACTCCTGCAGTCAACTCGGACCTGTGGTCAACTCCTGCAGTGAAACGTGTGGTCAACTCTTCCTCTTTTGTTTTCAAATGCAGCCTACTCTGCAGTCAAACTCAACTAGATAGCTTAGTCAAATAGCGGGTCAACAGTAAACTTTGGTCAAACTTCAAACTCAGTCAAATATTAATAAATTCAGCCTTGTCTACTTCCACATGCAACTGCTCAAGAAGATATGATGTGATGATTATTGGTCAAAATGAAGATGTCACATTGTGTATATATACTTGTCAATATGGGTGAATTTTGATCAAGGGACACTCCCTTTCATGGTGGGGCCGACTTCACCATTTTGAACCTACATGATGCCTAGATAATAAAATTTTTATTTTAATTTCCATAATTCTTCTAGGCCAACTCAAGAGGCCTCTTGGCATGTGGGAATACCTCTCAATACTACACAAAAAATCAACAGGTTTTATTTAATCCAACGACATAGAGGGATCAAGGGGTCCTTTATGGAATCTATCAAAATTCACTTTGCCTTCGCCTCATATCTCTTATACTTGGCTTTCTTCTCAACTCCCTCTATCTCTAGAATGACTTTCTCCACATGATCCTGAAGCTCATTCTCTTCCAAGATAAGGACTATCCTGGTATTCCAAGATCTGAAGTTGATGGCACCATCCAACCCATCTTCAACTCTAAGACTTGGACACATTTTTGGCAAGAGACCCAAAAACCAATTAAGTCGTTGACCTCTTGTCTCTACGACTAACTTCAATGGTTGTTTTTTCAACAAAGCTCTGATACCATGTTGAATTTTCTATAAGATGAAAAGTAGAAACCAATTTTCTAATCTTGATAATTACTATCTAATGATTCTTCAACCAATTTATCTAATTCCATTAATATCATTAAGAAATTACACACAGAAAATCTCAACAATAATACAGTGAAAACAATAATATCATAAAGAGATAGCCATGCACGATAGAAACAACAAATTTACCCTGGGAAACCCAAACTTGGGAGAATTACTGGGAGAAATTATTCTTCAACAAAGTTTACAATTCCATAATTTGTTTAGAAATCTATGCCAAAATCCAAGTCTAAACACCAATCAAACCTGGTCAAAATTTAAGCTAGCCAACAATGGTCAAACCACCCAAATAGTCAAATCTAGTCAAACTTTTAGCTTGGTCAACTTACCTCCTACAATCAAATTTGGACCTATGGTTGACTCCTATGGTCAACTCAGGCATGTGGTCAACTCCTACAGTCAAACCCATAATCAAACCTACGATCAACGTATCCTCTTCTAAGGTCAAACTTGCCCTGTTCTACAGTCAAACTCAACCAAATAACTTAGTAAACTCAACCAAATAGCTTGGTCAAATAGTAGGTCAACAGTCAACTTTGGTCAAACATCAAACTCAATCAAATATCAATAAATTTGGCCTCTATCTACTTCCACATGTGGTTACTAGAGAAGATATGATGTGATGATTAGTGGTCAAAATGAAGATGTCACATTGTGTATATATACTTGTCAAAATCAATGAATTTGATCGAGGGGCACTCCCTTTCATGGTCCGGCCAACCTGACCATTTTGAGCCTACATGATGCCCAAAAATTAAAATTTTAATTTTAATTTCCATAATTCCTCTAAGCTAACTTAGGAGGCCTCTTGGAATGTGGGAATACCTCCCGATGCTACACAAAAAACCAACAGATCGCCCACTATGTTGTTATCTAGAAGAGGTAACCTATCATTGATGCCTAAGTGATCTTGGCTACCTACTAGTACGGGACTTGGTCTAATAATTTTATTGAGATATGTATAGGGGGAGAATGGTCCCTTGGTTCCACATTGATCTGGAGTTTAGAGGCATGCTACAATCAATTTGTCTCTTGGTGCCACTAGTTGATGGGAGCACCATAAAGAAGGAAGTAATCCTCTAGATATCATTAAGAAATTACACACAGAAAATCTCAACAATAATGCAGTGAAAACAACAATATCATAAAGAGATAGCCATGCACGATAGAGACAACAAATTTACCCTAGGAAACCCAAACTTGGGAGAATTACTGGGAGAAATTATTCTTCAACAAAGTTTACAATTCCATAATTTGTTTAGAAATCTATGCCAAAATCCAGGTCTAAACACCAATCAAACCTGGTCAGAATTTAAGCTAGCCAACGATGGTCAAACCACCCAAATAGTCAAATCTAGTCGAACTTCTAGCTTGGTCAACTTACCTCCTACAATCAAATTTGGACCTATGGTTGACTCCTATGGTCAACTCAAGCATGTGGTCAACTCCTGCAGTCAAACCCGTAATCAAACCTGCGATCAATGTATCCTCTTCTAAGGTCAAACTTGCCCTATTCTACAGTCAAACTCAACCAAATAACTTAGTAAACTCAACCAGATAGCTTGGTCAAATAGTAGGTCAACAGTCAACTTTGGTCAAACATCAAACTCATAAATTTGGCCTCTATCTACTTCCACGTGTGGTTACTAGAGAAGATATGATGTGATGATTAGTGGTCAAAATGAAGATGTCACATTGTGTATGTATACTTGTCAAAATCAATGAATTTGATCGAGGGGCACTCCCTTTCATGGTCGGGCCGACCTAACCATTTTGAGCCTACATGATGCCCCAAAAAAAAAATTAATTTTAATTTCCATAATTCTTCTAAGCTAACTTAGGAGGCCTCTTGGAATGTGGGAATACCTACCGATGCTACACAAAAAACCAACAGATCGCCCACTATGTTGCTATCTAGAAGAGGTAACCTATCATTGATGCCTAAGTGATCTTGGCTACCTACTAGTATGGGACTTGGTCTAATAATTTCATTGAGATATGTATAGGGGGAGAATGGTCCCTTGGTTCCACATTGATCTGGAGTTTAGAGGCATGCTACCATCAATTTGTCTCTTGGTGCCACTAGTTGATGGGAGCACCATAAAGAAGGAAGTAATCCTCTAGGTGGAATCTAGTCTAAGATGAGGCTAGAGAATGTTGACACAAGGTTTGAAGGCCTCTTGCATCTATAAGGCTAGACATCTCTAGTCTAGGTACATGATGAAATTGGATAGGGTATGGGTCCCCTTGAATCAACAATGGAGCCTCACATCTATCTAATAATAAATGGGGTGGTGGGACATGAAGTGTTCTTTTATCTCAACCTCACAAAGGTGACATAGCTAGCAAATCTTGTCTACTCATATAGTTCGGTGAGTTCTCTTGACTTCAAAATCTATGTGAGCCGACCCAAAACTAGACCATGGAGATATGATGAGAGTGCACCTACTGACGAAAATGTATATATGTTTTGGATAATGAGTCCATCTCTCACCTTTATGAAGTGCTCAATATAGGAGGCCATCTTCAAATGTAACCTACATTAGGGTTTGTTTAAGAGACTTACACAAACTCACTATAAATATCATCCTCGATGATCCTATTTAGCTCCTGCCTAGTAGGTAGGAAGTGGCCAAGTGTATCGAGAGAGTATCGAAACAAGGGAAGTTGATTCATCAAAATACCAACAAACTCCAAAAGGTATGAGACTACTTCAAACAAACTCTCGGTATGGCCAAGAGGGCTAGATAAGGAAATGGACTCCAATGAACAAGAGGCCAAATACAAGCATTGGCCCCAACCCTTCAACAAGTCTATGAAACTTTGAATGTGATGCAGAAGTGAAATGACGAAGAAAACAGTTGCAAAATGGAAGCGTTTAGCACCGAACTCTATACGAATGATGTATTGGCGTATATGATGATAAAGATAGAGAGAAGTAGTAAACAACAATGTAGATGTCTTTGAAGATATGATTATGCCTCTAACTTGAACCCACATACATATGAAAAACTCATCTATGACTACCATTAAAACTTTGTTCCGAAGGAAGTCCCTAGTTAAACAAGCCACTCCACCTAAAGCTCTGACACCACTTGAGCACCTATTCATCTTCTTGCAGGCTGAAAACCAAGGGTAAAATACAACGTTCGAGAAATGTTGAATAGGGCCTTGCATGGGTCTCAATTACGAAGTGGATGTATGATGACCTAAGAGTATCATACATTAAGCACGACAATAACCAAAAAGATCCATTTCTATTCCAACGACTAATATATATGCCTATGTACTATTATCTCTCTTGTTGGGCCTATCATTTGTAAGTTTCCAAATT